>VCAZ01000104.1:0-600000 GCA_005784505.1 Bagarius yarrelli
GGAGAAGCAGTGGGCTGCATTCAGCTCTATATCTAGCACGAGAAGGAAAGTTTCAAACACGAGTCTGACAGCTCTAATGTGAACATGTATAGATGCTTTGTTCTGATCATTCCTAAACAAACGACTGCAAAAAAAGGACTGCTGAACAGCTCAATAAAATATTATAAAAATCTAAATATATTATGTTTAACACAAATATATATTTTAAAATTAATTTCAGAAAAATACAGTGCTTTGAAAAAGTATTTTACCCTTTTCCTTTACCCTTTAAACATTTTGTCACCTTACAACCACAAACTTATTTTATTGAGATTTTAGGTAATAGACCAACACAAAGTAGCACATGATTGTGAAGTGAAATAAAAATGATATGCGGTTTAAAAAATTTTAAATGAATAAAAATTTGTAAAGTATGGTGTGCATTTGTATTCAGCCCCCCTGCGTCGATACTTTGTGGAGCCACCTTTCACTGCAATTACAAGTGGAAGTCTTTTAGGGTATGTCTCTACCAGCTTTGCACATCTAAAAACTGAAAAATAGCTCAAGCTCAGCCAGATTGGATGGGGAGCGTCTGTGAACAGCAATTTTCAAGTCTTGCCACAGATGCTCAATAGGATTTAGGTCTGGACTTTGACTGGGCCATTCTAACACATTGATATCCTTCCATTCCATTGTAGCTCTGGCTGTATGTTTAGGGTCATTGTCTTGCTGGAAGGTGAATCTCTTTCCCAGTCTCAATTCTTCTGTAGTCCCCAACGGGTTTTTTTTTCAGGATTACCCTGTATTTAGCTCCATCCATCTTCCCAGCAACTCTGACCAGCTTCCCTGTCCCTTCTGAGGAAAAGCATCCCCACAGCATGATGCTGCCATCACCATATTTTACAGTAGAAATGGTGTGTTTAGGGTGATGAGCAGTGCTACTTTTCCACCACACACGCTTTGCATTTAGGTCAAAATGTTCAACTTTGGCCTCATCTAACCAGAGCACCTTCTTGGGATATTTTTTTATAATTTAACCCTGTTTTAAACTGCTCCACAACTTTATGCCTAACCTGTCTGTTGAGTTCTTTGGTCCTCATGATGCTGTTTTTTCACTAGTGTCCTCTAACAAACCACTGAGGCCTTCACAGAACAGGTGTATTTATACTGAGACTAAATTACAGACAGGTGGACTTCAACTAATTAGATGACTTGTTTGCACTGGAATTTATTTGGGGGGTATCAGAGTACAGGGGGGCTGAATACAAATGCACACCCCACTTACAGATACAAATTTTTATTTGCTTAAAATAAATAAATAACTGCATATCATTTTTGTTCCATTTCACAATGATTTGCTACTTTGTCTACCATATAAAGTCTCGATAAAATACATTTAAGTTTGTGGTTGTAAAGTGACAAAATGTGAAAAAGACTAAGGGGTATGAATACTTTTTCAAGGCACTGTACATTCTTATTACTATCGATAATCGACACATGTGTCTAGGTTTTTATTTAAACGTAAACTTTGATTAGAGAACATATACCGAAGCTCGACCAGACTGACTTGGTGTGCAAGAACAAACTGTAAAACTGAACTAAAACTTCATTGGTTTTCACAGCAGCTTAAACATGATGTGTAATAAAAAGATAGATCTACGCTGCTATTTACACTATAATTTGTGATTTAATGTACCAGTATAGAGCTGTTCAATGATGCAATGTCCAAAGCACTCTTGTACGTTGCTCTGAAAAAGGGCATCTGCAAAAAAAGCTGCAAATGTAAATTTTGGAATGTGTTTTGGCAGGATTTGTGTTTCTTCAGCCTTATTAGTGGTAATGATGTCAGGCCATGAGATCAGAGGAGAACGTTTTTCCATAACCACCTAGACAAAACCACATATGAAGAAAACTAATTTTGTGACAGCTTGTTATTTTAAAGCATAGAACCACATGCATCCAATTGTTTGGAGAAAGCCCACATATGGGTTTAATAGTAAGGTGTCCACAAACTGTTTGACAACCACAGCAACACGTTTACATTGACCCATTTGAGCCTTCAGTTTCTGTGCCCATCTAATCTTTCAAACTGGGAGCCTGTTATATTCCCCCACTTGGCTTACAGAGGACATGAAAGCAATGCAATTGGAGAGTTGTGAAAGAGGATCTGACTGCTGGGGTGTGTGGTGATCAGGGTGGGTGTGTGGCCAGCTCTTACACATAGCTTATATTAACCAGTGAGTAAACAGGTGTCCGGAGATGTGCTTAACACTGCTCTTTTTATATCAGCAGCTAATTATTACCAACCTTTCACTTTTCCGGCCTGTAATTGCACAATGAAAATGGGGCTTTAAGCTGTTGCTACTTTAGCTACCAAAGATAGAGAAAAGGAAACCTTCACAGTTTTTACTAATGCTTGCTTTATATGATTAAGAAGGTCAGTGGTGGGCAGTCAGGGCCAGCAAGGTCTTCTCTGTTGGCCTAAACACTATCTGAAGCTGACCTACATTTACAACCTAAATTTTAATATTTGTTCCATGAAATTGTATTAAATTATTCCCAACAGTTTATTCTCTTTATTTTGTGTAGTTTCCCTTACCTCACTGCTTCCAGTATGTGTATGTTAGATATTTCAGACCATCAGATTTCAGTCTCTATGTGCTGCCATGCTAATCTAATCTGCCCAGAGGCTTCAGAATCAGTAGTGCTGCCCATGTAACTTAAACTATGTTAGCAAACTGGTGCAGCCAAGTTTGAATAGCAAAGCGTCTGTAGCGATCTACACACATTTGTACATTTGAGGAGGAATTTTGTCTATAAATAATCTCTGGTGATGTATTTTATTACAATTCTTTTATGTTTTTGTCATGTTATAAGATGAGTATTGATTCTGAACTGCTACAGAAGATGTACATGGCACAGTTGCGGTTGTAGAGTAAAGGTTTAAAATTGTTGAAATGCTACGCCTTGTTATATTGCGTTTTTGTATAGTATTAATGGTTTCTTTAATTGCGACGTGATATTAGCGGTAATAAGAGGTGTAACAGTCAAGTGTCTCCACTG
The DNA here is from genome assembly GCA_005784505.1 of Bagarius yarrelli. Taxonomy (NCBI): domain Eukaryota; kingdom Metazoa; phylum Chordata; class Actinopteri; order Siluriformes; family Sisoridae; genus Bagarius; species Bagarius yarrelli. The sequence continues at coordinate 3,043 of VCAZ01000104.1, forward strand.
AAGGCCCAGGTACCTATTCTACCGCTCACCACTGAAAAAGGTGCATATGATACCAGGATTTAGTTAGGACTGCATAATTCAATTTAAAGGGAATTAACCACTGTGTGCATTTTATGTACAGACTGAAACACACATATACACTCTAAACTTATATCTGATTGTCCCAAAAAACAAAAAATAATTCAAGCAAATGCACAGGACTGTAAAATATAAATGCATATATATACCTTTATCGTTTTACCTGTTACAGGTCGTTATTATTCGGCATTTAAAACACACATACAGCCTTACCCGCTTTTGTCTACCCTCAGCGGCAGCTAGTTGCGCAGACATTCTCTCTTGCATTTTGCGGCAATGGGCCATGACAGCCTCGAGTACAGTGATAGGGCTGGCACTGACAGCGCGGTGCTCCTTGTGTCCTGCCACAGACTCAAAGTCTCTTTGCAGGGCCAGGAAAGGGTCAGTCATGCTGAAATGGCCATAATGCTCCTGCAGGAACACCTCTTTCCTCCGAGCCTGTAGAAAGAGACAGTTAGAGAGTTAGGCCAACCTACACACTTATTAATTTGTCTTTTATGAAATGTAGGGCAATCAGCACACACAGGTAACACGCAGGGTTTCACAGCAGTAACAGCTGAGGACCAGCTCTTAGTTAGTTTGTCAGCATCTGTCCTTATTCTTTTACCTTATTTTATTTTCAGATTATACATCATGTGAACATTTACATTTTAACCTCTAACATGAAAACCAACTAGGGTTAGTTATTATTTCACATACACAAAATACACACAAAATGCTTCTCACTTTACACTGGGCATGAATGCTCTTAAGCTCACTGTAAAAAGCAGAGTTATACAATACTAAGATGAATGTACAGTCATGTGAAAAAATCAGGACACCTCATTAAATATTTAGATCTTTATTAAGAAATGTTAACATATTAATGGCTAATCTTGTTTTAATTTTTCTTTGGTAAAAAAAAGTGACCTAAAACGTTGTTTTACTTATCAAACAAAATATTTCAACAAAATGTGTATTCTAACTGAGGAAAACGTTAGGCCACCCTTTCCCTTAATAGCTAGTGTTACCCCCTTTGGCTTTAATGAAACACTTCTTGTTGCCATCCACCAGTCTCTGGCATCGGTCTGCAGAAATTTTGCCCCACTCCTCAAAGCAGAATTCAGCTGTAAGATGTTTGATGGGTTTCCTGCATGTACAGCCTGTTTCATGTCGCCCCACAGCATCTCAATGGGATTCAGATCTGGGCTTTGACTTGGCCATTCCAGGACTTTCCATTTCTTAGTTTTTAGCCAGTTCTTAATGGAGTTACTGGTATGCTACGGGTCATGTTGCAGGCTCCAGTTCCGCTTCAGCTTTAACTTTTTAACAGATGGTCTCAAACCCCCTGATACATGGTAGAATTCATGGTGTATTCTATGATGGTGAGCTGGCCAGGTCCTGCTGCAGTAAAGCATCCCCAAACCAGGAAACTTTCACCTCCAAGTTTCACAGTTGGTATGAGGTTCTTTTCCTAAAATATGTATTTTATAAACCATTAAATCAATATGTATTTGGTTTACGCCAAACATGTCCTCTGTTGCAGTGTCCAAATAATTCAATTTTAAACTTATCTGTCCAAAAAACATTATTTCAGAAGTCCTGGTTTTTGTCTACGTTCTCTTAGGCAAACTTCAGTCTGGCCTTCATGCTTTTGTTAGAGAGCAAAGGTTTCCTCCTTGCACACTTCCCATGAGAGTTAAACTTGTGTAGTCTCTTTCGGATTGTAGAGTTGTGCACTTTCACATCAACAGTAGCAAGAGCTTGCTGTAGGTCCTGTGATGATACTTTAGGGTATTGAGTGACTTTTATTAGCATCTTGCGGTCTGCTCTTGGGGTAAACTTGCTTGGACGACCAGACCTGGGCATGTTGTCAGTTGTTTTGAATGTCCTCCACTGGTAGATTATTTTGCGGACACTGGAATGGCTGATTTCACAATCTTTTGAGCTCTTTTTAAATCCATTTTCAGACTCACAAGCTGCTTCAATCATCTTTCTGAAGGCATCAGACAGCTCTTTTGATCTCACCATGGTGTTCACTATCACTTCAACAGTCAAGAGCACACTAAACTAAATGTCTAAGGTTTAAATAGGGCCAGACTTCTTAAAAAAGCTGAGTAACAATGTTCCGATCATGTGTACCTGATGTCATACACCTTTGTGTGATTTTGGCAATATTAAGTGGGAATAAATGTTGGGATGTTCCAATTTATTCCCCAACAGAAATTGTTCTTTTTTAGTTTGGATTGTTTAGTTATATTACTTGAATTTCTCAGTATTGCCTTAATTTAATATTAAATATTCATATGTCTGAATATGATAAACACACAGGCTTTTATAGGGTGTCACAATTTTTTTTTGACTGTGCCAAGCTCACTTAACATTATGTCTAATCATTGTCATTTGGTCCACAAAACATTGTTGTGTACATTGTTGACAAATCTGTACCAGACATACACAGATCTACCGGATAGTCTAGCCTAGCCTAAGTATGGGGGGGGAATAAAAGATATAACAATGCCTGGGGTTATTGCCTTTTAAGTGCAGCCACATCACCAAAGAGGGCAAACAGTAAACAAAACTCTGTCTCTCTCTTTCCTGATTCATTTTTTCTGTTGAGCTCTTTTGTTTCTTTATTTACATGCGAGGTCTTATCATGCGTTCGTGTCCACTATATGGATAAAAAAGAGTCCAAATAAATCGACTTAAATTCTTAATGTAAATTAACTTAAAAGTCTACAGATCTAGCCTTTCTACATGAGACATAGGATTAATTGTTGGTTAACCTCTGTTACCTATAATTCATAAGAATTTACAGAACTTTATATATACTTATATTTATTTTAATCTTGAAATCTAAGACTAATAGAATTAGTTTACTTTCAAGTCTAAGCAAATACAAAGCAAATGATGCTACATGGCCAAAGAACCGTTGGTTAGTGTGACAGGCTTTTAGTGAATTCTAAACGTTTGGATGTTACTTTAACCGTTAACTGCAAAGGTGCAAGTAAACAGAGAAACACACAGACAGAGTGACAGTCAGTGAAAGTAAACAGATGGAAAGCGAGCGCAAAATGCATGTGTGGCTGTGTGTACAGGACTCGGCACTTTAAGAACCGCAGCCATCTGCTGATTTTCAAAGGGCTTTCACAAATTCATTTTCTAATCAGTGTCTCAACTTCCTCCTGCTCTACTTCTCTCAGCAGAAAGCTTAAAAGTCAGCAGTTGCTTGACTCTTGCATGCTAAAATGATCGTCTCTCTGAGTTTGTTTATAAAGAATGACGCAGGTCCTATGTGTTTGTTTGTTTATAGTCAGCCTGAAGAAAGTTATTCATGCTTGAGCTGTTGCTAATTATAAATTGCCTCATCCTTATTTCATATCACATGATTCCCTCTAATGATAATGAGAATCTGTGCTTGTTCTGATTCAGGAATTGTTAAGAGATGGGCCAAAGATTGGCTTTGATTTCTTGTTAATTTTCATATTTAAATGAATCTGTGAGCTATGTAATCAGATGATAGCTCTTTGCAAAACACATACACCTTGTCTAAAATTATCTATCGAATTTGGTCTTGTCTTGAGGTTATTGGCAATAAGAAATTACAAAAACCGTTTAGAGGCTGCATTTGCAAATGTTATGCTGATACTGTAAGTATTAACGCACAGGTTTTGTCTGTGTAGAGTTTCTTGCCATATCATCTTCAATGGCTAGAGCAGATAAAATTTAAATGACACATGTCTATAATACATAAATTCATAACAATAAAAGATATCAATAACGATATATGATATATAATACAAAACTTAAAACAATTACAAGATTAGCATTTTGGAGCTACTTCTCCTTTAAGTAAATATCCATGAGTGAGTCTAGTGTGAATGATAAATAACCTCATCATTTCTTGAGGTGAAAGAATAAACAGATTTTCTTCCTACTACAGGATGGATTTCAAAAAGTTTGTTATATAGGCGCTGATCCCATTCTGCTTGCCGTTTGTTAAGAATATAGCTGTTTATTCAGGGTCTGAAAGACTTTAATTCCTCCTGTAAGATCTGTTTTTACAACATTGGCTGCTTGTTTGTTTCCACGAAGACCAACATGTCCTGAGGTCCAGCGTAAAACTACATTGTAAAATTTTCTCTGCAGTTCATCTATTTTTAATATTAGTAATAAAGGGATGTTTCACTTGAAAGGAAAAAAAATCAATGCTTGTAATTGTACATTATGTTCTTTAACTTTTTTACTATGTTTCAAGGCCAACAAAAATGCCTGAGCTTTAGCTGCAAAAACTTAGCTTTGGTCTGGAATATAGATGCCATAATGTAATTGTCCAACTATTGCAGGAACATGAACGTCTATTTTTGATTTATTGGTGTATAACGGTTTATAAGGTTCGAGTTTCTAATGTTAGCCTTTTTAACACGATTTAGATCCAGATTAATGCACAGATTATTTAAATTCCATGGCAGAACTGGGCAGATGAGAGTCTGGGTAATGGTATCAAGATTTAGATTTAGATTTTTGATATCTCAGACTCCAAATGGTCGGATGGAAAAGCACAACGCAAAATCATATTCTCCCTTATTGGAGGCTGTAGATCAGATTTAAGAGGCAGAAGTGTCAGTGCTGGGCTTCCTCTTGGAGTTTAACCAGTAGCATTCAGGCCCAAGTTATTATTAGTATTAACCTTTATAGGCACGCACCAGCAGGACTGATGATTTAGGCAACCAGCCAAAGAAAGAGAGAGAGAGAGAACGAGAGAGAGGGAGAGAGAAGAGAAAAAGAAAAAAGGCTCAACGGGGTATAAAATCTATCCTGTTTAATAAATAGTAGCACTTGAAACTGACATTATTGTGTCTGAAGATTAAACTAGTTTAGGCAAAATGCAAACAAAAGACTCCATGAATGCAACTGCGTTTATACACACAGTGTGAAATATTTCTATTTCGATCTATTTTTCTGATATTAAATAGATGGTTATCTTTATCATGTACAGCACTGGACGAAGTTGAAAGTTCTCTCTACAGATAATTTAAGAAGTATTAGCTTGTTCATGGTTTGATCAAATAGAAAAGAGGTGAAATGACTATGAGAGAAACCGGAGCCACCAAACCCGCAGGGTGCAACTTTATCTTACACTGCCAAAAATTCCACTCATGAGTCTCTATTCATACGTTCTGGACCATTGTATATTTAAAAATCTGACATACAGATGAGAAACTTCTCTTATTTGCTATATGAACAAGAAAAAGGTGCAGGAAAAGGTGACTTCACTAAAATATAATGCTAAGAGGAAGACCAGCTGGAATGTCGGTTATGCAGCAGACATTATGAAGAACACTACCTAGTGTCAAAAACACTGATGGAAAAGATATTTTGCTCCTGCTACGGCAGGAGTCGTTAGACATTTCCCTGGGTAAGGTAATGAGTAAGCCTTTTGTGTGCATGTGAGAATTTTGGTGCCTTCTCTGTGCATGTGTCCTCAGCTTCTCACAAGGACTCTTTCAATTAGATCACACAGCTCGCTTTGTGAGCCAAGGACTTCCGCAGATCCTGTCGCTTAACCCAAATGTGGACTGTGAATCTCACAGATAAAAAGAAAAGTGTGGAAAAGTAGCTCACCATGAGTAATGGTTGACTGAAGAGAAAGCAATACGTAAAACTGCCTAAGAAAGAAAATATAAATCACCAAACCAAGTTCAATGTCCATATATCTACTGAATGTGTCACTGTTAAACAATTAGGTTATTATGACCTTATATATATATATATATATATATATATATATATATATATATATATATATATATATATATATATATATATATATATATATATAATAAACGTTTATAGTGTACAAAGTGTATGTTGAGTAGTGGCTGAGAAAACAGACCCCGGATGTAAAGTTGTAGTGTGCACATGGCCTGGGTAAAGAAATAAGTGAATGGTTGAACAGTGGCCTTAGGGGAAAGTTCCAATCCAAGCAAGTCTTACAATCCTTTGAGACTTCCTTCCACTCCATGATGCTATCGGCTATATTTCCCTTCCCCCATTTATTCTACTGACCTGTTATTTTAGAACTATACAGTTCCCGAATCACTAGTATCACAGAGAAACTACTCTACCTTTACTGCTCGAGCATGAGCACTGACCAAAAGAACATAAAACCAGCTTGAATATCGAATTAAAGGTGTAGGATTTCAGCTCCAAGTCCTGCTTGTGAAAATGGGAGGAGCAGATCAATATCATGACAGCTGAACCAAACAGGCATTGTGGCTATCATCAGAGCTTAAATACATCATACGGTATCGCCTATTTTTTCTGTCACTGGCGAAAGACACAAATTATAAAACATTCTTCTTCTGCTTGTAAGTTTGAGACTTGCATTTTTATATCACCCTTGACTGTATAGTGGTAAGTCAAATGCACCACTTTCATCTCACCATCTTACTAATCTTTCTGTTTGACTGTGAGTTTAGCAGCAACAGGGTCCTGCCAAAAAGCATTTACATAGGTAAACATATTGGCATTTACAACAGGCAATGCAGGGTACCTAGATTTGGTGAAGAGCATCGTGCCTACCAAAAGTCCCCAAAATGAGTTTAAAAAATCTGCCCACGCATCCTTCCTTAAAAAGATTAGTTATTGACAAAGGTCTGCTAAAGAAACTGTAGATTATTTTAACACCCTTTTTCACACACACACACACACACACACACACAAAACTGACCTTTAAACAGTCAGCACCATGTTCCTAGAAATGTGTAAAGACATACATTTTATATGGAATAATTATTTTACAACAAGCCGTAGGGGGTTGACAGAAGGCTTTAGTGTGTTTCCTGCATTGGAGCGACAGCCACTGCTGCAAAGCTAAAACTGGCTCTGGATAATGATGCTCGTGGCCTATTTTAATGACCCTCTCAAATGAACTACATTTCAATATGGCACAGCACAGAGCAGACTAGTCCTAAAAATCCACTGTTTTCACATTCCAGCTGCTTTCCATACACATAAAAACCACAATTCCACTGGAGTTTGGGACGTCGTGTAAATAAAAATAGAATACAATGACCTGTAAATCCTTGTTGACCCATATTCAATTGAAAACACCATAAAGGCAGGATATGAAATGTTCAAACTGATAAACTTTGTTGTGTCTTGCAAATATTGAGTGAATTTGATGCCTGCGGCATGTTTCAAAAGAGCTGAGACAGGAGCAGCAAAAGATTCAGAAAGTTGGGAAATGCTCCAAAAACACTTGTTAGGAAGTTTAAACAGGTGAACAAATTAACTGGAAACAGTTGAGCATCATGAAAAGCAGGAACCCCTGAAGACTCAGCACTTTGTTCAGCACAGAATGAGCAAATAGTCCAGCAGTTTAAGAACAAACATTCTTTAACATACAATTGAGAGAATGTGGGTTATTTCCTCATTTACAGTCCATAACATCATCAGGGGTTTTAGAGAATCAGGAAAAAATTCTGCCAAAAACAAAGATCCCTCAGATAAGACTACATTAAAAATAGACATTATTCTGTAAAAACTATGTGGTCTCAAAAACACTTTGGAAAATCACTTTCAGTTAACAAAGTTTTGTCACAGCATTTACACATGCAAATGAAAACGGGATCATGTGAAACGCAAGCCATTAACGACAACACCCAGAAACACTGATGGCTCCCCTGGGCCTGAACTTATCTGAGATGGACTGATGCTAAATTATGCTGACATAATTTCACATTTCAGATTGTTTTTGGGAATCACAGACATCACAGACTATCCAGATTGCTATCAGTGCAAAGTTTAAAAGCTACCATCTGTGGTGGTATAAGGGTGTGTTAGTGGCCATGGCATGAGTAACTTGCTCATCTGTGAAGGCACTATTGATGCTGAAAGGTACATAGAGAATTTGGAGCAAAATATGCTGCCATTCATGCAAAGTCTTTTTTCAGAGACGTCCCTGCTTATTTCAGCAAGAAAATGCCAAACTACATTCTGCACATGTTACAACAGTGTGGCTTTGGAGTAAAAGAGTCCAGGTACTAGACTAACCTGCCTGCTGTCCAGAACTGTCTCCCATTGAAAATGTTTGGTTATAAAGCACAGAATACGACAACGCAGACCGCGGACTATTAAGCAGCTGAAATCATACATAAGGTAAGTATGGAAAAAAGTTCCACATAAAAATCATTTGTAATGTGTTGAAAGCATTGTTTTTCGTTACATTTTACACAACGTCCCAACATCATTGTATATAAATAGACACCACAGACAAGACATAGGACAATACTTCAGAGCTGACACAAGGTCTCATTGCTTAAAAGTTGCATCATATTGTATGTGACACCTTAACATTATTATTTTAATATATTATGTTTATGTCCACAACAACACTTGACATTACCCATGTAACACATTAAATTCATTAGATACCTAGGCAAAGCAAACGTACATTTAAGAACATGTACTGTTACAGATCTAATGTTTTCAAGTGGTTAATAAAATTCTATGGTAACTATGTACAAACTATATTTTTCCCTATTATTCTAAATACGAATGCAGCAATTCATTTTCCCTTATTAGTTTCAGTTGGCTAAGATATCCAACAATATTACAGTAAATGATGTCTAAAATCATGACAATGATAAAATGTCCAAACTGTACTAAATTACATTTATGTTATTCAACTTCTGTCTTTATACTGCATTGAGAGAAATAAAAATAAAATATATAAATATATATAAAAAAGCAGCATGCCTTTGGGTATTTATTTTGAGTGTAAAAAAAATGATAATTTACTAACCCGTTTTACATTTTATGAAAAATTTTTGCCTACAGCAACATGAAAACAACAGAGAGCTGCACATGAGAATAACGGAAAGAGCTTAACTCTGAGAATAAAGCTATTTTAATGATATGAGGCTATGGAACGCAGTATGTAACCCCTTTTCTAAAATGGAAGCAATGGTTGAGTAGGATGAGTATTCTATTACAAAATAAAATTATTGTCACCTTAGGTCATCTTCGTTTTTACATAAGCGAACAGTGCCAACATTCCGTCTAACCTCAGCTTACTTTTGACTACATTTGTTTTACGTTTAGCCCTAATAGCACATTGAATGGGACCTGGTTATCATTGTATATAGCGGTAGACACGTCCCACTACTAAACCGTTTGCTAGTCTTTTATAATGTAAGGTCACAAAGCTCTACAGAACCAATAGGTGCAGAAGGGTTGCTATGCTAACATTTTCAGCAGAGCTGTGACAGAGCTAAACTTAGTACACTGCTATAAAAAGCTAGGAGAAGAATAATAGGCTAATGAAAACAAGCCTGCAGATAAACAGAAAAACAACCAGAACACTAGAGCAATAAACATAAGTGTTGTGTGTGGTAACTTTTTTTAATGGCGTGATATAAAATGTACTTTTGTAGCAAACTGTTGCTTTTCTTCTGGATTTTACTGAGTTATAGTGTCTGTGTGCATGGAAACCAAGTTCTTCAGAGTTTGGATTTTGGCTGCTTTTACAGTGAGATGAGAGCATGACTCCTCCCACGGGCCATGCAAAGATAACAAAAGAGCCTCTATAGCACTATGCAGCAACAAAAGTAAAGTGCAATGCCTTCTGGGCAGTTGCTGGCAGAACACTGTCAGAAAAAATTGTTTTTCACATCAGTCTCTGTTCATACTGGAACTCTGGAGCTTCTCATATTTTTTTCCACTGAAAGGGGGATAAATTCATTATAAATTCAACAAATACAGGCTGTGTGTATCTAATCAACTGGCATAAAAACTACCCTAAATGACAATGTAATCATGTTCATTGAGCTCGTTCGCTATGTTAGTACATTAATCTTTTTTCTCTCAGTTCTTTGTTTTTCTGTGTTAGTATAATAAAGTGATTTGCCCTTCTGGTCCAGCCTAACAGCCTGTCCCTAATGTCTCTGGTTTTTCATAAGTTGATTAAGACTTTTCTGTTTTCTGTCAGATACCTCGCCATACCGCACACCTGCGCAGGCCATTGTGCTGTGCATAACATTATTATGCCTTGGGTTAAGCAACCAAATTGTTCTCCTGTAACCACTCTATTATAATAGTCACGGTGCCACCCAGAGCCTTACACTCAATGTTCACAGAAACATTGTGTATGAGGTAGGAATTCACCCTGGATTGGATGCAGGTTCATTGCAGGGCTTCACGCACACGAGCGCACACACACACACACAGAGCTTGGTATTATTTATAGTAAATCCGACAGATGAGAGGAAACCGGAGAACTGAAGTGGAGTGTTGAACTGGGGCTATAGAATAACAAAATAGTAATTTCCTTTAAAATAATTTTTTTGGGAGGTGAAATCTTAATATTGGTTCATTCGGGATGATTTTACAACATTTTGATTACCAACTGTAGGTAAATCTTCCTGAATTAATCAGTATTTAATATGATCAAATGTGAGAGTAAAGAGTTATATTTAACATTTAGGTTACATTTTTTTAAAAAAAGAAAGAGACACAGACAGGTAAACTCACAACTTTCATTTTTACTTTCTGAGTAAAGGGCATTCAGAGAGACTGTTTTAAAGAAGAAAGATAACAAAAGGGATGACGAGACGAGACGTAGAAAAGACGTAGGAGCTCAATTGCGCACTGCACTGTCAGCAACCTTAGCGAGCAAAATATAAACCACTCTCGAATGTTCGATAGCTGACATAACACACTTGCCGAAAACGTTCTGGCTCAAGTGGTTTATTGATAAACAGTGAGATGTAAACAGTGGAAAAAAATTTCTAGTGTAATAATACAGGACACTTTTATAATAACGCAACTCAAGAAAGGTCTAGCATCGTTATAGCTTCAACCTGACACGCAAAATTAAAAATAGCCGTGCATAGCTCAAGAGCTAAATCTGACTGCTTGTACTCCCTCTCTTTTGCTGTAACACAGATATACATGCACACAGCATTTATTTTGGAGCCTGTTGCCAGATTGGCCTAGTGACGGTCCTGCCGCAAGGTCACGTGGTACTCGCAGTGAACACATTCATGGCATGCTGAAGGGCTCCATTTAAACAAAGTAACAGCTGCACAGCAACACTGGCGCATTGTTACTAATGAGGCATCAAAGAAACGAACAGGAAATGACCAAAAGGATAAATCCGTTTCATTCTTAAGCTTCTTCCTGCACATCTTTGCAAAAACTTTAATCAGTGTATAAGCAGGAATTAAATAAAAAAGAAAATGAAAAATGATCTTAAAGCTTTCGCAAATCTAGCAACCTGACAGTTAATTTGTCACTGCCATGCTGCATAACTTGGTATATGTAAAAGCAAGCTGATTATTCAGTAATAATAGACTAAGCTGATACTGTATCAGTAATAAGAATGATACTGGCCTGTAATGCTTTACTGCTGGTGAATTACATTTAATATGTTTATCGAACCAATCCAATGCATTTGTATGCTAAGAGCATGAAACTGTGTTCAATCATTTTTCCATCATGACACTTCCATGATGATATGAGGGAGTGAGTCAACAACTCTATTACTATTCACATTATTGTAGGTTGAAATAGATAAATCAATCTACTTCCTCCATTCACAAATGTTTTTCTTGTACATTCAATATAGTTTCCTGACATGACGTTCAGGGGAAAATAATCCTAATATTTTCACACTGGTAAAATTGACTTTCTCTGTATCCAAGCATAAAAAGGTCATCGAGCATGTGACTCGGTACCAATTTGTGTCATCTGCTGATGAAAAGTGATACAACAGTTAGTTTGCTTATCTTTTACGCAGATGCCCACCTCTTAATAATGAATGGTCCCATAAAACTCCTAATTAACTATAAGATTCCCCCAATAAAATACTTGTTTATATGCACCTGTATATCCTCTTTATTAAATCATATATTTTATTAAAAATGTAGGAAGAAAACTGAGGGAGATATACAGAAATGGAGTATTTACAGGGAACAAAGCTGAATGAAAAACAAATAAAATTCTAGTTTAATTTAGTATTCAGTACAGTAAGCGTGTACAGGGTACAGTGTAGCGTATTACAGTATTTACCTTAGTGCAGCATATTAACTATAGTGAACTGATAAACTGCATTAACTACTGTAATATACTTTACAAGTTACTAAAGAAAACTAGAATACTGTGGTTTATAGTTTGGTGTATACATCAATCAAGTGTAAATACTGTAACACACTAAATACTTTACTAAAGTATTTATTTGGTTAATGTATACAGTGAACTATAGAAAGGACTGTAGTAAACTGATCAACATTATTTATTAAAAGAGTTGATCTATGGGAAACAGAGTTATCTTATGATACACAGTGTGTTTAGATCGAGATTCTCATTTCTAATAGACAGCAATGCCAGATCACTGATTCAGCAAAAGTTAAACAATGCAGCGAGGAATTTCAACAGTAATTAGCACTAAAATGAATAGTTCATTAACATGCCGAGTGGTTTTATTAATGCTAGGGATTCTGTACGCTTTTGTTTCTTTTTTATAGTAGAAATAAAATAACAAGTTTAGTAATTGCCACATCAATGCAATTTCCTATGATATATTTACTACATTAAGGTTCAAAAACACTACAGCATTTACCACAGGAAACTTTACTACATGTTCTATAATAAAGTTACAATATCATAGTATTTTTAATATGAGGAGAAAATACAATGAAAGGCACCACAGAGAAAATTGGCAACGAACGAGAAACTGCAGAGGGTAGAGAAAAATAAAATTAGAAGCCTCCATGTTTTGATTTTGTTATATATTATATATATTTTATAATGGAAGGAAAAGATATCCATTAGTGAAATCCATCTACAGGCTTACAAATAAGTAACCATTTTGAGACAAACACTGTATTAGGAACACTTGAAAAATACTGCAAAATTGTTACAGGTAGCTTTACTTTTTATGCAAAATACTTAATGTAAACATAAACACTGAACTACGACTGTTTATAGTATTGGCATCACTGGTATAAAATATTATATGTTGCAAGTATCTCAGTATCTAGTACATGCACTCCGTAAAAATACAGTACAAAAGCAAATTTCACTAACTGATTATAGGCATATTTAGCATATTGCTCAAGTGACTGGTATTTTAGGAGAAATCCAACAACAATGTCAACACAACAGACTGTTTTTAATGAGATTAATGTGAGTGAATTGTATTTGGAATGTATCTTTATGCACCCTAATGAACCCTTATTGAAATTCCTGATTAAAGCCGACTAAAAAAAACCAAGTGTTTTATCCTAAACTCAACAGGATTGGTAGCAAGAGGACCGATGTTGACAAGCAGGATGCAGGAACAGAGATCAAAATTAGGGTATAAAATAAGTTCAGAGATTTAGCAACAATTGTTTAACTCTAGCAATCAGGTTTCAGCTGAAAGCTTACTGGCCAAAGAGAATGATGTGATGTTGGTTAAGACAAATTATTTATTACAAACAGATTTGAGTAACAGGCTGTGTGTCTGAAATTGCATACATCGATATACACATATATATGCTATATATATGCTTGTATATATAGTATATATGTGTTGCATATATAGTGTAACAACTTTCGTAGATTACATTAAATAGCAGTGGGTCCAGTGCTAAAAACCTGATTGCCTGATAACAGTAATGTTTTTGAGTAAGTAGTTTTTGAAAAATGATGTGTAAACTAGCAAAAAGGTCTAAGTTATTATTATTTAAAAAAGAACCAATTAAATCACTAGACAAATTATTATTATTTATTATTAAATTATGGGATATAAAAAAATAACATAACACACGACACTACATTATGCTGGTTTGGCCAAACAGGCCCATCTTGCTTGGCTGGTAGCAGTAGGAGTTCTTACTATTAAAGAAGTTTTATATCTCTATGACCTACAGTTTTATCTGCATCATTATTAGTGCAGCTTAAAAAAAAAGATTTACAACAGTGCTTTAACACCTTCAGTGATTGGGACACCCTAAAAAAATCACCAAGTGTGTATATACTGGTAAAAATTCACTCACCCTAAGAGCTTCAATCACCAGGTCTCTGGCCTCCAGCTCCCCCTCCATAATGCTCAGGAGGGTCAGGAGCTCTGGCTTGCTTAGGTTGTCCATGTTCAACTCACATTTCTGGAACATACAAACACAGAACATACATTGGAAAGAAGAAAAGCAATGCTAGCTTTGAACAATGGCTAAGATTCTTAATGGGAAAAGGGTTAGTGAGACATAGAGTAAACAGTCCTAAATGACAGCCTTCCCTGGAAGGACATACAAAGACCTTACAACCAGAATTTGAGTAGAAAAAGATAATCATTACTTAAAGGTGAAGAGGGCAGATTCACATGGTTTAGAGCTGTATAGTGATTAATCTGACAATACGTTCGGGTCTACAATGACAGCCTCCTTCTTCTGCAGCTCACTCTTCTGCAGCTCACTCTTTAGCTACAAAAGGAATTTGCTTTGTCAATTTTTGACACACTATGAAGTGAAAGCCTGTCAACTAAGCAGTATTAAATTCAAAATAGAATTTATCTGCTGTAGTGCAAGGTCTTTTCAAGTACAGCATGTGCTTACTTGACATGACATCCATTTGTGTTTCTTGCTCGTGTTGACTGTATTAACCAGTTCTGGACAACTGCACAAAATTGAATAAAGAATTCAAATGTTGTGTATTGCGCACTTTTATTTTAAAAGTATTGTTATATAGGCAAAAGTACAATAACATATGTTTTGTTAATACTTAACTAATAAGAAGCTTTTACAGCAGTATTTCCCTTTAAATAGCCGCAGATAAAGTATTTCCTGTAAAACATTATTTTACTCAAATGAAATATGACACCGAAGCTAGTTTCCACTGGTAGGACATTAACGTTTTGTCTAGGTTGGTATAGAAAAACCAGTTATACTGAGAGCCCAGAGCCGCAGTCATAACAGTATAACAGGCACCTTTTTTTTCTTTCTGAACAGGTACCAGAGTATGTGAGGGGCAAAATTGTCCACTCTGCATATAAAATTTTTTATAATTGGTCCAATCCGTATCATTTTTCATCTGTTCGCTCACTCACACTATGTTTGCTCCATGAAAAGATCTGTGCCTTATTAACTCATTTTATTGTGTCTGTGGTGTTTACATAGCAACATATGAATTGGTTTGTGCTCTGTACAGTTGCATTATGGGCTGTTAACATGAGTTAAGCTGGTGATTAAATGTTGATGGGGCATGCTCCGAGCAACAGAAAACTACCATGCTTAGACTTTCAAACCCACACCAATCCATTTTTCTTTTTTCAGAAAACAAAATAAAAAAATGTAATGTCTATGAAAGAGTTTGGTTTTTTCTTTATTTCTCTGTTTTGGTTTATGTAAGCGCTGCAGCTAAATTAAATTTTCTCATAGATTGAGACGCCTAATGACACCCATCGCTAACCTGTACTGATCAACATCAACATTCCACCCCTTCTGTGGCTCATGGATTGTCTGTATGTGTATTCAGAGCTAGTAAGCAACAGGCTTTAAAAAGAATGAAAATAATTTTTTAAACCCTAATGAGAAGTAAAATAATTGCAGGGGTTAATTAATTAATGCGTTAAATACGTCTGTGCAATTTAGGAAGAATTTCTAATTGCGATTTTTCTGACAGATATTTGCTGCACACTTTTTGGATTCCTTAACTCCTTGTCTAGTCTAGCAGATTAAGTGTGCCTTTCTACCAAATAGATAGTTTTCTGCTGCTATTATGCAGTCAGTGCTGCCTACATGCATTTTATATATAAAAAAAAAAAGATATATTATTTCAGCATTAATTATTTAAAAAATATCCATTAAACAAAATATCTTTTTCTTCTATTGCAAATCACTTCCAATAAATACAAAAAATGACCTGTTCTTCTGTAAACAAGGTCTTTTTGGAATTGGGTAGGTAGTCTCGCTACATTATCAGTAGTTCTGCACGAGCCTTTAGCTGGAAGTCAGCACTAATTTAGTGCACAGTGAAACAAAAGATACAGTTCAGTTGTCCGGTTTAACCACAGGTCTTTATTCCTACATTTAGTGTAAACTGTTGGAAAATATGTGCGAGAAGGAAATTTCTATCTAGCGCTTGGATGATGTTTTTAAATCCTTTTTTGATGAGCTAATTAACTCAATAAAAACACGTTAACTTGCCCAGTTGCCCAGCACATCATTTATTGCTATTATCGTTGGACACGAGCAATTTTTGGAGTTAGCATTCTGTTGGTATTTTAATGATCATTGATGAATACTACAATGACATGGTTAGAATGCAAAAGGTTTATTCAAAATATATTCAAATCCTGCCCAGATTCCCTCATTAACACAGATGCTGGGATGATAATAACAGGTTCTTTTTCCGACCCTTAATAGTGCCTAGCTTGGGACCCCAAGGCACAAAATATGGTATGGTAAACTTTGTGTCCTTAATGTAGATGGTGACATTAGTAGTATAACAGTATGTCATTTGGGTAATTCTACTAATAATAATTATTATAAAATCTTTAAGTAAAATCTAGCTATAGTTTCTAGGGTTAGGGCTGTGCATAGGCAAGGGCTTCACAATATGTTACATATTATGATACATGTGTCATGCAATATCATTAAATACAAGGGTCACGATATAAAATATCACCATATACTGCAATCACGTGTATGTGTCAGCGACAACTACAGGAGTAGAGAAGGAGGTCGTTTGACACATACTGACGGTTTTAATTACATATTAACGCAAACACAAATCAGTTTAAAACATATTTAAAATATGTATCAATACAAGAGGTTATTATATTTATAAAAATCATCACGATCGCTAGGTGTATTGATAGTTTTAAACAGCCTGACCTGATACCATATTGGTTACTTAAATAATTAATTAATAATTTTTATACCAACTGTATAATGTATTTATTTTACTAGAGAGATTTCCCAGTCCTCAATGGAAAACATATTTAGTAGGCTAAATTTAAATTTTACAGGGTCAACCCCTTGGATCAAACTTGTACATAAAAACACGCAACAGCTTCAGAAAGAAAACTAGTTACTAGAATACAGCAGCAGTCATGTGTGATATGAATTTGCAACACAAAATACCATAATCTGCTAAATTTCTCCTGACCCTTTTATTAAATATTTTATAAAAACAGCCCTAATACTTATAATCAATACGCTTTCCGCTGGCAAAGAGCGTTTTTCCAGTCTGGAGCTTTGGGGCTATTACTGTGTTCCAGGAAAACGACTGCGTCGAAGCCTTTGAACAGGATTTACTGGCAATCTATTGTGTGGGGGTAGAAATAATCTAATAAAATAAAATCTAGTTTCAAATCAGACAAATAGTGCATAATCTTTTACTATACATGTATAGTATTTGTATAGTCTAGTAGATTTTGCCACCTGATAAATAGCTAAGAGCCACCTATACGCTTGTAAAGGCCAGAAGAGGCCATTTGAGCGGCATTAAAAATGACCAAGCCTAGAACACTGTTTCATTGTGTAATATTAATAATAATAATAATAATAATAATAATAATAATCTGATTATAGAGGAAACCAATAATGATTTCCTCCATAAAACCATAGAAACCTTTGAAAAATCTTTAAAATATTTCAGATCTTTTAGGTTAAAACTTGTCTAGGATGCTTATTTTTCCCCTTTAATGCATTTTGCACCCATTTTGCACAATGCATAATTGCACTATATATGCTGTAAATACTTGCACATACATCTCTATGCATATACCAACATAGCCTTATTTATTATTGTACATATTTACATATTTGTTGCTATGTACTTGTACCTTGCAATGTATCCATCTATCTATTCTTGATCTTGCTTCAAATAACTTATAGGTGCTGAAAAAAATGGTGATGTGATCAAATACAGCCTTAATCAATCCCCTTTAAATCAAACCACACTTATATTCTAATATCACATTATGAAGGCTGAGAACTAACATAGATAAAATAATGTCCACAGCAATCAGGCTTCCGCTGAGTCACTTAAAGATCTATCTGCATGGCAAATCTACAGAAGAGTGAGTGAGAAACATGGCCACAGTTTTACCCCGTTAAAAAATCCAGGTTCTATAAATATGAATCGAATGACCCAAGCCATGCACACATACTGTATCCTCCCCTCCTCTACAAAACAGGTGCAAAATTATCTGTCTTGAAGATGACAGACTCTAACAGATATGTGACCTTAATCACACAAAAAAATGTTAGGACTATGTTTAATGTACAGTAAAAAACATTTTTTGAGCTTTAATTAAGTTGTCAGCAAACACTATTCTGTTAGAACTCTCTATCCAGATGGAACGGCCCACCCACCCACTTAGCAATGTTCTTGTCAAAAAGAAACTCTTTCTGTGAATCAGATCCTACTGGGAATAAACAAAAGAAGTTTCTGCGTGGGCACCGAGAATAAATGATGTCAAATACATGCATGCAGCACTACCATCCCCTTGCAAGCCTTTGACAGGAGCTGGGATGAACTCAGGAGACATGGATTGAGATTTATGACTGACACAGAGCAACCCGAGGGATAGCGGTATAGCCAGAGCACCTGTTTTGTCGAACGGTAAACGTAAGCAAGCCTCGGGCTGTTAAAACAGCTCGGATTGGCTGTATGACATGCTACTATGTCAGCTGAGTCACTAGAATTCAGACCAATTTAGAAACATCTCCAGTGAACATGCCTTAACCTTCCCGACTCCCCGCCCACCTTCCTATTCTCTTCTTAGACTTACTCACAGCCTTCCTTTATGTCTTTTATCGATGCCTTTTAACATATCTAAGGATGCTGATTCTGTTAATTGACGTTAATTATGTCTCGAAAGATAAGTCTGAAATTTGAATAACCTGGTGATTTGAAGCAGAGGTAAAACAGACAGGCCTCTATTGAATATTATAGATAGATCAGTACAATTTGAAGGACTAATCGATACTCAGACAGGCCTCACTACTGATCCCTCAGGGCTAAGACCATTATCATAAGAGCTGATCAGCAGGATCGTGGCATGCAGATCGATCATTTATGTCAAATAAACATCAACAAAAATCAGAACGTCTGGAATAAAAAAAAAAAAAAGTATCCCGGATATGGATATCGAGCAAATGTAAATGCTTTTCGGTGTCTATAAAGGTACGACACAGTTGACAAGTTAACATAATTCTACTGTAATGCAACACAATTGCAATGTAAATTTATTCTATTTAATCCATCACAAGCAACAGTTTGATATGTCATGTCTAAAATTATTTTGTGACTAAGGTATTTGGAGATGTTTATCTAAAATAAATAAAAAAAATAAATAACAAATCATATAAATCTGACTGATGTGTTTAGGAGGAGACAATAGAAAAGCCATTCAAGTTTCCTTATGATTGTAAAATAAATAAATAAATCCATCACTGCGCCGGTGCGTACTGAGGATAACATAACGCCGTAGATTAGAAAAATACGCAAGCTTTACTGAATGAAAATACTACAACAATGAAGCGTTATAAACAACAAAATAGTGTAATATTAAAGTCAGGATCGTTTAGTGTGTTTATTAAAAGCGACCGATCTTATTTAGTCCACCAGTCACTCTATATCACCATCCGGAGGAGAAGAACACTAACGCGCGGATACATATTCATATCAATATCACATTAAAATCCTGTCCTTTAATTGCATGTTCTCATTATTAAAAAACAGAAACCCGTAAATACGCTCGCTCTCTCGCGCGCGCGCGTGTGTGTTATCTCACCGTCTCGACGCTTCCATGGCCAGCGGTTAGCAGTGTTTGCAGCGGAGGCGGCTGCTCCCCTTTCGCTCCTTCCGACGCCATGTTCTTCTCTCTGTAGCGGTCCGATGGGTTGAGCGCGCCACACACACCGTCAACACACGCATCCGGCACCGATTTAACCAAAGGCGAATGGCTCACCAGGGGAAACAGAAGACTTTTAGTAACATTGGGGCGAAGAAGGGTTTAACACAAGCCGGACAGGTTCGGAAACAGAGTCGGGGGGTTTTAACGCAAGCGAGAACAAGCCGTATTCCAGCTGCGGGTGTGTGTGTGTGTGTGTATGGGTGTGTGTGTGTGTGTGTGTGTGTGTGTGCGCGCTGAACCTGACAGAGATACACACCGTTGGGATGGGGGAGAGGGGCAGTTTTACGGAGTGACGTGAGCGCGCACCAGACTGCGCGGGTAGTTTTAAAGTGGCTGAAATTAAACCTCTATTACACATCCATGTCTTCTGCTAATATACATCTCTAAATCTTTACACAAACTGTAGATACAGTAATTAATACAAAATGTCTTTATGTCTTTGTCTAGTCCACAAAAGTCCTAGGAAATTCAATGTTTCATTAATTTATTTTCCAGAACACGCAGAACTCTGTAATATATATTATTATTTTGTCAGCCACTCCTTTTACTTTTGTATTAATACTATTTTCCAACTTTGCCCCAATATATTTTACCATTTAGAGAAGACCAGACAAACCTAGCAGTAGATACAGTGACATTTTAAACCATCCAACAAATGGTAACACCATAATAGCTAATAGTGGATGTGATTTTTCCAAGTAGGATGTGATTCTGGAATTTTCATCCTTTGTTAATCCTGGATAAACATTTCAATCAATCAATCAATCAATCAACCAACCAACCAAAAAACCAATCAATCGATCAATCAATCAATCAATCATAACCATCTGATTTCATCAGTTTGTTTCAACTAAACTTGCCTCAATCCATTTTTTAATCTTTCTCTTCCTCTAAACTAAAATGAAATGTTATAAATGTATTTATTATATAAAATAATATGCTAATTGTAAGACCAGGGTTCAATTTCCAGCACCACTAAGCTACCACTGCTGGGCCCCTGAGCAAGGCCCTTAACCCCCACAATTGCTTAGTTGTATAAAAGAGATAAATAAAAGTTGCTATGGATAAAAGCGTTTGCCAAATGCTGTAAATGGAAATGCAAAATGTAAAAGGTCCTAACATGCAAGATATCGAGACCGGCAACATTACAAATTTCTCTTGGCCACAGTACAGTGAATTGTAAACCGGAAGTGCGCTAATGAACAACCTTAACACATCCTGATAACAAATGAAATCAAAAGTACAGGACAGTAAGATCTGGGGCAGCACTACAGACAAAGCCCTCAGATGTCACACCTGATTTGTAACAAGTATTAGCGACAGAATCATCAGCCAATCAAATTCTGACATTCAGCGACAGCCCGCCCTTTGGGTCTAGCGACGTGTCCAAAGCAGGGGTACCTCAAATTGGATTCATTAACAAAGGCCATTAAATTTTTGTGTGCCATTTTAACGATTGCAACTAGTGGTATAAGTGGCTAACAGCTAGCAGGGAGCAATATTTTGTTGTTTGTTCACTTTTTAATATAAGTAAAGTGACATAGAATGATTCGGGCTTTGACAGTCTGAACAGCTTCACTAAGGCAGCTTTTAAACACCAAGGTTCACGGTGACATATAATGTCAGATATGCATAATATGCACATTATTAGCATGTACAACAGCTGTGTTTGCTGTAACAGGGATGTGTAAGATGTGTATGTAGGTGCGCCACTGCGTGGTGTTGAGTGGCGTTAAGGTCAGTGCTCTGTGAAAACACTCAAGTTTTTTTACTCGAATGAGAACACACTGTCTTTCAGCAGCTGAGGGGGTTTTATGCCCAGGACTATTGTTATGCTGGAATAGTGTCTAAGCATTTTAGTTTAAATGAAGAAATAATGTTATGCTAGAAAATACAAACACATTTTATAAAACCATTGGTGTGCTGATAAACTTTTGGCCATCTATAGTATTTACAGCAGTAATTTTTATTTTATTTTACCATACTGCCACTATGTATCATATGTATATAGTTCATTGTTATTTTCTCAGCATTTGTGTAGCCAGTGTTTATAAACATTAATAGAGCTAGCTTACTTGTTATCCACTAATATTCTTATATTAGTCTATTACAGTACTTACGTTATAAAGTCTATTTATTTATGTATAGACAATTTGTCATGAGAAAATATTTCTATTACAAATAAAAATGTGCTAACAAATTTAACCCTAATATTATGTCCTATAAGCCACACAAGATGTATATTTGTGAATGAATTGCTATCGCATGATACAAAAACCTTACAGTATCCTGCTGAAAAGTATTTGCATCTCATAACTCGTTAAACCAGTGGCGGGCGGTGCATTTGGGCCTTCAGTGGGGACTTAACCGATTGATACACCTCTATCACACCACTATTATCAAAATTACAGAAACCATGAGACATTTTGTGTATTGAGGATTAAAAAAAACCTAAAGCAAGAAACCCAGTTAAGAAAACTAAGAAAACCTCATATACATGTACTGGAAGCAGTGCAGGAAGAAAATATGCCAAGAAATGAAGAGAAACAAAAAGAAAGCATTAAACTGGCCTGCACACAACACAAAGACAATGACTAGCTCAAAATGATGGATGAGGCATGCCAAAAGACTGTATGTGTGTGTTTCCTGTCTTTTTGGGGGTTTTGGCACACAGAAACTGATCCACTGTTGGGACACACAGACTCTCAGTGACTCCCTACTGGCATCAGCTATGGCCGTCCCCAGTTTATGTGTACTTCCTCTTTTGCTCTATCTGTTTATCCAAGATTATAGAAGGAATTATCTTCATTCAGGTTACATTGTTTATGACTGTAATTTTTTATTATGACCTTGAGAGAAAATAATTGAATTTAATTCTGCTCTTACTGACTCCCTTTGTAATTTGTACATAAGGTTTATGTACTGTATCAATACAGATAAAGGTACACTGTCCCATTATACCCAATTGCCTTTTACATAAATCTTACTGCCACTTACTCTGTGTATACTCTGTAGACAGTCTGACGGCACACCATCTGCACTGCATCTCAATTGGAAAGTTTTCAGTGCAATGTCTTCACTGACTGTCACACAGATTGTTTGAGTCTGTGTAAATAAGAAGAGTTGACTTTGGTATGTACAGTAACTTGAAAAAGTATGCAAACCCCTGGAACTTTTTTAAATTTTGTCACTTTTACAACCACAAAGGTAAATGTATTTTATTGGGATTTTAGGTGATAGACTTTTTTCAACAGTGATTATCTTCTTGCCACTTTTCCAGATTTGTTGAGTACATGACTTATAGTTGTCCTGTGGACAGATTCTCCCACCTGAGCTGTGGATTTCTGCAGCTCCTCCAGATCACGGGACCATGAGCCTTTTGGCTGCTTCTCTGACCAGTGCTCTCCTTGCTCCTCCTTGTCTGTCAGTTTCGGTGGACGGCCAACTCTTGGTTGTTTTGCAGTTGTGGTGTCCTTTTCCATTTAGGATGATAAAGTAAACAGTGCTCACTGAGATGTTCAAATCTTGAGTACTTTTTTTATAACCTAATCCTGTCTGGTGAGTTCCTTGGTTCATGATGCTGTTTGTTTACTAGTGTTCTTTAACAAACCACTGAGGCTTTCACAGAACAGGTGTATTTATACTGAGACTAAATTACAAACAGGTGGACTCTATTGCATAATTAGGTGACTTCTGAAGGCAGTTGATTGCACTGGATTTTATTTAGTAGTATCATAGTACAGGGGGATGAATACAAATGCATGTCACAATTTTCAGATTTATATTTGCTTTAAAAAATAAAAACGGTATATTATTTTGTTCCACTTCACAATTACGTGCTACTTAGTGTTGGTCTATTACATAAAATCTTAATAAAATATATTTAAATTTGTGGTTGTAAGGTGACACAATGTAAAAAAGTTCAAGGTTGTGAATACTTTTTCTAGGAACTGTATGTATGTATGAATGTATGTATGTATGTGTGTAGGTATGTATGTGTGTAGGTATGTATGCATACTTTAATTCAAATTGTATTGCTGTAAATGTGCAGCACATGCATTAATGTCTAACAATAAAAGTACAATACATGTTATTTGATTTATTTATAGAATTATTTGCCGAATTATGACATGATTCTAGTAACATTAAACAACACTGATAGAGATATAAAACCACCTTGATTAGTTTGTCCAAGTGTGTTTGATTAGGGTTGGAGCTAAACTCTGTAGGTCCTCTAGGAACGAGTTTGGTGACTCCTGATCTATACATTTTTTGATGTATAATACCTGACCCAACATGTTTTAAATCAGCTTCCTTCAGCTACAGTTAAACATCTGTTTCTTTGATTTGGGAGAATGTTTATACATTAATCAACATTTGAAGTGGATCGAAAAGTTCCACTTTGTATGTTGACTAGTATATTTCATAGCGCAGACACTTGGGGGTGCTGGTTGGGTCTGTTGGGGTTACTCGTGTTTGGTAAACTTAGCTCTTATTATAATTTCTTTTAAAAATAATAATAATAATAATTTTTAAAACCTTATAATACAAGCTAAGTTTACCACAGGTTTACCACACACACACACACACACAGCTACCCACCCACCTACACACACAAAAACACATAAAACATTATGAACTACAGCTTGATATTTAGAGCTTTGTTTAATCTCTAATCTCCAAGGGTAATACAATGTAACCTAGTTGGTATTAAAGCAAATATTTTTTTTTTTACTTTTGCATGCATGGCGCTATAAACACGACAGACTCTGATTATAACTGTAACACCTTACATTATTTACTAAATTATTTACTGTATTTACCCCAGAACTGAATGAAAATGCATGTCCTGCAGCCCAGGTTTCAAAGGTAGTCTAGTTCGTGCAGGATGTCACACCTACTGTATACATGCCATTGCAAGGCGTTTTGGTGTGTCCTTCAGGACATCGTGGAGATCTTGGGAGACAGACAATTATAGAAGCAGACAGGGCCTTAGTACTCCTGTGTACAAGAAAAAGCAGAAAAAGCTCTGCCAGAGCCTTATAAAATGACCTTCAGTATGCTGTAAAGTGTCAGAAATAAATTCCCTGAGAGTGACACGAGGGAACAACATCCTCCAGTGAGACCTGCATTCAGAGCCCAGCACTTTGCAGTTTGATTGGCATTTGCTGAAAAACAAGAATTGAGAGGTCTACTATTGGCACCTGGTTTTCTCTACAAATGAGAACAGGTTTTTACTAGAAACATGTGACAGATATTTAAAAAAAGAATGGAGATGCTGTGTGAAAGTTAATGCTGCCTGCAAAGTCGTTTAGCATGACGGATTAGTAGCGGGCCAGGAAGGGTTTAGGGAGGAATAGTCTTGGAGGCACAGTCAGACATCCATGTTCTAGCCACAGTACCCCTACTGCTTTTAGTCACAGGAAGAAATCCTTAGAACGCTTTGCCAGATTCTACACTATTCCTCAGGGAGCATGACAGTGACCAGTGTAGTGAAGAGTGAAGCGTGTAAGCAGTTTAAATGTCCAAGGTATTGATGCCATTAACTGGTCCTTATATTCCCCAGACCCGTTTTTAAAGGTAATGATGTGGGACATTAAGGATGGATGCAACCGACGCCACCAAACATCACTACAGAATGTCCAAGAGTTGCCTGGTTGCCTGTTCAGGGTCTGTAAGGAAGGAGATTACAGGAGAATTCTCAAAATGCAGGCCTATGATGCCCATAGACACTATTAATGTACAATATGAAATGCTGTGATAAAATTAATGTAACTGTAGACTGCAATTGTAGCTTTGTACTTTGATTTTCTGGTATGATTTTGATTCCAGCCTGAGATTGGGCTATTGATTTTGGTTTTTACTGACCACTTTTATTGATAGACAATAATTTAAGTGCTTTTTACTTTATAAATACACACACACACACAAATGGTGGTAGTGCAGTGGTTAAAGTGTTGGACTACGAATTGGAAGATCAGGATTTTATTCCCAGCACCAACAAGTTACCACTGCTGGGCCCTTGAGCAAGGCCCTTAACACACCCCCCCCCCCAATAAAAGAGATAAATGTAAGTTGCTCTAGATATGTGCGTCTGCCAAGAGTAAAAATGTAAAATGTCTATATACATATATACAAATCACTGATATTAACAAGCAGTTGTATGTTATTGCCAGCACGAACCAGTTCATCAGTTCATTTTTTCCCGTGACAGAATCCAGTGTCCAGTACCAGAACTAGATAGTTTGTGGCATGACTCAAAAGCTATAACCTCATGTTAATCATTTCAGCAAAACATCTGTATTACAATAAATTATAAGATTTCTATTGCTCTTCGATGCCATATTTACTGTTATGTAGGGTCTTTAATTTAGCATGCAAATGTGACACTTTGATTTCTTTATTTCTACTAGCAAAACGTACTAACCACTAGGGGGTGCTGGTCTATCATTAAAAGAAACTTTCATCATCCGCACATGTTTTGCAGTAAGCTTGTATTTTTTTTAGAGCAGTGGTCCCCAACCTTTATTTGTACCAGGGACTAGTTTCATGCAGAAAGGTTTTTTCAGAGGCACAGGGGGTTCCAATAACAAAAACCTTTCTCAGTTTATAGCATGTGATCTGAATGCAATAATTACACTTTAAATGAGGTAATTACAATATCAGGTAGGAATCTTGATATTTTCTTTTAAATGCAGCTTCACAGTCTGGCAGTCTGTGATCCTTCTGCTGTCCCATCTTTTGCTTGTTTCTTCCTGGAAAAAGCAGTCCAGTTTGGGTTCATTTTTTTAAAGGGTTAAGCTTATGTCACTGATGTGTGAATTAGCGAGATAACTGAGTACTAATGAATACAAAATAACTATAATTTTTACCACAATATTTAGGGTTTTTTTGTGGCCTGGTACCAAATGATCTATGGGCCTATACAGGTCTGTGAACCAGGGACTGGGGACCTCTGATTCAGAGGATGCAGCATGTTCTAAAGAGCTTAAAAGTGCAAAGTACATCACATCACGGTTTCAGAACAAATATGAAGCTGTTAGGTTTCAGAGTGTTCTGGGCCTTTATTATTATTCTCAGAAGTGTGGGTGTGGCACACACTCACACACACACACACACACACACACAGAAAGGGTTGGTATACATTAGATCTCTAAATTTAGTTTAATTTATAACAAACTAAGTTATATCCTTTTTCTGTGATTTTACAATCATGTAGTGCTTATTATACAGCATCTTTACTGAAAAGTACCTGAATGAAGCTAAAAAATTACACTGAATAAGTGAAACCACTGTGCCAAAAGTCATAGACAGCAGTAGAGAGTAATAATCACAAAGACCTGGTCGAGTCTGCTTACGAATAATTTTACTGGCCTTAACTACTTTTCGCACTTCCAC
The DNA here is from genome assembly GCA_005784505.1 of Bagarius yarrelli. Classification (NCBI taxonomy): domain Eukaryota; kingdom Metazoa; phylum Chordata; class Actinopteri; order Siluriformes; family Sisoridae; genus Bagarius; species Bagarius yarrelli. The sequence continues at coordinate 30,410 of VCAZ01000104.1, forward strand.
GACGCTGACAGTCATAAAGTCTAGCCTAGCTGTACTGTTGTAAAAGACCTAAATTTGGTATTAGGTATCTATAATAAGCTTGCAGAGAAATGCTCATTTTTTGAGACACATTTCCAACACAGTCAACGGTAAATCAACTCATGGAAAATAAAGCTCATGCTAGAAATATGCAATCCGATAAGTCTCCGCCTCCCAGCCACAATTTACAGTTGATTGACAGTTGAAATGAAAGCTTGGTTTTCTTACCAAAACAATGATGTCATGTGCATGAGTCTTTAAAAATGATGTAGTGAAGCACCTCAACTTACTACAAGGAAATGCATTGTTCTTTCACTGTAGGGAAACAGATAAAGATCAGCAGGTCATTCAACACCATGTGTATCTGTTTTTTTTAAGGACGAATCTATAACTTCCTTCCTTGTTACCACTGCGTCTATGTTTTCTGTGTTTGCTCAGTTGCTGTGCAACATTAATCCTGTTTGAGCCCTTCATGCAACTCTAAAGTCTGGTAACAATTAGTAAAGCAGGAACATTTTAAACTACATTTTGCTTGTATGCTGTATTAGTTACCTGCCTACTTATTACATCTTTCCCTTTTTCTATTATACATTTGGAGGGTTTTTTGGCAAAGCATATCACATTGTGTTATGGTTTTGTTTTCAAGCAGGAAGGCAGGGGTGGCTTTACATACTAGTTGCCATTTCCAGCTCCACAGCAACCTTTAAAACAAGGCCCAGTGCCTGGAATTTCTGATGAAGGAGACGAAGAGGCCACCAGGGGTTTCCAACACATGAGTGCTTATTAACTGGGTTACTATTTTAAAAAACATAACAGCATTCTAATACTCATTCAGCGCTGTGTATTTGAATTTTTGCAGTTTGTGAAATATTGTGAAATGATCTCACTTGTAGTATAAACCTATAGCATATTGTGTATACATAAGCAGCTCCACTTCTGATAGTCCGGTATGATACTTTTCACTGTTGCTTTCAAGTCAAGAACAAAATAAGACAAAAGTTACAAAAATAATTGGCTTAGTAAAAAGAAAATGTTTGGCTTTGTAATAAAATCAGAATATAGAATAGGATGAAGGTATAAATACAAAGAGCCAGAACACACCATGTCTAGAATTTATTACCGGAAATGGAGTAACACAAATATGGTAAAAGCCTCATTTTTTGTTACAGAAAACAAGAAAAAACTATTATATCTTCTCTTGTAAATAAGTGATTTATTGTTGTTATTAGATACAGTATATACAGCAGCAGGTATGCACTTATTTGATTTAGCAGGTTTGTAGTTCAATCTTTGTATAAAAACAGTATAGTAAATAATTATAGATTAAACCTGGATTTTTTTTTTAGTTACAAATAAACAAATCATTCCTGATATCAGCATACAGGTTATGCCATATAGCACGGTTCCATAACGTCTTTACATACTTTGTATGCAAAATTTTTACAGACCTATTGTCACACTTTTGATTCAGGGGTCTGGGATTCAGTCACTAATTTAGTTCATCCCAAAGGTGTTTAGTGGGGTCTAGCGCAGGGTTCTATGCAGCAGGGCGTGCGTGTTCTTCCGACGCCAATAGTAACACACCATGTTTTTATAGAGCTCATGCTAGCAAAGTGTTCATGCTAGCAAAGTGTTCTGGCCTATTAGTTTCACTGAAGGAATAATGACAGCTGTGCGCTGTCAACACACTTACGTGGATCTGCTGTAAGGTGTCTACAAACATTTAGCCATATAGTGTATCTTGAACATAAAAATGGGAGGGTTGTTGGAGTTGGGTAGCATGCCTAAGCAAATTGCATCAGAAAGACTAGGAAGTGAGTAAACCAACTCTGAAACAAACTTCTTGAAAATAATTTACTGATGATAAACAAAAAAAATCCCAACCTTTAAAAAAGTAGTTTCAGTGTATAATCATTTCTTTTAAAATAGCTGTGTGCAAGTACTTACACTACTTATTAATTAATTTTTCCTAGGGGAACTGTTAAAGATGCTGTAAGCTAAGTTCATGCCTGTGATGTTTAAATATACTGCGTCAGTGTAATTGTGGCAACAGCTATTTAGACCCGAGTCTCTAAGGCACAGTGATTTCGGCACCGGACTCTAATCCTGCTCTGGTGAAGAAATAGAATGCCACACAGGCTACCCTGCCTTTTGTTGAAGCCAGAGTGTTTAAGTTTCAGACGTTTTAGATTTACAGCCACAGCAGACTTGACTTAAATTGGCAAAGCAGGACAGGTGACCATTTAATAACAAATATTACATTTCTCTTTCCTCTTTTGTCATATCTGACTGAATATTATTTATATCACAAAGTATGGGTCTAGTTTCACTCACCCACATGTTCTACATCCACTCTTGGCACTAAACCTGAAATAAGAGTGCTGCTACTTGTGATAAGTCAAGAATGACCTTGTGTGTATTCTCTGTTGAACTGTTGCTTTTTATTGAGGTACACAGTAATAATCCTGTACTGAAGTAAATGTCTAGTAAAGGAAACAGTGTACCTTAGAACTCCTCAAACATATAGTGGCATTTATTTTTAACACAGTTAATCCTCCGATAGCTACAGAAAGAGAATGTTAGTTGATTTTTGTAACAGAGCCCTACATTCCCATGAGGCCCCCTGTTGCTATGTTGATTTGTTGTTGCAGCTAAGTGCCTGGCAGGTCCAGGTTTCAGGCTGTGTATCAACAGTGGACACCTCTTAAGGCTGCTGTGCATGGATCCGATTCCTACTCTTACTCAACCAATAACAACTAGCTTTTATGGCCAAAATCTGGGCAACATCCAGTAGGAAAGCAGAGAATCACAATTTATTGAGAAAATGGTTGAGGACAAAGTTGGATGGCTTACTGGATGTAAATTTAGTCCATTGGAGGTAACTGTTTAAGTGGGGTTTTTCCCAGACCTCTGATCTGTTTTTACCTGTAGAACCTTCATGTAGGTGGATTGGCCCTAAGTGTGAACATGAGTATGCATGTTGCATTATAATGTTCTTGCATTTATCTTTAGCGTAATCCCACCCCGTGACCAGTGTTTCTGTGATAGGCTGCAGGTCCACAGACACACTGACCAGAATAAATGTAAAATGTTTACTAAAGACACAATAAAGCCAAAAAACATAAATGGAAACACTGGCACACTGCTTTCCGATCGCTTTTCTGTTGAATAATTTGCCTCCATTACATCATTCCTGTCCTGAGACCCAAGTGATGAAAACACTGAATCAACTTTGTTCCATGCTTTCCCAGGATTTTCCTACTCGTTTCTCATTAAGAAAACAGTGAACAGTAGCTATATTGTATCATGACATATGTTTCCCCTTACAGTAAAAATACCATAAGTATTAAGACGGATTACCTTTGTAAATGATGCGGCACGCAGTGTTTACACTTTCCATGGTTGTAATATCTGTGTGCCAAATTAAGTCAGCAGGCAGCCTTCCCTTTAAACTATCCAGTAGTACACGAATACTTGACACTTCTGTTAGATCTACCATGATGCATGATCTTGTATAGTTATTTCCTTTTATAGCAGTGCAGACACTGACAATAGACACTGGTCTCCTCACTAGAATAATAATCTGCTTCCCTTAGTACAGTAGGTATTAATGTACGACCAGACTTAATTAAATAAATAAATAAAGATTTAGGACAGACTCTAAAGCAAACAAAAAGATTTGTGTTTATTTTTAAGTTGCATGTATTAATAACCAGACAATCTGGATTTAATGTCCACAAAAAGACCTTGAAATCTACTGAAACAAAAATAAAACTTTTTGATATAGAGTGTAAATAATGAATAAAAGGTTAAATGCATAAAAGCAGACAAGTAGAAAAAAAATAACCATAAAGCCAAAGAAAGTCTCAATTAACAATAAAATGATGATGATGATGATGATTATTATTATTCAAATTCTTGCATTAGCTTTGGTTTATCAATAATACATTGGTTAAATATTAATAGTTTTATTATAAGGACACCATAATAAACCAGGTGTGAAAATAATTGCAAACAAATTACCCCCAACCCAAAAGAAAGAAAGAGATTTAGGAGAGTATTAGCGTGAAAGAGTATATATTGGGGGGGGGGAATTTAAAAAGGAGTTATTTCATTTTAGCCAACACTTACAGATAACCAACATTAGGATGCATGTAATAACAGAACTTCCAAAAGGCTTACTGAAAGTACCCTGGCTTCACTCACTCTCTTCTTTGCACTCTCTCCATTACCTCAATGTGAAGCATGAGTAATGGTCCCAGAATACACTTGTTATGCAAACATGTTGGTTTACACTCCCCCTTTGACCACTAGAGTTACGCTTGCTTTTTAAGCAAGCCTCCTTATTCTTTGGTTCTTAATGGTGAAAAGACCCTGCTGTTGCAAATGCAGGGAGGGTGCTAATGTTATTTAAGGTTAGGTAATGTTATTTAGGTTCTTAAAAAGACAAAGAGGTGCTGATTTATATTTGATAGTCATACAGACGGATCAATCAAGTCTAATTCCAATAGTGGTTACGTCGCTATTCTTTTAGTAGCCATCTGACCAATCATACCCCTATCGCAATGTGGGTATGTCTCAAGACTTTCTCGGTTCTGGCACCAAGATGACGGAATGATATTCCTATCAATGTGAGAACAGACGAGTCACTGGTTGAAGAACACCTCTTTCTCAAATATTTGTCACTTGACATTTAGAATCTATTTTAAACATTTGATCTTTTTCAACATGGCTTAAACAGTTTTTTGTGGGTTGTTACCCAACGTTTTGTGATCTACTCTACCAGTATTGAGTTGCTCAATGATGAGACTCAAAGCATGCTTGCATATTGCTCTGGATAAGAGTGTCTGCTAAATAATGTACATGTAAATCCTACTATTATGCTAAACCAGAAAAAGCACAGGCAAACAACCCAATTCTCTTCTATATTTTTATATGTCCTATGTTTTTGGTGTCATGAATATGAAATATATTTGAAAATATAAGTGTGGACAATAGAATAATGAAAAAAATGTTACAGCAAATCATCTACAACACCAAAGCTGACAGTGCATATAGTAAAAAGTACAGTATATTGTGGATTGATCAAAAGAATATTTGTTGTAAAATGTAAAAAATTAAGTAGAAGAAAGTCAAATAAGGAAAATAATGATGCATCGAAACACAAACGAGTGATCTGAGTGAAAAATTAACAGAATGAAATTTGTTTTAATCGACGTTTGGCTGGAAACATTTTTGTTGTGTTATAAGAAACAGTGATATTACGTGACTAATTATATTGAATACTCTTTCATTAATTCTTTTATTATTACATGTTATTCCAAAGCAAGTTATATGGTAAATGTGACTGAATTCACAACAATGCATACAAAACACAAAAAGACCCAAAGGAGTTTAGATATATTAATATACTACATTGTTCACAACAGCGATTGCAGAAAAAGCTATCACTGATAGGTGCTACTTCGTATATGTATGTGCTGTAAGAACAATGACAGTAAACCTCCTACTTGATTATATAATAAGTGATTTTATTTGGATCTTTGCTATAGGCGTTTTAATCTGGATCTCAGTTAGTCCTCCTGGGGCCTATCGAGATAAACAGTAGCTATTCTTTTTTCCTGGTAGACCTTTAAGGAGGGGTCAGTCTGCTGGGTCTGCAGAAACTCTTGCACATTGGCTCCATTATCTTTCAGATCTTGGGAAACCGCCCCTTCAATGCCAGATGCCGATGCGCTGTTGTTAATATCCATTTGGAACGTGAAGGATCTCTCATTAGGCCCCAGTCTGATTACCTTCTCTGTCTTGCTAAATTCACTACCTGAGCACAAGCCTTCAGTTTCCTCAAGGCTGGTAATCCATGGCATTCCTTGTTGGACCTTTTTAGGGGAGAGTCTGATGGTATACTCACCACCAGCTTCACTACTGTGTTCCTGAATAAGGTTAGAGCTGGAGCACCGCACCTGTTGCGGGGCTGGGTCATCTACCTTGTTTTGCAGCAGTCCAGAATCCTCCAGACTTTGAGATATATTAAGCTCTGCCACGAAGGTCATTGTTCCATTGTCTGGGGATTGTTGCACCTTCTGGATGTTAACAGACAAGTTCTCAGTGCTCTGACCAGCTTTGGTGAAAGAAACAAGTTCTTCTTTTAAAGCTCCAGACACAGTGCCCTCCAGCTGCTCCAGTGCTCCCTGTAGCTGTTCTCTGGGGTCCAATGACTCTTTTTTTAAGATTTCTAGCATGGACTCTTGTATTTGAGGAGATACATGCACCTCCTCTTCAAAAATACACTCAGGAATTCCAGTGGTGTCTCTTTTGAAATATTCAGGTGACTCTCTTTTAATTTCCTCCTCATCAAAGTATTTCCTACTTGTAGGCAGACCTTCATCCTGGTAGTATCGTTCATCTGAAAGGTCTTCCACAACTCCATAATGTCCATAAGACATAAACCCTCCACCATCATCAGATCCAGACATGTTGTCTTCAGGAGTGGAAACAAAGTATTCCTGTGTTTCTTCGCCCTGAAAATGGTAAGGTGGGCTCTCATCCCTAGAGACTTCCTGCACCTCTACAAATCCACTCTTGGTATAATCAGAGACTTTCTTGGACTCTTCGGTGTTTTCATGTTGTTTAGCTGGCTGAGGTTCACTGTCTGGTTCTTCAATGTCAAAAAACATGAATGAGGATTGGCAGTAAGGTTTGGACTTAACCTCTATGGTCTCTTCAATTGCTGGTTCTTCTTCATTGCTATGAGTTTCTATTGGCGCCTCCATTATCTCCACTTTAACCGACTTGTTTTCTAAGCCTTCACTTTCAAGGCCAAGACGCAATAGGTTATGAATCATACTACCTGTTGGGGTTCCTTCAATATTCTCGAGAAAGACTTTATGACTCCCCTTACTAAGAAGTTCCTCAAGAGCCGAGTTATCTGACACATCCAGATCCTCTTCCACTTTTGTTTGCAAGACTATCTGAGTCTTGGTGCTTCCATCCTTTTCCTCCGTTTTCTCAACATGGTACGTGATCTTTGAGTCACCAGATGAACTAAGCTTTGTATCAATGCCAGCAGGCTTTATGACCTTTTCTATAATTTCTTCCATGGACACTGAGTCCAAAACCTTTTCCTCACTTGCAAATACCTTTGAATTCACATTTCCAGAATCTTTCAAATCTCCTTCATTTCCTTGGTTGGATTTCTTATGTTGGATAAATGATGTTGCATCAGGTTGCACTGTTGGATTGGCATGATCTGCTTCTGCCCCGTCATCCTTTCTTTGATCTTTTTTATCAACATATTTTTGAGAAAGTGCTGCACTGGTGTTCAGGCTCATCATCGGTGGTTCCACAACTCTTACTGATTTTACTTCTACTCTTGATGAGGCCGTGGGAAATGATTTGCTGTGTATTTCAGATTGAAAATTATTAGGTGAACTTTTTGGTGGGCTTTTAGACACACCTTTGATGGTCACCTTTTGTTCTTCTGTCACTTCTTTGCTAGTATTACTAGAAGAGACAACCGATTTGGTTGCATTTGATGCTTTGGAAGCCTGTTTTGCTTTGGAGAAAGCAATCATGTCTCTTCTTGCAGCAGGACTCTGTTGGGCATAGTTTGAATATGTGATAGGCAAAATCCTGGAGGATTTGTGGGAATCGAACTGACTGGATACAGTTGAGGTTCTCAAGCTAGAAATGGGTTCCATATTCCAGACATTATACCCCGGTAAATTTCTTCTCCCTTCTGTCTGACTGGCTGTCATGGTAGCGCTTCTCGGAGTATAAGGATGGGCTGGCAATTTGATATCTACCAGGGAGTAAAGGCTAGGTTTAACATTTTAATATTGCAAAAAAATACTTGTAACTTAGTATGAATAAACTGTACCTATTATTCTCTCTTGAGAATACTGGTCACGCCCCATCTGAGCATGTTTACCTTCACCTTCCAGCAGTGCCCTAAGAAGCATAAAAAGGGTTAGGAAATTTTCTTTAACAAGTCTATCCAAACCATGCGGTCTACTTGTTTTCACCTGTCCTTATTATGCTGACCACTGTGCTCAGTCATCACCAAGGAAAACTGAAAAAAAATGCAAAATACTTACACGGACCTTGTCTCACAGATACTTAATGTATGTGACTTATTAAAGAATGCACCTTACACAACTCCATTTTCTGTGTAACCTACCTCAACACTGCTAGAATAACACTTACAGTACAGTCCCAGTGAATGTTCTCTCGGGAGCTGCTGAACGACCAAACTAAAAATAACACTAACAACATGCTTCCATTATGGCTTAGAATGTGAAGCTGTGACAGACCCACAAAAAGACTTGTTTGTATTCTCTACTACATTGCCAAGAAAGTCATTATAAATATTCCACTGTTACACAGGCTGCATACTGTAAAAATAAGTGTGTAGTCTGACAAATATCAGACATTTTAGCAGAATCATGGCATTAGAAAAACCCCAGAAGAAAACAAAACTTTCTGAAATGGCAAATTGATACAGAGAAGGGCTGTGGTGATAAAAAGAACAACTCACTGGAGACTTCTATAAATGGTCTGGTAGTTCATTTTGTGTACATGACTGAGAGATGAGTAGATGAGTCTGTCCATATCCCATCATAGATCTAATAATTTAGGTTATATAATATCCCAAATTTTACACTTAGTTTGAAGTCATTATATCTACTACAGTAAACGCAGAGATGTAAACTATGCACTGCATCTACTGTACAAATGAAAGTGCCTTTTTACAGGAATATATTTGATGATGTTACCCACCTTTTGATTAAACCCCCCAGTCTTTCACAGTAGAGTTAAAACCACTGACCAAAGCGGAGGTTCAATCTCTGCCAAAAGGGCAGGCAGCATTTGCACTGCAGTTCCAGTGATTAAAAATAAACTCTAGAGCTAAATCTGGGCAGAGATCAGTCTGTTTGTCTATCAATACTAAAAGATATCTCAGAGCTATGTGGTAGATATGACATGAAATTTTGATTGCAGTGTAAAAATAACTGTAAACTGAAATGAACTAGTGTAAACTTGATATTTTTATCTTCAGAAATAAAAGCTTTTGGAAATATTTACCCATATTAACCAGTATAATAATTATAAAATAAAGTATAATAGAGGCTGTTTATTTGCAAACAGAAGATGCAAGCATACGATGTTGCAAATATATTCCCCAGTTTATTTATATAAACAGCAGAGTTTATAGAGGTTTGCTAAAGCTGGTTTTAAAGAACAAGAGCAGTTGCCCATCTATATAAATCAGGTCCTGGTAATCACATACTCCCATGCACAAATACAGTACCTGGCCAACTAGAATGTAATTACCACCGTGTGTATCGCTGCACTAAATCCACAATGTCAACTTCAAATCAGTCGCATATTAAAGTCCTTTGTAAAACCTCTGTCTGGCAGCACAAAGGGACAATTTGCTAATTTTTATTTGTAAACAGAGATCAAATATCTCGTTATTTAAAAATTTTACGATTAAAGTTCATTTTAAAACATGAGCTAGTACTCGGCTACAGCCTACACATCAAAAAGAATATATAAAAAGAATGAAAGAGATTTTTTTATTGCATGTTGTGTTATTTGTTAAGTCATTTTATATATAAAAGAAGGAAAAAAACAGTCAAACAGTTCAGGAGTTGAGGGTGAGGCTTGTTAACACTAGTGTTGTGTATTAGTAAGGGTTTCATGAGATGATAACTAACACTATACAAGGGCCACGATACAATATAGGATGGTAAATTGCAATACAATTCATTCTTCAGAAAAATTTTAACTAAATAGCTAAAATAGCTGCACGCACCACAAATACAAAATTGGAGGTGCCCTTATTTTTTCTGACAATGACCGTATGTGGCATCAACAACTACAGGAACGAAGGAGGAAGTCTTTTGCCACAAACTGGGAATTTTAATGAAATATTTTAATAATCATAAATCAGTTTCAAACTAAATATGTATAAATAATAGAGGTTAGAAAATCGATACACTTGTGAAAAAAAAGTGTAGTCTGTAGTTGAATAGTTTGGATATTTTAACACAGCCCAGGTTAACGCTAACACTAATAAACTCCTTTTTTTCTAAATGCATTTGTACCCTAACAGATAAATAAATGTAATTTAAATGAATACTTGGTATTTCTCAAATAAATACATTTGTGAATGTTGAATGGTTTATAGCTTTATTAACTGTATTATGTTTATAGCTTTATTAACTGTTTTTATCTTATCCATAATGGGCCAAAGGTGTGACTACAGAGTTTCGTTTCAATTAAAGAAGGAACCATATTTAATAGTTGATATTTACACCAACGCTGGCCTTTACTGGACACTTTGCACTACAGGTTGCTAGTTTTAACTTCTCACAAAAGTAAGTACACCCCTCTAATGTCACCAATCATTTTAGTATGAGTGAATGTACTAGAAGCACACGACATGTGCAGCTCTGGTAAACTGCATGCCCAGGAGGATTATGGCCGTAATAGATAACAATGGTGCTCACACAAAATATTGACACTTTGGACACAGGTTTGACATGTTCACTGAGGGTGTACTTACATTTGTTGCCAGCTTTTTTCATTTTGTCAATAATGGCTGTATGTTGAGTTCTTTTCAGAGGACAGTAAATCGATACTGTTGTACAAGCTGAACATTGACTACTGTAAAATATATCCAATTGTCATTTAAGAAAATATACTAAAATGTTTGCTGAAATGAAAGGTGTGCACACACTTTTGTGAAAAACTGTATCTAAGAATGTTTATTACTTTGGATGGTAATCAGCGAAATTTCACCTGTATGCAGCCACTTCCATGCCAAGTCCCATTTTGACCTGCAGGAGTTCATGATGATCCTTCAGCGTTTCTGAAATGTTGTTTGCCAGATGGAAGCGCTCATGTTCCAGTTCTTCAACAAGCATCTGTAAAAAAAGAAATGTTATTTAATCATTCCTGACTACTCCTGCTGATCATCAGTAGAATGGCCTCTATCAGCAACCTTGCTTCTGGACTATAACCTTATGCTTTAATAAAGGGTTAGAAAATCTAAATAAATTAGTGAATGTATTGTTATTGGTGTAATGTAATGGTACTGGTGTGCCTTTTGAATATAACATAATATTTATTTAACTGTTTACAGGCTATCAAAAAACAATCGTTGAAGATATTTCCTGTAGCGGTAATGCACCTGTTGAGGAGCTATTCTAACACTTTACTCCATTACATGGCTATTTATCCATTTAAAGCCAGATGCCTGGTAACTGACTCATAGCCACTTGCCTAAAGGAGGTCACTAAATGATTAGGCAAGCACATCTTGCCCACAAGATGCTGTGGTAACCTTTAAATCCGCTTCTGTTTTGATGGTTGTCAAAGCAGTCTGGATCTTTATAGTGACAAGTAAACTAAGTGCTTCATAAGTGGAACCCTAACTCAGCACAACAAATTAGAATCCCTTTTGAAGATAAGCTTGTTTTTAAGAAAATTCTTTTTAACATAATATACTTTATTAGGGTTTAATAGCTGTCATTTTCTAATCATTAAAAGTTATTACCAATAATTTCGGTTTGTCCCACACAGTCAATTAATAAATACCTATTTTGACAAGGGTTAGTTAATGTTAGGAAAATTCAGTGGAGAAAGGTTCTACTTTGAACTTCTTCTGATGAGGAAGCAGTGTTCTTCAGAGAAACAGTAAACATCTGACTCAAACAAACCTACTGACAAATGTTTAGAAATGTAGCGAGTGCTATAGTAATAGATAATTATTTCCTTGCAGCCTGTATAGCACGCTCGTTTGATCGGGTGGACAGCAAACACGATTCTGTTAATGTAAATGTCATAATGATCTACTCAGAAAGGTCTCTGGAGAGGTCTGCTACATGTTGCATATAATCAGCAGCTATGCTAATTTCCCTCCACTTGTTTTCCTTTTTATACCCATCCTGAGATGCCCAGAGATTGTCAGTCCTGGTAGACCTTTACTGAAAAGAGGCCAACCGTGCGAGGATCCTGAGGCATCCAAAGATTGCTGGTTCCAGTTGGATTATGCCTTGTGAAGATTTTGGTTATTTAAAGAGAAGATGCCAACCCTATGCGGTCTTTGAGGTTGTCAGCAGGATGTACCTCCATCATACAACTTCCACTGACTGTATACGATTATAGGATAAAACACACTCTCCAGTAAAGTTCCTCTCAAGATTTGTTCCTCGTACCTTCTAAGGCAGTTTTGCCGCGGTCGCCCCAGGCTTGCTCACTAGGGATGTTTTTAAAAATAACGATTTTTGATTTTTTTTTCTAACATTAATTGTAGACTTTTGTATTGTTACTTATGTTCTGAAAAGCTGCGTTGAGACAATGCTTATTGTTAAAAGTGCTATATAAATAAACCTGAACTAAATTGAATTAATTATAATGCATCAAGAGATCAACATGACGCTCGTGTTGCTGTTTAGTCAAAACTATCTTTACTATGCAATTGGGGGATTTAAGTATAGTATAATTTTAGAACATATTGAGGTTTTGGCTAATCCGTGTTGTATATTTTGAATAGGAAAATGCCTTTGTTTTGCTTCTGCCTGGTGGGTGTGGCCATACTAGCTCCAGAAAGCCCACTATCTCTAATAATAATAATAATAATAATCATAATCATAATAATAATAACGATAATAATAATAGGAAGAAGAAGAATTTTGTTTATGTACCTGATACTGATTGACATCTTTTCGAAACTTCTCTTGCATGCCCATGAGATGCTCCTCAAGCTGTAGCTGTATCTGGCTGTGTTTCTCCATCTCAGTCCTCAGCTTGTTCAGCTCTGAAGCATACTCTAACTTCTCTCTTCTAATATCTTCGAGTCTCGCCTGATCTGCTTTTATGGATTCTTCCATCTCCTCAACCTGCTGCCGATACATTTCAAAGGTCTCCATCCAGCTTTCAGACAGACTAAGCGCATAATCCTGGATTTCCTCTGTAGTTAAAGCTGGAGGTGCCCCGCGATGAGTCTGACTGAGAACAGGTAAAACCCGGGTGTAAACCTGACTTCTGAAACGCGCAACCTGGTTCTGGTGCGCATCCTGCAAAACTGCGCATTCATTCTGCAGTTGGAGCAGATGTTCCTCTAAAGCACTGTTGGTCTGAAGAGCATGGAGGAGCTGCTTTTCACAACCTTTTAGCTCGCCATCGAGGCCCTTGCTCAGTGCGCACTCGTCGGAGCGCATAGCCTTGAACAGCTGAAGTTCTTTGCGCAGTTTCTCTCGCTCCATTTCCGCTCTGGATTTTTCCAAAGAGAGTTGTTCCACCAGTCTTCTCATCTCTCTTAGCTCGGCCAGGCGCGTGTTTTCCCATTCTGTACACCTGTTTTGTCTGATCGTGTTTATTTCCGCTACCAGGCGTGCGTTTTCCTGCTCTAAAAGCTTCGCCCTGGACAGGTAATGCCCCAACCTCTGATTTAGTTCCTGCAGCTGAAGCTTTTCGCTGTTGAACGACCTCTTAAACTGAAGCATGTTGTTGGTAAGTTTGTAAATCAGCGTCTTAAAGTTAAAAGTTCAGTTTAAAAAACGGAAACAACTTCTTCGTTTTCATCAGCAAGTGTGCAGGACGCGCAGTGCTGCTGGAAGGTTAAACCAGACTCAGAAGGTGGAGAAGGGAGAGGCACTCATTAATGACTCACTCCTCAGAGGATGTGAAGTGTGAGGAACACTTCAGAAGCCCTGGGATGGGATCTGGCGCCCCCATGTGGAAAAAAATTAACACTGCAGGACTGTTCTGACCTCAGTTTTGCAATCAAGTGGGCTGTGAATCCCTTTAAGATTCGATTCTTGTGAACAACGATTTATATGTACCGAACGGTGTGAAATATGATTCATTAGATTCACCACAAGTACCAGGTTTTATTTGGTGAAAGCACAAAGCGTGAAATTGTATATTTGAGTAGGATGAGTATTAATGATTGTATTTTTGTTAATTTGAGTAAGTAAATGTTGGCCTTTGAATAACAGTTTTAACTAAAATGATTTTCCTCCTTTTAGTATGAAATATTACTGAAATATCGCAAACGTTTGCTTGATCAGTTGTACTATTCGGATTAATTGTTATTGATCGGAAAGCTGAATCGAATGATTATTAGTTAGAACACATGAGTGCGTCTCCAACACCGTAGGACAGTTAAACAGAAAAGAGACATCACTGAAAAATACAAAAATTCGTTCAGAAATGAATCCCGAAGAAAGAACGAGTTGTTTACGAAAGACTCACTCCGATTCTGAGGAATCGAGTTACACGGTTAATGATTCAGACAGTAAAGTATTAATAGTCGTAACAGAAGTTTCGTCCAACTTTCAGCGGGGACAAATCTACAGCTGTTCAGTGGACTAAATGGACAGAATTAGAAATAATAAATAAATAAATAAAAGATTGTAGCTTGACAAAAAGGATGGACTGTAAACCAGAGCTGATTGTGGTTACAGGTGTGTGACAGTGTTTGCTTACTACTTTCCTTTTGTACATTTGTTTAAGAATTTTTGCTCTTTTTGTGCTTCTTTTACATTGTCTTTAATGTCATCCAAGTTATTATTTTCGGTTTATATGTGTTTTTTAAGGGTTTGGTCCATTCCGACAGTACCTGCTGAATCCAAGCTGGGAGGCAGTTAAGGTTGTTTATCAGTCATATGTTTATTCTCAGTGGAGAAAAAGTAATGTTTAAACATGGAGATATATACACACATATATATATATATATATATATATAATATATAATTTTATTTATTTATTTTTTTACTATATATATCTGCTATATAAATTTTTTGTTTAGGCTTGAAAATTGTTTGATGATTGGTGATGTTACTATAATTGTTCTAGAATAAGATGTTTTTAAGAGGATTCTTTTAAAGAATTAAATAAGAATTTAGATAAAATGTAGATGAATTTGTATTAAATATGTTTACATGCAACCAAATACCGGTTGGTAATTAAAATGATGGCTTAATTAGATGTAAAATTTTGATTGGTATGAAAGTTGTGGTGTTCATCTGGAACAGACTGGTAAAAAGGAAAATATCAACCATGTCTGATTTAACAATGACCTGCTCACATGCACATGTTGGCGTGTGTTTATGCCTTATGTTTCAGCAGTTCCGAGAAGTTTTGCTCTGAATATTTGTATTGCTTATAAAAACATGCATTATATTTACTGAGTTAAATCAGGGATAGGCAATCTCGGTCCCTGGAGGGTCGGTGTCCTGTAAAGTTTAGCTCCAACCCTCATCAAACACACCTGAACCAACTAATTAAGATCTTGCTTGCTATATTTGAAACTTACAGGTGTGTTTAGGCAAGTTGGAAGTAAGGACAAAGATTGAAGTTAAATAAATATTTGAATCTGATTGCAATGTTTAGGGTATAAATGGCAAGTGATTCAAATGTTTGACATTTAACCAGGTAAAAACTTTTTTTAGGTGCTATTTATTCTATTGCATATTGTTGATCTGGTTGCTTAAGTACGTGTAAGTGTAAATTTTGTTTGTTCAAGAATGTGTTGTGTATTTTTTTTCATGACCTAGGGTGCTTTTTATATTTAATGAATTTCAGCATCAGACAAAAACAAAATGTAACATAACAATAATGCAATTAAAAGATAATGCAAGGCAACAAATAATGCAGTTGATTGCTTTCTTGCAGAGTTTAAAGAGAATGGGCCTTGGAGAAAACACTGAGATTCACATAGTTGAGATTCCTGTGTGTTACTCAAAAGCTCAACAATGTATTGCTGAAATATGGCACAATCTGAAACCAAAGGTAAGCAGACGGAGTTGATTGTTGTTTTGCCTCAGACACTTTAACCCCGGCTGCTTTGGGAAATATTCTGCAATACCGTCTCCTATGCGAGGTTTCGATGTAAGTCAATAAGTCAATCTTGCTGATTCAAATCCCTCCACAGTTCCCAACTGTCTGCTCTAGAATTCCACAACTCCTTAATCACCAAAAAATAATAACAGCACATAAAATGAGTTGAATTATCTTCCTGTGGGGTTTCCCCCTTGCTTTAACTTTCTGGTAGGTGGATTGATTACGCTTGAATTTGCATTATCATCACTTTGAACTGTAACATTGTTGCAGTTTAGAAATGTAGAAACCTCATCGTCTCAAGTCTGTCTGATGATTAGATGATGATCCATGTGGGCATAGCCTCAGGAACCCAATGCATTATTCTGGAACAGACCGGCAAAAACACTGGCTATAAAGACCGAGATGTGTGTGGCACTTGTCCAGCTGATAACCAGTGTGTAGAAGGAGGAGCAGAACGTCTGGACTCCATTATAGATATGAAATCAACTGTCAAGTGCTTAAAAGGAAGTGGACTGGATGTGACCTACTCTAGGGATGCTGGAAGGTTTGTGCTGGAATTAAGTGTTAATAAAAGTGTTAAATCACTTTTTAATGATGACTGAATGATGAATTTTTAAGCAAATATATTTGCTATGGTTCAATGAGTGTGTGCAAATGTGGCCTGCCTTTGTCTGCAGGTACCTGTGTGATTTTGTGTTCTATCTTTCTCTCCATTATGGACAGAGGAGAGCAGCACTCATCCATGTGCCTGCCCGTGGCGGCATGGCAAGCCCACAAAGACTGGCGTCTCAGCTCCAGACTATTATCCAGGTCATGTTATGCCATCTTGACTCAGAAGGCTACAAATTCCAAAAACAGGGCAAAAATAAAATAGTGGCTTAATAGTTTGGTTAAGCAACAAAAGAAGAGGAAATAAAGACAAAATTCAGCACTAGCACTTTGTCCCATTCACTATTTTTTTTATTCAAAATTTAAGAAAAAAGCAAATACATGAAAATTCTTCAAATACACGTTAAGCCAATGTCATGTAAAAAGTATAACGTCAGTTTTAAAAGTGAGGAGAAAATAAAAATAAAGTGAGGTGGCCTCAGATATAGAATTTACGAGAAGACGAGTACCAGCTGAGCCATTTCAACAAATCCATTACTTAGTTCAGTGACACAAAGATGAGAGTTCTTTTGCGAAAACAGTAAAGTTCTAAGCGTTATTGATTAAAAACATCTCAGTACAGTGGAACAAGGCCCCTTTACATTACTTTTTTTTTTTAATTTGCGGAATGCCAAGCAAAATAACAGTGCCTGGAAAATGATGTGTTATAAAACCTCAAGCTCATTATTGCAATTAAAATGCATTGATGCATCTTCTCGAAACCTGAGGTTTTGTATTCTGAGGAAAAGCAACAAAAATGAATGATACTTAAAAAAAAAAAAGAAAAGAAAAAAACCCAAACTTTCAGTCGCTCAATATTCCGATTTGCAAAGACCGCTAATTGCAAGAAGCGCTATATATCTACTGTAAACGTTTCTCCTTAAAAAAAATCTAGTCATGTATATCTTTCTCATGACTACCCGTAATCTACTGGACATCACTGTCCTATTCGTGTGTCTGTGTTTCTGTAGTAGATTTGTAACCTACAGTTAACTAGGGACCTTGGCAGCATTTAACAAAAACTGACATTCACTTTGGAACAAGCCAACCCTTATGTCCATTTCATTACAGAAATTAAAACAAACAAATAAATATTACTGATGTATAGTCATTTTTCTCAATATAAACACATCAAAATCTACAGCACTACATCTACATGTGATACACTCCCAATCATATACATATGCAACAACACAAGTACAAGGCCTTTTTAAAGAAGGGTGATTTGGATTCAGGTTTTTTTTTTCCCCACACATGACATTTTTTTTTCACACCACATGGTTCCAGCAATCTCCCAACCAGATCTCCCCATCACTGGCCATGAAATTCCTCCTATAGAAAACTACTACAAACAATCACTAAAAGAATGATAAGTGCTATAAAGTGGAACATTCAGGGTTGGTGAAATATTACAGAGCACAAAGTGTTCTTTTTTTTTCTTTTTTTTAAACGAGAGTGCTTTGAGGTCCTTTTCCTAAGTGGGAAACACACTTTGATGGTCTAGCGCCTTGCTTGTTTTAGTAAGTGTTTGGGAAAACTGCTCTGCTGAGACTGAGCCAGTGTCTAAAGCTATGGATAGCTGGGTCAAATAGAGAGGTGTAAAAAAAGAGACTGAGGAGAAGCGTTATTGAAAGAAGCACCGGAGGAAGAGAGAGCCACTATTGTAGAACCCAGACTCTCATGTCTTTTTTATCTTTAGAAAAGGAGATAAGATTTTTGACTCCAGAAAATATCTGGCGCAAACAAAAGAAAGCGGGTTTTAAACCAAATCTGCACAGAATTCAGAAAAGTCATCAGAACTTCAAATCCTCCAAATATCACGTTTGTTTATAGAATATGTTGAAATATTAATAGTTTAAGAGTTAAAATTAATCTTAATTCGTCTCAAAAAGGGACAACTAATAAAGTAATCATTATATACTGACATAATGCTAATGCTAATCACATTTTCCCCCTAAACCCTACAATCCTTTTTATTACCTAAGGCCTTTATTAGTTGATAGGAGAATAAAGGGTTTAGGGGAAAAAAAAGAAATGTTAATGGAACCTGCCTTGAATCCAATGTAGGTGCTTTGTGGGGGTTAAGAGTTAGCAGAAAAATAAAAGAATGACTGCACGGTGCTCACGCTGAATGAGCCTAACCATGGAATTTGGACTGAGAATTACATTAGTATGTCGACGTCAGGATAAACACTACACTACACATCTTACACGGATCAAAGAGACAAATTGTGAAGAAGCAATATTTATAATATAAGCTAAATAAATAAAATCGATGCAAAATAGTGGTTATGACAGGATGAGTAGAATTTAAGCTATAATTGGACTTGCTTTAAAAATGTGACCATTTGTCTTTAGGCAGAAAATCAATCTCAGCAGTATTTAAATACAATCATGAAAGCCAAACCCTCAAAGCCATCTGCATGATCTGAGGATTCCTGGTTGTGGAAATCACATTAGAGAATGGAGAGAGGATGGCTTAAATTCGTGCAGCCCTGTCATAGTTATACTTCTGATACAAACATAAGAGCCAACTACCATTGCAAAGAATTGAAAAATATTTTAGTTGGAGGACAAAGAATTAAAATTTGGCGCATTTTTTGCAATTCTCAGTATTATACACTGCTCTATAATCGTACTGTGGGGTGTGGGATGCGATTTAGGCTGGTCGTTATGAGCCAGCATTAGGCTGCACCACCCTCCCCTCTCCAGTCTTCTGAGAGCATGTGATTTGAGATGCTGATGAGGTTTTTCATCCAGAGACTGAAGTGTGTCTCTGACAAAAATATGAAAAAATAGTGAGATCTTTTTTTATGCACATACACATATAATTCAAAAGTGAGGTAGATAATGCTTAAAGGAAATGGAAAAAAAGTCCCCCAGTTATGACAAAATGGAAAACAAACCTAAACTCATATACATTGGGCTATTTATACAGTGATTTAAACTTGTATCACACACACACACACACACGCACACAAAATAGAATAAATAACCCTACAGAAGAGAACAGCCATCTATGAACGGACAAAGTGAACATGTGTGATGCTTTTTAAATGACAAAATCGAGTCATTTAAAAAAAACATTTTTTAATTGTTACTGAAATGAGAAGACCACTGAGTGTGAAATTAAGTAAAACTATCCTGTATTTGGTTTTCAGGTGTTTCTATCAGAGTCGCCTACACCCACTGTGACGTGTTGGAGAACGCAGCCTACAGCAGCATGTTGCAGTTGGGGTTTAGTTTGAGTTTGTAAGGCAAACTAAGATGACCCAAGTAGCCCTGTAAGATGCTGAGCAATTACACAAAGGGTGATAAAAAAACACACACATTACACACACACACACACACACACACACAAAACTGACTTAAGGATGACGTGCTGGGGGCTGAAAAAATGACTGTACAACACTCATATAGGAGTCAGAGCAGCAAGAGAGAGCACTGGTTCACCAACAATAAAGCAAGAGATTCTAAGAAGAGCTGGAACAAGGAGGAGAGAGAGAGAGAGAGAGAGAGAGAGAGAGAGAGAGAGACTGAATATGAGAGAAAGAGAGAGAATTTTAACTCTGACCTGAGATTCAGTTGCACCTAGAGGGCAAGACTTGGTGCAGTGCTAGACAACTGGTATAAGGGTGCCAAAACTACTCACACAGACCAAGGGCATTTTCATAAACCTACACAAACACAGTAATAATAATAATAATAATAATAATAATAATAATATAATAAAAGTTGAAAAACAGAAAGCAATGGATTGTATGTGGCAATCTAGACAACCTTTCAGCGGAAGGGGAAAATCTGTTTATTAAATATAATTTTTTTTTTCTTCTTTTTTTTTCCTTTTTTCTTCAATTTTTGCTAGAAGAGTATAAAGCATAAGAAAACGGACTGTAGTGGAAATAATAAAATATTAAACCTGAAGGATTCCTTTATATATATATTTATATATTTATATATATATATAATATCCTTGAAGGGAAAAAGGATAAAATAGCAGCTTCTTTCTGTACAGACAAAGAACATCAGAGCCATAAAAAAGTTATCAAAAGTGACAAACCAAATGATGTGTGTAAATGATCTGTTGGTCTAAAATACAACTGTAAGACCGTTGCAGAATTGGCGGATTTGTAGAGAGAAAAATAAACCAGCTGAAAAAAATACCTGCTGTACAATGCCTCAATGACTCAAACTTTGAGATGAGCCTGTATGCCTTTTATCTGGCTCAGCACTTGGAGCATGTACTTTGTCCTTGTTTGCTGTCAGACTGTTTTTGTGTCATCTAAAACAACATGTGTGTCTCTCGGATTCTGACACGATGATGTCACAGTTGGATAATCAGAGTTATGTCAGAGGGAAGAACAATCTGCTTTACCAAGAAAAAAAGCACGTGGCTAATGTAAGGGCTGTGGTTTCTTGACTGCAATACTTTTCTTGTCCAACCAAAATTTGGGAAGGTAGCAAACTGAAACAAACATGCTGATTAATAATTATGGAAAAGTGTTGTTTTGGCGAAACAAATTGTCAGTTTTAAAAAGCCCCATTACTCTTTTTAAGGAAAAAGGATGACGCATGGACAGCATGACCAAATATTTCTAACATGAGAATGAAGGATCCTAGCAGGGACCACTACTCTACCTGCAAAGAGAGAACTGATGGTAAATTGAGCAGGTGAGCGAGAGATGTGTAGCATGGCACAGAGGAATGTGAGCGTTTTCATACTGCAAAAGAAACCCCACATAAACCTCTCTAGACATGCACACAAACACACACACAAGCCCTTTAAAAGTGCTCAGAAGTTGGGCTTGTTAAATGATACACAAAAATACGAATTAGAATTCTCTGGCCGAGAATATGCTCTTACATCTTTAAACTTCCTCTAGGAAGGAATTTAAAAAAAAGTAACAAAATATGATGGAAAATAAGTTTCCGCTGCATCTCCCCAGTGTGATGGTTATGCTAGTCATTTTAAATATTGCCAGAGCATTATGCAGCCTTTCGGTGTCCCACACATAAATCTTGCACTGGGATGATCAAATAAAAATAAAATAACAATCGTAAAAATAAGTAAGCAATGTACTGATTTACAGTAGACAATCGTCTACAGTGAAGGGGAAAATTATTTGCTCCCCTGATAATCTTGCATGTTTGCCAGCTGACAAAAAAAAATGATCGGTGTATGATTATCAACGGTAGGGTTATTCTAACAGTGAGAAACAGAATAACAACAAAAACATCCAGAAAAACACATTTCAAACAAGTTATACATTGATATGCATTGTGATGTGTGAAATAAGTATTTGATCCATGGTCAATCAGCAAGATATCTGACTCCCATGTGTCTCAGCTTGTTAGAGTTATAAAAAAGCAAGCAAGCAATCAGATTCCAAACTCTAAAAAGAGCTGTCAAAGGAGGTCAGGGACAAGATTGTAGACCGACATAAGGCTGGAATGAGTTACAATACCATTGGCAAGCAGCTCAATCTGGGACTCCATGCACGATCTCACCTCGTGGAGTTTTAATGATCATGAGAACGGTGAGGAATCAGCCCAGAACTACACAAGAGCATCTTGTCAATGATCTCAAGGCAGCTGGGACTATAGTCACCAAGAAAACAAATGGTAATACACTACACCATGAAGGACTGAAATCCGTTTGCCAATGAACATCTGAATAATTCGGAGAAGAACCAGGTGAAAGTGATCAAATAAGACCAAAGCTCAAGCTCAAGCATCAACTAAACTCGCCAAGGAGGAGGAATGCTGCTTATGACTCCAAGAACACCATTTCCACAAATCTTGGGTGAGAACCTTGGGTTGTGGATTGGTATTTTAGCAGGATAATGAGGCAGCAAGGCAGCAAAGGAGTGGCTCAAGAAGAAGTCCATTAAGGTCCTGGAGTGGAGTAGCCAGTGTCCGGACCTTAATCCCATAGAAAATCTGTAGAGGGAGCTGAAGGTTTGAGTTGCCAAATGTTGCCTAGAAACTCTAATGACTTGGAAAGGATCTGCAAAGACGAGTGGGATAAAATCCCTCCTGAGATGTGTGCAAACCTGCTGGCCAACTACAAGAAACATCTGACCTCTACGATTGCCAACAGGGGTTTTGCAATCAAGTACTAAATATTTAATTCACTTATTAAAATTCAAATAAATTTGAAATGTTTTTTTTCTGGATGTTTTAGTTGTTATTCTGTCTCTCAATTTTGGAATAAGCCTGCTATTAAAATTACAGACTGATCATTTATTTGTCAGTGTACAAACATACAAATTGATTAGGGATGCAAATAATTTTTCCCTTCACTGTATTATTGTCAATCTGATTATCGACTCCATCTTTGCTTCTTGAGTTTGTCTTTTCAACTGAGATAAAGTACATGTGACCACAAACATAGTTGAAGGATATTATGGGATGCCTTGTGCACATGGGGCAATTCAGCAGGCTGACGATTGTGGCAGCGGGAGCGCTCGCTCGTTTTTGCGGCCGCCGTTCATGTGTGCGTAAGGCTGTGTGTTGTCAAAGTGTGAGTCCAATGCTGGGGATGCTGTAGAGGAAGAGGGTGAAGTGGAGGGTGTAGGAACTGAGGTGCAGGTCATAGGGGCAGAGGGCAAAGTAGCAGTCTCTGTAAGCCCCTGAGATGAAGGTGGAGTCAGGGTAGAGGCAGGGTCCAGCAGGATGTTCTCCATGTTCTCTACCTCCACGTCGAGCTCCTCTGTGTCAGGGGGCTTGTTCTCATCGCTGTAGAAGAAGCTGACCTCGTGGAAAGAAGACTCCAGCTCCTCCTTGATGCTGCTGATAATCTCAAGGAAGGAGGGCCGCATCTTGGGGTTGTACTGCCAGCACATGCGCATCAGCTCGAATCTGCCGAGGTTTAGAAAAAAAAACAAACAAGTGGTATTTAACATTTACTGTGATTTATTTATATTAATTAACCAACTCGCACCCTTTATTTTGAACCTTATTAAAAGATGTACAAAATATAATTAATTAATTTTATAAACAGAACTCCAGAAAGAACTAGAAAGTTACATTCATCCAGTTTCTGTACATTTATACATTTACATTTTATACAATAAAATTTAGACCTTCATTTATCTCATTACACTGCTGAGCAAATAAGGGTTATTGGCCTTGCTCACAGGCCCTGCAGTAACATTTTCGTGGTCCTGGGAATTGAACTACCAACCATCCAATCAGCAGACCAACACCTTAACCACTGCAACTTTTAGGGCACAACCACACACAACTGTTCATCACACTATTAATCTGGAACAAGCCTTTGGACTGCAGAAGGAAACCAGAGCACCAGGGCATCATGCAAACTCTGCGTACAGAGGTAAGAAACAAAACCCAACCTTCAACATATGAGCCAAACATGCTAATCTATAATCAGTGGTTATTGTCCCCATGAAGTATTAGTCATCTAATGAAGCAAATCCAAAGAAATGTTGTGTGTTTAAGTGTTGGTTTACCAGCTATTGCACTGTATAAACCCATTTAATAGGTTTAATGAGTGCTGCTCGATCAACAGGTGGCAGTGTTTGCCAGACCGCTGGAAAGCTAAGTTTTCCAGAGGACACGCATAGTAAAAGCTGCATTTGCTGTTATAACCCACACGCCCTTCCAACTGAGTCCATACAGCCAATGATGTACGCTGAGGGCCTCATAAAAACCAGGGTCATTATAGCTCAGTGTGGTGCGGCAGCGCTCACATCTTACACAAACAAGCTAAGAATATCTGTCCAGCCCACTGAAATAAATGCGTATGGCTCAGCTGTGGAGTAACAGTCCCCTACAGCCTCACTAAGACATATCAGGGCACGCGCCTCAAGTCAAGCAGCGCACCATAATGGGGGAGGCTGCTTTTTTAAGCTCTCCATTGAGGGCTCCTAAAAAAGTTAATTATACCATTGGTTGAAGCTGGCCATAGCTGATTGATGACGGTAGTCCCTGAAGGCAGACTTGCGCTCATAAGCTTCTAGTCCTAGTACAGTTCTCTACAGTAGTCAATAAGTTTATATAAAAAAACAAAATAACGTCCAATACAAAGATGTCCAGCAGAGGGAGGATACAATAAACTCTTATGCTGTATTTACACCAAGCGCAAATGTAGTTATTCGCAAAAGTAGTTAACCTACAATCTCAATGCAGAGATTGAAATAATGGTGTTTGCTGCGAAGGTGCGATATTCACCTTGATCACATCTTCCACACAAGTTCTAAAAGTCGAGCAAAGAATCCGCATGACACATTGTTCCGCAAGCCAAATAGCGAGGGAGCTTATTGACATGTTTGTTGTATCAGACAATGGAGGAGAGAGCATTACTGTGTGCACCACAAAATTTTTGTTTTATTAATTTTTTAAATTGTGTGAGTGACACAACTAAATATCCTGCAAGTAATCCAGAGCGAGTGCTGCCTTTGGTGTTACACACAGCATTTCTGTCATATTCACTTAATTGGTATTAATGCAGTTGTAACGATAACATGGAGTAATGTAGGGATTTTAATAGTCAATCCGATTAGTTGATTTTTACGTTTTTTTTTCTGGAAGAAGTTCAGCTGAAAAAAAAAATAGCCTTAATTAATTAATTGTAATTAGTAATTTTATAAATTGTTCATTTTAAAATTGTTCATAAATTGCCTTATTTACTATTATAACCAGGAGTTGAATCGGGACAGGGCTGTCCAGGGCTGAGCCCCATCACTAAGGCTTACCCTGCTTTATTTTTTATTTACACTTTTCCCATTCTTACTGATTCAAGCCTGCCCTTACCATTACCAGTACATAATAAATGAGCTCATAACGTTTAGCTACAACAATATGTCAATATAACAAATCTTCAATAGCGTTTACTGGACGACACCTGTAACGATTTATGCTCTCGACTTTAAATAAACTTTGTTAAATAGGGGCTTGTTTAACTCTTTACATTATTGGCGCTGGCGAAATGATTATAAAAGAAAGCTTGTTAAACTGAACAAAAGTGAAGCAAACACATTACTTAGTAAAGCAACATTTGACTTACTGTTACAACATTTTGCAGATGCCCTTATCCAGAGCGACTATCTTATCCCGTTTTATACATTACAGGTAGCAGACTTATGGCCCAGCATGTTATACAACTGATTGCAATGGGTTATCCAGGGGAATCCCGTTATCCTTCTCAAGGGCCCCCCGCAGTGGCAGCTCTTGGTGAAGCTGGGAATCGAACCACTATCTTCCAATTTGCAGTCCAACACCTTAACCACTGCACTACCACATCCCCTTATCATTCTCAGGTTCAAGTCTCATCTTACATCCTTTATTGGGCTACTGAGCTCATTACTTCAACAACCCTGAAACTATTTACCTTTATTGTGATTTAATTATATCAAGGTTTTCATTACAGATATAATTTTCATTTAATATGCATGCACCACGTTTTAAAACCAATTTTAACCCTTGAAAATCTATTCAATTTTCACACTTTATGTGACAAACAAAAGGAATTTTCATGCCTTATCGAAAAAGAATTGATAAAGAATCCTACCACAAACAGGTTTTTAAGGTTGAGGTTTTGGAAAAGTAGAGAAGCCAAGAAAATAATTGCATAACTTCACTAATGTAAGGAATTTTCTATACATGCAATGAATAATCTCTACACAATAGAAAAGGGGTAGTGACCGTTTGCAATGAACTAAACTCACACAATGCTTTTGCAATTGCGTTACCGAAGCCATGGTGCGGACTATACTTTCGAGCGTGTGTGTGTGTGTGTTTGGGAGTGACATCACTTACAGTCAATGGCCAAGAGAGGAAATGATATTAATATTTGCTGATATTATTTTAAATCTGTTATTTATATTGTTACTAGATTTTTTTCCAGCATTTTTTAAAAAAGGCTATTAAATTGAACTGAATGATTTGAACCATGGGAAAAAACTGTTAGCGGCTTGCTATTGCGTTTGGATTAGGTCACAGTTTATGCGTTCACATATGGAAAACACAACTGCAAATACAATTTGCAATTCCTTTTGAAAATGTTCCGCAATATCCGTTTATAAAATGCAGTGTGGCGACATGAAGCAGACAGTATCCGACGTTCAGAGCTGAACCAGAAACCTCTGGAGGCATCGCCTTTCCTCTGCACCACCCTATAAATTAATAGTTTTTGAATAAATTTTGAAATAAAACCAGGCAAACAGAAACAAACTACTGCTAGGCCATGCTATTAGAGACCAGGCCCAAGCTGAACACAACATCTCTACACAACGGAACTGTAAGCAATGAGGAAATTCAAAAGCGGTTTTGATGAGAATGTACTGGAGAGACTTTAAAAGCTTTGTGGCATGTTACTCAATTCTGTGTCTGGAAATATCACGTTTTAATGTGTTGTTAGTGCATGTTCAGTTCTTCTTGCGCACATGTTAATAGAAACAAGTCTCCATTGAAAGATTGCCATGGAAACTATTGGTTTGCATGCAAACAACAGCAACCATATTCTGTAAAGTGAAGCCAACATTAGAGAAAATGGGAGTATGAGAACGAAGAGAAAGACCACATGCTGGGTTGCTGACATCAGCCTACAAAAGGAAAAATGCGCACACACACACACACACACGCGCACACAGATATTCCCAGTGTGTGGTGCTAATTGTCTGGATATGTGAAGCCCATCTGGAGTGGGCAGGTCATCCTAATCTGCCTGCTGGAATGGCTGGCATTCTCACCCATGAGGCATGGCATCCCTTCTATGGGCTTCATCTTTCACTTCACAGGGAGCTTCCCAACACTCTGATCTCAAACTGCTTTTTTTAAGCTGTGACATTAAGTCTTAGATTTTCCCATACAGAGACATTTACTGACGTAAAATGTGCATTCTTGTGACCACGTCCATAAACAGATCATGAGCACAGACTGGAATAGGTACCAGAGCTGAGCTAATAGGTTAAGATTGTGGTTAGGTTTTCTACTGAAATGCTAATATAGCCGTTACTCTCAGACTATTGTCTACAGTATTGCACCCACAGTCATAGCTGTGGTTAAGGCTAAATACTGAATGCTAAACACCAACTACTGCGTCCTAGTATTTATTTTTAATGTGTTCAATTGTTCATATACCGTCGCCTTACAAGGTATATGAGAAACATGATGTCATGCTGTCAATAAAAACTTCTGTGATGGGAAATCCGTGGGCTGTAACTGATCGCAATATACTCATTAACTAACTATTCATTCAGGTATGTTGTCATGCTGTCACTAAACAAAAATACTTGACTGACCAATAGAAGTAACAGATAGACCAATACACCAACTAATAGACCAACAGCTCATATTTTTTTCAGGCAAAAAGTCAAGTGTTAGTCAAGAGGAAATGTAAAATGATGTCGGAATTGTGTGTGTTGCTCTTTTGCACTCTGCTCGGGCTAATTTAGTGTTAAAAATGATGTGACGTGATTAGACGGTATAAGTATACATATAAATGTGGATGTATATAATTTCTGTATGAGCACCTCATTGAAATGATTGGCAGTTACTTTTCTAAGTTTAACTACTGATTATCAGGTTTGTTTATGACTGCTTAATGGATTAAAAGGAAGACTCACAGCATATCTGGACAGTTATCTGGTTTGTCCAGAAGGCCTCCCTCCATGACGAATCGCAGAACCTGCTCATTGGACATGCCCTGGTAGGGCTGTTCGGCAAGGGTGGCTATCTCCCACAGCACCACCCCAAATGACCTAAAGATAGATGAGAGCAAGAGAGAAAGAGAGAGAGAGAGAGAGAGAGAGAGAGAGAGAGAATGAGAAAAGGAGAGAGAGAATGAGAGAGAAAGAGAGAGAGAGAGAGTAAGCGCAAAAAAATAGAAAGAGAGAATGATAGAGAAAGAGGGAGAGAGAGAGAGAGAGAGAGAGAGAGAAGGGGGAGAAAGAGAAATTAAGTGCAAAAAAGAGAATGAGAGAGAGGGACAAAGAGAGAAAGAGAAAATAAGTGCGAGAGAATGAGAGAGAAACAGAGGGAAAAAAATTAAGAGAGAAAGAATGAGTATGATGTGAGCAAAAAGAGAGAAAGAAAGCAAAAGTAAGAGAGAGTGTGTACAAAAGAGAGAAAATGAAAGAGAGAAAGAGAGAAAGTGCAAGAGAGAGTGGGAAGCAGAGAGAGAGAGAGAGAGAGAGAGAGAGAGAGAGAGAGAGAGAGAGAGAGAGAGAAAATGAGAGAGAGAAAGAGAGAAAGTGCAAGAGAGAGTGGGAAGCAGAAAGAGAGAGACAGAGAGAGAGAGAGTGCAGAGTTGGTCAATCTTGCAGTAATCTGTTCCTCGCTTACATAACTTAATTTTTTTTTACAGGCATAAAAACAAGGCCACTGAAGTAGGAAGCAGAACACAGATCACACAAAACACACCGTTAGCCATCAAAGGAAATGTTTAGCAGGAAACTTTCTGAATCTATACATAATAAAGAGAAATCTTATACACAAATACAATATTTTATTTGTGCTGCATTCGACTTGGTCATGTGTTGTAAATGCAGGCAAGTCTATGTGTATTCAAGCAGCAGGAATAACAGAGCAGCGGAAGGGCAGAACAAGCACACATACACAAACAGCTCTCGCACACTTCTCCCGATTGCTAGTAATTATTCATCAACTCTCCACGGACACATTTTCCACACTGGCCCAGGATCTGAGGCGCAGCTCCAGCGCTCTTAAAAAGGGCCTGTTGTAACAGTGACTCGTATCTAATTGGTTGAACGGAAAGGTTTACAAACCCAGAGCAAAGCAAGAACGATTTTAGTGAGAAAGAACAAATAATGACAACATAAGGTTTCGATGAGCATCCATCCAAAGCAGCTCATCCGGGACAAACACAGGGCAGTGGGTTCACTGCTTTTACCTGTAAGCACAACATCTGGAGGGTGTTAAGATCTCCAAGCTGGTGCAATACACAGTTGGGAAAGTGTTCTAAAGCAATGGCTCCATTTGGCTAGGTTAATGCTAAGTAAACACAATAAAGTAAAGACGGACAAATACAAAATTTTGGGTAAGTGTTTACTTTCTAAATTTGAACCAACAGTCAGTGATGTATATGTACACAAGACATTAGTGGCATAAAAATGCAGTAAGGGTAAATATTGGCACCTTGGAGACCCAGGATGTTACAAAAAACTGTATGTGTGCTCTTAATTCTATTGAAGGGTATGGGTGTGATGGTTTAATCGCTTATATTGGCACAGACACACAGCTACACAAACACACAGACACACTGTGTGTGGACAGCCGGCTCTTACCAGACATCAGAATTTGTGGTAAAGACGCCATCTTTTAGTGACTCTGGGGACATCCAGCGGACCGGCAATAGTCCTTTTCCTCCTTTTCGATAGTAGTCCGTCTCATAAATATCCCGTGTCATGCCAAAATCTGAGTACAGGAAGAAAACAAAAAAAGGAATAAGATGACTGAGAGTGTAAAATAGTGGTTCTGATATTTTCAGCACTTTTTCATTAAAGATTTATGAGTGTTTTCTTGAGTGCCCTAAATTTTTGCTGCTGAATGTTTCTGGAGTGTGTGTGAGCATTAATCACCTCCAATCTTGACAGTAAAGTCCTCTGCCACCATGCAGTTCCTGGCAGCCAGGTCTCGATGAACGAACTTGTTTGCATTGAGGTACGCCATGCCGTCTGAAATCTCGCCGGCCATCTGAATCATCTTCTTTAGCGGAGGAAGAGCCTGGCTGCAAGAACCATGCTGTACATCCAGAGGAACAAACACACAACACAAAAACACATAGGGTTAAATTGATTACAACTTTCTTTCCTGTTTCTCTTGGCTCATGGCTTCCGTCAGGATGCCTGTTTTCTGCTGCACAGAGAAAGCTTACACGAGAGGAAAAAAAGGAAAAAAAGATGAAGCCGAAATGTGGGCGAGTTAGAGACATAACTGATCGTTCTTTGAGTTCTGGCCAATTATATTAAATGCACTGAAGTAAAATTCAGGTTTATATTTGTGGAAGTGGTGGGCAAAGGTCTAGTGCCAATTTGTGAATGGAGAGAAAAGCGGAAGTAAGGAATAATTCACCCGTGTGTAATCGGTGATTACTAATCAGCTTAATGAGCTCAGTGCTTTTTCTTCACATCAGTGAGAGAGAGAGAGAGAGAGAAAGTCATAAAAAGCACACGATTGTGCAGCGTGCAAGTCACACAAAAATAAATTAAATAAACTGTGTGAAATGGCACAATCCTGACTCCAGCCTTCTTAGTGGCCAATCACATACCCTGCCTAAAAACGCAAGGAAAATGCTAGGCACGCCGTTTTTTTTGCTTCCTTTCAAAGAGCTGGGTCACTTGCGCTCCAAAGCTGTATGTTGTTGGAAACATGAAATACGGAAATTACAACAAGGAAATTTCAGCAATGGATTTTTACTTTTTTTTTACTTTTTTTTTTACTTTTTTTTTGCTGTAAACTTACTGCTGAGGTTTCAGTGCAACCGAAAAAAAGGGAAGACTGTTCTATCAGGTTGGTCTAAACGGTTTGGTCAGCATATGTTTTAGACATATAGAGAATCTACATGCAACTAACAGATGTCTGAAAATGAAGAGAAAATGAAGAAACATGCTAGTAGCAGCTCTATAGGAGGACAAAGTAATAGTTGACTCCAGCACCTCTTTAGAGCGTAGCGAGCGCAGATAGCTCTTCAGGTCACCTCGTGTCATCAGCTCCATGATCACAAGAGTGGGCTGGCCTTGTGAAACTACTCCTAGAAGCCGTACCTGAAACAATCACAAAACATTGCCACACACACACCAGAGGTCACTCTCTCTCCTCTTAAATTACAGTCAAGATGTGTCTTGGGAGGGCTCTTACCACATGATGACAGTTGAATTCTTTCATGACAGATGCCTCATTGAGAAATTCGATGCGTTCTCGCATACTTGCTGATTCATTTACTGTCTTAATGGCAACCCTGGTCTCAGGTTCATCCTTGACCACACCCTTAGCAATGCCCTCATACACCATGCCGAACGAACCTTGGCCCAGCTCTCGGCACAGAGTGATCTTCTCACGAGCCACCTCCCACTCGTCTGGTACATACACTGGGCACAAAAAAAGAAATGTTTTAAACGTACCCTCCTCTAATATACCGGATTAAAGGAAAAGACATTTTGTTGTGCCTTTGCCTTATAAACATGGTACTTTTTTAAATCTTGTTTTTATGCAAAATATATCAATAGGAAAAACATAGAGCATGTGGCAATGTTCAGGAAAACTTGATTCTGGAAAAAGCAGGCAGGTACAGAAATAACTAGTCCTTTTTAAAATGCAAAGTAGGTATGCCATGATCTTTACACGATATAGATCTGTAACAGGAATCTGGAACAGGATGTTCAGAAACACCTGACCGTAATTTACATATGTGTTTCTAAACATCCTGTTCCAGATTTAGTCTTAATCTAACTCCTCTAATAATCTTCACAGATCTAGAAAGGCTTTTTACTCGATTTTGTAGTTCTTCTATTTAAGCTTAATAGCATTCGGTATAGTTTCTGCCAAGTGTGGTCAGAGGATTTAAGGCAAGGGATTTGTGCAGAAAGCATGACTTTCTTCTTCACACCATGTGTGAAGGGCAGTGGTGGCTCAAATGGTTAAGGTGCTAAGTTGCTGATTTGAAGACCAGAAACACCTGGGTTAAAGCCCCACCACCAGCAAGCCAACCACTGTTGGGTCCTTGAGCAAGACCCTTAACCCCTCCTGCTCCAGGGGCGCTGTATCATAGCTGACCCTGCGCTCTGACCCCAACTTACTAAGATGGGATATGCGAAAAATGCATTTCATTGGCTCTGTACATGTACCCTGCACAATGACAATGTTGAATATAATATATAATTTATGGAGCACAGTGGCATTGTCATGTTGGAACAGTGTTTGGTCCTCTTAGTTCCAGTTTAAAAATAATGCAATGCTATAACATACAAAGACATTCTACACAACTGTGTGCTTTCAACTTTGTGTTTGGGGAAGACACTCATGTTGGTTCTGCTTCTAAATGTCCACAAACTCTTTATATAGTGTAGAATCTGATGCGGGATTCTTTTTACCAGTCACAGA
Source organism: Bagarius yarrelli (assembly GCA_005784505.1). Classification (NCBI taxonomy): domain Eukaryota; kingdom Metazoa; phylum Chordata; class Actinopteri; order Siluriformes; family Sisoridae; genus Bagarius; species Bagarius yarrelli. The sequence goes on from VCAZ01000104.1 coordinate 63,013, forward strand.
ATTTTTTTTAAATATTTGCTAATTGTATAATTTATCAGCTAATAATAACTGCAGTACTCACTCTCTGCCGCACTGAAGTACTCTGGGTTTACAGAGGCATAGAGAACCCCATTCCCCAACCTATCACTGTTCCTGTGAGAGAGTGTAACAGGATATCCGCATTACATCAGCGTTACGTTACCATCATCACAGCATTCCGGGTTCTAAAAATAAACACCTTACCTCTTTTTTTTGACAAGGATGAAAGTGGTGATGATAGCAATAAATAGTATCAGCAGTATGATAGGGAGTGTAATGGCAAGGTAGAACATACTGTCATAGGCTTCTGTGGACATAAATAACACAATAATTACAGATAAGCATCCAAAGAACAGCCAGATGGTTTTATACCAATGCTAATCTATGACATGAGCTAAACAGTGTGAGTGCCTTACGCTTGGATTGAGGAACATAGAAGAAAACTGATTCAGTCCAGGATCCATTTCCTGCCAGTGAGGTGGCTCTCACACGGACTGAGTAGTTGCCAGATCCCAGGTTGGTTAGCCGTGTTCCTCCAAGCTCCCGGTACTGTTGCCGTGACACACACTCATGCTTCTCAGGCTAAACACACACACACGCACGCACACACGAACACACACACTTATTCGGTCTGTTCTTATATTCTGAGTGATATATAGGTGTTTTATGGTGCTACTCACCTCTGACCCCAGTCGAAACTTGAGTTCGTACATGAGGATAAGACCACTGGGCTGTGGCGGCTCAGGCCATCTTAACACAACTGTCCCATCAATCTTCTCATCTTTTTCATGGGTTACAGGGCCAGGAATGTTGTCAGCTTTTTCTGAATGAACAAATATTGCTGATCAATAGAAGGCCTCTCACATAAAAGAATTTATGAATGTTGATTTCAACTCCTAGCCAAACCAAACTACATTTTAATATTTTAATCATATGCATGAACAACGTTTATTAATGATACGTATATCCTATTATAAAAATATTATTAGCTTAGAAAAATAACAAAGCAACAAATGATTAACATTTCTGAACGTCAATCTGAAAGCCTCACCTGCAGGTTTGGTCCTGGAAAAGACAAAAGCAGCTGCACTGCATCGCTGGACCTCATAATTGCATGCGTGGATGTCTATACGGTAGACAGTGAATGGCTGTAGGTTAAAGATCTCCATGAACTCCGTCTGCGATATGGTTTCTGAGAATGGATACACTCGCTCTACCAGCTCAGGTTCAGTTATGTTGCCTTCCGGCGAGGTCATGTTCTGGCTCAAGCTTCTTGCTAATGTGTCATTAGCAACCCCAAAAAGCTCCCGGCGACGTCTACTGTTGTGAGGTCTAAGTGACAGATAGAGAGAAGGAGGCAAAAGAAATGAAAAGAGGTGTTAAAAAGGAAAAATCTGTCAGTAAACTTTCCACTTTCTTTTTACATGTCTTTCCATAGCACAAAAGTATACAGTGCTTAAAAAGCACAACTTTTACCACTTTATCACAGATCTATGTATTTTGTACTGGAGCTGATCCCTGCTATGATTTACAGTTGACATCCTTAAGTTGGAAACATCCTCTATCCAACCCTAAATACCATTCGGCCTATTTTCTATCTATAGCCAACATGCTAACTGCTACAAACAATTGGTTTGACTGAGGTAAATTATCTAGCATAATTTTTAGGTGATTTTGATCTCTGCAATGTAATAATAGTCAGACCTTATTATGGGCTTGAACTCAAAGATTAGGGAAAAATATATGTGGCTGGTAAGTGATATTGCACAGTGAATTTAATGAGTACAGGTGGAATACAGACAGATATTATGATTATGGAGGACACACAAATACTGCGATATTTTTCAAAATCTATTTTCATAGAAAAAAACTGGAAATAGTACATAATCAGGGCTTATTTGTCCTTAAAAATGTTAAGTATTTAAACACTTGTAGGAAGATAACAGCCTGTCATGGAATAGTGTGATCAAAAGTTTGTGTGCATATACAATCTACGTGATATACAATCACACTTATTTAACTGCTGCCACAACAGTAGAAAAACACAACTGTCTGGGCCCAAACCTACTTCATCACGGCAAAATGAGGTTCTAAAAAAACATGGTTTTCCAGGATGCAATAGATGATTAAATATGATCTGAAATGCCAACTTTGCGTCAGACCTTCTTAACCAACTTCATCATCTGATTTGACTTTTACTGTACTTCTGTGTCTGAATAACTGTGCTACAGGATGTAATGGAAAAATCTTTCCAGCATGGAACAATAGACCAACCCCATATTAATGCCCATGGGTTTGTATTGAAACATCTAGAAAGCATGCATTTACTGTATATGTCTCAGATGATCAGGTGAACACAGGGGCACCGCTAGCAAATTTTGGGCACTATGAAAGAATATCACAACTGTCCTGCACTGGTACTACTAATAAAACAGATCTCTGGGGTTCTCGAAGTATGTGGGCCCTTAAAAATAGTCCTGACTTTCCCCCTTTAGCGGCACCCCTTGGTGTACATATAGTTTTGACCATATACTCCATTTGTGGGTGTGCCTAAAACAACTTTTTCTCAGGGTTTTAGTAGATATTCTTGTATATGAATAAGAATTTAAATTTAAATGGATCATTTTTGGATTTTTTATGGACAGACATAAAAATCATAATTAACTGTTTATGATAAAAAAATCAATTTACATTTATTCTGTTAAATTAATAAAAAATGTGAAATTGTACATCAATAAGGTTGCCTATCTATAAAAAAACTAAAACTATACACAGATCCTTTGGCTTAAGGTGCTGGTAAAGGCTGTCAGGCAGAGACACCTGACAAAGTGTGCTGAGAATGACTCATCCAGACACACACATCCATGCCAAGACTAGAGGGCAGACTTCACACCTGCAAACCTCAAGAACACTTCAACAACACAAGACATCCTTTGATAACCCGTCTTTGTACTCGGAGGAGGTAGGAATCAGGAGGAAGTGTGCACGGATACAGTGCTTTGGGTAGTGGCTCTCTATAATCCATTTCTTTTTCTATCCTGTTCCTTAAGTGTAAAAGAGGATGCAGACACTTCATATCTGTGATTTAAGTCATTATAAAGTCTTTTAACTGGCTTAGGGCCCAGACAGCTGATCTATGTGTAAAAGGGCTGGACTGAAAGGAAACACTTTCTTCGGCCATTTCTTCCGTCTCTGTCTCCCTTTTCTGTCCACTGACTCACTCGGTGGGGTTCTTCCCGCACAATTCATTAACATTCCACACGAATGTGCTGTACATTTCCTGGCAGATGGTCATTCCAAACTAAACAAGCACAAAATAAAAGACTGTGTGAGGCAATAAGAAGAGGGGGCATGGAGAAAGATACCAAAGAGAGGAAATGAGAAAGATATTGTCTTTATTCATGCTCTCGTTTACCAGTGCCATCTGTCTCTACCAATCATTCAATCATTCAATCAGGCTTTCTTTAATGAATTCTAAATACTAAGGGGAAAAACACGCTTGAAGTAAAGATGTCTGTGGGACACACACACATTACTGTGCTTATCATAAGTGTAAAAAACTAGGTGCTGTCTTTATAGTGTCTTATACATGATGAGGAAATGCAACTTAAAGATTTCTGTACAATGATCGACCAAGTGAGCAATAAAAATACATGCAGATACATAGATCTCTCTTATAGAGTCTTTTTAAGGGCTCTCGAACTCTTATGGTGCTTCCTGCTCTGCCTGTGCAATTCCACCGATTTGATGCCTATTGTACTCAGTCTTTAAACTTCCTTGAGAAACGGCATAGTCTGCCTCATATCCAATTTTACCCACCACGAGAATTCATCATTCTTAAGCTATTTCTTATTGAACTTGAATTTACACTTTGCACCTACCTGTTGGTTGACCTGCTACCTTAAATTCTCTCTGATAACTAAGACAGGGAAAAACCTAGCTCGGTCTGTCTAATAATCGTAAACAGTCCTTGCGTCTGGGGTGTGTTTTTTGGCACAAACATGATCAAAATATTTACAGTTACATCATTTGGCAGACGTCCGTATCCAGAGCGACTTACAGTTATCTCTTTTATACAACTGAGCAATTGGAGGCTAAGGGGCCCAGCCTTGCCCAGGGGCCCAGCGGTGGTGCCTTGGTGGTGCTGGGAATCAAACCCTGGTCTTTCTGGTAGCCGTCCAACACTTTAACCACTAAGCCACCAAGCACCAAAACACTAACCTGAATTTAGGAAGTTCTAAAGCTTTTTAAAGCCTTTTATAAGGAAATACTGATTAATGGGCCAAATATGTATATTAAGGTAAATTAAGTGACCTTTTGCATGGTAAAAAAAACTGTGTAATTTTAGGTTATATAACTTATTAGCTGGCAGCTCAAATCCCTTTTACATGAGGCATCCTGGGATGACAGGGCAATAACAAACTACCCCTCAGAGCAACACTGGAATCAGAATACAGGCATAATTCTGGCATAATAATGTTGGCAATGTTTTGCTTCGAGAGTATTTTTTTTCACAGATCACAGATTTGTCTTAAGTTGGTTTTAAAGCATGCTGGTAGGTAGAGATTACTATACCTGGGTGTAAATACAGAGTTATGAAGAAAGTTCTCAAAGGCTTTGCTGAACGTCCGCTCTTCTGCCTCTGCCTTTTTGACTTCATCTGTCTTGGGGCATTTGCAGCACTGGCCCTTCTCTCCACCAGCCAGGTCTGATTTAGTAGGCTTTGTGTCCTCGTCTACGTCTGACAAGGCTGTGGCTGAGATGCGGATCGGGATCTTCAGCTCTGTGGGCAAACACATTTGCTGTCATGTTAGTACACTTAGCTTGTGGTCGCTTTCCACTCAAGGACAAAGCAGAAGGATGCCGACACATGATGTTGTTCATAATAACTAAGGAGAGTTTGTAATTATACACCAAAAATTTGCATGTAGAATTTAGTGATCGGAATACCAAAAGCATCGGCCACAGAGTCGAGATTGGTTTAAGTTAATAAAAATGTCTGAGGCAACCATATATTATTATTCAATTCATTGTGCAAGGTACGTGTACAGAGCCAATGAAATGCATTTTTCGCATATCCCATCTTAGTAAGTTGGGGTCAGAGCGCAGGGTCAGCTATGATACAGCGCCCCTGGAGCAGGAGGTTGATTTGCCGGAGGTGGGGCTTGAACCCAGGTGTTTCTGGTCTTCAGATTAACAACTCAGTACCTTAACCATTTGAGCCACCCCTGCTTATATCATAAAATATATGCACAATATGGGAAAAAAACTCACTGTGGTATTTAGTTTTTTTCTGAGATATGCAATATGAAAAAAAATTACCAGGGGACTTCAATAGCTCTATTTATTCATGTTTTACTGGCGATTCAGTTACAGAAATGTAATAATCAAATATAAAATCACACTGCAGAGTCTTCACTGTATGAATTAAGTACAATTAATCTTTGTTAAAGCTGTTTGTTGAAATGTTTACACAGTAACAGACCTTAAAATAATGTGTAAATAATAAACTTTTACTCTATTATTAAACTTTACAATAATCCATAAATCACATGTTCTCAACTATGATGCAGTCAAATATAATCCAGTCCCGACATTACACATCCTGCAGTGTGACTATTGCAGATCCACATGTTGTGCTGTCGATGCTGAAACGATATATTGTGCAGCCCTACTATATATAGTAACTGTTTATAAATGAGGGGAGCGGCAAAGAATCTCAGCACAACTAACCTTAAAGGTCCTCCTGTTATCAGCCAGGAACACGACCAGAAGTCTATTTGTGGCACAGACTAACCAACTAACCAATGTACACATGTTGGCCTCAAATTCCAGTTCTTGGCTGACAGGAATGGAACCCAGTTTGGTCTTCTACCAGTGTAGCCCATCCGCCTTTGGTGGTGATTTTTGTGTGTAATAAATGCTGTTTTGCCCACTCAAACAATTTTTAAGCTACTATATCCATTCTGGCAGTTTAAAACAATCCGATCATTTCCCTGTTTTAACAACAGGCCCACAAAACTGTCTCTCACACAGTGCTTTTAGTTTTTTGTGCCATTGAAGACAGTGCAATGTGTGAAACCTTGCCAGGGTTAAAGACATTTAGAGAGTAAACATTTTTTATGTAAATAGTGTTTGATGTAAATATCAACGTAACTAAACATAACTAGAGATCTTGACCTGTAACTACATGTCATGCTGCTTGTCTGACTGATCGAACATGATCATTATGTTACGCTGTCAGATCTCAGTTGTCATAATGTCAGTCCAGACGCATCAAAAACAAACACACAAATGAGGACTTGTTTGAATTTGTCAATCCGTGACTTGTTCAGTAAACAGCTTTCTCTCTATAAACTGGTAGCTAGCATAGACTCTCTTTTCTTCCAGAACCCTTCTTGCTGTACAGATGTGGAAACCAAAATGGCTTATGTCACTGAGTGTGTTTTCACCGCAGGCTGAGACATTCCATATCAGTTGCTTGTAAAAGTCAATCGCAAAACTACCACCAGGTGGCGCAAAGGGACACGTTGCAAACTAAGCTCAGCTTTTACACATGTTCCATGTTCCCTGTTATTGAGGTGGGCTAATGAAAAAGGCTACAATTTTAGCTCCCACAAATTGTTTAGTAGTTATTTTTTTCACGTTATCTTTATATGTTGAAGGTATATTTTTAAAACATTCTCATAGTACTCCTGTTTTCTCCTATCTAAAACTGCACTTTCATTATACTGTACCGGATTTGTTTATTTACACAAATTGTACTTAGAGATGCCCATCCTGTGCACCTACCAGTGTACCTGTGCGGTACGATTCCAGAAGCGGCTGAGCTGACTGAGATAACATCATCGTCTCCGTGTGCATGTAACCTCTCACAATATTTTGATTTGGAAACAGAGATCAAATAACGGAAAAAAATATATTATATTATATTATATTATATTATATTATATATTATATATATATATTATAGCAATGTACCATCCGTAAAATCATTAGAAAATTTACAGTTAGGGTTCATTTGAGTGGGATAGTCCACTGTTATACCTCTCTTCCGTAAACGTGTGTAGCATAAGCAGTTAGTATAACCCTAGATATTATTGTTCAGGCCTGTGCACACTGACATCAAAAGAAGCTTGAGCACCTGCTCTAGAAGTAAAGTGCCCTTTTGTGTCTGGGGAGTTTTTATTTTTTGAATAAATAAATGTATGTGTGTGTGTGTGGTGTGTGTGTGTGTGGTGTGTGTGTGTGTGTGTGTGTGTGTGTGTGTGTGTGTGTGCACTATCAGGTCGGCTCGGAAAATAGTTAAGTTGTTGTCTTTATTGCAGGCATGCAGCACAGCAGTGTAGCACATACTATGTTTCCATCCAAATTAAATGTATGTGCAAAACTGAAATATTACAAACACTTGCAATTAAAGCACCGTTTCCAACCATTTCAAAAAGAAAATTGTAAACTAGCGGCAAAAATCAAAAAGACAAATGGAAACACTGATGGCCTTTTTTCGTGTAATAAATCACTTTGCCTTACAGAACACGTAGCTGAAACACAATGGATGCAGCCATGTCATCCTGTTTTCGGGGGGCGGGAGACTTCCTCTTTGGGGCGGGGCGGGAGACTTCCTCTTTGGGAATGCAGCTGGTTAGGACAGTTCCGGGAGAGAAAAATAACATTTTAATGACTTATATCGGCTAAGACACTTTAGAAAGATCAAAACAACACTTCAATAATGTGCAAAGAGACTGGCCCCCTGTTCAGACCATTGATGGCAAACGCACATAAATTTTTGATGTGCATGCCGGATTTTTTTCCCGGTAAATGTGTTTCCGTTGAAGTTTATGCACTTTTTTCTTAACGGGTAAAAATGTTATCCTACTCATTCGTGCACACTCATTTTTAGAATTGATGCACATATTGGCGTTTTTTTCCAGCATTTATTATTAGATCTTCCAAATAGCCATGTTTCCATCCACCTATTTTTTGTGTACAACTCAGTAAGTATATAAACTATGATGAAGTCATGTGATTCTTGGCATCAATTGACTTACCAGCTTATTGCACAATATCGAAAATTTTGTTTTGGTCATTCTGAAATGCCTCTGCTAAAATCTGTCATCAAAGTGGTATTATTATCGCCCGGACCGGTCTCCCGTCTCCAAAAGCAAGATTACTTGACTGCATTCATGGCAACGTCTCTTATCACAGTCAGAGTTGTGTTTGGAAAAATAAAAATTAATAAATATGAGAGGTGCCCTTTTCCCCCACTTGTCTGTGCACCTGTTACTGTTAATTAACTTTTTTAAATTTTTTTTTTTTTTTACACAAATGACTCGAAACATATAGCAGCGAACAGAGATGTGCACAGACATTGTGAGAGGCATGGGCTCAATATTTTTTTTATTTTATTACCAAACAGACCTCTGACTCACCTAATTGTTTTATTTTTTTAACAGACGTCTACAACAAACCAATCAGTTCACATTATTACATCATTTGATGAGTCATGGATGTTAGCAAGACAAACTAAATATATTTGCCATGCAATTACAATGGGCTGCAATGATTTCTCTGTCTAGTTTTGTAATAATCCACGCATTTAGTGGCGTTTTGGCTGAGCTTTGAAAGCCGTTAGCCTGAAAGTAAACAACAGTAACGCTAAAATCGAGAGGCGCAGCAATGTTTATTGTTTGTTGCTCAGGTTAATACACAGGACTAAATAGCTACTCATTTAAGCAAAAACCAAACAGTGGTTATCGTTGAGCTTCTTGGTGCAGAGATCGTTGACCCATCAACTGACGAAAACATTGTAAAACATTTGATCTGTCCTTTAGTGTAAAAAGATGTCTAAAGAACAAGGTAGTTGCTTATATCTACCGCCTTGATGACAGGCAAATAATATCTGTTGACTGCAAGACAAAGCCAACTAATACTTGTAAAAAATCTTTCATACATTCGCCTAATAACATGTCAAAGATAACAGTTAAAGCGCCACCCAGCGGTCAAAAACGGCAAATGTACTTTACAGACGGGGCCATGACAGTACGTGCCTGGGTAGAAACCTCATTCTAGCAGGCCACCGACTGTACTATCTACCTGACGACATTTTCCCGAAATGCTTTGTAGTGGAATCGCGCTAATTGCGTCAGCCTGAAGTTGGTTTGATATAAAGATGTAGGAAGCTACTTTTGCCTTGTTGCTGTATTATAGCTTGCTACATTTCCCTTGAGGAAGCTTTAGTGTAGTGAACCTTTATTTGACCTAGAGTTAATGGTAGTCGTCCATCAATGGGGAATTATTTTAGGGTTTTAAAATTTGTCTCAAACAAACAAAACGTGGCCAAAATCACACAGTGCAAGCCCGGTTTAATGTACACTCTAGACAGTATAGGGGATAAGAAAAAAGAGGGAAAAGTAAGAAAAAAGTCAATGTAATGCATCTAAAAGGTGTTTCCTTACCTTTTGAGCAATAGTTATGCTGATAGAGCTCACGGTCTTCAGGCTGCTGCTGCCAGCGGAGTAGGTAGAAAGTGGAATTCCCATTTGGGGAAATGGGGGGCGACCACTTTACTACTAGAGAGTATGATGTATTTGCATAGGCACGGGCATCTCTGGGCATTGAGGGCTCTGTGAAGTGACCATGAAATCATTTTCATTTAAAAGTAAATCAGGCAACTTGATATTCCGATGTTCAGTTGTTAGAGCGCCTGTTTTATATCATAAGCTAACACTTATAATGTTGAATTAGAAAAACTTTAAAAAAAAAACGTTGTTTCCAGTAATTAAAGATAATTTCACTAGACAGTAAGCCGCATAGATTCATCTGAACATATTTTCTATGATGCTAACACATGTGGTTTTGAGTATGAGCTGCGGGTCACCTACCGGAAGCTTTGGTGCGGATGTAGACCACTTCACTCTTAGCCCCTACAATGTGTTTATCCTCCACCAATAGAGTGATGGCTTTTACAAAAATGGCATATTGTGTCCAAGGCTTCAACGGGTAGAGTAGAACTCCTGGATCCAAAGACTTCTCCTGAGGGAGGTCTACATCTACCATAGTCCAACTGGACCCACAGCCATCCTGTCCATCGAACTCTGTAATGTTCTGAAATGGTCTGTGGCACAAAAACCAATAAGAAGCATCTTTGGGATGTGATTTTATTTCTAAAATATGTTTTACTAGGAATTGTTCAGGAGCAGGATATATCTTTTCACATCTTGTAAATTTAAGCTACAGTTCTACAAAACCACATTTTAAATAAAGGGTTTTTCTGGGAGCCATGCTGTTAAGATTAGTTCTAACAGCTGATTGGATAATAATGGAGCAGAAAATACATCTATGATTTGCTAAAGAAAAACAGATTTTAGAATGTTCCTTATTCCATGCAAAAGTTGAACTTTGTCCCAGAATTTTCAGACTAACACAGTTATGAACAGAAGCCAGCAGAAACACTCACGCTTCCTTATAGTAGACTATAAAGCTGATGAGATCTCTGTAGTCTGGCGGTCGGTAGCGTTCCCAGGTAAGTTTTATTCGATTGCTTTGGGTATTGTTGGCCTTAAATTTTATAATATGACTTTCACCTTAGGAAAAAAGACAAAAGAGAGAATTACCTTTGAAGTGTATTGATATCTTTTACTGTATTTGAGTTGGTAAATAAAGAGCTACTCACAGCTAGCCCGTTCCCCGTTGTTGCGAACATCATTTTGCTCAATTTTCTCTATGACACCCGTCTTCTCCCACATCTTGTGGATTTCAGACATACAGAGTTTAGGGTTGGAGCGGAAGAAAAGTTTCCCTGCTCGGATGGTCAGGTTGTGCTGGCTCCAGTCCCAAAGATACTGTAGGTGCTGATTATCCAGGGCTGAGAATGCATACATACTATTTGACACAAAACACAGGAGCAAGTTTCAGGAACGTGCCAAAAAGTAAAATGTTTAGAACATCTTTCACCTAAAATCGTGTACCTTTTAACATTTTAGACTACAAACTAAACAAACTCTATGGGGTTTATTTTTGTAACCATATGAATCACCCAGTAGTCCCTGTAGCACATCTACAACCTAGGGTAAATAATGCGCTACAAAGAACATCTACATCCTACATCCTAGTGTTAGATAATTTCTTTTTAATTCAGGTGGTTTAGAATTTTTTTAAAATTATTAAAATTTGACCTTTATTATGTTTTGCCTGTTTGTTTACCTGATCATAACCTATGTTGATGACAGTTTGATTGACTGCACTTTATTAAAAAAAATACTCAAAAGTAAAATAAATAAATATCGATTTTGCATATTAGTCGGTTAAACAGACAAGCGAATAATCGGTAACAGTTCTGAAAAATGTATATCGCTTAATCTTTAGCTACGATCAGTAAATTTACCACACGCTGTGGTTAGACTGCAGGTATACATTTGGTTCCTGTAAATAATTTATTGCCCTGTACAATGTTTCAGCCGCTCCTCTACTCGCCTGTCAACATGTTGTGTTCACTGCTGACAGCACCAGTGCGACACTGACTTGGTGGAACGCTGTGAACACTTACTACTCACTTTATAGGACAGTCACACCATGAACCAATCGCTGATCTCTCCTTCGACCACTGCTATTAAAATGATTTTTTTTTTTCTACGTTGCTTTTCATCTATGCTGCTCTTTTCAACAATTTTTGTGGGTGGCAAAACTTTGTTCTGTGTACCAGTATTGAGCACTTTCGTATGTCGCTCTGGATAAGGACGCCTGCTAAATGATGTAAACACCAGTGCATCAGTCAACATCAGTGCTGTGCTAAGAATGCGCCAGCATGTAAATATCCTGCATGCTGTGTATGCGTTTTGAGTCAACTGAAACCGCATACAAGTATGTGCTGATATTATGTTTCATCCTCACACCTGATGATGATGATGATGATTTGAAAGTAATCTGCACTTGAGTATGTTTAGTTCCACAGAACATCTAAGGAATGTGAGGAATGAAAGACACACACACACACACACGCACACACATACAAATACAGGTCCCCTACAAGATGAAACCGGAGAACAAAGAAAGGCTTTCTCATGACCTCTTTCACCTTCTTTTTCTAAACTTGGTAGACATTTTGCCTGAAGCAAAAGTAATGTACACAAATAGCATCTGACATCATGCTAAAGCTAAACTCTCATCTGGTGATTATAATTCTGTTCATGGGTCTGGTGGACTTACCGCGTTATTGGATTTGGCATAACAATTTAGGAAAAAAGAAACACTAAAAATCTGTTTACTTTAGCTACTTACAAGCAATATAGATGTAATTAATGGTTCATATTTGCCATTTAGATCACATTTAACAATATTAGTGGTATGAAAAATATGTTATAGGGTCACATTTTATGTTATACATGGAAAATAAGGCTAATAAGTCTAAGGTTTAAAAAAGAATTAATAGCATTATTTCACTTTAAACTAATTCCGCAATCAGATCCCACAGACCCAAACACTTCACTGAAAGCATGTACAGAATATATTAACTACAGTAAAGGTATACACAGACAAACTTCTTAGTTTGGGTAAGGTTAAAATTTTTGTTTTTGTTTATGTTGGACCAGTGGATCATAGGATGCTTTTAGCAGCAGGATGCCAAGTTAGAGGGCAGTTTTCCCTTTCCATCATCAACCCATGTGGGATATACGACTCCTCATACAGCAGTAAAATAAAAAATATGCACCAGAATCTCTTGCAGGTATTCTAGTTTAGTGCGATTTTTTTTTAGAATTATCTGTTTGGTGGGGAAAAGTCTGATAAATAAAGGGTCACTGGTGTAATTATATGTGCAGAAGTTCACACGAAGTACCATAGCTACTATTTGATGCTGTGGAATAAAAATAGAAAAAAGTGGAAACTTACTTTTCTAAAAGCTCCTCTCCCCATATGTAGCGTAGACTCTTTAAGAAAGAGAGGGAGCCCAGCGCGTGAGAGTGTTTGATCCGTACGTAGCCTGTTACTGTTTGAATTAGGCCCATAAAACTCTCAAGCTCTGACGCAATGTTGTCTAGAGGAAAAATGGAGAAAGAGATACATAAAAGACGAGATGATGCAACATACGCATACTTTTAAATTTTGCTTTTGTAAGCGATCGTGTGTGTTGAGTACATACCATTAAAGATAATAAGATAAAAAAGCCTGAAAGTCATACATGTTGATATTTCATCTTAAATACTTACTGCCCCGACGGATGTTGATGTGCAGGTTGCCTCTGATGACAGTGCAGCCCTGAAGGGACTGGGCGGCATCCAAGGAGTCAATGGTTTTAGTTTCACAGACCTTATCACAGAGGCCGTCACATGCACTGCAGTACATACTGTATGACGTGGGGACAGACAGACAGAGACAGAAAGTGTAAAGGAGGGGACGCTACCTGTGTAATAATTTTTTTATGACTTTTAAAAATTGTTTTCTTTTCTAATGCAGTCATTCTCAGTGTTTTAACTCAAGTCATTATGCTGGAGGTTCTTTATTCGGGTCTGTGCTGAAAGATAAAGGGAACTGTAGTTGGCCACTGCCCCACAAAGCTTAACTCAACTTCCTTGTTTACTTCCTTTATTCATAATTGTCAAAAAATTTTACCTTTACATTTCTAGCATTCCAGAGCAACTTACATTTATTTCATTTATATGACTGAGCACTTGGGGTTTAGGGGCCTTGTTCAGGGACCCAGCAGTGGTAACTTGGTGGTGCTGGGAATCAAACCCCACTACTATTAGTAGTCCAACACCTTAACCATTGCGCTACCACTTCCCCACTTTAATGCTTCGATATTAAGGCTAGGGTGTCGATTAACTGACCTCTTTAAGGCAATGAATTATTTTAGGTTCTGTTTTCAGAATAAACTCCAAAAAAAGAGATATGCTAAAGAAGTCAAAAAACACCTTTGGCTCTCGATGCGAGTGAAACCAGGTGGGCAATCGGGCATGCACTCTCCATCGTGGATGACAAAGTCCACTTCGCTTGGCAGGTGGACCTGGGCACAGACCTCCTTGGTGATGCAGCGCCAGCCCTCGAAACGGTAAGTGCCAGGAGGACAGTCTGGCACACAGCGGCCCTCATGGGAATAATGCTGGCAAGCAGCACACGCCATGTCATTCCCAGGTTCTGTACAGCTCCCCAGGCACTGTGGGTGGCAACACTCACCCGAATCCATGCAGGCTTGACCCTCGCATTTAGATGGGCATGCTGAAAAACAAACACACACAAAAAGAGGATAAGCAGATATTCAAGTCATGATAAAGAAATATTGTTTCCTTATAAGAGGCTCTAAAGTTAAATTATAATACAATGTCTAATTTGCCCAAAAGGCACTTTACAAAGGCCGCATTTACACTGCATATCTCAAGTGACCCAATTCTGTTTTTTTTCTCTGACTGACGGCCGTGTAAGCACATGGATCCTGATATTTTCGGATCAGATTCAGACCTTATTCGTATGTCAGATATGAATCTGATTTGTGCATTAGCGCCTGCCATGTAAACAGACAGATCGGTTTTTCACCTGTCAATGCAAGTCGAATGTCATTTAATAAGCGACGGTGGTGCATGTCGTCAACTCCGGTGGACACCAAATGAAAAATACATTATATATAACTTAGCTGTATTTCATCTTTTCTCTAAAATGTGACATTTAAAAAAAAATAACGCACTATCAAAAAAAAAAAAAAAAGTTTATAATTTAGCAATCAATGCTACATTTTCCCCGGCTGCATCAAGAGCTCTCTTTTTTTCTCCATCTAAAAAGAGCATTTTTTTTGCCCACCTTTAAAGCAAAATTTCGAATAATATTTTCATCTTCATCCACTGTCAGTACATCTACATTGGGTTGTTTTGCTGTGTATAGTGTCAGTTATAGAAGAAAATGTAAGCAGGTCATCAAAAAAATTGGATGTAGTCACAAAATCGGAATTGGACACCAAGACACTAATTAGACTTGTAGTCTAGGACATGTACATATGTTTGTTTTGCTCACTGGATTTTGAAAGGGAGCTGATGGATTAGTGATCTGTAAAACAGTCCTAGAGGTAGAGAGAGAGAGAGAGAGGAAGAAAGACAGAGAGAGAGAGAGAGAGAGAGAGAGAGAGAAAGAGAGAGGGAGGAAGTGCCACTTTAAGTTGTTCAGTATGGCATGTTTGTGCAGAGCTCCTGCTGTGTTTGTGACAGCCTTTTTTAGTAAACTGCTGCTCAGGCCTGACTAAATAAATATTATCTCAGTTAGGGACTGTTAAAGATATTATAAAGAAAAGGGGGAAAAGCCATGAAAGAGAAATAAGTAGATCGAAGAAAATCTGACGTCGTTACACTCACTTAAATGTAGTTTTTTCAGACTGTGTGTGTGTGTGTGTGTGTGTAAGGACAAGTGGCTTACAGGCCCATAGGCAAATCCTAAACAGACCCAACATTAACATAAGTGTTTTCCAGACATGACACTTCATAAGAACAATGAGCCAGGACATCCTAGGCCACAGTGTTATACAGATCTCTGCTGCCGGGGAGACGTAAACAGAACATGGTCGGATCAGCTAAACCTACCCTCACAGATATTCCTGCTAACGCTAAATAGATTTAACTATAATCCGCACTGACTGGCTTTCGGGAGACCAAAATCTCCCACAGGATACAGAATCAGCAAATTATTTTAAACGAACCACCTGGCAAATAACGGCACAGAACAAATGATGGCTTATTTCATGACTGGTCAGGTGACGCAACTTTTATGCATCATTGTAGCGTTAAACACCCAGTTTCTGCTTACTGAGTTCCTTATTCTTGATTTCTCAATGAGCCTAATTATCCTAAATTATTAGTAAATTAAATTTTAAAGGAGAAATTAAATCACATTTAAATTTATCACATTAAAACTTTGGTTTTTCCTTCTGCCATTTGCATATTCGTGGGATTTAGGATCGGACACAAATGTGGAAAAGTGCTTTTCGATAACAATGATGTGGAAGGAGTGGTAGTGTGGAGTGATACCATGATATTTCCCAAAGTGCACATAATCCGCCGTCCTAGTACTTGCCTTCACCTCCCTTTGGTTTCAAGTCGGATCGGCTTGCGTTAGAGCATGAGAAACGACAACAAATGTGTGAAGACCAGCAAGACAATTGGAATGGGTGTGTTAAATGAAGTGTTTATCATACAATCCTATTGACTTGTGAGTGTTTACATGCAATCAGTAAGAATTGTAGGAGAGTCGAGGGAACTAACCCTATTGTCCATAAGTTCAGTTCAAAAATCGTTCTGCAGAAAGAACAAAACCCTGTGTGTTAACAGGAAAGCTATGAGTAAGAGCAAGCAGTGCAGCTGATATCTGGCTTTAAATGCACCCATGACGCTCATATCTGAAATATCCCAGCATGCTGAAGAAGGCACGATGCATGCTAAGCACTGCTGCATTACCGAGAACTAGACAACCAGCTCCGCAAGACAACGCCAGTAAGAAGACAGGCGATTGTGGTTGCTCGGCAACAAGCTCCTGGCACTGTGTGTGGCACACTCCAGAGACGTCTGAATGAAACATTTCCCTTCCTTATCTATGGACATGTGGAGCTCTGACTGACTGACAGGGAAAATCTGACGCATGTCTGTGATGAATACGTCTTTCTGTGTCGATTTTTAAGTCAAAATACACGTTTATATCATCCCTACACTAGCAAGGGGGTTAAACTAGGAACAGAATATTTTATCACCAAAATAAAGAAATGGGGGGGCTTTTCGTTTGTCTACTTAAACCCGCTGCCTCTCCTTGTGATAAAAACACTATCACCTCTATCTTAAATTCAGAATTTAATTTGGTGCAGATTCCATATACCAGGTTCAAGTTGCTCTGCCTTGCAACAGCCATGCTGCCCTTTTGGGTTATAAATAGCTGCAGCTTTTCTGGCTCTAAATCCGGGTGCGACAGTGTGTTTACAGCCCTCTCCAAGAGTATCTCAATGAACTCTCCAAAAACAAGGCTGTGTGCAGGAGCTTTCTGTTCCTACACATGACCGGCAGAATATCAGCAATGCTGCAGAGGAGAGGAGAAAGAGGAGGGGGGAAAAAAACAAATGGGAGGAGGAGACCGAGCTTATACTGAAAATGCGACCAAAAGGGGGCAGCCAAGGAAAACACAAGCGTCTGTTGTTTAGCAAGGAAAACGCTGTGTATCGCTTTTACAGATTCACTGATTGGGGAAAACATCTCAAACATGCACACCTTCTGCTAAGGAAATGAAGAGGCAGTGATGGAGAGATGAACAGAGAGAATGTATCTTTTAAAGCCTGTTTACTGTTAGCTGAACTCATTTCCCTCAAAAATCTAAATCTAAATACACACACACACACACACACACAGAGTAGGCAGCTCTATAATTCAGTTCTGTTTATTATAAACTGTGCTTTATACACAGCTATGCCAGGCATGGTGGCTTTCTGCAAACAGTCTAACGGAGAAATCTGCGGTCCTGTAAATGTGTTTTGGAAAACCTCAGACAAGCAGCCGTGTTTTACTGAATGTCGTCTCTTTTCTGCCTTGACACAAAACCTCGAGTTCGCTTTAGACGTAGCGTCGTGTTTTCATGACTCCCTACATTTCTTTACTAAATCTGCACTAAAGCACACTTCTATTTTTAGACTTCTGGCATAGTGCTAGATTTAAGGGTTATTTTACTTGACAATTTGACATGAATCGATGATTGTTAAAACTTTTTTGGTCCAATTAATTTATAGATTTACAGGCAAGTCCTTTAACCTCAGGTTTTGCTTTAATGTGATGGAAGATGGTTGAAGTCCTGATTACACATTAGACCAGTGTACACACGGTTTCTTTCTGTTGCTTTATGTATGCGATGTGAGTGTGCTGGGGACTGAGAGAAAGAGAGAGAAAGAGAGACACACAGCCTTTAGGGAACGTGATGTGAGCTGATGAAATGGCTCACTCAGAAAGAGAGAGAGAAAAAAGAGAGAGAGAAACCCCTCCTTACTACCATTTCAGACTGGCAATGCAGAGAAAACAAAAACACGGGCACACGCTGAGTGGCGAGAAGCCCAGCCCTCCCGTCCTCCCTCCCTCTCTCTCTCTCTGTGAAAACACCCAGGTCAGACAGCACACAGCAACTGCTGCACTCCAAATCACTGCAATATGCCGAGTGGCACGTACTGTATGCACGTTCGTCTCAGGGATGAAACAAACCGTAGGCACAAGGGTTTCTTCCAGCCACCACACTATAACATTCCTAAGAGAGAACAGGAAATAAGGAGCATATAAAACCAGTGTTAGTGGCCTGGCATGAACCCTCTGACACACTTGGATTTTAACTTGTGCTCTTTTAGCAGCAAAGCTGTAAACACTGCCCAGTGCACTAACCCAGAGCGTAAATAGTCAAATGATAGTTAATCCACTTGTTCTTATCACAAGTCACAGACTGTACACTTCAGTCCTATAATTTACTGGTGAAATGATATCTCCAGCATGGGTCTTGCAAACAGCAATCCAGCTAGAAAGGAACAGAATCAGTGTTTATATTCTTATGGTACTTAAAGCGCTGCTGTATACTATAGTTTGCGAAGCTCTTTGCGGTGGTTGCAGAGCGTACAACATATCGCGCACTGAGAACCAATAGACCGTTTGAGCAACAATAGTTAAAGAAAACTATTGAGATTACAAGCATGTGTGTGTGTGATGTCCATGATACTACTTAGGTAGGTACTATGTTTCATAAAGTATGCACTTCCTGACCATTAAAAAAAGTATGTACTATATCAGACATGGGCCGATTACTAGTTTTAATTCATACCACGGTTTAAAAAAAGTCAAATCACGAAGAGAGTAATGAGTCGCATGACCCCCAGATTAAAACCAAGATGAAGTGGGGGCCACAGGCAAAATTAATAGACGCATAACTGTGCAATACAATCTAGAATATACAGTAACACTAGTAACCCTATTAATAATTGGACTACTATCAGTAATTTCTTTTAAAAATAATTTACATAGTTTAAATAATAAACTAAAAGAAGCTGAAATTAAGAACAAGAAAGAATTGTGGGGATGTATGTGGGGCTCCAGGCATCTGCCTGCCCCATTGCTATGCCTCTGGCAACCAAACTTTAAGATCCGGGCAACAGTAGGAACTTTTTGCATGGTAAAATTTCATACTTATTATTTATACTATTTATAAATATATTATTTATTACTACTCGTCTCACATACTTTGTTTCAGAAACTATATAGTATAGAAAAGACTTTTAAAAGCAATTTCAGGCAGAGCCATAGACACACATGGGGATTTTTTTCTTTTCTTTTTCTTAACTTCTCAATTATCCCATATTCCTTTCCAGATCACAGAGTACGTGTCATTCTCAGATTGTAAACAGGTTCCTTAGTGTGTTATTCCACTATCATTATTGTCAACATTTGGTCACCAGTGTTGTTTTATCCCAATCATTAAAATTTATTACTACAATTAAAAGACTGTAACGTTTTTAGTTTATTCATATCAGCCCTGCCGGCTAAATTAAGTACTTCAAGCTAAAGTTGTCTTTATCTGTAAAACTGCTGTTCATGATTACAATAAAAATATGAATGTCGCAGCTTAGTTGAAATATGTAAATATAAATTAGATTAGATTCAACTTTAATGTCATTGTGCAAGGTACATGTACAGAGCCAATGAAATGCACAAAGGACACATTCGGACACATGTATTTACAGAATCGAAACATTTCTTTCTGTGTTTCTTTGGGGGGGGGGGGTTTCTATACACAGCAACACGATAGACAAAGAAGGTCCTTACCTGAGGTCTACAGAGTCACAAAGCTTTGACTAGGTTTTCCTTATAAGTTTCTACTTGACTTCTCAACACCACTTGTTTCATCCCAAACAATACATTATTCCTTTACTGGAACTTAATAGCACAAACACTTTGTCTAGCATGACAATGCCCCTATGCACAGAATGCTCCATGAGACATGGTGTGTTCTGGTCGAATGTCCTGCATAACCCCATTTTCAAAACTGTGAAGGCTAGTCCAGAAGTAAAAGATTTCATCTGGAATAAAATAAATAAAATGTTAAAAACACATGTGTATGTAACTGACACGAGTTTTTATAAGTCTATGTTATGGATATTCAGCTATGTGGACCAGCATGAGTTGTGGGTTTTTTCTTAACAGGATGTGGTATTTAAGTAATGATTGATTGATTGATTGATTGATTGATTGATCGATTGATCGATTGATTGGTTGGTTGGTAGTAACAGATGCAGAGTGTGCCAAATAAAAATTCCCCTCATCATTACAAGACCTCCAAGTCTTTATAATTTCAATTTAAACTTTTTCAGCTTTGGAGTAGTCATTTTTAATAGTGAGCACTAAAGTAACAGGTGCTTTAAGCGGTTCTATGTGGAAAACTTTCCCCAAGAAAGCAATTGTGCAGCTGAAGACAAAAATACAGATAATATAACATGGATTATCTTTAGTATGGCTTTATTTCTATTACCTATATTATATTAAAGAATATCAAGCCCAGAGATAAAAACCACAAACATATGTTTGTCAGCTTGATAGGACTAGACAAATTTGTGTATCTTTTATTAGAACATTTAAAATTTGGTGCTTTTAGTACAATTCACTCATAATGACCATCCTTTTAGAGGATATTAGAAACAGAACTGATACTCTGCACAAACATGAGTTCGGCTACAGAAGAGCGGTAACACCCTGAAACTGAGTTACGGTACAGTGGCCAGGGTCATATAGAGGTTTTCCAAGACAGGTCAGGTAGAAAGAGGTTAATCTCTGTGCTCTAGTCCCTCTTTACCTAGTCTACATAACTGTGCACGGCTTTAACACCATAATCAAGTTTGCAGATGACACCATGAGGCGATGAGACGGCCTATAGGGAAGAGGTCCGGTATATATACAATAAATACACACATTATTTGCAATTGTGGTTAGATTCTAACTGCATTTCATTGCCCCTGTGCTGTGCCTTTGTACAATAACAAATTTAAATCTAATTTAACGTAATCTAATTTAATCTAATCTAATCTAAATGTAAGTCGCTCTAGTTAAGAGCATTTGTTAAATACCGTAAATGTAAATGTAAATCTGTCTACACACTGTAGCTTTTACATTTAGGTTGTGAATGTTCATAAAAATCGATAACTAACATCATAAGACAAATGCTTTTTTTTTAAGTAATTCAAGCCAAATGACTAAAAACACACATGATGATGGTGTAAATGTGATCAGACAGCTCGAGGTCTGATCACCCATTGTGAGGGAAGAAGAGCTATGAGGTAAACTAAGAGGAATGCCGGCTTGACCAACCGTAAAGCAGCGGCAGCAGTGAGGAGGAGGGGGGTGTCAGTGATTGACATGTTATTGAGTCTGGAGGAGAAATGTGGTAAACAAGTTCTCTCTGGCATGACCAAACAGCCAGATAAGATGTGTTTAAAGCATCAGACAAAATGTTTTAGTAAAATAACGGATAGAGAGTTCAAAGCACATGTCCACATGTTTTCTGAAATCCACGGGGCTCCAATGTTCGGGGTAAACATAGCAACCTCCTGGCTTTTAACATAAACAGCAAATGTGTCAGCATGAGATCTGCTGCGCTCTTCTCAGTTTATCAGTGAAGCAATTAAAGGAAACAACTAATACAACATACCTCTGATTTAGCATCAGGACACATAGCTATCAAAATCTAGGGCATCATAAACAGGGCATGAGACATCATAGCTGGAAACACATATCCTACATGAACGTCTTACTCTTGACTAACTCACTGCTTTTGTAAACACCATAAAGAATGTGTGGTCCATACATTGGGACATAACCTGCCCAGTCCCACCAAGCAACCAGCTCTCCCTTGTTAAAGACAAACAGGAGGGTGCTAGAATGTTAGCATGTGCTTCTCTCAAAGTATTCCAGGTCATGCCTTTTCAAATTGTGGTTCATGCCATGGTATATAACAGAACGCAAAAATAAACTTCGCGATGGGTCCTTCGCGATAGCTATGGGTAGCTAGCTCTTGTGCTAGGTTTTAAGAAACCTATGCTTTTAATGTGTGAACGTAGCCTTACAATTGACTGGCAACCTATTCAGACTGCATTCCGGTTATCAAACACTAATAAACAAGTAAATTCTCTCCCAACAAACTCTATTAAGTTAGCAAAAGATTAGTTTATCTGATATTTCACTTAAAAAACTATAGTTAAAAAATTGACCTTAGTGACTAATTTTATTGGTTTTTTTCTGTACTTGCGATTTTATTCCTAATTTGTCCTTGTCATGGTTAACATTTGCATGGAATTACATTTAATAACTTTTATTCTATTTGATGGTAACAATCCCTTCTTTCCCCCAGCTGAAATAAAGACCACAATATGTTTCTTTTGTTTGTTACTGCAGTAAAAACAGTCTAAAAACAAGTTATAACATAAACCCAGAGATTTAGCCTTAACGTTAAGCATTGAGTAAAACTTGATTTTAATTTATGGTTTTTAAAAAACCACTAAACATACAGGCAGGAACAAAGTGCACTTGTCAACATTTGCCTTGACGTGTGTCAGAATAATTAGTCCACAAGATGCATTGGGTTGAACTTTACTTGACCCAGCCACTTAACTAATGGCCCATTCTCAACACTGAGGAGTACAGACCAAAAACATGTCATTATAAGATAATGATTTTGAGGAAACTCATTATTTTAATTCTTACTTATAAACAGGAAATGAAAAATCTTGTTGGAAACTTGTAGTCTTGAACATGTGTCAGAAAAAAAAAGTTGTTGTTGTGTACTGAAACAGGAGCCTTTCTGCTCTTAGTATGAGAATGCCGGTCATGGATCCGGTTGGCAGAGGACCACTCTGCAGCGTGTCTGGGGAGCCTAAAAAAATCTAAAAAATGGACTTCAGATGATGTCTCTTAAATATATGCCTACCTTTGCAACACTGACAATACTGTTTAGCTGTGGCAAACAAAACCAACCTTCTGCCAGGGCCCCCTTTTGCAGTAAAAAAAAGTCACCCCAACCCTCTGCAGTTTGGAAGTTAATTTTAATATGGCCATATCATCTGCCTGTGAGATCTCCAATACACAATAATATCGCATAAAGGCAGGCCAGTGCAATAGTTTAGTTATTCACTTATAAGGGCGGGGTCGATTAATGATATTATGTTGATTCTTGAAAAACGACGATAAGCTATGGACATTTTTACACGATATGGATTAAAACCTGTTAAAACTTGTGCACTGTCCTCCGGTTGCCATATCACACAGCCCTACTGCTCATCTATTTACGTATGAACGTATAATTTACATTTTATCATCACAATTTTTTTGATACTCAGGAAACGATGCAACAAAATTTTTTATGGTAATAAAAGGTAAATAAGAGGTTTTTTTAACAAGAAAAATGTCCAGATTTAAAAATTGTTTTGATTTTAAACCAGATGTTAAAGGTAAGCCAGGGGGACATTACTCAAGCATTCTGCAAACTTTGCACCAAACCTGTGCCAGTCAGAAAGTCTCGAACGACTAACCTGTTTGTACATTTGTTTCGTTGATGTTCTGCAAAGATCCAAGTCAAGCCATCCAGCTTTTGCAAAAAGTAGCAACGAAACAGTGAATGGTGGGCCCGGTACAAGACAGCTGTTTTTGTTTTCATTTTATTTAATACATATTCATTTAGTTTGTTAGTTTATTGAAGCCTATTTTCTTATTTCTTATTTTTAGGCTACCAAAAACCTACCGTGACAGAATGTGTTTTTAATGGCCATAATTTATTTCTGTTGTCTAAGACGTGTGTGCGCACGTGTGTATGTATATATCTTTACATGTGTGTATTCTAAACTAAACGGCCTATGTTTAATATTTTCTGTTAAGCTATTGTTTTTAAGAAGTTCTTTAAAATAAAACTCTTTAATTGATTGTGCTGATGTAATTATGTCTGGATATGTGAGTGCCAGCGGTGCCTCCGGAGCTGAAATCCATTCGTGTGCTGGCAGTTCATATGTTTCTGTGTCGGTAATTCTCTTTCACTTTTTTGTAATACCGCTGCTTGGGGTTGACATCTTAATTGTTCCGGCAGGGCCCACTTTCCTTTTTATTTTGTTACTGCATGTAATCATTATATATTCAGCATTTTAACACTTTGCACAATTAAAACAAGGTATCAGTGTTAACCTTAGGTGAGAGTGAAAGTGGCATAACGTCGATTCATGTTCTTTATGTCAAACCGCAGCAAAATATTGTATTAAAAATTCCATAGGGCTCAGCTTTCTGAAATATCTTTGCCTATCGCCAGTACACGGTCCTCTCTTCCATCAGCACAACTCTAGTCTGTCATCGAACTTGACAAATGAATTACAGTACCTTTGCTAGAGGTGGGTCTGGGTGGGTCTGTTTAACCCTATGAAGATTGGTAATAACATATACATTTCACCCCATATTAAAAACTGGAACCCAAATTCTCCAGAGCGCCTGAATGTACCGGTCCAACATCTCAGAACAACAGATCTAGGGATAGGTTTTTTTTTATAGTTTGGCCCTGTTTCCCTAAAGGGAATTATATTAGAGAGAACAGCTTTCTAGAAGACTGTAAAATATTTGGCGTTTTAAATGAGTTTTAAAATCTAGAATAGAGTCTTATTATTTTACACTGGAAAGAAAATTAATAGAGATGGGTGTTTTTTTTTCAATGAAATTTTTATTTCTCCTGTTCATTAAATCTTGTAGGACGGACTGAACATTATACATCAAAAAAAATTATTCCTACATGCACAGAAACAGATACTCTGAAACAAAGTATCCCGTTGTCTCTGTGTTTGGGCATGCATGGTATTTCCTATGAAATCTAAGTCGCTTTATAACTCCCACTTATGTACATCAGCACTTACATCATTCCATCCTCTTAGCTGCTGCTGAGCTGCTTGTGCAGTGTGTTATGTGTTTGATATATACATATATAATTGGGTGATCAAATGTGTGGTGAATTTCTGCACATTGCTCCATCTGGATCATCAGCGTCCTCTCCCTCAGTCTCCAGAATTACCGCAACCCTTTTTAATAAGGGATGCCATTGTTCAGTACTGGAAGACATTATGTTGTACCTGTATTAAATAACACCCAGAAACTAATACTTAAGATAACAGTGTACCACACACACACACAGTTTTAGTGGAGTGTCTATTGCAAATACCGATGATTCATATTTATGCTTATGTAAGTGAAGAGTTACACATACACACAGTTTGTTTTAGGGATGGGCCGTTAATTACATTATGTTAACTGATAATCTGGAAAATTAACGGTCAGATATTACGCACTAAAACCTTTAGTTAGTCCCTCAAGAAATTTATGGCAGTTTTCATGATTGTTGCAAATTAGAATTGCTGATTTTATGGAATCTTTTCTAATAAAAAAAGAATTATGTATGTTTTTAGGTGTTTGGTCTCAATAGAATTGTGGGATTTGCATGACAAATTGCACCTCTACAATGCAGGCTGTGTAAAACAGCTACACTTTTGTGAAAATCACCAGGAAAGTAGTTTGCATGCTCTCTTGTGGTAATTTGTGTTAGTAAATAAAAGACATTAGCGTATTAGATCATCTATAAAATAAGTAACAAGGACGTTCGGTGGGTTCGGTGACATAGTCGTTACATTTTGAGAAGGACTTTACTATGATTGGTCAAGCTGCAAAAAAAAAAAATCACTGTGATTGGATAAAATCGCTGGGTCACACACAGGGATAAGTTGACTTTGCCATAACAGTTGCATTTGTACATAACAAAATTCTGGAGGGACTGATTATTCTAAGAAGAAATTTACAATTACATTTCCAGCATTTGGCAGATGCCCTTATCCAGAGCAACTTATACAACTGTGCAATTAGGGGTTTAAGGGCAGGCTTGTGAAACTTTACTTGTGTGAATGTGTGCCTGTTTCAGTAAACGTGCTAAAAAGCGAAAAACAGAAGCCGAGTTTCACAAGCCTGCTCTCAGCCTCCTCTGTTTCAAATGTCGATAAAAATAATCAATCGATTCAATTAATAATGATTGACAAAATTCTTAATGATCAATTATCAATCAGTTAATTATGCCCATCCAAAGTACATGCATGTGTATTTATTCAGCAAAGCAATTCCTGTGCAACCCTTGATACATTATTCTACAAAAGATTCTTTCGACATAATGAAATGACAGTGAATCAACTATTCAGTTGAGAGCTCTTAGATGCATCACTGTGCAGTTTTCGAACAACTTCAGCTGCTGCGCTGTTGCTAGCATCACAGGGAATATGCCACAGTGCAGATTATCTTGCGTTTCCATGTTTTTCTCTCCTTCTGCTACACACAGTATCTCACAGCAGCATGTCTCGCTGCAGTGCTCAATAAAGTGTTTAGAGTTTAGAAATTAAGAAAAAAAACTCCTAAAGAGCTAAGACCCACGTCTGCGTTATTTTTGCACAGGTTATTTTCTATGACAACCTTGTTCTTTTATCTCTACCTTTTAGCATCCAGGTAGATCAGAAAGTTTACCCACAATGCACTCACTGTCCCGGGGTTTTTGCTATACAAATACTGAAAACTGAGGTAGATAGCTGATACATACATAGACTGATTATTCTTACTTGTTTTTTTTTTTAATATAAGATTATATTATGGTTATTTAAATAATCTGGATCCTTTGAGATGATACAGTCAAGCACAGTATGTGTCTATATATTTTATAATATATTACATATTTACTAACAATAAAGCAATTGTAAATTATTCGCAGTAGATTTTAACATTAAAAAAAAACTATAAATACTATAAATATAACTACCCAGTGTGATTGTGGGTAATTAAGGCAGGAGGTTTTGTCCGTCTCTCTCAGGGTCATCCAGTTCTCTGTAAGTCTGTTTTATGAAACATAGTTTATATTTTTTAAAACCGAACTGAAATGGAGATTTGATGATCTTTTATACCCTCCACTGCAACATGTGCTATCCCACTTCACCTCAATAAAAGTATGTCTCTCCCTGAACCTCTCCTCAAACACTAACTGAAACAGACCATCAAAATTAATTTCCAAGCCTTAAATTGACAGCAATTAGTGAGCCGGCTAAGATGCAGAGACTGACAAAGCTGCAATCCTGAAAGCATGCCCGTGGCAAGCGAATGCAAATAAACTGATCCAGCAGTGTTTCCTCTCAGCGTACTGGGCTGCTAAAAATATTCCGCTTCTCAGATCTGCTTTATTAGATTCAGGGATTTTCCTGGCAGCTCGAAGCTTTAAGTTTCTCCTGCTCCTGTGGGGAAAGCCTCAGTTCGCTGCAGGTATGTCAAGAGACAGAAACAGAAACAGTCATTATCCTAGGGGACATGTGGAGGGTGATTATTAACTGCAGTTAACAGTCATTAGTATAGTACAATATGCTGACTGAGTGTATGTAACAGAACCTTTACTGAATACAGACAATAAACTGCTGCAAGACGACCGGCAGAACCTGTAGCTACCAAAACCTTTTTTCATTTTTCTCCTCTATTATAAAATCAATAAAGTGTAACATGTGAGTGTTGAAAGAGAAAGAGACAGAGATTGTGTGTGTTGAAGGAGAGAGAGTGGGTGTGGTCAGTCTGGACACCTTTCTGGTCTGGTCAGAGGTCTATGGGTTCAGTTTTAAGTTTAGCCTCTGTTGTACCACCAGTACAGAGGGACAGTCAAACAAACACACACACTTACCCTATAAGTCCTGCTAGTACATTTAAAATTCGAATAGAAAATGTGTGTGTGTGTGTGTGTGTGTGTGTGTGTGTGTTTGTGTGTGTGAAAATAAGATGCAAAGATAGCAGAATTAAAATCCTTCTTGGCTGTGCAGTTGTTTTCTCCATCTTACAAGAGACTTTAACAGGTTGTTGAGGGCACTCTGTCTCACAATGCCTCGTCCTAATCTGAACTCCCCCTGCAGTCTCTCTCTCCCTCTCTGTCTCCCGCTCTTCCACAGCTCTTCTGTTGTCCTGGCCTGTCTCTCTTTTGTTAATCTTTGAGTGGCCGGTGCAACGTCTGCCACATTTTTCTCTGGCATCACCAGCTACTTAACATTCGGCATCAGGCTCCCCACACACACACTTATGGCACACTTGTATTCTTTTATACTATTTAATTTGGGAGAAAAATAAGGCTTATGTGTGTGGCCCTGTTCTTTTTGTTCAGAGAGAGGGACAAGCCTCTTGCTGCGGGCCTCTTTAGAGACAGCAGCTGGTTAGAGCGAGCTCAGCAAACCCGGCCACCCCTGCTTCTTTCTTTGCTTTGTTTTTCCCTGCTTTCATGTGTGCACCGCTGACAAGGCTCTGGCTGGACCGGTAACTGTGGCAGCGTGCCACAACTCAATAGCCCAAACGCCTCTTTTTGGCCCTCTGTTTGACATGGAAAACTTCCAAGTACAGCTTTATGAAATTTTATCTTACAATGTTTCACTGAGGAATTACATTAGGTAGGATAAACTAACTTTATTTATTTATTTTTACATTTGACAGGGGATCAACAGATTCATCATTCCCAGCTGAAGGAAAGGAAGTGAGTGGTGTTTGATGACTTTCTCTCATTTCCTCTAGCTTCCTCAGACTGGGTTTAGCCACCTTTTTATAAAAAACACTGTTTAGGTGGATGGGAATAAAGATACTATTAAAACTAGTTTTAAAAGTTTGCTATGACAAACTTTGATGTTGGCTTGAAACAATGCTGGACAGTTGAGCCATGATGATAATACATATGGTACAGTTCTCCTCATCGTGCTTTAATGTGAGTGTCACATGTTTTTGCTGCTGTAACTTTGTAACGATAATGTTGGTCATGCAGTTCCCTTTAGTGTGCTGAGCATTTCGATATGCCACATGGCTGTATTGTTGTAAATTGTGATTACATTATTCAGTTCCATTCAGTTTCATTTGTATAGCACTTTTAACAATAGTCATCATCACAAAGTGGCTTTAAACAAAATGCAATTAGGTGACATCACTTTAAGGCCCGTTATACAGTTCTTTTAATTGTATGTGCCGAATGTTTACATATGTCACATAACTGTATTGGTTATTAGGAAAATGGTAGTGCAGAAGATTCGGGTTCGATTTCTATCCACATTGCTGGGCCCTTGAGCAAGGCCCTAACTCCCAATTGCTTAGATGTATAAAGAAGATAAATGTCAGTCACTCTGGATAAGAGCGCTTGCCAAATGGTGTAAATGTATAACTTTTTGAGTCCATGTTGCAGGACATTTTGTAATTCTGATTAAATAGTTATTGAAGGGGAATTTCTAATGCCTCCTATAGGAATAATGAAAATGCCCCCCGTTTTGAAATCCTGGCTCTGATCTCTCTGAACACCCTGAAGTGATCTGCTAGGTTTGCCCTGTGAGTTATAACTCACTTCTGACTAATATTTTGAATGGAATTCTTTGGGAAAATAGGCCACTTTGGGGCTTGGTACCAGAAAGTCCGGAAGGCTGATCGCTTAGAAAAAGAGCACACAAATATTCTGAGTCTGAATACGATTGGTGCATGTCACTCAAAAGCATTTCAAAATTAATGAAAAACTTAAATGAAAAAGATTAAATAGCAAAAAAATATAAAAATACTAACCCAAGAAATAACTAATGTAAAAAAAACTCAGGCCCATGACATGTAAGTGCGAGCTTATTTATTGGACAAATGCACTATGACGGTAGCCAAAGTGAGATCCCTTTTTACCTCTCTCTAAAGAGCCAGCTAACATTTCCAGGATACATAAATATGACTCAAAAATGTATTATTTTGCAATATTTAATACATTTTGCAGTATTTAATCATTTCTGACATAAACAATAGCTATTAACTTTAAGTGGCCTTTCGGCTGGGCTTTTTATTGAGAAAATAGGCGTCAAACCAAATATGATGGGCATGACAAATTGTTGATTTAGAATAACAAACCAACAGTGTGTGACTGGCAAGTGTGACCTTGTGTGGCTATTTGTTGTTTTGCTTTTTCTCCTCCCTTTTTCTCCCCGGCAAGCCTTTCAGTTACTAAAGTTTGTGTTTGACATGGATGTAGCATTACTTACGTCACTGAAAGTTCTTCACAACGATAGCATGTGTGTGTGTGTGTGGGGGGGGGGGGGGGGTCCTGTGTGTGTTCGTGTGTGATGTGGATGGAACAGGGCAGCTGACAGTCCTTTCCAGCTTGCTCATGATTGGCTGCTGATGACATCATTCTATTCTCTCCATAACACCTTTTTTGTATACAGTCCAAACTGTTTCTCCTGTCGTCCACTCTGATTACAGCCTTTTTACCCTTTTCAGCACAAAACTATTCACGCTGTTGTAAAGTCGGCTTGAGTGAATTACAAAACTTTTACACTCAGCGTCATAGGCACTGTCATCTAATGTCACTGATGATGCAATGTTGTTTTTTTGTTTTTTGGATAATTCTCTCTCTCCTGCTCTCCCTCTCTCTCTTCCTCTCTCTCTTTCTCTCTCCTCACACATGCATGTACCCTCAAAGGAATAGAACCATTTAATCAGAACCTATGAAATCAATCATTACGCTTGTTTCAAAGTGACAGAGAAACCTCTGATGTCTCCCAAGAGTCATATAGCAGTTGGCCCTCATGGGCACAGGGGGCAGGGGTCTAAAACGTCCTCCACTGTCTAAGCTGATTTACTGCCCAAGGGACATGTACGAAATATGAGGACGTTGACATTGCTTGCTTTGCAATAAACTTTTACAGAATCATAGTCTCAGAAGAGAAGAAGAGAGGCAATTAGGGAGAAATGTCTAGTCTGTCAATAATGTACAGCGGATATATAAACGTCTACACACACCTGTTAAAATTTATAGTTAGCATTTTTTCAAACTATATGAAAAAGTTTTTATACCCCTTGAAGTTTTCACATTTTGTCACCTTACAACCCCAAAATGTAATGTGTTTTATTGAGATATTATGTCATAGACAAACCCAAGGTAGCACACCGTTCATTGAAAGGAGGCTTTAAAAAGTATTGAGGCAGGGGGGTGAATACAAATTTATTTGCTTAAACTTTTAAAAACCATGTATCATTTTCCTTCCACTTTACAATGATGTGCTACTTAGTGTTGGTCCGTTACATAAAAATCTCAATAAAACACATTTACGTTTGTGGTTGTAAGGTGACAAAATGTAAAATAGTTTGAGGATTATGCAGACTTTTTCAAGGCACAGTAAGTGTGCACACCTAACTAATACTTTATTCTAGAACATTCTGCTTAACACATCACCAGTCATCTTGATTTAATTGTTTTATTGTACTTTTTTACCCCCGAAATAATACTTTGGATTAATTAAGAACAAGTTATCCAGCCCTTTTAACCACGCCAGATTTTGGTATAGTGTATGCATGATTTAAGATGCCATTAATTGGTTTTGAGACCATTTTCCAACCACTCATCTTGCCTAGTAGCTGAGAAAGACACAGGAGTCTATTTGTGGCAACTGACTGGTACCTAA
Source organism: Bagarius yarrelli (assembly GCA_005784505.1). Lineage (NCBI taxonomy): Eukaryota > Metazoa > Chordata > Actinopteri > Siluriformes > Sisoridae > Bagarius > Bagarius yarrelli. The sequence goes on from VCAZ01000104.1 coordinate 94,547, forward strand.
ACATTCTTGTAGCACCTTTAATCTTGCTAGAGATCTTTTAGCCACCTCTTTGAAAAGATTTCATCTTGCCCTTTTATCAGTTTTAAAGGGACAACCTGTTCTTGTTAATGTCACTGTGTTGCCCCTTTATTTTCAGTTGATGATGTTCACAGTGTTCCATGTTACACAATGTTTTGGAAATTCTTTTGTGCCTTTCTTCTGTTCGATACCCTTTGAAAATGATGCCATGCTTTTTAAGCTCCTTGTAGAACCTTCTGGCTTCAAAATTTACACGAATCCAAGAATGCCCTAGAATGGAAGTTACACACTGCACTAGTTTACAATAGGAAGACAAAACTGTCTGCCCCGCAAACTATGTTTCACAATTAAACGGACGCAGAAAGTGATGAGGAAATGATGCGAGACCATGTGTGAGAAAGGTTATTAAAATTGTAGCCTGATACAAAAAGGACAAAAAAAAAGATTAAAAAAAGATGGGAACAGAAACCATGATTACTAACATTATAGTCTATGATTCCTTCACGAACGTCCTGCTGCTCTGAATCTTGCTCTCTCATTGGCTAAAGGTCATCACAGAGGTATTTTTTCAGTCAGAATCTATTTTGAATCAACAACAGGCCCAGATATTTAACATGACAAACATTTTTAGGTAAAGACTAGGTTGTGACTAGGTTTATCCCATCTCCCCACCCTAAACGGATTAATCGAGTTGGGCATTTTTATTCTGTTTGAGGTGTTTAAGGTTCCATGTAAAATGGACTATTAATAATAACAACATTCAACTTCATTGTGCAAGGTACGTGTACAGAGCCAATGAAATGCATTTTTCACATATCCCATCTTAACCCAGGTGTTTCTGGTCTTCAGATTAACAACTCAGTACCTTAACCATTTGAGCCACCAGCTATTGTAATGTTCTGATGCATCATTTGTCAATCAAACAAATATATACTAATGTACAATAAAATTGGAGAAATACAACAAAATCCAAACAACAAATAAAAAATACACTGTATGTAATACTGTATGCCTGTAATAAAACATTCTTTTTATAGTGGCTAAACAATTAAATGATGGACTGCAGACAGTAAATCCCTTAACTAAAGTTTTTTTTTCTGAAAGGTAAAACAGGCACTGGAACAATCTGTGAGTGGCAGAAATGCGGGGGCTAAAGCCGACCCTGCTAAATCTGACCCTGAACTGCGGTAGTATATAGTTAATGTTATACCAATAATCCATCAAATAAGATGCTATTACACAGACAGGTCATCAGTCTTAAGAAGCTAAATTGTAAAATCAATAACACAACATGCAGTGAGTCCTCAAGGGTCTGTTTATAAAGCAGACATTCTGAAGGCCTGGCTGAATCACCACAATGGGACCAACTAAACTGTAGGACTACATTGTCTAAGTTAAATTATGGTGGCTTAGTGGTTAATGTGTTGGATTAATACCTAGAAGATCAGGTTTGATTCCAAGCACTACCAGAAGTTGCCACTTCTGGGCCCACTGAGCAAGGCTCTGTTGTATAAAATAGATAAATGTAAGTCGCTCTGAATAAGGGCGTCTGCTAAATGCTGTAAATGTGAATTATTTAGGTAAGTTATCATCTATTCAAAAAGTAGTAGCGGTTCAGTGACTATGGCTTTGGGCCTTAGTTATGAGTTGAAATCCCATCTCAACAGCACACAAGCAAAAGAGTCTCCTTACACAGTTAAAAGCACACAGCGGTCCAGAATGTCTTTATATGTTTTAGAATCACCTTAATCCTTAGAAGACATGATTGGTGTGGAAGAACTCAAGTGTCCTGTACGGAAATTACACTGAACATCTGCACTCCAGACCTCCTTAGCCATCATTAGTGCTTGATCTCACTAATATTACTTGTTAGAATTATACTAAAATAGAATGTTTAGTTGGGATAGGGATGTATGGACTTGTCTAAATGACATGAATTGACAGACTAGACAGGTGTCTGTTCTCCAGCTGGCAGTTTGATATGGGGTGAGAAGTGAGAGTGTGGTGGTGGGGAGTGGAAAAACAAGCACAAGAAAGGGCAAAAGCAGGCAGTGGTTCAGCTGCCCACCCACATGATTAGCTGTTAGATTGGGGAGGGCTGGCTAACATCAGTGCCTCTATGCTGCACAGATTGAAAAAAAAAGGTCATCACAAGTAATGCAATCAACACCAAGCCTAGGCCCTGACACCCTCCCCCCCCCAACACACACACACACACACACACACACAAACACACACAGCAACATGTTGCCTAATGCCCAGGAGACTGCCATAACAACAGTTCTTGTGCAAGCACAGGTGGGGGGTAAGAGGGATAAAGGGTTGCCTATGCACGTCTATCCATGGAAGAGGGAAAGAAAGAGCCAAAGGCAAAGCATTAACAACCTCGAAGAAGCAGGATTTCCAGAGATGATTGAAACAGAATAGCACGCGCCCACGCACACACCCAAACAAACAATGGACCCCTTTGTGCAGTGTTGTGCCACAGACGTTGCCAGGTCTGACATAAAGACACTGAAAAAGAAGGGACTTACTGCCCCTTCCCCCTTCATGTATGCAGACACACAAATACATGCAAAACCTATAAGAAACACTAGATCTAGAGAGTGCACTTGTTTTCCAAAAACATGTCTTTTGTCCCGCGGTATCTGTCATAAACCTTCCCCCAAAATGGCACAGTTACACACAATCATCTCTGCCACCTGACATGCAGTACTCTTATTCTACAGTAGGGGCGCAAAGTATATAAAAGTAAGAGAGAGAGACAGGAACGAGGGAAGAGTGAAAAGGTGACGCTTCAGGGAAAAAGCATATATAATTAGCCGGAGCCAAACAAAGATGTAAATCCCTCATTCGGCAGAACAGCACAGAGATATATTTGTGCCAGAAGTGGCTTCTTTTACCCCTCAGGTCTGCACTTCATGAACAGCTAAACCAAGAAAAACACCAATTAATGGCAAACGTATTTAGCACCAATTAAGCCCAACATTTACAAGCAAACGAGCGCTAGTCAATTCCCAATTAATGGCATTTCACTTTTGGCACATAGAACAGCCACGCTGTCTGGCCTGCACTCCAGCGAGCTGTTTTACATGGAGAAACCCTTTGTTTAATGTCGCAGGCAGCCGCAACTTCCAGCGTACAAACTGCCGTCTCTGCTCGACAGCTGATATATTTTTTACTACAAAAGCAGGTCAGTGTTTCATGAGGGTTTGGTAGAAGCTTGAATACGCACTTGTCACTCACAGCCTTCTTCAACCCCATTCACAGAGCTCAATCAATGGAATTACCAAAGCCCCTTACCCAGCGCACACACACAAACACACACACACACACACACACACATACCTAAACACATAATAAACACAAAGTGGCCTTGTTACATTGATAATGTAAGCAAGGACAACCCTTTCAGCTCCAGACAGAATTTAACTGTATTGTAACGTATGAATTAAAAATGTTTATATAAATTAAATAATGAAAAGAAAAAAAAGAGAGAGAGAGAGAGAGAGAGAGAGAGAGAGAGAGAGAGAGAGAGAGAGAGAAAGAGGGAAAAAAGAAAGACCCTGACCATGACCTGCCTTAAAATTTAGAGTGAGCAACAAATGTAGACAAACAAAGTAACAAATGAGTAACTAAGAACAATGTAAGTGTAGGCTTAACAAATGTAGAAGTGGTGGCTTAGTGGTTAAGGTGTTGGACTGATACCAGAAAGACTGGGATTCTATTCCCAGCACCACCAAGCCACCACTGTGGGCCCCTGAGCAAGGCTCTTAACCCCCAATTGCTCAGTTGTGTGAATTTTTGCGTCTTTTGACTGAGCTTGGGGAACCATGCTGTTTGCTTCTCTGTGACACTTTTGCCATTCACCTCAGCCGGAGCCCGTCAGGCGTTACCTAATAAGTCTCTTTTTTGGGGGCAGACTTGCACACAAGTAGCCGAGTTTCCCACAGCAATAACACATTCCATATGTTTTGTTGTGGCATTGACATTGACGATTTTATTAAATCCGTCATAGCTTAGTAGCATAGTTTATTGGTAAATCTAAATCTTCACTGTTATCTTTTATGACCATTTACACACATCACCAGAAAGACATTACTTGCTTTAACAGCAGACATTTGCTACAAATCGAGACCATTTTAATTGAACCAAAAGGATTACCATACGGCGGCAGCATTTGGGTCAACACATCTCATATGAAAGGTAGAACAATAGACAGAAAAACTTTATTTAAAGGCGTAGACAAAGGGTGCGCTATTTTTATTTTAATGTTCCTGTTTTTCTGTAAAGCACATTAAATTACCGTAATGTATGAAATGTGCTATAAAAAAAATTCCTTGTCTTTTGCCTAAAGGTGAAAACGCCACACTATTCGACACTAATTCAATTGCTAGTACTGACAGTTTTTAGGAACACGAGAATTTCGTTGCTCATCCGGGGGGCACACATAATATTTTCAATGCCAACTACCCATCCGGCAGCTACAGTACATCCTTAACAGCAACTTTAGGGGCTATTTTAACTGCATGATGCCGTGTTAACGAACGTTGGCTTTCAACAACCAGGCAGTCCTGCTCCCAGTGCAAGACTGGTGGCTGATGCCCTGATGTTAGAGTCTGAAAAAAACTAGGCTAAAAATAGATTTAAAATTGAAATAGGGGGTGAAGGTATAAGAGGTATGAAGGAAAGAAAAAACTCACTCTTGATACCCCGAACAATACACTCTACACCCACGACATGCCACCCACTCAGTCATGCATGTACAGAGAAGAGAGAGAGAGAGAGAGAGAGAGAGAGAGAGAGCTTGAAAGACCCTGACCTGCCTAAAATTCAGAGTGATTGAAGGTAGATAGCTGTTCAGGCAGAACGAACACCCCGTTCCTAGAAATAAATAATTTATAGGGCTTTTCCTTTACCAAACTCAATTAAGAACAGCAGGTTCCGTCTTCAATGCCCATCGACTTCCTACGCTGAATAAAAACCATTTGAACCATTACAAAATGAACAATGTATCTATAAAAATTCCTAATTACGTCTGAAATTCAACATCACACCCTGGTACTGTAGTATGACTATGACTTCAGTAATATAAACCATTTAAATGCTCAGTAAGGGTCATTGCTAGGTCCTGCTAGCTAGAATAAACTTAATTTTGAAATTAGCACTTAAATTGGTCCGCCAGCATGTCAGTGTTAAATCCTGTTTTCTTAATTATTTAAACACAAACTTGCGTTTCTGTATAGCATCTATTGATAATCTATAAAAAGTAAGCTCACTAGACTTTTTAGCTCTAAAGAAACTAGGGTTAATATTTTTAATAATGTTTGCAAAACCTATTGAAAACGATAAATTGCTGGCTGTCTTACAGAATAAAGTTATAAACATTAGATATTATGTGGTTTTAGCCACACACACATCACACCCACGAACTGTTGGCTGGATGCCTGATGTATATGGCACTGAAAACCTACGAATTATTTCGAGTTTTTAAGTTACTCTTGATTAGAATCTAATGGATTTTCAGGAGATGTAAAGTGTTACCTTATTTTCCAACAAACATTTTAATTCACTTTGCTTAAAAAGGTGGATTCACAAATTCTATTTGTTATTTGGATTTTAGATTCTACACTAAGTCTAAATATGTTGGAAGGATAATGGTGCAGCATTTGTTACAGTTGCATTACTTAACAAACTTGGCTTAATAGTTTGCACACTGGTCTGGTTTTTAAAGGAACACTGACTTTACAATTTCCTTCCCCTAAACCTCATTTTAAACAAAAAAAGTGTGACTGATTGCTTAACCTGTCAAACATACGCCCTCTGCAAATAAAAGCTGCTATTTAACCCTTTGCTGGTGAGACTAGCTATTGAGTAGGTTCTTTTTAGGAAAAATAATTTAAATAGTAATTTACAGCATTTACACTGGGTGAACTGGGATCAAGCATAAACTGACAGTATGTTAAATTATGGTAAAAGTAGTCATCAATGCAGCAGTTACTAAATATGACATTCTTACAGCTTTTTAGATTGAACTATTACTCGGTATTGGATGCAGCCTCTGTAGCGAGTGCAACAGACTGAAACTGTGTTGCAAATGCAAGTGCATATAAACACTCTGAGAATTTATCAGATGGTTATGTAATATTTATCGTATGCTTAATCAAGGTTTACACTGGCTCTCAGGCGTGCACGCAAATAAAACAAGGTAACCGCCTTATCTCGTAAAAAAGAAAAGGCGGTAAAAAATGCAAACATGTTGAAACAAGACTTCCTTCGTGGCTAGACAGACCATCATCACTTTACTTACAGGAAACACTTCCCGGTTCAGTCCGCTGTACTTGACAGAATGACTGACAGACTGGTGTCTTTAGAGTGAAATAGTTACCCTGTAATGTTAATGGTTATAGTGCAGAACAAATGGGAAGATAAAACTAACATAAAAAAGGTCATCGCAGGTATTTTTTAAGCAAAAGCGTCACCATAAATCGAGCAACGAACCAAATGCAAGATCATGACAGATAAGGATGAAAGCAGGTTTTAAGGCTGTAGAGAGATAATGAATGTTCTATGTCATGCATGTAGGAATAAATATGAAGGAAATTGCAGCAGTAAAAGATAAAGTCGTGCTTTATGGCGCTGACGCAGGATTTAGGTGAATACCTTTCTCACGCCTGCAGGCTAAAATTCCTACCTGCTATGTAAAACGCCAAATGTAAAATGTATACAGCACGTGCTTCCTGCTCTGTTTTTCTTTGCCTCCCCTGTGTTAGTGGCTTATGCTCAGAAATAAGATATAACAATATAAAAGGCCACAGCCTCTTCTTTTTTATTCTAAATATGTAAAGGCTCTTAAACACAGAACATTTCCAGAGACATTCTGTCGAGCCTGATTTGTAGCAAATTCCTTCATTAGCTGTAGAATCACGTCGCAGGAGTCTTCTGTCTGCTCCGATCACAACTCCTTGAGGAAGTAAGGCGAGAAAACACTCTCTCTGTGTCTGTTTATGAAGTTGGTTATATTTAAGCACTGGCGAGTGTGTGGTTATATTGGTTATAAGCACGGCTGAAATTTGACTGCAATATGTTTTACATAGGTAATTCGAATCATGCTGATATTTAGAATATGTTTCCTACTGCTTTCATATTTTAATATAGACTAGACACACATATATATACATACTTCAAATGTTCAGTAAATTTTTGCTCCACTATTAAAACCCGATCCCACTAGCTCACATTAAGAACAATGCTAGTGAAGGTGATTCCGGGTAAAACTGGCAACCCTAAGCCTTTTACTTTCTTTTTCAAACAGTCACCTTAGGTTGTTTTGCCATGTATAGTGTAAATGCAGATACCAGATATGGGTCAGTATTAAAAAAAGATGTGAGAGGATCGACAAAAACATTGGATGTAATCACAAAATCAATATTGGCATCAAGACCTGCAGTGTAAATGCAGCCAAAGTGCTGTACGGCAGTGCATGACGTATCCTGGTATTACACATTCGATAGTCACCAAAACACTGGACCACAACAAAACAGGGGGAAAAAAATCCTCCTGCTGCTGATGTGATATGATGAGACAGTTGCTCGGCACGCTGCATTGAGCAGCTGCATTCAGAAAATAACAGATATTACAAGTAAAAACTAAACACAACCCAGGTGCGCCCTAGACATCAGTGATGTAAGCTGGAGTCATCGGGTGTTTCGGGTTTTTTAACATTATACACCCTAGTCTAAATGACCCAGCCAGGGTTGATCAGTTCCCATCTAAGTGGCCTGTGTAGCCCTTTTCATCCACAGCCATCTTGATGCCCTCTCAGCCGAATCCATAATACTACTGATGGCTTTATTTTTGTGCAATCCCAAGAGCTTGAGGGCCCTGCATGACAACTGGCCATCAAAACTCCTGCAGCCAACCTCAATGGGGAGGCAACCAGTCTGCCATCCCCTGTTACAGCATTCGCCTTCCAGCTTGTGGTACTTGGTAACCTCTTTCGTCCAAATGCACAATCCGGTCTTTCCAGGCACAGCCAATTCCAGTAGAACCACCTGCCTGAGCTGCCCTCTCAGGTCAACCTTTAGCTGCCAGTCTCTAGTTGTTGCCAGTAGTCCACCCGCTGGGTTCCTGCTCCCTGATGGTTTCGCTCCAGTTTTAACAAATGTGACTGCATGCTGTGCTGACTGCTGATGCTTGCTGAGAGATTCCTGTGCTGATAGTTCCAACAATTACCTTAGCACCTGATTGTGGCACCACCGATAATACCCCACTCGCAGGGCAACAACTCTAGGGATCATCTTGTTTGCCATAAAAGGATTGCAGGGGTGTTGTTTTGGGCCCCTGGAGAGGAGGTTTGTTGGACTGGGGATGACAGTTACTTTCAGTGTTTCTTGAATATGCTCTAAAGAGGAACCTTTCATCGCCACTTAAGGAAACTCTTAGTGGTAAGACTATAGATGAGAGAGACATACTTCCTTTTAGAAAAGCTGTAATCTTTCAAGATCCCCCTGTTCGGGAACTCCCTGACCGCTCAGTGTAGTTCTAAAAACAATGGCAGGATTGTGGGGATAATACAAATATAGACATTTAATTCTAAGGGTATCTAGCCTTCAGACATTAGCTCATTGTTTTTTATAAATGGAACTTTTGCTCAGTTATAAACACACTATAATGTAATGCAGCACTCATGTCACACACACACACACACATGCAGTCCACAGAACTTTTACAATCACTTGGCATATGGTACATAGAATTTTGGTTAAGCTACAAATAAACCAGAGAGAAAAGGAAGTACTATACTTGTGACTCTGCAAAACATGTCATATTTAGTATCCAAACCCAGGCTTACCCTCTCTCTCTCTCTCTCTCTCTCTCTATCTCTCTCTTAGACAAACATGAAAAAAGTTTTTTCCACTTTTTCGCTTAGTTTTTCTATTCTTTAATGCATGTGATAGTAACACACAGACAATATTTTATTACAGGTATAAAGAATAAACTTTCCATCATAGTACTCCTCTCTTTAATGATAAGCATTTTAGATAATAACAATAAAAATGTTAAACAAACCACACAGAGTATAATTTTGCTCAGGTTGGAATATACTATACTGTGGAGGTAAACCCAGAGACAGCATAGTGACAAATACTCTGTGTGTGTTTTGATTAGAAGCTTTCTTAATGTCAAAAGCATTTAAACTCACAGCAAGCAGTATACAGCCTGGTGTGGATTTATGGGGTCCCAAAAACACCCTCGTCGATGGCAGATGCAGGAAGCTACAACTTTATGTAATTCCCAAAACAAGCCATAAACTGTAAGACCAATTCGGCACTAATTTGTTTTGTAGTTTATGTATAGAATAAGCGAGTAACAGCATGATAGATTAACTATGCTTACACAGCTTGATCAGACAGGCCCAGCTTGAGCTAAAATACATGGCTTAAAGACAGGCCCCTGCTCTCACCTGCTACTACTACTTAATAACTCACAATGACAATCACAATCATGTGCTTTATATTATCACTTCTGTAACTTTAAGTAAAATGTGAATATTTGGTTTGTCTCCCAAACTGCATAATACTCCTAGCCTAGCACTGGTGTTATTATTAATTATATGTATTACTTAGTGTAAACTGCATGGTTTGAGATAAAGCCTTAAATGCCATTGATACGATACAACATTTAATATGTGGCACACAAAACAAAAACATTATATATATAGAAATGCCACCCCCCACACCATTAATTACTGACCCAGTGCCAAACCGGTCATGCTGGAGGATGTTGCAGGCAGCAGAACGTTCTCCACGGCGTCTCCAGACTCTGTCACGTCTGTCACATGTGCTCAGTGTGAACCTGCTTTCATCTGTGAAGAGCACAGGGCGCCAGTGGCGAATTTGCCAATCTTGGTGTTCTCTGGAAAATGCCAAACGTCCTGCACGGTGTTGCGCTGTAAGCACAACCCCCACCTGTGGACGTCGGGCCCTCATACCACCCTCATGGAGTCTGTTTCTGACCGTTTGAGCAGACACATGCACATTTGTGGCCTGCTGGAGGTCATTTTGCAGGGCTCTGATAGTGCTTCTCCTGTTCCTCCTTGCACAAAGGCGGAGGTAGCGGTCCTGCTGCTGGGTTGTTGCCCTCCTACGGCCTCCTCCACGTCTCCTGATGTACTGGCCTGTCTCCTGGTAGCGCCTCCATGCTCTGGACACTACTCTGACAGACACAGCAAACCTTCTTGCCACAGCTCGCATTGATGTGAGCCATCCTGGATGAGCTGCACTACCTGAGCCACTTGTGTGGGTTGTAAACTCCATCTCATGCTACCACTAGAGCGAAAGCACCGCCAGCATTCAAAAGTGACCAAAACATCAGCCAGAAAGCATAGAAACTGAGAAGTGGTCTGTGGTCACCACCTGCAGAACCACTCCTTTATTGGGGGTGTCTTGCTAATTGCCTATATGCCATTTGCACAACAGCATGTGAAATTGATTGTCAATCAGTGTTGCTTCCTAAGTGGGCAGTTTGATTTCACAGAAGTGTGATTGACTTGGAGTTACATTGTGTTGTTCCCTTTATTTTTTTGAGCAGTGTATATATATAAAATCTTAAAATTCACTGTTAATCATCTGAATTTGAAAGGAAATTTTACATATGTGTATACTTACAGATGTAGATTTATTGGCGTCTGCTCTCACAAAAACCAATTTGTAATTTTACTATGACTTATATAACTTTATTGTTTCTGATTAAGGATGAACAAGTTCAAGAATATATAAAGAAAAAGAATATTTCGTTGCGCCGTGCCACGACTAGAGTTAATAATGTATACACAATGCGATAGTCTGATATTTTATACATGGCAAAATACATTCTGCAGCAGGATTAGGCTGCATTCTCTCTTGTTTTGTTTTTCCACTCTCTGACCTCTCTCCATCCATAAACATTGTGCTTGAATGACAATAAGTGCTTTTGGAGCAGGGCTAAATGTGTTCTGCCCTATGGTGATGAATAGCCTGCTTTTGTTAACTCTGCTGTCAATCTACTATGGAAAAAGAAAACAGAGTGATATAAAGTAGCCCTCAGTAGTGACTGCCTTCCCCTTTTTCATGCACATCGAATTCACTTGGTAATTGTATATATTGGCGTGTACATGGTGTATATATGTTTGCTGTATTTTATTATTTTACAGATTATCTTTAACCCTGGCAGAAAAGATTTACTGATACATCAATATAATATCATTATACTTATGCTTATAACGAAATAGGATGTATATGAAATATGATTAAGGTTCTGGGTCATTTTAATGCATTTGAGGCTAAATAGGGCAGCACAATTTATCAGCTAACTTTTCATTTTTTATTCCCGGTTCTGTACTTGCTCAAAACAGTGATAATAGAATAAAAGCTATTACAACACGTACATGATTGTCAGTGTCATTGTGAGTTTATGGGTGAGTATTATGCAGTTTGGGAGACACACCAAATATTCACTTTTTACTTAAAGTTACAGAAGTGATAATATAACGCACATGATTGTGATTGTCATTGTGAGTTATTAAGTTCTTCAGGTTCCTAGGCCCTTCCCCGTACAGTACTTGAAGTGGGAGTCCCACATAGACACCATTGTAAAAGACCCAGCTGGGATTGTAGTTCTTTCATTGACTGAGGAAACTAATAATTCATCTGTCCTGTGAACTCTAATTACTGTCTGGTTTAGTTCAGTTACCAAGAACTGTAAAACAGGCAGACTGAATTTGCCTTTTCTAACTTTACTTTTAACTCTGTATTCTAACTCTAAGCTGTACACAAAAACCTTTAAACACCAAAAAGTTGTATCTAAAAACTAAGAAATAACAAAGTTATATATAAAACTGTATATATATTTACTGTCGGGATAATAAACAATATTACTTTGAATTGCGATAAACTTGTACAAAATTGTGGTACGTCTGGACATTTACAGCATTTAGCTGACGCTCTCATCCAGATCCAAACATTAGATTGACTGAAATATGTAGTATTGACACATTTATATGTCGATAAATATCCACAAATGTAGCAGAAGCTGAGCTCTTAAAAGAATTTATAAATCAAAATATCGATCAATTATGTAAAAAAATTAATAATGTTTACCAAGCCCTAATAATGTCGCCAAGCCCTAAATAGTTGAAACTATAGAACAGCTAAGAAGACTAAAAAACAGAACTGGATTCATTTAATTCTAACAGAAGTAAATACACATCAATGTTACTGTTTACATGTCGGGTAGGTGTAACTGATTTTGATTCAACTGATACACAGCTTTGCAGTCAAAATAAAATAATTTGCTGCTTATTCCAAAAAATACCTAAATAAAAAATATCACAAGATGCAGCATCCACCTGTAAACTTCTACACAATTTTAATGAACACTAGACAGTAAGTTCTGACTCTCGCAGTACTCTAAGCATTTGGCAGAAACTCTTATCCAGAAAACCTAATTTATACAGCTAAGTTACTAATGATTAAGCCCAGTAAGGACAGTTCACTGATCCTAGTAACTGAACAGACAACCTTCCAGTCAGTAATTTTGACAGTAATAATAACACTAATATTCGACACCAAATGGGTAGTAGTTAAATACTTAGTTAGGTATAAAAAAAACCCTGTTTTCTGTAGGTCAGGCACTGTTTATTCTATACCATATTATCATTCCTACTGTTGCTCAAACTTATCTTTGAAATATCACAGACTGGGACAAATTATTAAAATTCACAAAATATAATATTTGCAGTAGGATAACACACTGGTATACAGCAGTAGAAAGCTGACATTGTGATAGCTTAAAAAGAGGGGTTTGTTCTTCTCCCGTGCAGCACTCAGCTTTTCCAACTACCAATATTTAAAAAACATCTTAAAAAGAAGCATTTGGGCTACAGAGTAAGAGATATTACACCAACACACTTAGAAGGGTTTTCGTTTTTTTCCAACTTCCTATAAGGTATTGACTTAAATTAAGTATAGCTTAATAACAGAAAAGAATCTGTGAGAAAAGGCACACACACACAAACACATGCGCGCATGCACACACAGACACACATCCACCCACCTACAAATCCTCTTATAGTTATTTCATGCAATGAGGCCACCTGCCATGAGGGCTGACATTCCAAAGGGTTTAGAGTAAAGGGCTTGTGAGTACACAGTTAAGACCAAAACACAACATGGAGGAGGAACAGACACATACACACACACAATAACTCCACTCACTCAATTCCAGCACTTCTGTCTACCCAACCCTTATCATCACCAGTGTCTAACACTTTTCTGGAATTTAGAATAGCCCTCAAACACCTAATAACATACAGTGACTCAGTGTTTAAGGTTACTTTAGAAATACTTGTGTCTAACCCTCAACTGACCAATCAGAAAGCCAGCAGACTGATGCAATGAGCTGGGCTTAGGCATAGGCCAAACTAGCTACAGTTTTCTTAAGCCTGTTTCTCCAGCTGTCTGTCCATATGCCTAGCCACTGATTGAGATCATATATGTGTGTCATTCTAAGGAGGATTTATTTAAAACATTGTAATTTATTAACGATAATCAACACAAATTCAGTGTGTGCTTACTGAAAAAAAGAGGTTTCTTGTAAAGTAGATAAATTAAAAAATAAAACCTGCAGCTTCTAAATTGTTTTACTATGGCTGCATTTACACTTAATGGCCGATTCTGATTTTGTAAATATATCAGATTTTTTTTATGACCCACTTTCATCAGCTTTTAAAACTGACCAGTATCCAATATCTGCATTTACACTATACACGGGAAAACAACCTAAGTTGAACGTACTGACCGAAAAAGGAACTCAAATCTGCACGATAATCAATGAACGCAATGGACGAAGATGAAAAGATTATTCCGCATTTTACTTCTGCATCACATTTAAAGGTGAGCAAAACAATGCTTTCTTTAGGCGGAGAAAAAAGAACAAAGATAAAAGCCATTGTTCCAGCCTGGCAGAATGTAGCATCGCTCGCTAAGTTATAAATATCTTCTTTTTTTTTTTGATAGTGCATTAATTTTTTAAATGTTCACAGACAAAACAGATTTCAAACGAACGAAATTCTGCAATGGATAAATGGTCCTCAAATTCTTGGTAGAGCCTGCAGTGTGTTCCCTGTGGGCTCACCCACAAACTAAGAAATAATCTGATATCCTTGCCTCCCCTCGTTTATGCATGTGTGTGTCCAACAACAGAAGACAGAGGAAGGGCACTTAACCTTTTGACCAATGATCCCACAGGAAGAGGGACACTCTTTACTTATTTCCTCCATTTTTCTCTTTCTCTGCTTCCATTTCTCAAGTTGCTGCAGCTGTTCGCCGGAGTCTGGAGAGTCATGAAGGATTCAACTTCTCCTTCGTACAAATGCCAAAAGGATTTCCTCACAGACAAGCACAGCCTTCCAAACACATGTGTTTGTTTACTGGACGTTAGAGGCCACTTGAGGAATTAAACTAATGCTAATGCACTTTAAAGCACTGTAACCTGATCAACAGCAGCACATACACAGATATTTATTAGCATGTTTATATGTATGCTTCAAGTGGATGCAGTTCCAGAAGCAACATGTTCAGAAATATACACTAAAGCACGAGGCGTAAATCAGGCGCTGTGACTTACCAGACTTCAAAGAGTCCAGCGGTAAAACATTTGCAAGAACAATTTGCAGAATTCAACATGGCTAATTGTACTGTTCCCATGAGTGCAGTCAAAGCTATTACTCAAAAAAGCTGGTGATGCAGCTGCTTTTATCTGAGAGGAAAGCTTTTTCAGAATTTGGGAAAGCAGAGAGCAAAGGGACGTCTCGCTCCTTCTATATTTACAGCCCAAATTCCTGAACAATTCGTGTGAGAGAATGCATGGTGTGGATCAGGGCCAGAGGGATGGGGGGGGTGTGTGTGGGGGGGGGTGGTTTTGGGTACTGGAATCTACTCTTGTGCTATTCTAGGATATAGAGTCTGACTTGAATGAAGGCAACATATACACTGACATGCACACGCCTATATATTATTCAAATGTTTTATTATTCTCGCCCATTTGTTAATTAATAGTATATATAATTGAGGATGGTGTTTTTGTCCATCATTACTAATGCTGCAACCTAAATAATTTTCTACTTAAGCATGTACTACATACATCCGGACCATTAAAGTATAATATATATTTATGTGTAGTATGAATGAAATTCAGACGTACTGCATCTGCCATGTTGATATTGTCACATAACATACAGTATGTTGACAAGTCGTCTCATGAGATAATATTGTATGTGTACATCAGAATCCAGTCGGAGTTAGTAGGTCATCCGGGAACGCTGACAAAACATGTGGAACAACAGAGACAGAGACACCAAAGCTGCGGGACTACACTAGCTGATGTCCTACAGCCTTATGGAAATTCATAATAATTTTTTGTTTTACTATATAAATTAATACAAAGTATTAAAACAGCAGACACTATGTTATTTCAACTAGCTTAATATTTCCTTAGAGCTAAGTACATTGTGACAGGAAAACTTTGAAACGGTTATTCTACGGTTATTAAATTTCACACTTTAAGCGACCGAAGTCTGGAATTTGATTAACAACAGACTTTCGACAAGGGATTCGCTATGTAAGCTGTGTGGTTAGTTTGGAAGACAGACAATAAGAAACAGAAGGCTAGGATAGGCGATTGGCAAATATGGAATTACGATTAAAAACCATGTACTAGATGTTATATAGTTGACCTGGAAAGCACACAGTACACTAATCAATCCAAAGTTATTGTCTGTTTTCATTTATCTCTCAGATTTTTTCTGGAATTTTTGCATAAATGCAGACCTTCTTTTGGACTGACTTGTAAAAGAACCATGCATGCAAATGAGGACACTGATCTTGATGCCCTGAAGGGGCAACAAAGTGAAAGACAAAACTCTTAACAATCAACTATCTGTTCGCCTCACCCTCTTAACCTGAAAAAGCATACGCCTCCTAATATGAACTGGTCTTTGGGTCACTGACTCAATTCCCCTGAAGCAGCAGCCCATATGCTGAAAAAAGCCTTAGAAGCAAGAGGAAAGCCATCCAATGCAACGATTAAATCAGTAGAACAGGTTTTCTTTTGATGAGATTGGTTAAGCCTAGAACTTGGTGTTCTCCACATATTTAATAGAGCAGAACACTCCCCAAAACTCAATCAGGAACTTCATTTTTCCTTGAGAACAGATAAGCTGGAGGTGCCTCAGAATTACATTTCCACCTGTGATTGTGGCATTTTTTAATCTTTCTTATAACACAGATTTAGCGTGTGTTTAGTACATGAAGTAAGAGAAATTTAAAGCCTTCAAAACATTCATTTGTAAAATCACGAATGTGTGACTGCACAGCACAGTTATGAGGCAATACTATTGTTCTTAGCTAGGGCAATGCTTCCTGCATGAAAAAAGATGCCCACAACCCACTAGCAAGACGGATGCCAAGCAATTAAATGGAAACTCGTTCGTTCAACAGTCACAGTCTGGAACCGTTTTAATAAGCTGGAAACTATTTAGAAAATGGTTGATGGTTCAGATGCTGATGAGAAAACAAAGCTCTGCATTGTAAAAGAGAGAGTACTTATGTTTGCTTCATCGATCAGGTCAACTGCCAAGACGCCAAAAGGGTAGGGCGACAAATTAAATAGCTCTCAAAAGTGCTTTTGGTTTTCCAGCTCCTACTTCAGCGGGAAAAGAGAAAATGAGATAATGATGTACAAAACGGATGGCGTTTGTGGGTTTATCATAGCAATGCTGGGTCTGAAGGGTCTCACAGGTTTGGAGTCCATTTATGATAATCCAGCTAGTGCAACATCAAAAAAACATGTAATTATGTAATTTCACCAAGGAGCAAACTGAGTCAAAACCACAGCAGATTCCAATGCTGGGTGTGACAGTTAACAAAAATAGAAAATTATATAAAATTAATAATAAATGTAATAATCCTCCCAAGGCCAGGGCTACAATTACTGAAACACTAAGACAGAAAGGCAGCTTTCTCTTTTAGTCTACCACCCAGTCGCATGCTATTCATGTTCATGCATGGTAACATACATTTTAACATACATGTTGCTGGACATCAGTCCTTGCTTGACTAGTAATGTTTACACAATCTGTTAACATTACTGTTAACATTACACAATCTGATACTGTCAAAAATCAAGAGGTCAAAAGTTGACACGAAATTCAAGAATTTTCATGTTTGCATTTTTTCTTTTTATCTGATGACAATATAAATGAATTGTGTATGTGTATGTAAGCATTTTTATAATAAATATAACCAAAGCCATTTGGATACAAGTGTCTTTCTTTGTTTTTTTTTTAAATTTTTGTCCATTGACATGGTTAAGCTCTGTGAGTTTTTGCCACTTGCTTGCTCCGTCAAAATACCTCCACCTCTCTTTTATCCACATTCTCTCCAAAGGGACATGACCCGCCCTGCAGCCTCACACCATCTGACAGAGACAGACTTGACACGAGAGTCTGACGCATACAACACTGCTTGGTTTTACATCCTGTCAGTTTTACATAACTGTCATTATGACTGATGAGGAACTAATAAACAAACAAAAAAACCCCAACAATGCCAAACTGTTTTTAAACCTGCAGCTTCAGTAGAAAACTACTAGGATCTGTTTCCAAGTGCTTCCTGCTGCTCTGAACTATTTCCGTCTTTCACTAATTGAAGCTGGTGATGTTTCAGCTTGTTAAAACATAATATTAGCAAACAAAATAAAGAAATAGACAGATAAAAAAAAACACTCATGAGAGCTTTTTTTGAGGTGCCTGGGAAATACCAGTAGGTTTTAAACCAACCTCTTCTTTTGCTCATCTCGCAAATTGAAATAAAGTGTAATTAAGATTAATGTTTTATTTTCTCAGCAGATAAACGAGATTGCATGTCATTAGAAGCATCCATGCTTCGTATTACTCCTCAAACTTACCAAAAGGACGAGGCGGCAGTGCTTTCAGACGATTCTCGCCCACATAAAGTGCAAACAAATAAATCAATGGGCCTGGTGAATTCACACTGCTCTGTTTTGCAAACTGCACAGCAGAGTCTGGTCGACTGTCTTTGCTGTCTCACGTCCTCTGCGTTATCCTCTTTCCCTTACCTACCCTTATTCTAGTCTTGATATTTGTGAGTTATAGGCTGTTTCCTGATCTGTAGCTGTCATTGTATTGAAAGCATGAGTACAGAGAGATGTGAATTCTAGAGAGCAGAACACTGATGCAATGTCATCCATCAGCACTGTCTTCACAGCAGCCATGTGTTTTTATTTTAGTTTAAAAAACTACACCCAGGATGCGTGGCTAGTTTTCTCTTAGTATCAGCATTTAAATAAGTACTAGTGCTAGTAACATGTACTACTGTTTTGCTCTTGTGTGTGTTTGTCTGTTTGGCCAATATTAAAAAATAGCAAGAAATAAAAATGTGTGAAAAAGATAAGCAGAACCGGGTATCAGGAAAATCTAAAGAAATTCCTACATTTAATGACGGTGTCTATATAAGCCAGCTAGTAACGGAGTTAAGAAAGCAGCGCACTTCGATAAGAGAAGCGCTGATTCAAGAGTCTATGCTACTGCTTCAGGCATCAGTGAATGCTTTACCAGAGATTTTAGCACGTTTTTTAGCCCTGTCTGTGTGCCAGAGACACTAACTAGCAATAAAAAACTCAGAAAGAGCAAAATATCGAGTTTGATGATTTGGAAAACTGGTCACAGCGATTAAATCTCTGGATTTTAACTGTCTCAGAGAATCGCAAGAATGGCCAATTTACTGTCAAGTTCGTGTCTTAGATGTTATTGGAAATCATGGGTCAGAAGCTTTTAAAAGCATTATGATGTCTTATTTCAATTGACTGAATATGTTACAGACTCGATATTTAATAAAGCCCCTTTAATAAAACCCACCCCTTCCCCTTCCCCTTTTTTCACTACAGACAGAAAATGCATCTTATTGCAGATACACAGTAATGGATAAATAATGGCGAATATGGACAATAGTGGAAAGTACCAGAGGGTCAGCAGTACGTTTTGTTAGCTGGAAGCATATTTACGCATATGAAGGGACTAAAAACAGAAATAGCCTTTCTGCAGGAAACCCACCTACGTATTGAAAATCATAGCCAACTTCGGAAAACTTGGCTTAGCCCAACTTTAGTCTACCACTCCAGCTTTAACCACAGGGCTAGGGGTGCAGCCATTATAATTCATTAAAAAAGTACAAGTTACTGCATCTGGAACGATTTCTAATCCCCAATGACGATACATTATTGTAACTAGCCATCTTTTCAACACACCAGTGGTCCTGGTCCTGGTCCTGTGTATGCACGTAATTGGGATGATGTTAACTTTGGGGAAAAAAATTCCTTGTTACCAGATTTAAACACTTACAATCTTATATATTGGTGGGGATTTAAATTATGTGATGTATCGTCCCAAAAATTCTTGCTGGATACATAACTCAAATTGGCTGTGTGGATCCATGAAGGTTTTTATTTCCTGATAAAAAAGATTTTTTTGTCCAACAGACATACTTAAATATAGACTATGTCTTTCTTCTGATTAAAGGCTTATCCTAACAATAAAAAACATAGAATACTCTGCAATAGTCAAATCAGGCCACGTCCCTGTAATTCATGATATTTGTTTTTCCTTTAACTACCCGGCCAGAATGAAGGGCTAAACACAACTTTACTCTCAGATGCAACCTTCTGCTATTTCATATACCATACAATTGACAAATTTTTACTAACTAATAATACTACCTCAAAATAACCGTCACTATTATGGGAGACATTTAAGGTTGTAATAAGATCAGAAATTATATAATACTCTGCATTATGTAATAAAGAAAGAAAACAAGCACAGGAGAAACTTACCAAATCTCTACAGGAAAATTTAACAGGAGAAAAGCTAAGTTTTAAGACAAGATATGACTTATTATCAACAGAAAAAACAGAACGTGACTTGTTTTTGTCCGCGCCAGGTTTTACAAACATGGTAAAACAATATTCTACTTTTAAGCAATGGCAGGACCTGGATTTAGTTAAATGTGGTGACTTTTTCATTCATAATATCTTTGCCTGAATGATTATAACGATCTGGCTCAAAAATTTAATCTTCAGAAGTCAGAATTTTTTTCGACATATTCAGGTTTGTCACTTTATCCAAGCCAATTGCTCAATATTTCCATAAACGCCCTCAGAATAAAGATTGGACTTAGTTCTTAAAACCCGTCCGACATCTTAAGGGCCTCATTTTCAAAATATACAACCCAAAATTGACATTTTCATAATACATCATGAACCTTTATAACATTTCCTAATACATCACTAGAGAAGATTGAAACAGAATGGATAGGGTAGAGTTGGGAATTGACATATCCGAGGACACTTGGGCTAAAGCTGTGGACAGAATAAATAGGACCTCATCCTGTGCACGACTTGATCTGATTCAGCTGAAAGTTCTCTGCCGTATTCACTACAGTAAAACAAAACTGGCTAAACTATATCCAAATATAGATGAAACATGTGATCGTTGCAGTATATGTAAGGCAGATCTAACCCATATGTTCTGGTCATGTTCTAAACTGAGACAATTTTGGTTTTCAATATTTGAGGTTTAGTGGAATTCAGCAGTGCCTCCTAAAGTGACACTATGAATTAGTGATATAATGTTCTTTCTAAAAACTGAAAAAATCCAAGTATTTTCTTAGAGGTTCAACCAAAAAATTTTATGGGATCCTTTAATAATCTATATCAGAAAGAATATACTCCTCTAATTTCGACCAACCCGAGTCCTGTTGATCCTATCATCGGGAATTCTAGCATATCCTGGTGGTGAAACTGTACTTGAGTAGAGTTTGGGTGGGTGCGACTGTGTGCTCTTTGTCTCTTCTGTCAATCACAGCCACACCATAGACACACATCTGTTGACAAAATCCTTTCCCTTTGTTAAAGCACAGGTGTCTCTGAGGTAGCATGTGTTAGCCTTTGCCCTCTCTGTCTGGTAGCTGCTGTGACAAAGGTATTAATGTCACAATGCATGTGAGAACCCATTTTAAAGACATTGGTAGGTGCAGTGTCAAGGTTTTAAGGGGGGGGGGTTACTGGTCAAACATTATTTCTTTCAAATGTCAAATTGAACTGATGACCTCTTGGACTACAGTTGCTACACACTCAGTGAACTGAAACAGAGGAAACAGACGAGGAAGGATGGTCAACAATAAAAATAAACATTTTAGCACAATTACCCACCTCAAATGACTCCAAAGCTCGTTTGAAAACAAGCCCAAAAAAGCAGGAAAATGGCAGGGACTTTTGTCCAGATGAAAAAAGGGCACTATATAGTACAGATAAATGACTTGTGTATTCAGTGCAAAAACATCAAGAGTCACAATGTTGCAGCACTTCCACCCACCGGAAACAAAGCTGACTCTGTGTTCCACACTGAAAGCACTGCAAGCCAAAACATTTTCGTCCCCCTCTATCGTTCCTCTTCCTCCATCATCCTTTCTCTCTTTTTCTCAGCAGTGTTTTTTTCTGCCATAATATCAGGGGCAGCCCCACCTACTATTGGCATTCCTTGAAGTTCAAGTTTATTTATTTGTTTATTCTATATTTATTCTATATATCACAGAAATTACTTTTTTTTCTATAGAATAGGTTAATACCTTGTTCGTTTATTAAACAAACTAAATAGCCTACATTTCACCTCTAGCATTTTCCCCTGGTGCACACAGACACATACAGACCAGCCCCACCTCAAACCAGGAGTTCAGCCAGCCATCCATGCAGCAAATGGACAAAAGATTAACCGAGCCTACAGAAGACACTATGCCTAAGCCTGCCAGGACGCCTATGCCAGAGTCAATGCCTGAGACCATTGTCGCTCCGGAGCCAGAGTTTAAAACTTCTGACCAGGTGAGCAACAACAGAACCTTCACATCGATCCTATAGCTAATAAACATTATATCTGAGCTTTGGTTCTCTGGTTACTTATGCACATGGGCTCACTGAAACTTAGGGGTACAGGGAGCGGTACCCCACTAAGCCACTAGGTCATGTGATTAGTTCCTGGTCTTGTTATTGGTTATTCGTATATATATTATTGTATATTTGTGTTTTGTTTTGCATGAACAACAGTGTGTCTCATGCCTGTTCTCCAGCAGTTTAGAACATATTCCGATAGCTCCTGTGCTAATGCCTATGCCTTAGTTTTGTACTTTGTTATTTTCTTATACTTTAATAAAGTTCTGTTGCATCTTGTCTCCTCGTCTTCCTCTACACCTTCACTAAAAATACCAAACTAAACAGAAAAAAGACCAGTGAATATTTTTTCCTCATTTTCATAATAGGCACCAAAGTAGTACTTTGCTGTCAAAGTCAGTCAAACTGAATATTACATTTTTTTAATATGATGTGTTTTTGTATTCAAACCAACTTTTCTAAATCTTCTGACCGCCTTTGAAATGAGATGTTCGCCCCTAACAAACACAATAATAAAAATGATCACGGTGAAACATAGGGCTGTGTAAAAGTATCGATATAGCTAACTATTGTGATATTTTTGTTCATGATAGTGTACCGATATAATAACATCTAATATGGATACATGATTAAATTATGTTTTAAACTGTCTAAACCCTCAGTGTGTGTCAAATGACTTCCTCCTCCATTCCTGTAGTTGTCACTGACACGTACAATTATTGTGGCAGGGTGGCTCAAATGGTTAAGATGCTGAGTTGTTAATCTGAAGACCAGAAACACCTGGCCTGGTTCAAGCCCCACCTCCGGCAAGTTAACCACTGTTGGGTCCCCGAGCAAGACCCTTAACCCCTCCTGCTCCAGGGGCGCTGTATCATAGTGATATGCAAAAAATGCATTTCATTGGCTCTGTACACGTACCTTGCACAATAAAGTTAATATTATTATTATACTGTCTTAGAAGAAAGTATGGAAGAAAAAATAAGGGCACCTCTGACTTTGAATTTGTTTTCCTTTTTTTTATTTTTTTTTTTATTTTGAAGTATTGCAATGTATCGGACCCACATATTGTGATATGTATCATATTGTGAGGTCCTTGCCAATAAACAGCCCTGGTGTAACACTACATAAAAAACTATAGAAAACACTATAGAAAATATTTATACTATATGCACACATTTCACAGACGCGAACAATATAATTACATTTTGTTTAAAACAAATGCTGATTTATTCCATAAGCACTCAGTTTTAATTATGCCATTTTAAATACACAAATGTTGTTGTGCATGTAGTAAATACTTGCACCTTGAATATACTTAAACAGTGAAATTCAAAAGTGAACATTGTTATGCCACTTATAGTAGCTGTGATGCTTTTTAATTCAAATTGTTTGTCAATTATATTACTTTAAACAAAATGTCCCAGCCTGTAAGTAGAACTTTTATTTAAAAAAAACAAACAAAAACAAATATCTATCGTAAAATGTTTAATTTTGCTAAATATTAAATTACAGAGCTGACAATAGTCACAGACAATCACTTTAATTAATACCTACACACAGGTCCTTATGTACGAAATTAGCTGTGGAGTACATGATTTGTGTGTGTGCACTGTACACACACACACATACTGTATATATGCTTAACAGTATTTGGTAATAAAAGATGGAGTAAGATTTCAAAGGCTTTGCTGTCTGTTTACCCACGCAAGTGTTCACTCAGCCTCTCTTTTCTCTTGCACAAGTGCCAAAAGAGATGAAAAACTGGCTAATGTGCCTCTGCCCCCGCTTTACCGACGGCGTCAGCTTGGTTCAGCCTCTGTTATCGAGGGGATACAAGCGGCCCACAAGAAGTGCAGCTGGATGGCTAAACAATCTAAGCCAGATCCAGAAGAACAGGAAAGCTTTCTGGCGGGACTGTAAAAGAACGACATACCTACCAGTAAAATCCAGCATCAACAATAATAGCTGAGCCACACGTCATTTGTCATCAGCAAGGTAAGCATAGTTTCTGGGTACTGCTTGAACTCCTCACCTTCAGCAGCCATTTGCAACTGCACCAGAGGGAATTGTGCCATATAAGCAGGCGGCAAACAGACCACACACAAGGTGATGGGAAACAAAGAGGCTCTTAGCCACATTTGGCTTGACTTTTTATTCACCACAGGCTATAGACACAGGCACAGTGCTTGATGATCTGCCACAGTAAATGACAAAGTAGACAGCAGTGGGTGTGTTGTGAGTGTGTGTTTACACTAAGAACACAGCACTTCTTTCTCAGGCATGCTTCACTCTCTTTCTCTTTCTTGGGTATGCACGAGCTGTCTCTCTCAGATCACAAGCTATCTATCAAGACTAGCGCTGCACCAATTATTATTATAATAACCAATTAATTGGAGATATTAGAAAGATTAATCTGCGATTAATTTAACTTGTACATTTAGTTAAATTATTGTAACGTTGTGTAAATAATATATGACAAAAATCACTCAGATGTCTTTTAAATAAGGATGCAATTATTTCACTGATTAAAAGGCTTTGATCAATTAATCAGCTTTGACAATTAGTTAAATATTATTTAAAACATTTTAAATATTAAATAAAATGGGAATTACTTCAACATATTTTACTTTTGAATAGTATATTTATATTATATGTATGTAAATCTTTAAAACGGACGTAAAAAGCATCATCACCTGCACCGTACATCCACACATCCAACAAATTTTGTGTCTATTACACCGGACATCAGCAGGTAGCTTACATTTAACTGGCTAAGCTAAACACGCTTAAATTAAAATGCAGTTCTAAAGTTTGGCTGTGTTTCACAACAGAAGCTTCCAACACTGTGACATGCAATAGATGTCTCTCAACAATTGCATATAAGGGGAAAAGCTGTTAATTCTAATGAAACATGAGGACACGGGATTAATTTAAAAGCGGAGCAATACACAGCTGACAGTGATGGCATTATTATGTATTAAAGTATTAGGCATCGTTTTAAAAGCATCATTTTGGAACAGGTGTCATGAAAAATCCAAACGATAATCATCCCTAACGCAAACATATCCTTATTAGTCCTGGGTCTTCTTCAGCATGCACTCTGTATTGCAGTCTTGCTCTATAGTGCCACACTGGTTAAACTGTTCTATTGCAGGCCGACACATTAGGTTATAATATAGTTATAATATTTGAAAACAAAAATATTTGTCTGTAATTTGTTATTGTTAATGTAGTTTATAATGATGACTAACAATTTTAGCCCTAATCAGGACCCTACATATAGACACACACACTACAGCTATTGAGTCCATAAGATGATTTAACGCAGTATTTGTGACTATGTTTAAAACAATCCAAAGTCGAACATTATGCAAAAGATTAGCCCAGCTAAGTAATATATTTTATATATATATATATATATATATATATATATATATATATATATTTAATTCAAAATTGTGACTAATAATTAGTATAATTCAGGAAAAAGGTTTATACTTAGAGCATGTGCTGAACTGAGGTGTCAGTAAACAAAGCAGAACTTCCTTTAGCCCCTGGCAGCTCGTATATTTTATTTAATTTCATTCAATTTCATCGACTCTGCAATGCCAGCTAGTGGACCAGAACAGTACAGGCAAAAACATGGAAGAAATAAAGAAGGAATTGCTGAAAGGAGAGTGGACGCCGAGCGTGTGAAAGGAGATGGCGCATCTCACCCTTGGCAAACCTCACCAGGTCATCGTGCCAACTGGTGATTCCTATGAGAGACAGAAGGCAGCCAAGGAGCAGTTCTTCGACCGCAAGGGAAAACACAGTGAGCGTCCCCTGCCACCTGTGCATGTACAACCAGGTGCAATAGTGTATGTAATCATTAGATGAGAGGTGCTTACCTCACTTCCTTAATGTCTGAAAGAACCACAAATATTACACACAACCGGAACCTACATGTAATAAAACGCCCACAGACCTGTCCGCCTTTTGATGGGAATAACAGAACTCAAACATCGTGCTCTCTTTTTTAATGATCCATCCCAAAGTGTGTACAGCAATATTTCAGTCGGCTGAGCAAATACACAGTATAGTGAGGGTTTTTTTTAACGATATTCACCCGAAATAGACTGAGGAGAAGAGTGTGTAACATTTTTGTCTTTTGAAAAACAGACCCCTTAATGTCTGCTTATAAACATCTACATACACCCACACCCTTTTAATCATATAGAGTACACAAGCATGTGCCTTTTCTACCACAAACAGCATGTTTTTTCCCTCTAAAACACACAAATGCACACACTCAATCCATTTACACACAGGTTCACTTCAGGTTTTTTTTCCCTCTGGTAGAACGTGCCACTGAGTAGCGTGTAATTGAAGCCGAAAGGAAACAATAAAACTTTCCTGCTCACTTCATTCTGTGAAAAGACAAAAGGGGGAAAAAATTGCTGCTGCATTCAACAGGATCACCATTACCGCCTTTGAGTCACTTCCTTTGCCGAACCCTAGAGGACTTCAAAGTGGGAGCTAGTGGGTTTATGGCTTTAGAAAAAACAGGCAAATCCAAAAAAAGATCAGTAAGCCTGCAACTGCAACTGATTTTGCTACGATGCACAAATCCTTTAACATTCATCACGACTGGCAGTGACATGGCGATTGTAGTATCACCATTATGTAAAACATATGAATGCAAATATTTAAAACAGAACAAACTTTAGAAACGGTTGACTACACCTAGGCAGATTGTATCTATATACAAATTACAACTATATTTAATTATATTACAGAGGACATCATGTGAATGTAGTGCAAAATCAATGCTTAGTATGGTGCAGTATGCTTTACATTCAAGGGGGGAAAGCCTTTTTCTACGAGTGCAGTTAATAACACAGTTATTATTTTAAGCTGGAAACAACACGGCAGCTGCAATCTACACTACAAGGGGAAGGACAACTACGGGAAGTAGCAAGTAATCACATTGGCAATTCTATATACCACACGCATACTCTCTTTCTGTCTCTTTCACTCAATCAGTCACACACACACACACACACACACATACCAGAGAAAGAGACTGAATTAGAGTCCGGCTCACTCAAGATCCCGGAAGCAGTATTTCCTCAGATTTTTATGGGTGTGTAAAAAAGAGTGGCAAATAAAAACTGCCTCAGTTCAACAATGGCACTCACACCAACATCTGCACCCTACACAAACACACACACACACACACTGTATGTGTAGTTAAACTAGAAGTTGAGATACAAAGAACAAGAGAAAAAAGAAAAAAAATCAAAAAGGAGGTCTGTGTCAAAGCGATTTGTCATTTGCTCTGACCACCAGCTAAAAGACTTAACATAACACATGCCAGAGGTGTAATAACCACACAGGGGCCATTTTTATTACATTTAAATGGCTTCATACATCAATGTGCTTGCTGTACAGGCAGCCCTGTACTGCCCTTTGACTAATACCATCCACATCTCACACAAGCCAATGAAATCCAATAAACCCAATCAAGCAGAAAAAAGCCTTTGTGGCCCAGTCAATCTGCAGCCTCATTTACACCTTAAATGAACATGTGTTTGCACTGATTCAATCACGGCTGCTGTTGCCCTTCTACAGGATACGACAATGTGTTATTCCAATAAAATCAAGCAACGATTACTCTGCTGAAAACATACCCCATGTACCCCAATGTTTACTGATGCTGACAGTTCTGGCATTGACTAAATTCTTTGCACCATTTTATTTGATTTTGCGCTTAGGTGCCAATTTTACACTACAGGTCATCGTCGGTTGTAATCAGACAGACAGTTTATTTTTAGGAATGACAAAGAAATTCGTGAATATCATACAGGTTGAAAAGCTTGTTCAACGACCTTGGACAGTCTTCCAAATTCAAAAAAAAAAAAATTTGCCAGCTAAGTGTACTTTTCTGAGCTGAACAACATCTTGTGTAGTTTCACCACAATAGCAAAATGAAGAGAATTACTTATTTTAATCTAAACAAAGTGCATGCTCTTATATCACTGCATCATCATGATCATCATCAAAACAGAGAAGTGTGATTACACACGTAATACAGATAAAAATATTCTGAATATCATAACAGATACTCCACAATGTGATACCCACGACACAAAAAGAACTTCTCCACCCAGAAAAAGCCTTGAGCAAGACTATTTCCTTTTTTATTGTAGAATAATTATACAAGTACTCTTACACTTAAAACACTCAAAGACAGGCAGAATGGACAAGCGTAGATGGTCAAATAATGAATGTTAGTCTTTGTTGCCATGGTTGTTATCCTATCCAGGTTTCTATCATTGGACATCTAACGGCTTCAGCAGCAATAAATTAGTCTTAAACCAGTAATGAATTTAGAAACTTCACTGATTTATAAATTGATTAAAAGCTGCAAGTCACAATTCTGTTTGAACCATCTATCCTTCCATCCATCCATCCATCCATCCATCCATCCATCCATCTATTCATCTATTCATCCATCATCTATACCCGATTATTCCTAGTCAGCTGTCATTAAGTAAAAGGCAGGGGTAAAAGGCAGTCCATTTCAGGGACACATACAGACACACACACACACAAACACTTACTCACCAATTTAGAATCACTAATCAACCTAAAATAATGTTTTTGTATTGTGGGAGAAAAACTGGAGTACCCAGAATAAACCCACACCTGAACAGGGAGATTCAGAAGGATTCCCCCTTAAACAGTTGATTCCGATTTGTTCATTGGGGATTAATATAAATTACATTAAAAAATGTACATTTTTAATCTAAAATTTTAATCTTTAAAATTGAAGAAAATTGTAGTAAATTTCACAGAATCCAGTACCTCGGCAGGTAACTGCTGCTTACATTTTTAACCCTAGCACAATGCAACAACACAGAAAAAGTCAACGGAATATTGTGACTAATTTTGAAATAAGGGGGCTGTTGGTTGTCCTCTATGCATTAGAAAATCACCAGCACATCCTCACAGTGAATATTTAAACAAAAACCAAATATTTAAAAAACCTCAAAAACACAAATCCAGGCATCCTGGATACTGCAAAATTGAACAAGGAGACAGACTTCTTTCTTCCACCTCTGATTGATATTTACTGAGAAGAGCTTTAAAAACAGCGACACTCTGCAATCTATCAAGCAGATCTTGGTAAAAAAAAAAAAAAAAAAAAGGAGGAAAAAAAAAGAAAACTTGTCCATTTGCTTTGCTCTTTTTTTTCTCTCTTTGAATTCCGCCAGTTCTGCTGCAAAGGAAGTCGGCCTATCATCTGTTTTTAGTGATTTTCTTTACACAGATTTCCCAAAAACTCAGAGCAAACATAAAGCCACCCACACATGTCTGGTAAGATTATGGTGCTTTACAAAAACACATTACTCTGAATAAAGTCATAAATTGCAGCCTCTCCCCCTACATACACACACACACACACACACATACATTTTTTATGTGTATATATGACTATTGTTTGCAATAGACACTAGGTTTAGACCTACAAATGTTTTAGACGTAGAAGTGTGACAAGATCCCGCGTGAGAATGTAACGTTTGTGTGGCAACATTTTGTTTTCCGGTGAAAATAAGAACCAGCGAAAAAATGATATACAAGAAAAAGACAATATGCAAACATTGTAATAAATTAATTCCAAAAAGCTTTGCTAACACGATCTGCATCGCTATTGTAACAGAAAACACAGGTTATATAGATGTGGTTGTGCACGGGGCAGGATTTAAGCCACACATTAAATGATTCCCACACACAATAAACTACAGAGTAGTTGGACTTGGTGTTGCGAGTGTTGCTCGTTCGCTCGGCCAGGTGAGACGTGTGGCTGTTGTTTATTCACCAACAACTGCCACCACATAAATTAATAACAGACATGGAAAAAAAGGTTTGTGGCGAAACATTTTGCAAAGTGTTTATATGTTGTTAATTACAGCTTAAAATTCATGAAAATAGAAGTTTAATTTAATTTAAGTACAAGTTAATAAAAGACTATTTTTTCCTTTTTAAAAAGTCTAAAAGTCTCGTCTTGCTGTCGTAAACCCATTCTCGTGTCTCGTCTCGTGCAATAAGTGTTCCATCACACCCCTACTGTAGACCTATGCAAAGTTTATTCAAAGCACATAGTGACCTATTTCCTTAGTTCAATTTCATAAGAGCTTCAGGAGCTCGAAACAGATTACAGAGCAAAACAACAGACACTCAGACAGACAGGTCAAGTTTTCCCCTTCTGGTGAAATTTGACCTCGCAGTTCTCATGACCTCATCACCTGACACAACCGTGACCCAGGCAATAAGAATGTGAATTTCACAAACCCTTAACAAGATGCAGACACTGGTCAGTAGCCAGACAATCGGTTCTTAAGAAACATTCGGGCTGAAAAAAGCAACACACAGCTGGACACAGACAGATGATTTTATTATAACACAGACAGGAGGATTCTACAGTGGACCAGCTGTAGGCGAGGCAAACAGCTTCGTTAGTATTCAAGACTTCCCGTATTTTTTCCAAAACGCTGCCGTCTGTGTATTGTGTCTCGGGCTAAGGAATGTTAAAAATGTCAGCTATGCAAGCTACAGCCAAACTGTCGGTGTTTAGTGGGGTAGGGACTATAGCCTTTGGAGCAACCCTGGAGATTGTTGGGTGTTTTGTGTTGTGTTAAGACATGAGGTTTGTGACAACTTGGAGCTCTGTATTAAACACACACACATACACGAGCCATAACACTGAAACCACCTGCATAATATTGTGCTTGTTCCCATAATGCTGTCAAAACAGCTCTGACCCCTCAAGACATGGACTTCACAATTACCACTCAAGGAGTGCTGTCGTATCTGGCGCCAAGCTGTGAGCATCTATGGATTACATTTTTTTCCATCACAGCCCACAGATGTTGTTTGTCATGATTCTTAAACCATTCTTAAAAAAGGTTTAGCTTCATGGTAGGGTGAATTAAACTCCTGAAGGACACAGCTGTGTCATGAAGAGCTGTAATAATGTTTAGGTATATTTTTTTCCTTCTACTCTTGCTTCATGCATACTTGCCCAGGGTCTTTCTATTATAGCCAAAAAAAACCTTTATAAAAATTTGTGCTGCAGCAGCTCTGTTTTGGGAGGTGGTGGCTCTTGGTTAAAGTGTTGTCGGTTTGATTCCCAGCTCCACCAAGCCACCACTGCTGGGTCCCTTAACCCTTAATTGCTCAGTTGTATAGAGGAGATAGATGTAAGTTGCTCTGGATAAGAGCGTCTGCCAAATACCGTGAATGTTGGATTCGACCATGTTTGCTAGACTTAGTTTGCCATACACATCAGTGAGCCTGTTGCGAGTTTTCCAGTTGTCTCTATTTGTACTAAGTTTGATCGGTGCTAAACACTTAATACCAGATACACATACCCCACAGGTCTATACTACATAACAGCTTTTATTAGCCAGAAGGGTAATTGACTAACATGAAGCAATTTGGTCTGGAAACTTTCCATTGGAATTAAAGGGAATATTTGGGAATTAAGGGGAAAATAGGGAACTTACATGTAAGTTTTAAAATAAAATCATTCAAATTTCCATAAGTTCTCATAATTTTTCGTTAAGTTTCCAACTTGGAATATTTCCAAATTTCCTAAGATGAACGTCCCATGAAATGTTTCCTCTGTCATTTTCAACAACGGTAAAAGCAACCAATCACAGTTCAAAAGGATCAGCATCCTGCAGAATTCAACCATATAAAATCCTGAAGTCATGTCATATACAGTCTGGGCCATATGAAATACACATTTCAGATATTTCATATGCACTAGATGCTTAAACAATGTTTCATAGTCTCTGGCTGAGACTACACCCAACATGATCTGCTAATTTTCTTTTTCAGCTTCACCACATTAAATGTGAGAACTGACAGTTCACCTTCTATATAATCTAATCCACCATGACAGAAGCCAATGTAACAAGATAATCAAACATTACTTACTTGACCTGTCAGTGCTTTTAATGATGAGGACGAGAAATGTAAAAACACAGTTTATTCAACAGCACAAGGCCAGTAAGTATAATGAAGAAGGAATGTATTGTCAAATAAGTAAAGTTATCTTTGGTCTAGAGCTGTTAAAAAGCAATTTCAGTATACAAAACAAATCTTAAAGTGTACTTTCACTTATTTTCATTTTCTATCATTTAAGACCATAAAACATTCCATTACTAGTGTATTTATAAACAAGACAACTTAGCTGCATCTAAGTGTACAGTTTGAGAATAGAGACCAGGTAGCAGCAGGGGGTTATTAAGGTCTTGTTCCTACAGGTAAATACAAAGCTCAATAATTTATTTGTTTAGTACATAACTGCTTGAACCGGGTGCGGTTTCCGAACTCCTTATAGCTTCATAACTTAGTTTTTGTTTGCGTTTGCCATTTTCTATAGGTTTATTTTAAGTACAGTGAACAGAATGAGGAAACTCTTTTGCAGCCAAGTAAAACTCCTTCAAAGACATTAAGCATCAAAGTCCACAGCCCTAAACAATGATATTATTTACAAAATGGAAACGTAATCTTTATTGTATAGATACATTTCATCAGTGCAATTGTTGGTGCCTGAAACTATAGTTCAAAGGTTTCTCACTGGAAGTTAATAAATATATATGGTGCTAAATTGTCTATATCAGTAAGATGGATTAGAAATGTATACGGGCATGTATACTATTTTCTAAGTCTTGTTTAAAACATGGAATTAATTAAATTTGTTTTACAGTTAAAGTCTTTTCGTTAAATCTCAACAAATTATAGGACATAAAGTTCAGTGAAAGAATTGAATTGTCCTAAAGATGATCGTAGCCTGTAGTAAAGAAAAAAAATGTGTGTGAAAGTTAAACTTAATTTTGAGTTTCTTATAAAAGACAAATTCTCCTGTCCTAATGACTGGTTTCAGAGAGGAGACGCTGCTTTAATTGCAGTTTTGTGTAACAACATATAAATGGAGGCCGAGTTGCCCGGGGACAATGAATACCGTTCGATCAAAGTCTCAAATGAAGAGATGTTTTTTTACTCACAAACACACACACACACACACACACACACACACACGCAGTCCCTCATGCAACAAGGAAACAGGAGCAAGCACGTGCTCAAACAGGCACAGGAATGTGATCCTTTGCTTTAAATGTTTAAACAAAACACAATATATCTAAAGTTGATGTTTTATATCCCACTTTACTCATGAACACACACATGCAAAGAAAAACACAGCCAGCTGAGTGAGTGGTTGAGTACAGCATCTCTCTGTGGCATAATTACAGAGCATAACTTTCGGATAGAAGCCATCTCCAGGCTGACTACAAAACCACTGTGTGCCCTTGAAGAAACATCTGGGCTGAAGAAAAACAAGGCAATTATGTGGACGAGGTGGAAGCAGGGATACGGGAGAAGTGGAAAGGATCTGCCGTTTAAGGAGCATTACAGAGGTTGGATCAAGAGCCACTGAGGGGCGGCACAGCCCATAATAAGGCAGCACAGACACCTTCGACAGTAACCACCCTCCTCCTCCCACTTTAGTCCGGATTCCTATCTGCCCTCTGCTGTGCCTGATCCCATTAGGCCTTATCTTCCTTTTTGAAATCTCAAGGTTGTCCTTTCATGTTCTTGTTTGAGTTCACCTCCACTTTATTTTAGAATCTGTACAGGGTTGGTATGTCTGGAAAGGGTTGTTTAGCTCCCCGGATGTTTACATTTACATACCTGCCACTTGGTAGATTTGAGTTACATTAACTTATTTTTTCATCCAACTGAGCAGCTGAGGGCTAGGGACCATGTTTAACTGCAGTGGCAGCTTGGTGGTACTGGTAATTGAATCCACAGTCTTCCAGTCAGCGGTCAGACATCTTAACCACCAAGCTACCACTCCTTCCTTTGTTCACATTTACAGAGTTTATCTGTTTTATCTGCTTTTGGCCTAGAGACTACAAACAGAGCATCAAGCCAGCGGTGCCACTTCCTCAAGCTCATTTTGCATCTCCTTTGATGCTTTGTGGGGAAACTAATACAGAAATACAACGCCCTCAGGCAGGTGGGGGATGATGACTGGTTCCCGTAAATCAGGCACAGAAAACCACTGAATTAAGCAGGACTTTCAGCAGGTCGTTTTTGTTGTGCCTACCTGCACTTTCCTTTGTTTCTGGGTGGTGCTGAAGAAGCCTTGGATATAGATGACTCACACAGCCCCTTAAGACTTACTATTCAGACACAACATTACCATACCAAACAGGTGTGCGTGGAAACAGGTGCTGACACGTAAGGCAGGGATTGTCGGTAACTGCCAGGATCAGCGCATGGGGGGGGTCACTGGAAAAAACTGTCTGCATTCTACCTTATGTCCTTTGCTGACCAGATCTCTACAACAATACACAGGACTCTGTTCCCACATATCAGATACTATATGTATCTGCAGAAGGTTTGATTTCCTCTGTGTTGCATATTTCGAGGAAGAGGAAAAAGAGGGGGATCTCAAAACTCCTTTAAACTATAAAAGAACCTGAAGGGAACTACTGATGACCAAGGCTGGGAACAAGAACCAGCCTCTCCTCCACTGCGCTGTTCCCAGCATTCTTATGTGCTTGAGAGAGGAAAAGAGAGCACACAATGCACCAGTTTCCCAGGCATTCCGACACAACTCTCAGCCAGATGTGAGCAGACATGCTGGCATCTATAAATGCGAACTAGTCATAAATACAGGCATATAACCTGAAGTGTGTTACTTCCAAAAAATGCAATGTACAGCCTTAAGGGAATTCTATTAGCAGGAAAAAAACTAACTTTAGTTCCGCAAGACAGTGTGTATTTAGAAAAGCCATGACGGTCACAATGTTTGCCACATAATGTTCTACACAGGGAAAACAGGCAGTCTAACATCCTTAAATATTTTTATGACAGCTGGGTCATAAGTCCTTCAAAGGAACGTAGATAAGATTAGGCAAATATTTACTTGATAACACTCATACTGCCAGACAAACTTGTAACTCGGTACTAGTAAGATCGTAGCAGCTAGCTGAATTATTTTACCCATCACAAAGCTCATATTGCAGTAACAGCATTATTACATTAAAATTTCAGACAATTACCTTAGCCAATCTATGACAAATGAGTCTAGTTTCCTGCACAATCCACAGACATGCATATCACCAGATATAGCAAGAAAAAGGAAAAAAGTTTGATTTGTGCATTGTGAAAAAACACTTGAACCCTTATGCTCCACATCCTGTGGCAAACAAATGACTACCTTTTGAGTTATGCGCTATGTAACAGATGAGCAGGGTCTAAGATAACTCGGAATAACACAGCATCTCGTATTACCAGCAAGCTATTCATTACTGACAGCTGATAAGAAAGAAGTGTTTAGTGTTCCAATGCATTTCCCAGCAGAGCTCAGCAACCCTGACCGTCATCACACAGCTATAAAGCAATAAACTTTTATCATTTACATTTGCAAATTTAACTTTTATCATAACTTTTCTGTCAACAACACAAAAAACACCAATCTTACCTTTCTGGCAGTAGCTGGAGGTCCAACAGCGGTAGCTATAATTGTCATTAAAACTGGTCCTGAAGCACTGAGGGTTGTCCTCCATAATGCCAGGGCAGACATCACCACACTCTTTGGACAGCTTGTTTCCTGCAATATAGTTATTCATCTCTGCATCCATAATGAGGGACCAGTCCACTGAGTCAAGATAGCACAGTTCTGGGTTCTTCTCAATCCTGATGGCCCCTCGTGTGATGTTCCTCAGATTATACAGGCCGATGTCTTTTAGACTGGTCATCTCGAAGATTACCAAGGCGTAGGAGAAGAACAGATTGCGTCCTCGGATGACACTGAGGTTAGGGAAGAGCGTGCTGAGACTGTCAAGGCCAGCTACCCGGAACAGGAGCAGATAGTCTGTAACCATGGTGAGCTTTGGGAAGCTAAGTGAGCGAAACTCCTGATGAAGGTTGTGGGTTTTATCTCCTATCAGGAGGATCTGCAGGTAGCCCTCCACCACTGTGCAGTTCTCCAGCTTCTTGAACTCACTGATTTCATTGCGGATATCGATGTGAGGTCCACAGACTGTTGGAAAAAAAAGAAACGATTATTATTATAAATATGTATTGTCAATCATATGGACGTTTAGGATCTTACTGATTATAATGCTTAATTACACTTTTATGTCATATTTGAAAATTGGAATTTGCAATATAGCTGCCAGAAATAGGACTAAAGTTAATTTTCTAAATAAATATGTATACATTTTGTTTTGATCCACAAATTTAACTAGATAAGTGGTTATCTTATATTTGGTATATGAATATCCAGTATAGTTAACATCAACATTATCAAACAGAGAAAAACAAAACATTTTCATAAATATCATTTCTGATTTTAAATATGAAAGCATGTCCTCTAATGACAAAAAGAAGTCAAGTCAGCAGTAAGCTCGTTAGCTGATCGATTATTAGTAAATCTATTTAGCATTTGGCTACGTTGTGTCTAAAATGTTGTTTACTCAATATTGCATTTTTACTTACAAAACTGCTTAATAAAGTCAATGGTGCAGTCACAGTTACACTGACTCAACATCAGCATGGCTGTGATTACCTGCAAGCTGAAACTCATAGACTGTATTCAGTAAAACTGCACTGTGGCTCGTGTGATATTGCTGCTTAAATATATATCCCAGATGCACACTTTGTTCTCACTGCACACAAAGAGGAATTATAGCTTTTGTTTTTTCCTATGTAGTGGTGCCAACACAGAGGCAAGCCCAGTGTGGCAATTCAATGTGTTAGGGGAAGAAACAGGCATTTATGTGGAGAATG
This sequence comes from Bagarius yarrelli, assembly GCA_005784505.1. Taxonomy (NCBI): domain Eukaryota; kingdom Metazoa; phylum Chordata; class Actinopteri; order Siluriformes; family Sisoridae; genus Bagarius; species Bagarius yarrelli. The sequence continues at coordinate 131,477 of VCAZ01000104.1, forward strand.
ATGTTCTTTGTTTGGTTTGGCATAATGCAAGATCCAAAAATCTTCTAAATAAAAGTCTTTAGAGTTTAAAAAAGGCCATGTGTGTCTATAAGATAAAAAAAACAACCAATATGCAAAACCGAACTGTTCTTTCTTGGGTACTCTCTCAGTCCCAACAACCCACCAACAAAACCTTTATGTTTTATTTTGAAAAAAATTTCTGTAATTTATTTGATGTTAGAAGCTTTTAAAAGCAATGACTCCTGAAGTCTCTAAGGGTTACAATATATATCATATATATCACGATCCATAGGTCACGATAGATTACAACTAATTGCAATTCAATACATACTGCATTGAGTTTCTTGAAACTTGCCACGACAACTGTATGACAACTACAAGAGTGGTGGAGGAAGTCGTTTGACACACACTAAGGGTTTTAACTAAATATTAACATCCGTTAAATATGCCTTAATACCAGAGGATTAGAACGTTAATATACTATCATGAAAAAAATATTGCAATATTTATCTTTATTGACATTTTAGGGTTGTAAAGCTGTGATGTAATGTAAATTTAACATAAACTTCTATGAAAACATTAATGAGCAGACAATGATCCTAACCAATGGAGATGATAAAACTAGTGTCACAAAAATCAGATGAAAAGTCAATAGAGAATTTTGTGTATTAATTGACAACATGAAAACTATTGCTTGTCTGCAAAAACATTTAATAAAAGAGAGGCAAAAAGCTGTAAGACCATATGTATCAAATAATATTTATGATGTTAGCACTCCGGCATTTATGCAGGTATTTACTAATGTCCATATTTAAGCTTTGCTGGATTTAAAGGAAAGGAACGCTAACAATAAAATTCAATCTGTGACATTAAGTTTGATAAATGCTTCAATTTTAGTTTGTTAAGTACATAATTCACTACTCATTCTTAAATTTCATTTTAATTGTCTTTTTATCTCAACCTTTCTTAATGCATTTTAAACTAACAGGAATGATCAAGGTACAGATGTTTCAGTGTCACTTTTTCAGTTTGACTGTTGTATTTTAACTATTTAGTTAAGGGGCAGCGGTGGCTCAAACGGTTAAGGTTCTGAGTTGTTGATTGGAAGACCAGGAGCACCAGGGTTCAAGCCCCACCAGTCAGCCACTGTTGGGTTCTTAAACAAGACCCTTAAAACCCTTTCTGCTCCAGGGGTGCTATAACATTGCTGACTTTACATTAAATTAAATAAATATATTACATTTATTTCATATTTAAACATTTATTTACTGTAGCATATTTTTTTACAGTTAAGTGCTGTTTCTTTAAATTTCCTAATAATATTTTGCACTATTTTAATTAGTAAGGTAGGATTTCATTAATTTATCGGCTAATAAGGACTAAGCTAACTAACAGTATCGGTCCACATCAAGTTAATACTAAAACCGAAAGGATGAATGTCCACTAAAATAACCTTTTATTTACAAACACTTGATTTGTACACAAAATCAAAACCTAAATAAGTTCTAACATTTTTTTACGTTCCCGGAACCTCTTTAACATTCCAACAGCGTTAAAACAACTATATGCAAATTTTCATATTGTACAAAATCTCTATTCTGGCTGTGTTATTTTCCTGTGAGGTAAAACTTATAGACATCTCTGCGAAGTAAACAAACCACCATGATACCCTGCCAACAACGTGAATCCCATTTGACAGTCCTTATTAACCCAGCTTGCCCAAAATAGTAAGCACATTGTTTATTAAACTCCTGTCAGCCTAGTAGGAGCATCCAAATTTAGAACGGAAATGACCTCTCCATGAGAAAATAGTATTTGTTTCTTCTACCACTGCACAGTTGTGCTCGGGAGCCAGGAAGTTGCATGCCCCCTTTGTTTCATCCTTGGATTTTTTTTGTTCTTTCTTTCTCTTCCTGTTGCCAAAGAGGAGGAGGAGGGCTGGATTGGCATAAACACAAAGACTAATTTGTTTGTTGGTAAAGAGAAACTCTTCTCCACGGTTCCTGTTGGATTCATTAATGAAATCAGAGCAGCATTGTATGAATGGAACAGCCCAGGAAGCATAGCTGTTTATCTGCACACGATACTAATTAATCTAAACAGTTTGACTCCAACACATAAAATACCAATTACCGTCTTACTTGTCTTAGACACTCTGTTATAGAGACGTTTAATAAATGTCTTTTCACTGGCAGGACTGTACAAGCTGCCTGGAGCCAACTGTAACAGCCATGTGCCCACCAGTTGACCTCTACCGTGATTGCAACAGTGATCTGAGACCCGTTTCTCAGCTCCCATTCCACTCCCATAACACTTCTAGAGATCCAGCTCTTCCGTAAACACACGCCCAGGCACAAATACTTTTACTCCTGGGCCATCCCACAAAGAAAGGCTTTCAGCCCATTAAAGTGGACAACATTTTTATGATTTTGTCGACTGGATTTTGTATGCTATAAAATGTTATTCAGACTGTTTTTTATCCCAAAATGTTATAGACAATGACCTAGATTCTGTTTGTGGAACATCTAAAACTCCTTTAAAATAATGGAAAGTAAAAAAAAACTCAACTAGAGACTGTTTTAATATTTGAAACCCTCACTCTCTTAAGACCTGTCAAAAGTCTGCACTCATTTCCTATGTCCTCGGCTGTAGTTACTGTAAGTTCTAAAATTATGAAAATAGTTCTAATTGTAGTTTTTATATAACAGTTTAAATATTTTAAGGGCTACAAAATGTGGCAACAATTAACAACAATGTCAGTGTACGAAACACATTACGTTTGAACATATTTCAGGTTAAGACAATAATGTCTCATCAGTGCTTTTACTCCCCAGTAAATACACATTGAGATAAAATGTGATAAATCCTTTACTAATGATTTTAAAACCATCTTTTTTCATATTTGTCCATGATTAACAAGCTACCAAAAAAATGTTTTTTTAACATCCTATTCTACATTTTTTCTTTCTCCTCCTCTTATAAAAACTAAATTCTAAAATGTGGCTTTGGAGATTTCTCAATTAGTCACAAAAGTATTAGTAAATTTTACCCATGATCCCCTGGTTGACCAAAAATGGACAAAACGACCTAATCTCACTGATTCACCTTCAGCTGATAGTAATGACCCTGCAGTGTTAGCAATACTGTAAAAAGATGCAGGAAATACCAAGAGCGATAATATCATTAAATGTAAAGGGGGGGCCCTAAAATATTTTCTTAGGAAAAAAGGGGGGTCCCAGACAAAAAAAGGTTGGGAACCACTGTCCTACACCAACCATAACACACCATGTATTTATGAAGAGTTGGGTCTCTTAGTTACATTAAAGGAATAATGTAAATATCATTAAAATAAACAAAACATTCTAGAAAACGGTGTGCTTTTAATTTTGTGGCAACAAGTTTCTCCATCTATTGACATGAGGCAAAATCATTCAGCTCGATGATGAAACGCTTTCTCGAAATTTACTTCTTGAACTATACAGACTAACTAAAGTGGCAAACACGCACAATAAAACGTAACATGACAAAAAAACTGTAAAACATAAACTGTAGCATTTATAGTCATTTCCTGGCTGTGTACCAATAAAGTACTACAAATTTGCTTTAAACAATAAAAATTATTATTAATTATTTATAATTAAATTTAAAAAATTAAAAAGATCTGCATGACATGGTTATAAAATCAACCTACAGTTAAAGCAGACTGGATCTACATTATATATACTAATGCACTGGGACACCTGACTGTTACACCCTAGAGAGGTTTAGTGAGGTTAGGTTCGTCCACACAAACTTTAAAACACCATGTTTTCAAACAAACACATACTCATACACAGACTTATGGGTGTGTTGGTTAGGTGTCCACAAACTCTTGGCCATATCGTGCAAGAAGATCTAGTTTAAAGGTCTTGTTTATGGATGTGTGGAATGCTGGGGTTTAAACTCACAACCTTATGATCTGTAACACTTCTACTTAAAAGATAAATCAGGGATGTGGTAGCCCAGTGGTTAAGGTGTTGGTCTACTAACCAGCACCTTGTGGATTCGATATCCAGCAACACCAAGTTACCACTGCTGGTCCCCTGAGTAAGGACTACTAACCTCAAATGGCTCAGTAGTGAAATCAAATTAGTGAAATCAAACTTTTCTCTTCCTGGTGTATTGAGAAACACATAAGATTAAAAGCCTGGTTTGAAGCGGTGACTCCACACCCTCTTACACGCTTTCACTGCACTCGTTAGCAACATAAGGCAGAAGGAAATCTAATCATGGCATCCAAAAGCTACGAATAGCACTGTCCATAAGATCAGGCGTCTAGAGTCCACAGAACTCAGGCAGAGCAAACAAGGCATCCAGGCATCTCTTCATCTCAGCATGTTTTTCACACCACTGAGCAAATAGACATATCAGGAAATCCAGCATCCACTGTTTGCGTTTGATAAGTCGATCCTGGCCTTCCACAGGAATCTCCGACAGGTGTGGTGGGATGCTAGGAGGTTTGTGATATGATTTACAGCAACATCTTGGGTGCTTAGTAGGAACAGTCATGCAAAGCTCACTCAACATATCGTTTATGCTGTTGTAACTGCTGTAGGAAAAGTACAAGAAAAAAGCTTCATGGTTGTGTGAAAGTCATAATTATTGTGATTGTATGGTGGGAGAACGGTACAATTTCTAATTAGAAAAACACAGATAGCAGAACTGTCTTTTTCAGTGGGGTTTTATGTGAAATAGAATCAGTAGTTGTATGTGTAATATTTGTGTGTAGTTGAATAAGCAGCATTTATTATCCATTTGATCCAATTACAGCAACTGTTTTGCACTAGACTGCTCCCAAGGGATAACTGGATTGAGCAAACACCACACTCACGTGGAGAGGCATGAAAGCAAGCTTTTGGCTTCTGCCCAAAAGACCCTGCATCTGCCACCTCGACTGTGCTTAATCCCCCCACATGCTGGAAGTCATCTGACCATAGGTCTTGTGCTACACTTCCCCTCGGTGGCCCTCACTTCAAAAGCTTGAGCTCATGTGTCTGACTGAGCCTACAAACAACATTCATTCCTTTCTTTCTTACTGCACTGTCTGCATTAACCCCAGTGGCTAGAAAAGAAAAAAGCCATTATGCCAGGGACGCCCAAACTCGGTCCTGGAGGGTACAGCGTCCTGGAGTTTAGCTCCAACTTACCTTAACCTACCTGTAAGTTTTAAATATACCTAGCAAGATCTTGATTAGTTGGTTCAGGTATGTTTGATTAGGGTAGAGCTAAACTCTGCAGAACACTGGCCCTCCAGGACCGAGTCGGGTAAACCCCTGCCTTACTAGGCAATATGGCTGCTGAAAATACTGAACGCATTAACATACAATCAGGATATATATACCGATTTCTCCCAAATGACACTGCCCCTCTATCCCCACAGCCATAAAAGGTTCCATGACTATAAAAAATAATATACACATCGAAAAGCCTTTTGGAATAGAACTCACATTTAAGCTGTTTTAAAGGGTTGTGATGGACCTTACTAACACATTTTATGTATATATTTTTCTTTCATTTGTCCCTCACCTTGTAACTGAATACCAGGGTGTAAACATACATGTTAGCTCATAGAATAATAAGTGCATTAAATGAAAGGCTTAAACCTAAGGACATCAAGTCTGCCTGCCTCCAGGGTAAAAAAACTTGTTCCCATAATCATTGGACTGGTCTTTCCAGCTAATTAACTTGCTAACTTTGGCTGGATCCATTGTCACAGTAAGTGGGTAGTTATAAGGCAGCCTGTAAATCCCCAGCAAAGGTGTAACACACTTTATGTACAGTGGTTAGCATGCGTATCATATTAGCATAGCATCTCTCTCAAAGCTATAATAGCTATGGCAACTGGTAAGTTAAAAAACCTGAGGTTTTATTGACTTATTTATAGAGTCACGTTTGATCTTTTACGTTTTTGAGTATTTTTGCTGAAAAGACACATAAAACACCTTTTATAGCCGTTGGGTAGATCTATTGCCTAAAAGAATTATACATAAGATTTAGGGCCTGTTTAAACCTGGTAGTTTCATGCGTTAATTTTCTTATTGGACAGATATTCAGTCGTGAAACGACCAGGTGTTAATACCCTCTGAAACGCTGAAAGACGGATATGAATCCGATCGTTTAAAACACATCAGGGGGTGGTCTGGGATGAAATTCAGACAAAACCAGACCAAGTCTAAATGCATCTGTTTATTCTAACCACATACGTCAGTACAATGCTCACTTAAGCGTGCTTATTGACCGGTATGGCCTGACGGAGGTGAATGTGCATCTTTATTAAATTGATTTGCGGTGTCACACAAAGATATTCACAGGTCTGGCACCCTATTCTGAAACAGGATATCCAGTCTTGTTCCGTAAAAGAGGCCAACACTATATTTTCCCACCAGTATTGACTCCGAGCTCTCTTTTCATCCACGTATCTTGCCGTAATAATAACTGCCTTTTGGTGTGTAAGCATTGTTGCAGGCTTTCTTGGCAAAATAACAGTGGGGGCAATTTCAGGTCAGCAGAAATATTTGCATTTCATGAGGGAATAGAAGATCAGATTCATATCCGTTTCGCTGACACGCATTTATGTGGCCAGGTGTGACTAGGTGTAAGTAGGCCCTTTTTCAGAGAATAAGTAAGAGAAAAGATCCACCTGTTTGTTGCTTCTAATTTATATTCAGGATTCAAAGGATGCTTTAAAAAGGTCCCTTCTTTCTCATAGATAATTTAAAAAGGGGTTAAATACATATACCCTTCTAATAATACATTTACAGACTTTTTCTTACACCGTGAGTCACGTAGGCAAACGGTTCTGTCATGAGAGACGTAGAATAGAATCAAACCTTTAGAAAGTAAAAAATTAGAAAAATGTAACATTGTATTTAACCACTAATATTACTGCAAAATAACAAGATTAATATCTATAACCATGTTCTATGGCTTAAGTATGATATAAAGTAAAAAGTTTACTTTTTTTGGCACTAAAACACAAGCGTGAGTCAGCATGTACAAATGAAGTTTGTCCTCACAGTCAGCTTTGCTGCGCTACAGAAAACAATGAAACATGTGAGAGAGTGCTTTATTTTAGCACATTAGTGTAAATCACTTTCCTTCTAGTCGAGGGGGGGCCAGCGTGGCTCCTAGATTACACAGATGTAGATAATATAATGTCCTTGTTTAAATTAAGAGTTGCTGCTCAGCTCAGACATTCTTCTCGCTGCAACCGATTTGAAGGTGCAAACTAGCAGTGACACAGATTCAGTGACTCATATGCTGCCCTGGTGTGCATGCAGAACAAGTAGAAACGCTTCACCACATCCCACCCTCAGTGCTACCCCCTCAGCAGAGGCAGTATGAAGAGGAGAGAGAGTCTGGCCAATGCAGAGTGTGTGAGTCATGAGAGCAGAGGCCCACAATGTCTCAGTCACAAGCAGCAAAAACAGAACCAGAGCCGAGAACTGCAGAGCTCAAGGTAGACAAAAGGTCTAAAAATTCTAACTTCACAATGTGTCAGTCTGGTGACAGACATTTCTGCCTATATTTTTCAGCCACAGTGTTTATAGATGAAACCCTAGTACAGTCACTGGCATTTTCGAACCTATTGATTACACCAGCTAAAATAAATGTAAGCTAGAATGGAATTCAATCAAGTTTTAAATTTCAAATAAAGACGTATTTGCGCGGCAAACTACTGACTAATCCTGAAGCCCAGAAAAGAGAACTTTTTTAAATATTGTGCATGTTCGGGTCTAATGGCAGTCTGCGTGCCAACTTACAAGTCATGCAGGCCAGAGATCGCCTGCGCAAAGAACGGCAAAACAGTCCACAAACTCCACACTCTTTAGATCAACAAAACCCGGTCTGTTTCCTTTGGTCATGTATTTTTGCATGTTCTATTTTCAAATCCACGAAGTTTCTCCTCTCCCGTTCAGTTGATGAACCTTGGAGTCTTGTTTGCCATGAAACAGAATGAAAAAGGCATGGAAACTTTGCTGCGGTTAAACTTGAAAGGGAGCTAAATTACATTTTATTAGTCTGACCAGATTATTAAAATGAACAGTATGAAAACATTTATGAGACCAGTGAGAACTTTCTAATGAAGCATAGCTATTAATTTAGTCTTCAATGTTTGAAACCAATTTTTTACAATTTTAAATATTTGGGGAAGGAAACACATTACGGAAGACTAAATGATTAACCCTGTCAGTCTTTTCAGTAAAATCTCAAATAACTCTCCCAGTCTGAAAGCATATTTTTGGTTATTAATACATATATATGGTTTTTAATTTGTAATAGTCTTAAGCCTGTAGTTAAGCAAATAGGGACCCTTGGACAAGAATCTAACAGTATTTCCTCTGTCACTCATCGGTCACTTAAGCTCTTTTTCTTTTTAGTATTGGTTTTAAGCTGATAAAGAGGATTTGCTTTCATTAACTGCTTATATCTGTAAATGAGTGTGTTAATGTGTATGTCTCTTTAATGAACTGAAATCCCAGCCCATGTGTATTCCGTATTTATGTTCCCAGTAAAGGTTTAGACATCACCATTTCTCTTTAACCAAACAGAAATCAAAATGCTCAGCTCTCACTTATACGACTCATATGACATTGTTTAAGAAGTTTAATTGTTACTGTGCTTCTCCCGAGTCATTCAGTATTTCATTCTGGCCCGATTTTGCTTAGCCAAGTTATTGCGTTTCTATAACTGACATCTAACATCCTGTCAGACGGTAATCTTGAAGTGTTTTGGTCTAAACAGGAAAGTAGTAATTAAATAAGTTTATAGGAGCAAAACGCTTTTATTACCTGTCATGCCTCTGCTCTTGCCTGTAGTTCATAAATCAACCCAAACATGTGTGGTGATAAAAGCCGGTGCAGAAATGTTAACTCACATACTTTTCTAAAAAATATTAGATGTTACTGACTGATTAAGTATTTATTTAAAAAAAAAAAAAAGCAATAATTCAATTTATTCAGCGTGTATTATTGATTCATTATATTATATAACACACATATTTCAATAAAAGAGACTATTTATTTAACTAAAATAGAGCAGACCATCTCTTTTAAACATATCTGGGTTAACAAATTGGAGTAAAAAAACAAATCCCAAAAACAAAAATCGTTCAGAAATTCAAAAGAAATAGTGAATCATAATCTCTCAGACTATCACATTTCGAAAGAAAAACTACACACTAATTCAGTACTGGTACACTTGTGGTCTGTTTCTGTAAAACATTTACAGCTTGTAAATCTGACTCACTAACTCAGTAAGTATGTGCTAATATTTTTTATTTATAACTTTATTACTTATACCAGTATACAAACAGTCACTTCTAGACAGTATAACTTTCGTAAAATGTACTTTTTTATTATACAACAAACCAGATCAACATGTATATTTATAGCAAGTTGCTTTTTTAATAAACCTTAACTGTCTGATTATAATACATTTTTCGTTAGGGTCTCAGTGAATCCAGAGCCCATTTTGGAAATACAAGGCATGAGGCAGGAATACAACCTGGATGAAATGCCAGGTCATAGCAAGGTCCTGTATACACACATGCTGTATATACACATATTCCCAAGCTCTTGACTGAAGCAATGCTGGAAGTATTTCATGAAATTCTGCCATCAGGAAATTAGAGAGACTTAATACCAGCAGTAGTTTTCAAGAAAGACTTTGTTTATCCAGCTTTATTTCTCTGACCTAACACTCTTCCAGTGAAGCCAGTCCAAAGTAATATAGTAATTTATATAACCCAAAGACAACCACATTTCCTATTGCCTATAACTATTTTGATCTTTAGGTGCATGTAAAAATAAAAGGGCATAAATCAGCAAACAGCAATAAAAACATGCTCTGGTACAACAAAATGATTTTAGAGGCAGAACAACGCAGCCTACTGATAGTGATGAATTGAAGCATAACCTGCTTAAACTACCTTTGCAATGCAAAACTCTTTTACAAAAACTCACTACGAGATGCTTTGTTTCTCCCATCAACACTCTACACTCAGTAAACACTTAAGCAGAAACCCGGTTTAAAGATGCTTTATCCACAACAGCTTAACAACACATTTCCTCGAATTCTGCTTGTCAAAGGTGCAGTGTGTCCTTTTATAAAACAGCCTCCTGTCTGGGTGCAGAAGAATGGAAAACAGCTCCAGGGACTTTTAGTTCTCTCTTTCACTATGTATGTAGTTTGGTTCAGTCGGGGTGGTTCGCAGCGAGGTTGTTTTACTTGTTGATTTTACACCAGCTCTCATTTGATTATTTACCATTCACAATTCAGGCATTTAGCAGACGCCCTAATCCAGAATAATTTACATTTTATTACCTCATTTATATAAATAAGAAATTGAGGGCCTTGCTCAGTGGCCCAGCAGTGGTAACTTGATGGTGCTGTGACTCAAACCCACAACCAACACCTTAACGACTGAGCTTGATTATGTGTGTTGCAAGTACAGAAGACACATTTACATTACATTTACATTTATGGCATTTGGCAGACACCCTTATCCAGTGCGACTTACATTTATACAACTGAGCAATCGATGGTTAAGGGCCTTGCTCAGGGACCCAAAGTGGTGGCTTGGTGAAGCTGTGAATAGAACCCAGAACCCACCTTAACCATGAGCCACCACTTCCACCTTCCAAGACACGAAGCTCTGGGTTTTACAGGACTGGTGATAAGACCACATACCTGATACAGGTGTGTTGTTAGCATAAACAGGAACCGTTTGTATGAGAAGATTCGAGTCGAATAAATAAGCTAGTCTGCGTATTTACGCAAAGAAACCCAACATTCTGCGTATTCACGCAAAGAAACCAAACATTCTGCGTATTCACGCAAAGAAACCCAACATTCTGCGTATTTACCAGGGAACAAAAGCTAAAACTGGATGCACCATTAGCACAGTGTCCCCAAGGCTAGCGAGGAATACCTGCATCCCCAAAACAGGCCCAGTCACACAAATATTCACAACCATGTTTAATGAATGCACACTGGAAAGATTACATTTGGCCAATTAAAAAAGGGTCATTTAATACGAATAATACTGATCCTCTATTAATAAGCATAATAAGAATAAACGTTAGTCGTATGAAGCACACTCACTGTCTCCAGTCTGTCCGCTGGCGGAGTGGCGCATCGTGAACACACACAGCACCAGACCCCAGAAGAAGGTCGGAATATTTCCCGCTGTTCCTGATCTCATTCCGATCATCAGAAAGCCCTTGTTCCACATCTATTAAACAGTAAACACAAAAACACAAAACAAGAAGGGAAAAAAAAAAACACCAAAAAACAAAAGCAGCCCCGAATCGTCTTTTTATATTCACTGATGGGAAAAATGAATCCGCGCTGAAGCCTTAATAAATTCCTCTTCTTGGGAAAACATTTAGATCGATAAACTATTATTCCTGCCAGCGACTGGGACATCTGAATCTTCTGGATCCATGGATTTTACACGAGCGACAATCCGCATCTTCAGCCTCCATTTCTCGGAGTGAGAGGGGAAAAAACCCAAAAGAAAAGCAGCGCTTTTTCTCTCATCCAAAAGTGAAATGCCTTCATGTAAACAGAACGTGGTTTTAATTCATTCTCGGCTTGATTGCAGTCAGATCCCTGGGATGTGTGGAAAAACAGCGAGCTTAGGCTTTAGGCTTTAGGCGAGGATGACTTGGATAGGCTATGAATGAGAAAACGTAGCTATCCGTTCAATGAGCTTCCCAATAGGGCCACATCCAAAATATCCGCCAGGACAAAAATGGTTTCGACCAACTGCAACCGCTCGCCTTCTCCCTCCCTCCCTCCCCCCGTCCGTCTGCGCTCGCTCTCACGACCTGCTTTTTCTGCAGGATAAATAATCTTTATTAACCCGTAGATTTCGTGTTTGCAGATGATTTTCCACGGCGACCTTTTTTTAAAATAAAAAAGTTTTGTGTGTGTTTTTTTTAACAGATGGTGGTGGAGGTTTCTGCGGTGTTACTGAGCTCCACTGCAGCGGCCCAGACTCCTGTGATCTCTCTATCTGCTGCTCCGAGGATCACCGCTGTAAACAACACTCGGGATACACACACACACACACACGCACACACGCAGTGGGCAGGAAAAAACGGAGTGGAGTAGACACAGTCAGCGTGGGAATCCTCCATCAGCAAATTTATGGAGAGCCACACGACTGGACCATCTGATGATAAACACACAATCTCTGGTTTCGGAAAAATAAAGTGTTTGGATCTACAAATTGTCTACAAACCTCTGACCTAAATGCGCATTCATTCCTCCACCCTTCAGCATTAGCTCAGCAGTGTTTACAGGGTAAATACAGCTTATGTGATCCGAAGGCTCATAAATATAAAAAAAGGATTTCTAAAATCATCTCCCTCCCAGACTGCCCTGATAAGGGGAGGGGGATTGGGGGGCTTGTAAACAACCTAACATAGAACATTCATTTCATTAATAAAACCTTGTAGTAATATAGGAATCTTTTTGACGGGAAGAAATGTCAAAATGTCGATGACTAAAATTGTTTATAACATTTATGATTGATATAGTTAATCCTTCTCATGATGTGTTCATAGTAATACGTTACTGTAAGTGCGCACTGACTGCTGTAAGCTACAATAGTATGTATTTACTTTAAAAAAGAACTTGGAAATATAGATGAATTCATTACGCAAGTTTCTCACTGCACTGTACACATTTATTTTTATTTATTTATTTTTGTAAATTCCGTTTTTACAAGCTAAACCTACGCTATTCAACCTGGCTTATTCAGTTCTGGACCTGAGCGCCTGTAGTGGACACTCGTGGTATTGCAATGTTTGTTATCTTCACAAGCATTAAAGACAAATCTAAATCATTTAAATGCAAACATTACGTTTTATATTTGTTATTAAAAAAGCTGTAATATCATGTTAATGACGAATTAGATACATTTAAAAATTCATTAAGTAAAATAATGGCCTAAGACCTTGTACTCACTTAAAACAGTGGGGTTAAAAATCACCCAACAGGTATATAGCATCTTTACCTACTGTTGGATTATTTTAACCCATTGCTTTTGGAGAGTAAGGTTTAACGAATGCATTGGGTTATAAATCAACAAAAACTTAAGGTGATTGAAGTTGATTACCAGTGTAAATAATTAAGGCTTTAGACTAATTATCAGCATATCCTGTGTACACCGCATTTGGTCTTCTCATCCCATTTATGTAAAGATGGCAGTCAAATTTTTAAGTGCAAATTTTATTCAAATAAAGCCTAAGCCACAAATGTACCTTTTGTACCGATTTAAAGGTTTGGCTGGTGAGAATTATCCTTCCTGTTATTATTTATTATCGAAAGACCGAAAGAACACAATATTCTTTCATATATAAATTATATGTTCAGTATGCAGGGGCGCCGTTAGCAGTTTTGGCCACTATAAAAAATTTTTAGGGGCCTCCTACCACAATGTTTCTGCACTGTTACAACTAATAAAACATATCTCTGGGCGACGCTGTTAGTATGGGATATGGACGTTATTTCAAATACGAAAATCTGGCTGCCCTTTTTAGCTGGCAATATGTAAAATTTAGTTTTTGGCGCCCCCTTTAGATCAATCAGGAAATAGTTTTCAAGGGATTGTTTACAAATCTAGTCAGGTCTCCTAAATAATCCTTAACAACCCCAAGCGGTTAATTATATGTAAAATACATGTCTGTATAATCATAATAGGTTTAACACAAAGCTAAAGTATATTAAAATATAAAATGTAGTAAATCAAACTGATTAACTGAATTTAAAAACATTTTATTAAATATTGTTTAAAAAATAAAGTAAATCCATGTAAGGAAATTCCATGTTTCACAGATATTACTAACGTTTTTTTTGCTTTTTTTTTTTTTTTTTTTTTTTTTTTTTTTACTATTTCACTAATCTCTACAACATTTTAGATTCTAAGCAAATATAAATGATAAGAATAACACTCTTATTTGAAAAAAAAAAAACCCAGTTAACTTTCCACAAAAACACATTTCCTAGGTGTCCCTGTGCACTAGAATTTGTAAATAGCACAAGTCATAAACAGATTTCGGAAAAAAAATCTAACGCTGAAATGAAAGGCCACTTTAAAGCAAGATAACGCTATTGGAACTGACAGCTGGGAGTTCTATGATGTTTTGGTAGCTAGCATTATAATTATTTTCTTTTGTGTTCTTCTCGATTTGTGTTGTACAAATATGAGGACCAATTTTAACATACATTGTCCACTACTATTTTGGGATACCATTCTATAATAAACAACAACTATTTCCCACGTCTTAATATTTACCTGGCATAACAGGTTATTGTCAATACTAGACATTTGCTTTTCTAAGCCTAAAATTAATAAAATTTATGAAAGACAAAGAATAGACACATATTTCAGTTGTATCAGTTGCTAAACAGACATGTGACCGTTGAACCTTTGAGACTTTAAACACACCAGCTCAACAAAAACAAATTCAATAAGTCAATCTCGCCTTTCCTTGAGAAAAGAATTTTAGAAATGTCCACAATTCCTCAGTGGAAAATTGGTGGTTTATGTGTAATGGGATAAAAGGAACCAAAACCGGAGAGACTGAAAAAAAATGTTTACTTCTTTTGGAGTGTGTATCATTTTTACTTCAGCATACCAGTGGATATTGACTACAGAAACAAAGACACTATAGCAGGAATACAGTATCTGTCATTGTACAGCAAATAGTCTTACATAAATGTCCCCTAATCTTTCGTGTCAAGAGTTTGGGGGAAGGGGGGGGGGGTCTGAGGGCATGATTGGGAAAAGTAAAGAAAAATGTAAACTTGAAGTCTCTATCAGGTTCTGTAGCATTACACACTAGCGCATAATTCCTGCATATTTTAGTGTTTTACCTGCCCTGACACACTCCAACCTTTGATGTACTTTCAGGTATCAGGTGTCAGAAAGCAAGAAAATACAAAACTCTGCTAGACAGTGGTACCCAAAACCAAGAGTTAGAAATTAAACCACCAGAACAGAACAGCAGGAACACACAGCAATGTATTTTGATTTAGATTAAGTCCCCAAAACCCACAACAACATGTTTTCTATAAATAATGCACAGCCACAGAATGACCTCTTTAGCATAGACTTAGTACAGCCACCTAGAGGGTGCAAAGAAAAATACAACTACAAAGGCCTTATTTGGCTATGTCTTAAAATCTAGGATGAATCCAAGAGCTTTTAGATGACTTGCTTACATTATTTTTTAAAACTGACCCGTATCTGATATCTGCATTTACATTATACACAGCAAAACAACCTAAGATGGACGTACTGCCCAGAAAAGGAAGTAAAAATGGTGCGATAATCAATGATTGCAATGGACAAAGATGAAATGATTATTTAATATGTTGCTTTCGCAAACTTATTTTTAAACGTCTGCAGAACAACGCTTTCTTTAGGTGTAGAACCGCTGCGAGAGGAAATATAATTATAAATAATTATACACATAATTATAAAATAAACACAGATCTGATCTGAATTAAAAATGCACAGGAAATTTTTTTTTTAATTTACTTTACTTTTTTATTTTTAACTGACTTTCTACTCAAAACAGGAGGTAATCAAAAAAGGGTCTTATATTTTGTTGTATCAACCATCTGTATTAAATAAATATGAAAAGTGGAGTTGGGATTGAAATTTAAGAATAAACGCATAGTGCAGAAACAAATGTGCTCTTTCAGAACCATTATAAATAAATTATTCTTCTTTAATTGGCCAAATATTTATCCTACCTACATGTGTGTAATATAAGATATGAAACATAACCAGTAATCATAAGCAAGCAGCCAATCGAATTGTGTATTCAAGCTGCCCAATTTCAATAATTTATCAAAGTCTGAAAGATTCAGTGCCTCACAAGCCACAAACCTGACAGCACGTCACCGAATACTAATCACCCAACCTGAAGGTGGTTTTAATGATACGACAAGGAGTGTAATTTCCACTGGGAACAGGGGGACAGGGGACAGGGGACAGCCCCCTCCCCCTTTTCAAAATTCCATTTGTATTATTATTTAACCTCACACTGTCATTGACACAAAGGAGCAGATCTTAGCAGGACACTGGCTGCATTTATACTGCAATTCTTGCTGCCCAATTTTGAATGCATGTGTCAAGTTACCCAATTTCGATACGGATACTAGTGATTTAAGCAGACAGATTGGATTTTCACCTGTATCAAGTGCAAGGTCACTGAATAAGCGACGGTGGCGCATGACGTCATTTCAGGTGGACGCCAAAAAGGATATATACATAGTTGTGCCGTGTATAGTGTAATGTAAATGCAGATGTGGGATGTGGGGTCAGTTTTCAAATAAGATGTAAACGGGCCGTCAAGAAATCGGATCTAGGTCTGCAATAGCAGTATTGCATGCAGATCTCAAAATGACCACTAGATGTCACATAATGACGGAGCCCATATATGACACCGAAATTTCCCCCTTTTAAATAAATATACTCAACCAGTAATTCGTATCATAACTACAGATTCATTGTTATAAAATGTATTTAAAAATAAATATATAAAATGATTTTGTTTATGTGTAAACATAAAATTCGAATATGTAAAAAATAATATTTTATAATTAAACACTGAAAATGGACTATAAAGTCAATGTGAAATAAATAAAAGTATGATCATTACAAATAATTGTATTATTATTATTTTTGTTAAAAACATTTTCCTCGATACCCAAAGCAAATTGTAATATTTTCTATGGCCAATTTATTTTTCTTAATGTAAATGTGGGTCTAATCATATCAAAAATGACTGACTTAATTGTGTTAAATATTACACAATAGATACTATATCAAAATTAAATAAAACTGGCCAATAATATGTACAATATTTATATAATATATGCAAATAATAAATATATAATAATATATACAAATTAGGTGAAAACCTTGTTATGAAGTTACTAGGGGGCACAAATGAAATGCAAAATTTTATTAGAACTTTGATTAATAAATATTTATTCACATAAATAAACCTAATTAATAATCAATGAGATTGTCTAAAAATGAACAATACAAATTTATGGACATCAGTTTCAATTAAAGTAAATCAGTCTAATACATTAGACCTTTTAAATAGCAGTGTAGTGATATTTTCTATAAAGCAAGTCTACTGTCTGTCAGCATACTAATCAATACATTGTTACTGCCAAAGTAACACTTTGATGAGGTTAGTGTGTTAGTGTAATGGGATAGACCGCCTGTAACTCGGATTAAAACCCCTAATTTACATTAAGTGTGTAATAAATTATTATTAAAATGACACTGCGTAGCAAGTCAACGCTTCTAAAATGGTTGTATTGCTATTCCGCCATTCGACAGCAGGTGGTGCTGTTTCACAAATAAAAGCATTTCAAAGGTTATTGCGCTTTCAAAATGGAATCCTTTAACTTCCCTGTCAGAAATCAAGGTAGGAACAAAACTGGCTTTAACCGGATACAGATTGAAAGCTGAATGTATGATTATAATAAAATAAGTTCTTTAATAAAAATAGTCATTAACATTAATCCATTCATATCTATACCCGCTTATTCCCTCATTCGGGGTCACGGGATCACACACACAAACTGAAATAGTCTTTAAGCACAATTTAAAGTTCAAGGTCGCTAAACGTCCAACAAACAGCAAGAATAAACATACATCTCTACATACAAATTAACAGCATTATAACCCTATTTAACTGGCTCACTTATCGACGCCCCCATTCAATTTATTATAAAACAATTTTTTAATTAGAGAAAATGTTTTGTCTGTGCGTAACGTCATAGTGACGTCATAGTGAGGCATTTAATCGTTTATAGTTTTTTAATTACGGAATTATTAAGTTATTTAAAAATTAAATACTAAAATCAATTAATTCTTTTTTCATTTGTCATACATGTCAAACAATTAAATATATATGCTTTTAAGTATCTTTATTAATAGAGAAATCCTGAACATGTAAAATCATGAAAAGGGTGTGTTTGTGTTATGCAGTTGATACAGTTACTTGGCTTATCAAATAATGTTTGATAGGAGAAACTAGATGGTAGGAAATAAAAAAGTTTACTCTTAAATTATTTAAAATTTATTTCAAAGGTTTTCACAGCATTAAAAAAAATACTTTTTACTGTATGTTTTATACTACAAACATGCATAATGAGTATTGTACCCACTTATGTTGTATTTACATTTTCTAACTAAAATTGCTCCAGTGAATTCCTACCCTGTGGACCTGCTAGATCAAGATTATGATGCTTTGTGGCCTGATTCTGAATACCTGTCCTGTCTTCAGTCAGACAAAGAGTCATTTCACCCTTCCAACGGAGCAGAGGTCAGTTCTAAGGATTACACAGGCTAGAGATAACAGGTAGTTAGTATACTATCAGGAAAACAAACAGTTTATTCAGTTATAATAACTAATTACAGGTCAAAGTAAGTTGGGACAATGTGGGGAGACTCAGGCTGTTTAGGGAAGAGGATCCACCTCATTCCCTTCTTGCGCTCCATTTACCCGAAGATGAAACACAAGGTTAACAACATTTAGCCTTTTTTAGCCAGTCAGGTTTTGTTATTTTTCCCCTTTTAAATATGTCACATATTTTGCAGTGGTTGCCGTATACATACATCACAAATGGTGGCCCATTGGTGACATTTTAAAGACATCTAGCAAATCCAGAAATGGACTCATTTTAGTAAGTTAACTGTTAATAATTTTGCTTATGTAGAATAAGGAAGGTTTCACCTATAACAGTAATTAAAATTTTTTATCGCTTACTCATGAAAATAAAGGTACTGATGTCATACTTTTTTATTATTATTGCCTTTATTACTACAGGTGGAGTCCGTAATTGAGAGAGTCATCCTGTTCCTGCTCAGTCAGGTTGTGTTTGGAATACTGGAACGATCTTTAAGAGAAAAAATGTACTTTTCAAGTCACCCTATGTCAGAATATGCCAAAATCTTTTGGCAAGATAGAGAAGCAGTTGGATTTTACACTGTTAAAAACAAAGGTGTGGCTGCCCTATCTGTTGTAAACATAAGTTTATCATTTTTTAAAGGGTTATTTTAACAACCTTGTTCTCCTGTTTTTTAAGGAAACCTGTGTAATGGATGCACTGGTCAGTGTTACCTTCTCCCGATGTTGGACACTGTGTTCGTGCGCAGACTCTGGAGAAGGAGCGGTCTAGCCATGCAGATGCTCCAGGATTTCTGCATGTCTATGCCAGATAATGTGCTGGGTATTAGCTACCCAATATCTTCCAATATGTATAGAGGTAATATAAGTGAAAAAAATGTATAATAGGAAAATCCTTTAACTCCAAATGTTTACAGATGTGTTTTACTCTCTTGATGATTCCATGTAAAACACATTTTTTCAGTTACCTCTGTATTGAAGGCATGATTTCTGACCTAATCTAAGCCAAAAAAAGCTTGTGGTTCTCTTGATCCTTCTAAAAGCTTGTGTTTTTTCAGATTTATTGTCAATGTTCTTTTTGAGGGATTTTAGTTCTTTGGGGGTTTTTTTTGTTCCAACTGTTTTCCTTTTAAAGGTAATGGCTGTGAACATGGTTCACTGAAGCAGACTATAACAAGGTCAAGAAAAATTTCATGCTTCTAGACATGGTGTCATTTGTTCTGATGATTCAGTACTTATAAACAGTCAGGTTTAAAAGCCACAATAATTTTTATCCTAGCAACGTAAATGATGCCTTGCACCCTGTATTATTTAAATATTTACCCAATTTAAACGCAAACCAATTTTTTGTAAACTGTTATTTTCTTTATTTTCTTACAAAGATATTAATTATTAAAATAATGATTTTTAAAATTAAAAAAATGGTGCTAACTCACCCTTCTAATACATTTATATTTGAACTAGAAAGTTTACTAACACAACTGGTCCTAAACTTTGTCTACAGTATGTAAGAAGTATCTGGAGATTCATCCGGAACAAAGAGAGCGCCTTTATGAAGTGGAAGCTCCTGGAAATTGGAGTCAGAGACGCAACGTTTGGTTAAACATACTTCTCCAGCACAGTCCAACAAACAGTAAGCATGCGTTTCTGGTAGCGGTGTAAAGATAGTGGGGTCAATATTTTTAAAATAACATTTTACAATATGTTTGTTTTTTTTGTTATATACCACAGAAAATTACCAGTGATTCTATTTTATATATGGATACCACATAATCACATAATTTACCCAATATACCCAATCATTTTTGTGAAATCTCTGCTAAATCTATTAGCTTTCTATCATTTTCTATTAGGGTTTTATATACCAGATATCTGTTTTATCAAGTTAGGATTATCAGCAGCATCTATTGAATAAATAAGTGCTTGTGATTTGCCTCAGCACTAATGCTGAGGCAGCTGTTACTCAATTACTCAACTCAGAATCAATTATATGTGCGGTCCAAACTAAGATATAAAAATTAAAAGCTTTTTCTTAAAACAAAATTTCGTGTTTGCAAGTTTGATGTTATTGTGTTGTGTAAACTCAACTAATATTATAGTTTTTATAGGTATAGCTCCAAAAGAGAGCCCTGACATCACACAAGCTACTAAACAGCTAACAGCCACTAAAGGGAAGGTAAGATTACATAACCCACAATTATATCAGTTCAGCATGCCTTATGGAAAGTCCATTATGCAGTTGTGTATGAGCAGAAAGTAATGCAAAATAGAGCAAACTTTCGAGAACTTCATATGTGCCAAGACAAATCTTGTGACGACATCAAAACACAAATTCAGCCAAACTATCATGGAAAGTAGTTACATAATTCTTTACTGGCAGACGTTTAAACTGAAAATTATGTGCTTGCCGTTTTACTAATTAAAATAGTTTCCTAACAAAATACTGTAGCACCAAAATCTTGGGAAATTGCATGACAATTTTAGAAAAAGACAGTCACAAAACTGAGGAGGGGTGTTTTTTATAAAATACATGTTAAGCCTGATCATAATATCATCATGTCAAATGATAATGTCTGACAAGCTAAAATACAGGAAAAACTCTTAAAACCGAGCATGTAAACCCAACTACAATTGCTGTATTACTAATCATTTCTGCATTGACACAAAAAATTGTAAACTCAGTAGTTTTCATTTCTTTCTAGAAGAATGCGCTAGCCCAAACTGAAACAAGCAGTCCCCAGAAATGTGTGAAGAAGCCACTAACAGACCAGGCTGGGATACAACAGAAGTGTAAAAAAGCCAAGATATCATAAACATTTTGTTGTTTTGAATGATCTAGATGTGGTATTTGAATGAGCTGTTTTTTTAAAGGTCTTGATGATAAATACTGTGTTTACTGTAAACTTGATAGCACTCTGTCAGTTGATTCAGAACTGATATAAAAGTATTTACTCAATAAAAAACATTTCTAACGAAAGTTCTTATGCAGTGGGTCGGGTACTGAGCTCATATCCTCATACTTTTAAAAACGCCAAAGACAGATACCTCTTGTGACATAATTGACAAAACTTTTAGTGCACAAAGACTCTGGCAGCATCGACAGTATGTCAGACACTCCGGTGTGGAAATATTTCAAAATTAATTAATGATGACTGCAATTTTTGTTCTGCAAAAATTAAAACTCAAAAATGAGCATAGAGAATCGGCGGCTAGCAGTAATGTTAGCACTTGGCAATCAATCCTGCAGGTACAGGTAACAATATTGACAAGTACTAGAAAAAATATTGGTACTTGTTTTTTTTTAAATAGTGTGGGTGCATCTCTAGTCGTCAGTTACAGAAATAGCAAGATCTCTGCAGCAACAAGGATTAAATTCCAATTTAAACAAAACTGCATCTGGTTTTAACAGTATTCATCGGCTACATCTGGATTTAACAGAAGCCATTGACACTATAAAATACTGAAGAACAAGCAAGAATAATTTAATTTGTAACATGATCGTGTAGTTAGAGTTTTATTCAGCTTTTGTCTGTTAGAGAAGTGTCTTCTGGAAAACACTCTTAACCAAAGACTAAGGTGACATTGGAAAAATACAATATTGGACTTTTATTTCCTGCTTTTTTTTTTCTCTACATCTGGAAATGTTTTCTTTGTGGCGAATAAATTCAACGTAACTTTCAACCCACACAGCCTGTTTCCCATGGGTCAGGATGTTGATCTCTCTGCTGAAGCAGATTTAATATTGCATAAATCCCTATAAAAAAGCTACAATCAGGCGTGACGTTCAAACAACATTCCAAAAATATTAAATAAGATGATGCTGATTTACCACATATAAAGGATATCCTGTTTTTTGACCTTTCTGCTTAAATATTAAAGTGTATTTAATGTTTAATATAAATGTATTTATAACAAATTGAGAGATAATTTGCATTTCATTTTTACAAAAATAGTTTGTAATAGAAAAGTACAAACATTAACAGTTACATCGGGATAAAATGGAAAATCTCAAGGTTTAAACCGATTCTCACAGGACTTGAGGTTTGGTTAATAAATTCGGCTCCATGACTGGTTTTTAGTATTCAAACAAAGCTATCCATAAATAGAGCTTCGGTCATGTCATTTAATAGATTGCTTAAGTCAGCAAACCAAAATGTCATTTTGCATAAGAAAATGTTGGTTAAAACTAAAACTTGGCAGTAAGCTCTCCATAAACAGTGTGCTGCCTGAACAATCGTGGTGAGGTTACAGATAAATGTTTTTTTGGTTTTTTTTATCAGTAAACTCTATAGTCCTTAGTAAGTGCTTATGTAAGAAGTGACAGCTGAAATGTGCCCTGAACGTGTTTCCTACTTTATTAAGTGCATAATTTTTCTGCAAAAACATTTATTTATCAGTGCTTGCAAAACAGAAATGTAATAAAATTATTTTAATAGGTGACACAATAGCTTTTAAATGTTTATGGATACATTTAATGTTGCAACATGTCTATAGGGAAAGTTGATGGCAGCTAAATGTTTTGGGGTTTTTTGCACTCTTTTTTCATTTTTCAATTAAAAGATATGGTTTGAAATAATAATAATAATTAAATATATAATGTAACAAACCAACATGAAAACCAGTCTGATATGACTGACTGAAAGTGCTAAATATTAAGACATCCTTCCAATTCAAATTGTATTTGTCACATACATATTGATACAGAATACAACATGCAGTTTACTCCAGTTTACATGCAGGTACTCCGGTTTCCTCCCACAGTCCAACAATATGTATGTTAGGTTGAATGGTGATTCTAAATTGCCCGTAGAAGTGAGTCTGTGTTTGTTGCCCTGTGATGGACTGGGGACCGTCCAGGGTGTTACCCCTCCTGCCTTTCGCCCTTTCAGAGACACCTGGGATAGACTCTGTGACCTGCTATATAGAAGATGAATAAATGAAAGTACTGTATAAGTGTGGAGGTAGGACATAATATGGTGACCTAGTGCGATTGTGTCACTAAAGTGTTTATGTGCCGGAAGAATATAAAATAAATGTCTCGTTACATAAAGCTTCATAATATTATCATTATCTACATTTTGTAGACTGCCTGCATAACAAGTCCTTATAAATTAGGTGTTTTTAAAGAACTATTAGAATAGGTGCATTAACATAAACGTGATTTTTCCTTATATCCAAAACTCCTTCAGCTGTTAACGAATATTGTTAACAGGTTCCTGGTTGGGTCAATAGTTAAAATGAGAGTATTTTGCATATGAACTATACAAGTTATGACTGATCTCACTTTTCTTATTGCGAAGCAGCAAGTTTATTTATCACTCTAATGTATTTTTATTCAGTTCCATTTGGAGTGCTTTCTAAAACGTGCATGACAACTAAAAATGTCCTGTGTAGTTTCCTTGCTGACAAGTAAAATCATAATCTGTTTCCATAACCCTATCATTTATCCTCGTTTAATACTATGTGACACACATCAGTGGACAAAGACAGAAAACCAAAACTAACAACTAAATAAAAAAAACTATAAAACAATCATACTGCTGTATTTGAAACTCCTTTTTTCTCTTTTCTTTTTCCTTTCCCATTTCCTCTCCTTTTCTACCCTACTCTGCCTTACCCTTTCCTTCTGCTGCTCTTGTAGGGGGTCACATTAGTGTAATTGATGTGGTTTGCTCATTCTGATTTCCCTGAGCTTGGGACTGCATTGGCCAGAAATTTGACCCAGGGCAGGGCAGTATCAGCACCACAGCACTAACCACCTGCCACCAATGTGTAATCCTTCAAATATCTTATCAACGTGTTAACAACTGGATGTCATAGACTTGTACAGTAAATGCTCCATATAGCCTAAGGTTAAAGAAATACAGAATTAAATATAAATTTTGGTATTTAGCAAACCAACAAAAAAATTCTAAGCAATTAAAATGTTTTGTACCAATAAGTTCTTCCAATATAAAGTCAGTAAAGAAGTTTGGTTTTGTTTTGTTTTTTTCATTTTTTTTATATTCAGAGTAGTCTAAATATAGTAAGCATGTGGCCAGCTGCTTTGTAATAAGAAGGAAAACCCTTCTGGTGTGATCCATCCACCACCAGTCACACTGTGGATTATTTTGCTATAACTGCATGTCCTTGTGATTTTTCTCTTCTATAACAGCATTACTGGGGCAGGAGTTTAGGAGAAAGGCAAATCACATGTTTGTTTTATGTGTTCGTTCTAATAAAGTTTCTATTACTGACTTTTATGGACTTTTATATCCACATTAGGGAAGACTTGAGGAGAAAAAATAGACTGTGTGCACAAGCTAATGTTGAGATTGTTGTGCTTTCCTCTTTGCCTGAAAAGTCACAAGATACGAATTTCTCAAAAATAAAAAAAGAAATAATATAATTTATGAGCTAATAGCTAAATTGTCTACCGGACGTCCCAAAACCTTAAAGGTAATTCTAAAGAGCACGTTGTTCAGAGCCGTCTATTTATAAAAACAATAATAATAAAACCGTCATCAAGTCGCTGAAGTATATTTTATTTTTGATTAAGAACAATCGCTTTTCCTGATTCCAGCCAAATTCCACTACTCCTCATCTCTTCCCGGGTGTCAACGTTGTCGCTTACTGATGACGTGAAATAAGGAAGCTAGTGCATTTTTTTTTTTCAGTTTAGTATTAAGTATCCGCGCAAAACCTTTAAAATGAGTCGTATATATGACAACTCAGCGTTACAAAATAAACCCGTTCACAGCGAGAAACTGTCTTTTGCCTGGGATCCATCTGTCCATCAGAGGTAAGATCGGATTTGGCAGAGTTTTGTAGCTCATGTGGTTTATTGTATACAACACATCTAAAGATTACATTTTGACTAAACCTCCGTTTTAGTGGCCCGGGATGGATTTTAGAGGGGACATTTGTTGATGTGTCCCGCCATGCACTTACCGACATCAACAATAAAAAGGTAACGTTAAGATAGGAGCAGCCTGTGGTCGTGTGACGTCATGTCTAACGCGACCCTAATGAAGCAAACGTCCCTAAAAGAATTTTAGAGTTTACAGTTTAGTGTTTAATCACCGTTAACCGCTGCAGGACATTACAAAGCAAAACTCTTTAATAAAAAAGAAATTGTTTTTTTTTTTGCCGTATTGACAATTGTTTGCATTAAAAAATGTGTCAACAAATATGTTTTTGCTATTTTTAATTTTAATCTGTGCTTGATTGCCTTGTAGGTGCGTTATAACATCCTGTACATTAAGCCGAGTCGAATCCACTGCAGAATACGACTCCAAGGGCAATGAGATAGAGCCAAATTTCAGTGAATCCAGAAAAGTCAACACCGGTTATCTTATGTCATCTTACAGTAAGTACTGATATTGCAGAAATTAATAACCCTAAAATCCCTGTGTCAAATTGCCTATTCTTTGTACTACACTTTTAGATTCTTCTGTGGCTTATTGATCAAAAGGTTATAGGGTTCAATACACTGTTGTGCTTTTGAGCAAGGCTATTAACCCTCTTTGACTGACCATGTAAACCAACTGAGGCTGTCTAACAAGCTGGAATATATAAGGAAAGGGACTTTACTGTGCTGTAATGGTCACAGAACAGGCATAACATGACCCCTTACTTAATAGTGTATTGGTCAAACTTTGCTGCCAAAACAGCCCTGACCCATCAAGGCATAGACTCCAGTAGACTCCATGGTATCTGGCACCAAGATGTCAACCGCAAATTCTTCAAGCCTTGTAAGTTGCATTGAGGGGCCTCTATGGATCAAATTTAATTTCTAGCACATTCCACAGATTCTTGGATCTCCTTCTTGGTTGCTCCTCAAATCTTTCCTGAACCTTTTATGCTTTGTTCTTTTTATGCTTTGTAGTTTTATTCTGCTGAACGAGGTCAGAGCCATCAGGAAATACCCAATTCCATGAAAGAGTGTACATGGTCTGCAGTAATGCTTAGGTAGGTAGTACATGTAAAAGTAACATCCACATGTGTGATCAGGATCCATTAGACCAGGCCACCTTTGTCCATATATCTGTGGTCCAGTTTTAATGCTCACATTGTTAGTGCTTTTGGTGGTGGACAGGGGCCAGCATTGGCGTCCGGACTGGTCTGTGGCTACACGGCAACAGATGAAACAAGCTGCAATGCAGTGTGTATTCTGACACGCTTATATCAGAACCAGCATTAACTTCTTAAGCAATTTGAGCTACAGTGACTTGTCTGTTTGACCTGACCACACAGACCAGCCTACACTTACCACATGAATTAATGAGCTTTGGCCGCCCATTACCCTGTCGATGGTTCACCACAGTTCTTTCCTTGGAACACAGTTAATACATACTGATCACTGCAGACCAGGAAAGCCCCACAAGAGCTGCAGTCTTGGAGATGTTCTGACTCAGTCATCTAGCCATCACAATTCAGACCTTGTCAAACTTGCACACATCCTTACGCTTTTCCATTTTCCCTGTGTCTTAAAAAAAGTGTTCACATGTAGCCTAATAAATTCCACCCATTACCAGGTGACATGATGAAGAGATAATCAGTGTGTTTTCGTTTACTTGTGAGTGGTCCTAATGTTATGCCTGGTCAGTGTATATTTGGCAAATAACTATCCAGTTTCCTTTTAATCCCCCAAAACATACCAGAAGTTGGATAATCTATGCCTATTTCTACATAGGTGTGAATATTTATGAACACATGAATGCCTGCCATCATCAGGCATGTGCCCATCTAAAGTGATTTCTGATCTTTTGGTTTCTTTTCTTGCATGAATTTAATATATTAATTACCAACGTTGAAAGCCAAACCTGTACATTTTATCCAGTCAGCCAATCAAGTGGCAGTCATGCAGATACTTTACTGTTTTGAACATGGAATGGTTATTGTTACCAGATGGTGGATGCTAAATAATGTAAACTGTTGTGCCTGAAACTTGCAGGAAATCAGCAAGTTTTGAAATGCCCATCTGGTAAAAGCCATGCCAAACACAAAGGCAATGAGGTCACATAGTTTCCCATTTAGGTGTTCATGTAAACATTAACTGAAGTTTATTATTTTTTGCATTCAGCTGATTGGAAACTTGTCTGAATGTGCAGATGTACATTAGGTTGTGATTATATATCTTTTTTTATGTGCAGTTATGATGGTTCTTACTTTTCAGTTAAATTGATTTTTGCTCCTTTTAATTTTGTGGTTTGTTTCACTTTGTTTTGTGAGCTGGTGTACCAGTGTTGAGCTGTTTAATAATTTAAATGTAAATGTAGCTCTTTAAAGCACATCATATTGCATCTGAATTTGATGATGGACAGTTTTTTTAAAAAAATAAATAAATAAATCAAACTGCTGGTATATCATTACAGCATATAATTAATTTAAATATAAGATTAATTTTATAAAGTACAAGTTGATTTCCAAAATGCATTTTGTGCATTTGCATTTAATGTTATTTAGTTGAATAAAAGACAAATTTTCCCCGAATTTCGTAATTGAGGATTTCTTTAAAAAAGTCTTGAAATCTTGTCTCGTTCTCTCCTTTTTTTCATTGTCTCAATTATTCCAGTGTCGTGTCTCGTCTCGTCTGTGTCTGGTCACACCACTAATTGTAATAGGAAAAATTTCACTGATGAGTTGAATAGCACTATTTGAAAAGAACGCCACAATGAACGCTGTAACATCCGCCCAGCATCTAGTGTCTTACTCGATAGCTAGTCAGACATGCGCATTAGCAAGTGGAGTCTGCTCTCCAAGGTAAATGCTGTACATTATACTTAATAAATTTAGTTTATTGCAGTACATTCGATTGTATTGTTTTTCATACAATAATTATTATTTATAAGTATATTTTTCTAAAAACATGATAAATAAAACAAAATAAAATTGCTGTGTTTTTTGGGGACCTGGAATGAATTAATGGCATTTCTGTTCTTTTTAATGGGGAAAATTGATTTAATATACGAGTAATTTGAGTTATGAGCTCAAAAGAATCAAACTCGTACGTCAAGGCACCACTGTATTATTAAGCTTTACAATTAATCCACAAATCACATGTGTTCTGAACTACAATCCCGGTTCAACACATCCTATGTTCTGACTATTGCAGATACACACATTGCAGTGTTGATGCTGAAACGATGTTGTACAGCCCTATGTGACACCCATGAACGTTTCAATTTATGACCTTGTGTATACATTAATCGCACAGAGCTGGAGGCTAAAGGCGAATCAGATTGTCTTACTGAGGAGCAGCTGAAGAGCAAAGTGAACAAAAACGAACTGCTTAGTATCACCAAGAAGCATTGTCCCGACCAAGCCTTCGCTTTCTGGATCCTGGAGGCTGAACTAGAGAAGACAGAGCTGGAGATAGGTCAGGATATCCGTATAAAGACTAAAGGAGATGGACCCTTCATCTGTGAGTGTAATCTTGCCTATGCTTTGCAGTAGCGATGTTGCTGAAACCTGCTGGATAATATTAATGCATTATTTGTATTTTTCTGTTCCAAGTTTCCTTTGCCAAGCTGGATGCTGGCACAGTAACAAAGTGCAATTTTGCAGGAGATGAGGCAGCTGGGACATCATGGACAGACAAAATAATGGCAAACAAAGCAGATGCGGCAAGTAAAGCAAAGCCATCCGCACTGGGTGAAGGGGCTGAGGAGGATGAGTGGGTAAGATAGTGACTAATTTTTTTTACCCTGACGCTAGGCTGTGTTTTATGCAGTACTGTAGAAAAGCTAAATAAAAGATCCGTATCAAAATCAAAATCCAAGTGCACAAGAACATTTTTAATGTGGCCTCACAGAATATTTAACTCTTATTCTATTTCTGATTATAAAACAAAAATTCACATCTTTAATTGACATTGAAATTAGAGGTTGATTTATTGTTATGCTAAAATTACAATATTTAACTCTATAATGCTATTTATTATTAGGTTTATATAAAAATATATAATGTGTGCTGTCTTTATAAAAAATTGTCTAATATAAATAAGTATTATAAATATAGGTAATATAAGTTATATAAAAACGGCTGTGTGTTAGTTTCCAATTCATAAAAAATGTTGTAAGGTCACACTAGGCTGTATTCTTATTTCAGGATGACTGATGAGTACATGGACTACGTGACAGAAATTCGTGGCAATCATTATGTCACTTATCACTTTATGCACACAAAGACACTTCATACTCTGATATACTTTATACATTCAGCTCTAAAGTGTTGATATATTAATTTTTATGTACTGTACTAATAAATAACATTTTTGATACCTGAGATTTGTGTCTGTGTGCTCGGTTTTATATTAGGACTGTAAAAAATATTATGGTTTCATTCTTTATCTATTTTAAATATTATTTTGAGGTGAAAACTGTCTTAATAACATTTTTAACATGTCATTGACACACACAGTCACTTGAATGTAAGCAACACCCAGATGTTCTTTGCACTGTGGAGAATTCTTGGCGTGTTTGTGTCGCTGAATTAAATTTGATACAGAAGGCTTGCTGGGATCTTGCTAGAAAAATATTTCATTTCTGTGACCCTTTAAAAAAAAAACCCAGAAAGCAGATAATGAAAATTTATGTTACACACAGCCCCCAGTGAGTAATTTCATATCTGGAAACGTCACAGATACAGTATACCATAGAAAGTAAATAGGTGTAGATGGTCTATATAAGTAACTATATAAGTAAATGTAAGGCATGTGAATCCAATACACTGTCAGCTGTGACCATAATAATACAACGGTTTTATAGTTTAATTCAGAAACATCAGATAGAATGATTTTAGGCAAGGGGTATATACATTGATATACTTACAAAATAATTTCTTACTTAAATGTTTTTACTATGCCTAAGTAAGTAGCATACTTATATATTGCTCCATCTGTTTAAACAAAAGCAGTACCTCACAAGGAAAACAACAAATAAACCAAAATCTTTACTTACTTGTTAATGTTAAGACATTTATTTGTGTTAAATAGACAATAACTGGCATTAATTAAAAAAAAATAATAGACTTTTGCAATTGATGTTTCATTGAGAATAATTAATTTATATTCTGATATATTTAAAAAAAAAAAAAAAAAACCTTAAACAGTATAACTTGAATAATTATATAATTCTTCAGACTGTCTTTTTGTGGGAAAAGGCCTGTTTTACCTTCCAATTTAACATGATGAGATTGCCTTATGAAACGGGCTTCACTTGTGGAAAAAAAACATTGTGAAACACAGGATGTTGTCTGTATAACAACACCAGTATGCCACATCTGTTTTTCATTGCTCTGCCTCTATTATTTATACTAAGTCGTGCAAACCTGTAAATACTTAGTACACTTGTGTCTGTTCTCTGAACCAGTTCAACACAGTCTGTTTATTCTCTTTCACCCATTTAATGTTAGCTTCAGTCCTCTCAATCGCCTGGTCAAGGGCTTGTGTGACTGGTCCGAGACTGTCGCCATCATGTTCATTTTTGAACTGCTTCAGCTAAAAAAACAAACAAACAAACAAAAAAAACAATGAAAGATTTGTGGGTAAATTCACATATTCTAAAGGTAAACCATAGAATATAAGGTTTTAGTAGAGGTTTAGAAATCTAATGGCACCCTTTTGGGTGGTTTTCAATATATCACCTGTTGGAGCTCAAATTCTGTGTTGAACCTCTCAGTTACATCATTGATCAAGCCTCCGAAGGATATCAAGCCAACACCGAACCTGTTCAAGGAAATAAGTATGAGCCAGATGTGTAATTGTATTTCCTAGTAACCAAGGGGGCAAACTAAAATGCTTAATGCTTTCTAACTGCTGAACTCAACCTTCAATCCCAGAATTGCTCGTAAACTTTGGTAGCATTGCATAACTCATTACTTTACAGTCTAAAGTTCTTTTTTAAAAATCAGCTCAAACTAATTTAAACATCCTGCAATAAAGGCTTTTATGTGTTTTAGTAAGGTCATATATAATAAAAAAATAAACAGAACTCACAGTTGATTTAGG
The DNA here is from genome assembly GCA_005784505.1 of Bagarius yarrelli. Classification (NCBI taxonomy): domain Eukaryota; kingdom Metazoa; phylum Chordata; class Actinopteri; order Siluriformes; family Sisoridae; genus Bagarius; species Bagarius yarrelli. The sequence goes on from VCAZ01000104.1 coordinate 162,962, forward strand.
TTTTCCCATTGGGCCCGAATAAAATCCCATGCAAGAGCTTGTCCAGCGACATTGCTGGCAATAAGTCTGATGGTAGACACTGCATCCATTTTCCTTATTTTGTCAGGGTCTAGAGTGTATTCAAGGTATCTGCATGAAAATAAATGACAGGTGGTAAGTGTTTGATTAGTGTGGCCTCAGAGGCTGGAGACTGATGTTACAAAATGCTTACCGGCTTAACAGCCAGATTATTTTGGTACAGGACAGTGCGTATCGCAGTACATCTTGTTCTGAGGCAACTCTGGATTCTTCATATTTTTTCCATGCGTATTCCCAGTCATCTTCATCTCCGGCTGCTATGGCATTGCAGTATATGGTGGACTTTAAGTTAGGTGGAATCCTTAACAAAAGAGTTAAAAAATTTGGATACATTAAAATTCAACAACAAGTTTGACTAATCTAAAAAATTAGGTCAATGCAATAGTTTTGTGTCAAGATGCAACACCAGTAAGTGGTTTACACAATGTAAAATTTTAAAATCGCTTTGAATTTTTCATTTTTTTTCCTGAACGACTGTGTGAACAGCTATTGCAGCAAATAAATTCCAAATCTAATAACAAAAAAGTAATAATACAGCATTAAACACACTAGCAGAAAGTAAAGTGATCATCCCGGTATGGCATCTATCAACAAGATTACCCAGAATTCAATACAATGTTACATCAGCTTCACATTCTTTATATCCAATATTTGAGCTTAAATCCAAATGTCTAATTTATAGCCCAAACAAATGAACTGGTTTTGCCCCCTGATCTAATGATTAAATGTAAATGTGTGGCCAGAAGAATAATTGCAGATGTTTTATAGGTGCAGGTATAATTCTATAAATATAAAATGTTTATATTTACTCATCTGTTCCATTTTTCCACTCGTTGAAAAGCTTTGTTACCATGTCTGTGCACACCTTAAGCCCGTTCTTGCATGCCACTGAAATGGCATTTATTTGATTATACCTGCAGAGAAATTGAATAAAATTGCATAAATCCTTAAACACATTAAAGAAACCAACTGAAACAGTTAGATACATACTGGTCAGAAAGGTTTCTTGGAATAGTTGTGTTATCAGTGTACTCTTGGTAGTATTTATAAAGTGGCTCAACTTGCTTTCGTAGGTATTTCTGTAAACAGAGCATAGAAAACATAAGACCAATCTCCAGTCCTTTCTGATTGTTATTATTAGTGTATTTATACTCAGCTCAGTACTCTTTGTACAGTTTACTCACCTGCATGGGGCCGTAGACCTCTGAGCGATCAAACATGAGGATAAAGTAATACAAGTTGTTCAGAGCCGACTCCCATGGAATATACTCGGTTTCATTAATCAGATACTTGGTCGTGCTCAATGCCAGTGTGACGTTGATGTATTTGGCCCTTCAAAAGGCAAGGCAACATGTGCATATATAAGTGTAAAATGTACTGTGAGAGAATATCGAAGATCTTAGGATATGTGCTAAAAATAGATTATTATTATAATTTTAAGAAATATGTATCTATAATTTAAAAAATGCAATTTTAATCAGAAAAACTATAAAATGTATTTACCTAGCAAGATTAAACGCATCATCAATTAATTGGCCTCGGTTGATGAGTGGAATAGGCTATAAGAAAAACACATTAACACTGTCAAGAGTGGCACTAATCTCAACAGTACCTTTTATAATAAAGTAAACGACCATACTCACTTGATGATTGCTCTCCAGTTGTCTTATAAGTCTATTCCAGTTCTGTTCATCATAGTTTACTCGGTAATAACCATTGCGGTTTATATTGACTAATAGCCATCCATCGTCAGTGACTTCATAAGCAGGCTTTCTTACTGTAAATACAACGTTAGTTACTATCCAAAGTACAGCTCTAATAATTGAAGGACTGTTTTTCAAAGAGGAGAAAGAAGAGATGGAAATGCAGAGTGGGTTGGGAGGCAGAGAGAATGAGTGCAGGGAGTGAGGAGAGAGTGATATTTACCAGGGCCTTTTTCTTTTAGTAAAGTTTTCTGCTGCCTGAAGTCAGATTTCATATAAATTATAGGAATCTGCCATTCAAGTCTATTAGAAAAACAGAAACATTGTTAAACTGAGCACAGCATTTCGTTCCCATTTATTCACAAACAAAACAAAGAAATGTGATATTTCCAAATGAATAAATAAATTAAAGACACTGTAAAAACAATAGGAGACCACTATAGTTCGATGACTGTGTGGACCACATAGGTGGTTTTCTATAGAAATAGTGGCACACTGCACATCATTTTACTGACTCGTTCGGTGTTAGTAGTGTTTTCTTACTAAAGAAAACCTATGTTTATACTGTTTTCTACTGTCGATACTATATTAGTTAAGGATTAAAATTTATCAACTTAAGGTGTTAATACTGTCCACATCTGAAAATCCAAATCATTCCAGGGTCTAATGCAAGACTCTCCAGTTACCAAACTCACCTTCGTCTCAATCAGTAAGAAAGATAAGCCCACGGGGGTCTGTTCAGTTATTATTATCTACAGCCTATATTTCCATACCCTGCCAATTACACTGGTACTATTGCCTATAATTGATGTCCCAGCCATAAAGTGTTTATTATCTATCTGCACACTTCCTGTATTTAAGTATTACAAGTCAGAATGACTTCATTTTCATATCAGGATAGATTTTAGAACATTTAAGCACATCACAAAATGTATGTAAAGATGATAGTAAGCAACCATTAAAACCAAAAAGTCATTGTTAGTGATGAAATAACAGAAAAGTACAGAAATGTACAGAATAATACAGAAATTTGCTGTATTATTCAGAAATGTTTATTTAGTGGGATAGTGATGCTGGGGGTATCATTGCTGCCTTACAGCTCCAGTGTCCAGTTCTTCACTGAGCTTAGGTTTTTTCTGTTTGGAACGATTTTTTTTGGTTTATATAGGTTCAGGCAACTAATGTTAAAAATGTTTTGTTTTGTTTGGAGCTCACCCAGTGTCTTCTTCCCGCTTTAAAAGGAACTGCTCCTGAGCAATTTCTCCAGTGGTGGTATTAATGTTGATGACTGGGAAGCCCACTTGCTCTGTCCAAGTTTTCATGATGCTCTCTACTTCCTCGTGTGTAGCCTGATAGTGGCAATACACTGCATTATATAGTGTTAGGTATGCATGTTACTATAATTATATACCATATATGACTAAAAGTATATGGACACCTGATTTGCATCCGATGGACACATAATGTATGCTATTATGTGCACTTTTGAGGTACAAAAATCAGTTCATCCTTTATTTATGTTCAGTATTTCACAAATGTAATTGGCTACAGCACATTTACCTCCTGCATGCACCTCCACAGTTCTGCAGTTTCGGCAGTCTTGTACTTGTACCTTTCAAGGTAGCACTAAAATGATATATTTGTAATACAGTATCAAGATGTAGCTCATGGATTGGTAGAAATCTACAGCAAAACTATTAAAATATGTTAGACCTGTACACCACACCACTCACCCTGAGTCCTTCAAAAAACTTCTCCTCACCCATGTAAGCTGACAACATTGTTAGCACAGCTGCTCCCTGTTGAGTGGAGAAAAAAAAAAAACAAGCTCACCAATTAACACATAAATAATTCCTGGTATATACAGTATATATAATTTCATAGGGAGTAAAGAAACATCAAACCAGCCTTGTTGTAGGTGATGCTGTCAAAGAGTTCGATGATGTCAATTATTGTCTCTACTTCAGACTTCTTCAAGCTCAGGGGGTGTGAGGCGTTTAGTGAATCCAACTCCATGACTGGTTGCATTTCTTTCAGCACAAACATCTCTCTCTGATAATAGCAGGAAATACACAAATATAACCTTCCAGACTGATGTGGGACATATGAGTGTTAACATTTGAAATCACATATTAACAAACTGATGGCAGAAAAATAGAATGTTAATCCACAATAATTCCTCAAAATGTTTGGAGCATACTATTTTCCACGTAGGCTCGATGTTGTCCACAGCCAGGTATGAAAGGTATGTTGCAAATCCCTCACTTAGCCACAGGTTATTCCACCAGTTCATCGTGACAAGGTTTCCAAACCACTGATTTTATGAATTAAAAATCCAATTAAAAACACAAAGATAGTTTAATGTCTTTAAAATGTGCCACAATGGTTTATGAAACCACAATAAAAATATGTATAAACATTGTACCTGATGGGCCAGCTCATGTGCTACCACAATGGCAACCCATTCTTTATCGGAGGAAGATGACACAGCTTCCTTGTACAGCAGAGCTGATTCACGGTACATTGTTAAACCCCAGTTTTCCATAGCGCCCGCACTGAAATCAGGCAGGGCAATCTGATCTGTGAGAATAAATACATATAATATGACTTACTGAATACCAAAATGACACTTCTGTTTTATGTAACACATGCATATAATCTTACCTAATTTGTTTAATGGATATTTTAGGTTGAATGTCTTCTCATAAAAGCTCAGAATCTTTCCAGTAATACTTTTTGCGTACTTGGCATGTCCAGCATTCACCGCCTCAGGTCGGGCCCAGATCTTTCATAAATAAATTTAGCTGTTACTATGACAATGTAAATGTCAGTATGTACAGCAGTATAATCACAAAAGTGTTTATATAGTTGGGGAAAGTGGTAGCACAGTGGTTAAGGTTTTGGCCTGCTAATTGGAAGATCGGGGATCAATTCCCAACAAGCTTCCACTGCTGGGCCCCTAAAAGCCCAATTGCTTAGTAAAAGTAAGTATAAAAGAGATAAATGTAAGTTGCTCTGGATAAGGGTGTCAAATGCCGTAAATGTATATGGTGTTAATAGAATTACGTTATTTTCTTACTGTAACTCTTGACAAATTGAACCTAAATAATAATAAAAACAATGGACTATAAAACAGCAACATACCGATATATCCTTCTTATCATGTTCACCGTTTTCAGATATAAATTCATTCACTGTAAAAGCCAAGAGATAGGTTGACATAATTGGAGTTGGAGCAAATGTAGAAGCGATCCACATATCTCCATCCACATACCGTTCATTGTCTGTGGAATTAAAAAAAACAAATGGCATTTTTGTCATTTATGTTTAGATTGTATTCACTTTTGTAACTTAATCCATGGCAAACAGTGTAATTAACAATATAATCTACATCAACAGACAAATTATAAAAGCAAGACCAAATCATTAGTTAACTATGATGTTGTCCTGATGTTATGAACTGCCAATACAACATTAATTTGATGATCACAAAGCCAGTTCTGTATCTTACCTAGCTTGCCATTTGAAAGTGCTTTGGTGTTTGGTCTGTGGATAATAGTAATATTAAAAACTGCTTTCAAAGCTGGTTCATCGAAGCATGGAAAAACTTTTCTAGCTTCTGTGGCTTGCAGCTGGCTTGCAACGAGAAATCTGTTGGGAAAGGTATTTATACAAAATCCACAAATGCATAAGACTATAGACAGGAAATCCAAACATGTCAAATAGTTCTATGTCACATCAGTTATGGGTATCATAAAGCACTGTTTAATACTGCTCTGCTTTAATATCACAGCTGCGATAACTTCCTTGAAGATAGGTAAAGAAGAAAGTAATAAAACTGGGTAGAAACAGGGTTGGGGGCTCCTTCTACAACAAAACACTGTAACATAAATACTGCCGTGGCCAAGAAATGGCTTTGGGTAATCTGATATTTGGAAGGGAATGTGAGTTTCTTTGTTCTGTTTTCTCTGTGGACACAGAGACACACACACACAGATACTAACCACTGCATGATTTAAACTTTGTTAATTACATGTCATAAGGAAATACCAGAAACCACAATAACAAACATTTTTGAAAGTTATAATAAAGTGTTTTGAACGTGCTTGAGTTGCAGTAAAGTGTGACTGGTTTGCCTAGCTCCAGTCCTAGGCGCCCACACCCCTACGCAACTTCCTACACAGCAGGGAACCCTTGTTGCGAACATATCTGATTAAACCATTACCTAATTATTGAGCCATTTATAAGCTGGGTCAGTTGTTGTAAGTAGGAAATAATTCAAAGAGCGCAGAGCAGTAAATTAGCATAGTACTGATCAGGGCAAGCTCTAATTAACACAATACACACAAACACATTTATCCTATAAGCAGTGTAAATATTTAAAAGAAAAATTACCTTTTCTCTTCTTCACCATCAATTACCTCTGTGTAATGGCTCATATAAAGACCAGTCAAATCATCATACAGTTCCCCTTTGAATATAGTAAAAAGATCATAATAGTCTCCATTACCTACTAACTGTTTCTTAAGCAGGATCTCAAAGAAATGAGAGTCTTGGTGCAAAGTGTATCTCTCTACTCCTATATTTTCACTTGTGTTAGAATGGGTCACTACAACTTTGTCAATTGATAGATCCACGGCATGGAGAATGATAGTCCATGTGTCTTTCACGCATTTAAACCTAACTGTTGAGTTCCCTTCAAACAAATAAACCTGCTCCGTGGCATTGGGTAGTGTTGTGTAGAGATGCGGTCGAAGGTTGACTTCGTAGCTCTTTGGAATCAAATTGTCAGGAAGTCGCAGCGTTGGTGGAAGTCCTGTTGGAATTGGTGTGGTTGGAAGGAGGCTCGGTAGAGGCTGTGGTGGCATTTTTGCTATCTGCATCTGGTACAGAGTGACCATGACAATGATGCCGCCAAGCGCAGACAGTGTCAGAACCACAGTGGCAATAGCCAGGCTTTTAGAGATGTACACTCCTTTAGCCATGTTTGTCCCATGTGAGAAGCTCCAACAAGTGTGTCCAAGCTAAGTGAGGAAACCGCAGCCTTTAGTTAGACTTTGAACCGTTTCATAAATCAAGGAAATTAACACAGCTGAAAGCATAAAATCACTGCCTTCGTTGGGATTACACATTAACAGGCACAGATAATTGAATAACAAATACTTTGCATCTGATTGTCAGGACTTGGTTTCCATCGCTGAAAGCCTCAGAACAATCCAGGGCAAGGAACAAAAAGGTTGTTTCGCTCTGCAAACATGTTTAAAGTACTTGAACATGCTGACATAAAAAATGATAAATGTTTTTTTTATCTTCTCTGACTGCAGTCACTAACCTATAAAACAAGTGATGTTTCCATAGGTTGGCATTTAAATCCATGCTGTACCCATCTACAATATGTGACTAAATTATGAGCCATCCCACTGCTACAGACCTCACTGGCTGCAAAGCTACAAATCCTTCAGAGGTTTTCCCTAAACTCTAACTCTCTGGTTCATCCACCACTGCCGAGCTAATACACATGCACAAGTCAAATTGGTAGCATGTGTCTGTGTAAAAAAGAGTATAAGGGGAGGAGATCATAGATCCATTTCCCCTCCCTGGATTACACATTCTTAACTGTATTGAAAAAGCTGAGTAAAAGTAGAAATTTCAGCTGGTATTTAACTAAAAATTAAAACAGGGTTTTTTTTGTAAAAAGTATTTGCCATTAAAATGAACAGGATGTTGCACACAAACTTAAGATTTGTTATAAAAAGAAACAAATAATATAATGGGTGACGTAGCCCAATGTATAATGGCTAGAACCTATACCTGAGACCATGAGACCTTTACCTGTACCATGTACATCTTTATGGTTCATGAACAAAGTTTAACCTGCTGATGTACTTTGTTTAATACCGGAACATTGCTTGGTCTTGAGTGAACAACCTATCAACAACAGAACCCACACCTATTTTTAAAGGTCTTACACATTTCTTATTTCTGTTTAGAGACAAGGCATGTAGAAACAAATCCCAGTTTAGATACCCACTGCTTAATTTGCCAAACTAATTCAATTCTTTAAGAAGAACAGTATTTATTAGATTTATATTTATATATTTTTACAGTTAGAATGCCTGTTTCTCAATAGAGGAACTGTTAATACCATGTATCCTTAATAGAAATATTAAGTTTTTGGACCTTTTTAATAGCTGGAAAGTGATTTACTCATTCACTCATAACTCGTTGTCCAAGATATAACATTATTATTTTTTCTATTTTTAAGAAGGGTGAGTTTCTTCTTAGCAATTAAAGGTTGTTAACTTTCTAGTGTGAAAAGCCAGTCTATGCGCTCAAAGTAAACTTAACGATCAATATATTTTAACGACGTGTGTTTAGTTAAAATAACTTAGTCTTTCTTTCCAGTTTTAAAGAATCTGTGCCCACTCCAGCCTCAGATATTTGTTCTTGGCTACCAGGAGTGGAGTCCAATGTGGTGAACCCATCCGTCTCAAGGTTTGATGAGTTCTCCTCAGCACAGTTGTAAACAGTGGTTGGTAATTGGTCACTGAATGTTTTTCAAGAATTTGTATAAAAATTCTATTATGACTGTTGAGCATAAAAATCACCAGAAAGCAATAATAACTGTTAATTCTGTTTTAACGCTTTTTTAACTGAGAATTCGCCGCAATCATAAAAAAATGAATAGATCCATATCTTTTATCTATTAAGTTTTTGTTGCCTGGGTAACTATATATTTAGCATAGAAGGATGTCAACAGCCATAAAATAATTATGCAATGACTATGGAATGCACATGTCATTAAAACACCCCTGGGAAAATAGTTATGAGGGTGGGGTAGAATTGTGTTCTTGGGATGAATCAGTGCCAAAATGTTGGATTTTGACAAATGCAGACACAGAATTACTGACAACTTCCCTGATTCTTATTGTGCAGCTTCATACAATGCCTAGCAACTGGATGCAACGTGGTGCTTGTTCAAGGAATGTTAAAAGAGGACGTGATTTAAGACATTGGGAGTTAAAATAGCATTTAAACACCACTAACCAGTTTTAAATACTATTAGGGATTTGTGAGATAACATAATGAAATTTGAAAGGAAGCCTCTATATAAGGTCTGTGGACAGCAGTGCAAAGTGAAAAAGACGCAATTCTGTTCTGGTTTTATTCTTTCAGGAGATATTTGCAAACTTTAGAAACATTTCACATTTAAAATTGATTTTAAATGTACTTGTTTATAAATCACTCAGTGCCCTATAGGACTTAAAAACATTTCAGATATGCTTACTGAGTATAAACCAATCACATTACTCAGATCATTAGGATCAAGTCAGTTAAACATATCAAGGGTTCAGTCGAAACAAGGAGAATCTGCTTTTAACTATTACAGCCCGCAAAATAGTTGGAACCAACTACCAGAAGAGATCAGATGTGTTGAATTAGTAGCCATCTTTAAACCCAGACTTAAAACACATCTGTTTATTTCTGCGTTTACTGAATGAGCACTGCAATACGTCCAAACTGACTATAATGAGTTTTAGTCCTGACAGTTTTTATTCATTTTAAAGCTTTGTTTTTACTTTAATTTCTCAGTTTTTCTTATGTAAAGCACTTTAAATTACAGATGTGTATGAAATGTGATACATAAATAAAACTTGCCTTGCCCTGCCTTATCGTTTCCAATCTAAATGGAAACATATGTTTGATACAATAATCTATTTTATTAGCTGATACAGTAGACAAACAAGTCATGGACAGTCAATTTTATTCTGGCAGTCATTACCAAATTTAATATACCGTCAATAACCACGGAATTATATGACTAATTTTAGGGCTTTAAAAAAAATCAGTGCAAACTACATAAATCAAGGTCATAATCACAGAGAATTATGGTAATGCCTGTACAAAACCTGAAGCTAAGAGGACCTCTATGGATAAATATGAGGCACTACACATACAAGACAAAGATCTCTCGATGAGTAAACAAAAGCAAACATTTGGGGGAGACTGTATTTAAACATTTTACACCAGTTGGTCCGTTTTATCTGAAAGTTTTGCAAGTCTCTTCCACTCTTCATAAAATCTGTTACAGGTTTACTGACTCCTTTTGCATTAAATTTGGAATAAAGAATGATCAACACATCACATTAATTTCAGTCTGCTGTATTATATAAAATTCATCATTTTTAAAAAATCTACTTTTAAAAATGATTAAAAATAAATCTGCCATGTTAATTTTAACACATTAGTAGCCAGTCACATACTCCACCACAAGTTATCCTATAAGAAAATTAAAAAAGAGATTTTAAAAGATAAATCTGTTAAAAAATTCATTTTTTACTTGTAAGGAAGGCAATTTGTGTATCAAATATTAATCATATATTGTTATTAACCAGAAGATTTCATTTAAAAATTAGGAATAACTACCCTCACATCTGTTCTTTAGATGAGATCTTCACTTTTAAAATGGCTTATTGTGTTGAGAGTTGAATACATAATTAATACAGATGTTTAATAAATGGTGACAGAAGTTAATTAGTTCATTATCCTTGATTTACCAGATCTACCAGAAGGTTTTGCCCTTAATTCTTTTGTTTGTTTACCAGATCCAATTATCCAGATGCTGAAGACAATAACAAGACTGCTGGAGAATTGAAGTGAGTTCATCGTAAGTCTGTTCTTTCCAGTTTGGAAGAAGTCGTTCATTGTTGAGCACCTGTAGCTTGGGTGTCCCCTCCCGTAAGACCTGATACAGGCACGGCCACCTGCTTTGTATTTGGAGCCTGGTCCGGCGATCCAGAGTTATCCCGCGAACAATCTTTTTAGCCCGCAGCTCTCTGAGTGCAGGCAGTCTGAGGCAAGAGAACACAAGACCTCGGCTGAGGGAAACATCAAGGAACTCAAGGGACAACGATTCAAGAGTGTAAGAAATGCCCAAATTCCGAAGTGGCACCAAAACATTGAGAATAAGAGACTTAAGGTTGGGCAGTGATTTAGTCAGTGTCTGCAAAGTGCTGGGACTCACCCCTTTAAAGACCCAGAAGTATTTAAGTTCCAAAATACGCAAGTGTTGAAAATGAGTGATCAAAGCTACCGATTTGTCAGACCAATCAAAGTGCAGCCGCATTTTAGTAATTCGCGGGCAGTTTTGGGCTAGTTTGGCTAGGAGGATATGAAAATTATTAACTTGATCCATTTTTGTAATGACGTCCTGGTGTGAGCTGGAACCAGAGTGGACTCTGAGGTCTAATGGCTCTAACAAAGTAAATGTCCAGTTCAAGTCTAAATGACTAAGATCCCTACAGTGGACATTTTCCAACAGGTGAGAGAGAAGTTCTCCCCATTTATTGCACTGATCCCCCAAATCAAAGCTCGCTTTTAGAGTAAGCAAACTAGCTCCACGAGATATGAGGTGGTGGGTATAATGGTGAACCCATGCTTTCCAGCGCAAATTCTCTGTTAGACACAAGTAGTCCCTCCTGTCCAAGACGAAACACACCACGGCGAGAATAGTCTGCAACTCTCCACAGTTTCCCTGAGCGCACCAGGCAGCTCCAGCTAGAGCACACAAGAGCTGAATTACATTTGTCCACCTCGCTTAGGAAGGAAAGCACATGGAGCTGACACTCCACTGGCAGTAAGTTGAAGGGAAAGTAATCATCGCCACCTTTTGGCCGCCTCCTTGCACTAACAGGAACCAGTGGTCTCTTCCTTGGAGGCATCATTGACAGGAAGCTCTGATAGCGATCATATCTCCGATGCACTCTTTCATGAAGCCATCTTTCTCAACGTCTCCATCTAAAACAAAACAGAGGATATATTTAGTAATCCTAATTCCCAGATCAGATTATATTCTCAATACTGACGTGTACGAATGCAGAAGAATTTTGCTATCTTCAATTTAGGAAACTGACAGCAAGACTAGGTAGCATGTAAACATATCAACAGTTGCTAACTATGTAAATGGGTCGTAGATTACGCAGATTTTTTTCCCAAAACACTGCAAAAGGCACTGAAGTAAATGATTCGGTGTGACACTGACAGAAATAAAACGTGTCAAATCAGAAGTACTCAGTAGCTTAGCCAAACAGGTAAACGAGCCAAAGCTAGCTAACTCCCAACGCTAAGCTTTACACATATACAAATTGTGATCGTTTTAAGTGAACACGAATGCTACGTTAGAACTGTACTATCCGTTTAACTTACTTTTACTGAAGAATTTCTTTATTAGAAACGGATCAGCATAAAGACACCGAACTAGCAGCTGCCTTGCTGTCGTGCTGTGTAAAGGGGTTCTTGTTGCTGTTGCAAGTCTGAATACGTCATCAAAGTGATGCTCCGCTAAGATCCGCCGCCATAAAAATGCGGTTTGTTTATTTTGTTTTATCAGTTTATTGGAAAAAAGTAGTAAATATCTAAACTTGATTATGTTATTTAGCAATATTAAATCTACCATTCTATCTTTACACATTCGAAGAACTGACTTCATATGATTATTATATATTCTTATATATTTAGAAAGAAGTCGTAATTTAGACTTCCGTATTGGGACAGACCTCCGAGTGGGAAATGGGAATCACGAAGGGAAATGATAGTATATCTGTATCATTTTAATGATGTTTAAAATGGGTTTGGATTCATCGCTCTTTCATTTTCAAAATGGATCATTGGAATATACTAGAAATATGTACATTTTGGCGTACCACGCCAAATACCAGAGAAGTTGAATAAGGGAATAAATTATAAATTAGATCAATTGGAACTCAATAGTAGAGTTTACTATTGTAAACCATGTCGCGCGATATAGAATTTAAACATGCAAACAGATGTAATGTTCTTACAAAGTTAGTTTATGTACATCTGTCTATAATTGAATAATTTAATTAAACTTGATTTAGGTTAAGGACAGCCTCAACATAAAATTAGGAAAGGACAGATAAAGGGATATAATAGATGCTGGAGACACCTTATAGATTTTGTTAAATTATGATTTTTAGTAAACATGGTAATTAACGTGCGGAAATGTTTTTTCGATTGAATTTATTTATGTTTTAGTGTGTGATGTCACTGTTATGTAGAAAGTTTTCAGGAGGGTGTTACAACTTTCCAAGGCGTTTCTTAACAAAAATGTAATATGAATATAAGCCATTTTTTGTTAATTTTGAAATTAAATGATTCATTTAATCATTAATCAATGCTCTCTAAATTATCTGAATCATAAAAATGGCCAGTTAGTAATTACTAAGTGTTTAAAACGAATACATATTTTGAACCTTTTGTTGTTGTGTCTGAGTCAATTAAAAAAAACAATTTTATTTTGTTTTTAAGTCCAAAATGAGACACAAATGTGTTAATTTTATTTTCAGCTGATGTTAATTTTATTTACAACAATATTCCGATAGTGAATCACATTGGTACAAGCATCATGTTGTGGGGTTGGCCCAGAAAGGGGCAGAGAGAATTAATTTGAATTAAGAGTAGAATAAATGCATCAGAATACAGAAAGGTCCGTGAACAAATTTATGCTTTAAATGTTTGCAAGCTTGAACTAGAGAAAGGTTTATTAAGGGGCATACATTAAATATAAGGCTGGAGTGGCTTCAAGTGCCCTAAATTGGCTCAGGAGCATCTGTAGAAAGACTTAAAGCATGGTAGTTTACAGTCACTCCCTAAAACCAAAAATGTAATTACTCTCCAAGCCTTGCATTTTTTATGCCTTGCAAAAAGTCTAAACTATTTGGTTATTTGTGTTTTGTTTTAATAACATATATTTAAAGAGAATGCAAAAAATGACATATGTGAGAGCAGGGGCACCACTGGGTGAGTTAGGACGATTCTACGGGCTGACACACATCAGGGGCCTCAATAGTTCTGTTTTTCTAAGTAGTAACAGTGCGCAATGGGTGTGGAGAAGGGGAACCAACCTCAAGTTCTTTCATAGGACCCAACATTGCTAGTGCTGCCCCTGTGTAGAGGAACAAATGATTACAGGTGGTCAACAGTAATTGATAACAGGGATTTGTCTCTCCAATGTTATTATAGATGGATAAGACGTGTATTTAGTTATTATAAATAGAGTAATTGCAATAGTGAGCAAATTATTGTAGAGGAATACGTTTGAGTCAGTTTATTACATTCTCCCATCGCTGATCACTTTCATATACCGCTAAACGAATCCTAAACGATATATAAACATATATTAACACATATCAACCGTATAAAAATACTATTATTGCCACACAGAGTTACTTTAGTGAACTAGCTGAGATGGACTCGGGCAGTCCTGACAGGGACAGAGGAAGGATGTTGTTGCTATGCACGCCGGTGAGCTGCGCACTCACACGAGTGGACATTTAAAGGAAAATAACAACGCGCTCTTTGTACACATCCCAGTTTTTTCGCAGGAATTCCGAGTATTTACTAAACTAACATTATGTACTTCTGCAAATAATCATTTGGCCATTGATGATAATAAGAGCGAGCATCGGACTAGACGACAGACACAATAGATTTGGGGATTTTTTTTCCGGAGGAGGCTCCGTGTCCTATCTTTTCACTATAGCCAAACCCTGTCGCCATTTTGAATTTTAATCTAAATTATCTTGCAGTTTTATGTTGCTATATAGAATATTTTCTTAAGACATTCCGCTTGTCTCGAACGCTTGTGTCTTAACACAGGAGAAAAAAAAACAACGTGAGTATTAAAGCACAGACTGGCTCTCATTTTCAAAAACATAATTTAATTAGCATTTAGCCAACTGGATAGGTAGCATGTTTGGCTAGCCAGTCGTTAGCTGGTAGCCTTAGTATTTGTAGGCCCGGGCTTTGTATCTGAATTAACTATTCGGTTATTAATTGACAGAGTGTGAGGAGTATGCAGTATTTTAATGCGATTGTTAGTAAGTGTCATTACAATGGTATCCGGTGCTGTCTACATAGTTTTTGGCTCTGTTAGTTACGTGGCTAACATGCTAAAAGCTAGCCGGACAAAGTGTCAGTTGGCCTTTGGTTACCAAAAAACCCAACTAACTAGCTGTGAGCGAACACTTAGCTTTGTAGTCTTTTATATTGTATTATTTGCTTTGCCCTGGCGTTAGCTGCGTAGCAAAAAGGTAATCGAGCCAAACTCAATATGCTAAACGTAGCTTAAAAGTTAGCATGGCTAGAAAAATCACACACCAACGCCTTTTATTAATTTAATAGATCATTAGTCTGTGCATTATAATGAGTATTATTTGTTTGGTTTTGCAACGTTTGTTGATTTGCGTCCACCGCCCTTTTGCGTTGTTTGGATAGTTAAATGGACCACATCGTTATCCTGTTAGCTTGGTCGGGTAGTGGATATTGAAATACAGAATCAGTTTTTTAGTTACGACTCGTTATTATTTATTATAATTGTACAGTAGTATAGTAAACGAGCGCACACTTTTCTAACGCGGAAACGCTTTTGGAACTGTATATTGTTTTAATATTCTTAGTGACCGATAGGCGGCAGTCACCACTCATTAATAGTTACTAAGCAACTGGCCCGGCGTATCAACCGATAGTTTCTAACCTAAAGGTTAGGCTAGGTGTTGTTTAGAGTCAAAGTTTTCTTTTATTTTTCACACTTTCACGTCTTACTTTTAACATATTTCTGTTATCCGTTATAATAGTTTGCAATGAACTGTTTATATGTTTTAAACAGGTGATACCAGAATTAAAAAATTGCACCCAGCTGAATATATTCTTATTGCCCTGCAAGCGGGACCTAAAACCACTTCCTGCATGTTGCTCACCATTTCTTATAAGTACATAAGAAGCTAAATGAGCCTTTACCAGAAAGCCTGCCGATATGAAGTAGATGGGAGAATCCAAGATCATGGTGCTGAATGGAAGGAGACATGGCAGTAGGTTCTCCAGCAATCAGCCCATTGGGAAGACCAGGCTGCAGAATAGCCAGAGAGCCCACCTGCACCAGAGCAAAAGCTCTCCTAATGGCAGGAGATGCAGCCGGCGTAAGTGTTGTGGTACAAAAGTAATAAAATGGCTAAACTGTTTCTTTGACTGAACGTCATAGTAACTGTATTATACTTTGTTGTTTGTTAGGTGTCAGTGGTGCTGCCCCAGAGCCAGAGAGGCGGCATGTGCCGTCATCAGGGATGACTGCTAAGGAGCTGTGTGAATATGATGACTTGTCCACCAGCCTGATTCTGGACTCTTACTTGGGTTTTCAGACACACAAGATGAACACCAGGTTGGTATTTCTGAAGTTTACTTTTGGTTAACCTTTTGATAAGGCAGTTTGCTTGTAACTTTTAATATCCTTTACCTTTTTAGGTTTCGTCCAATCAAAGGTCGGCGGTCAGAGCTTAGAGAAGTGATTGAAAGCTTCAGGAAGAGTGACAACCTAGAAAAAGCCTTCCAGGCTTTGACCTCTCCGGACTGGAGAAGACATCACTTTCTCAACAAGACAAAGACACAGGAAAAGCTGTTCAAAGCACATGTAAATGTTTTAGATTAAATAAATGAATAATAAAACTGTGGACACACAAATTATGTGCAATTTCATTGGCTACATAAGTGGCTGTGTTAAAGCTGATCAGTATAACTTCATAATAATTTTATGCACCTTGACTGTGCAGCAGCACAAATATTTTTAAAAATGATACAATGAGCAAATTTGATATCACGTACTAATTTTGGATTCATTGAATTGGTACCCAAAACAATATTTGGAGTTAATACTATAATAGAGAATGTAGTTGAATCAATTTATAATTAAAAGTTGTCTAGAATTCTACAGTGGGACATCATACCAGTTTTTAAAAGTTTTTTTTTACATATATGCACAACTAATAATCCATATAAAAGCATTTGTAATAAGAAAGGCATTTAGTATAGTCTTTAAAAAGTGTAAACCTGGCAAATCCCTTCTAAAAGCTGGTTCAAAATTAAAACGTCCCACAATTTTCTCTGTGCAGGTCTTCGTTTACTTGCGTATGTTCGCAGCAGACAGTGGATTCGAGATTCTTCCATGCAGTCGATATTCCTCTGAGCAAAATGGAGCCAAAATTGTAGCAACAAAAGATTGGTAAGCCAAATGACATCTGATTGTTCAGGTGGTGTTAAACTGCAAAAATTAATTTTTTTTTGCCCTTGTATTTAAGGAAAAGGAATGATGAAATTGAACATCTTGTGGGTTGCATTGCTGAGCTGTCTGCTAATGAAGAGAAGATGTTGTTACGCCATGGAGAGAATGACTTCAGTGTTATGTACTCTACGCGTAAGAACTGTGCTCAGCTTTGGTTGGGACCTGCTGCTTTTATTAATCATGGTAAGTATCCTGCATTTCTTGTGGATCAAAAACAACTATGATCAAACATTTTGGTATATAAATGTTTTTTTACTATTCATACTTGAAGTCCAAGTTATGGAAATTATGACACAATCTTATCAATTTTCTCACTTAGACCAGAGGTCTTCAGTTGTATCCAGAAAGGGCCAATATAGCTGCAAGTTTTTTTGACAGCCAAATTGATCAGGAACCAAAATCACCTGACCAATCACTGATGTCACATGGCTGTGATTAATTAAATAAAATGTTTAAGCTGTATTTCATACATTCTACACTTTTTATACTGTTTTATACACCTTTATATGTTTTACCACAGTTAGCTAGGTAAAGGAATCTGATGCTACAGGTTCACAAAAATAAATGATTGAAAATTAAAAAAAAAAAAAAATGAAACCAGCCTATTTCAACACATGACTGCCCCAGACTCATGTTACTGGCCCATGGCTGTTATAGCACATCCACCCCAGAGTTTGATGGATGTACTACATGTTCTCTAATGCTTTTTGGTTCACTATAGATATGCAGAGTGCCTGTTTGAGGTACTATAGTCTTTGTCATTTCCTCTCCATTCAACAAGATGTTTCTCATTTAACATGATACCACCAACCATGTCATGGTTTCAGTCACTAAAATCATAATTCATTATTTTTAATTTTTGATCTAAACATTAATGATTAATAATATCTGAATAATTGTATATATTGTACCATTGCCACATACCTGAATAATTGGAGAACTGCATAAAAATATGTGTGCTTGGAAAAAAGAGTATAAACTCTAGGCCAAAACATAACTCTTAGTGCAGGGCTATTAGCAAAATTAATTTTTCTTTAGTAGGCAAGAAAGCAGTGAGAAGGGCCAGTGGAGAATCAGTGGCAAATGCAACAGACGAAAGTGGAGGTAGATAAGGAAGAAGAGAGAGAAACAGGTAAATAGAAGAAAAGAAAGTGAATTAAATGGACGATATAAAATGTACATACAGTGGTTTGTTAAGCTCTCCTGCTGTCCTACAATATGTGATTTCTCTTTGTAAAACAAATGTATCTGGATCAGCTTATGTATTGTGATGCACATTCAGTGCACAAGTAACGAAAGGTTTCACTGTAGCAAAGAACATAAATCTTTAACTCCAGAGTAATTTACATTCTCCTTTTATATCCAACTGAGCAGTGTAGTTTTAAGGGCCTTTCTCAGGAGCCCAGCAGTGTCAGTTTGGTGGGGCTGGGAATGACTTGCTGACCTGGTCACAGATCATGTGGAATGTTGTGTAGTTTTTAAATTTATATAAAATGGTAAATTATCAATCAAAATAACTCGTACTCTGCTCTTACTTGATTAAGGTGATCTTTATCTTTACGAGCACAATCATATGTTATAGAAAATGTATGTGGATATTCTGGAGTATGAGTGAAAAACAATAAAACAAAAAAAAATGGTTAATGGAAGCTTCAAATATATGATTACTTCGGTACCATATGTAAGGTTGCATTTTGTTGTGTTTAAAACCATTTATTTTCACAAGGGTCACAATTCTTTTGTTTTGTCTTTGCATTTTACAATACAGATGCACACTAGTTAATCTTTTATCCATCACTACTGCAAAAAAACACCACACAACTTTGCCTGTCAAATAAATTAAAAAATGTTATCTTGTTTTACAGATTGTCGGCCAAATTGCAAGGTCAGTATAAATTGGTTGTGTTCATTATTTGCTGTACTGAGAAACAAAATTTTAAACTGATTGGATTGTTTGTTACAGTTTGTATCCACAGGTCGGGACACTGCGTGTGTCAAAGTCCTGCGGGACATTGAACCCGGAGAAGAGATCTCATGTTACTATGGAGATGGTTTTTTTGGAGAAAACAATGAATTTTGTGAATGTTATACCTGTGAAAGGTGTTGTATTATTTCTGCATCAATATTGACCAGTCATTCTGTTTAAAGTATTTTTAAAAGCAGAACCCAATGCTTTTGACACATCCTTATTTTGATTTTAGGCGTGGCACTGGTGCTTATAAGTCGAAAGCAGGACTGCCTGTTGAGGTCACAGTGATCAATAGCAAATATGGCCTAAGGGAGACTGACAAGAGGCTCAACAGATTAAAGAAGCTAGAAGAGGGCACAAAGAAATCAGACAGTCGGTCCGTTGCTTCTACTAGAGCAGAGTCTCAGGAACCCTCCCGTGGACAGACATGTAAGAGCTTCATATT
The DNA here is from genome assembly GCA_005784505.1 of Bagarius yarrelli. Classification (NCBI taxonomy): domain Eukaryota; kingdom Metazoa; phylum Chordata; class Actinopteri; order Siluriformes; family Sisoridae; genus Bagarius; species Bagarius yarrelli. The sequence continues at coordinate 182,290 of VCAZ01000104.1, forward strand.
TGTGGGAAATTTTTGGTTTGAAGAAATTTGAAGCAGTTGAATTAGAGAATAAAAGAAAACTTTAAAGTTGGATAAATTTTTCATGTTCTTGTTCTAAATAGCATTGCGCAAGAGGATAACGCAACCCTGTCTCAAAGCACACTGCAAAGTCAGAGCTGTGACAAGGCAATGTCGGCCAAGAACTCCTACCTCTACCTCAGCCTCTAAACGAAGTCAACCAATCAACTCAAGTTTACCAAAGAGACGTAAGTCTAAGCCTGTGCAGCCATTGTCTAAAGGAAAGAGACGACGTCAAGCGACTGGACTAAAAGCATCTACTAGAGCAAATGTAGGAAGCTTGAGCCTCAAGCAGCCTTGCAAAAGAGAGGCGGACAGTCATAGAATCTCTGATGTCTCTGGTTGCAGAGGTGGTGGTAAGCCCTCTGCAGAACACAAAAACAATCAGAACTCCCCCAAGGGTGCTTTAGACAACAAGGGCAGCATATCTTGCCCATACAGAACTCGCAGGTCCAACAGGACTTCTGTTGGTGCTCATGTGGAAGATGCAGGCAAACGTGGTCTGAGAGCAAGCAGCACAAGCAAGGTTGTGGGTAGCACGTCTGTCAAAATAGAGTCTGACAGTTTTATTTCCCCGATGCCTGGTCATCAGATGAATATTCCCAACCTTGATGCCAGCTGTCCTAAGAAAGGGACATGCCCAAGACGAAGGAGGATGATAAAACAAGAAGAAACAGTCACCTACATTGACCATCTTCTTCAGGAGGGTGTGCCTGACCTGCGACATGCAGCACATACTGCTGATGTGGCAGATTGTGCCAAGGTGCCACTTGCCCCGTCAGAGCAGCATTACGAAGGTTTAACAGAGAGTTCTAAGGTGTCGCGACGCATAAAGGGGAGCAAGAAAAAGCGGCGCATCACACGCTATGACGCACAACTGATCTTGGAGAACAGTACAGGCATCCCCAAGCTAACACTGCGGCGGCGACATGACAGCAGCAGCAGCAGCAGTAGAAAAAAAGAGCATCGAAATGTCAAGGCTGTGCAACATGCATCAAAGATCAGCATCAAGTTTAGCAAAGAAAGAAAAAATGAGCATGCTGGGCTGTATGTGGCCAAGCTAAACAACAGCTTTGGTCATGGACCTCACGGAAGCTCCACCAAGTTGAAAATCCAGCTGAAGCGTGAAGAGGACGTGACCTTTGCAGGTTTGGTCAAGGCAGAGGAGGGTGAAGTTTTGGAGCGAGAGGTAGGGGTTCAGATGGGTCGAAATGTCAAGGAAGACTCGCTGACTTCAGAAGATGAGGAAGACTACTTTGACAATGAGGATGATTTCATCCCTCTTCCACCAGCAAAACGTTTGCGGCTCATTGTGGGAAAAGATTCCATAGATATCGACATTTCCTCAAGAAGGAGAGAGGACCAGTCACTCAGATTAAATGCTTAAGTTTTGTAAATAAACTTTGAACCTACAGATTGTGTTTATGTTAAATGAGTAAATTAAATGTGGAGTAAGATTGGCAAATGTATAGTGAAATCAACAGAAGATATCTTTCTCTACATTTTGATGGTGGCACTTCTTTATTCTTAATGAATATAAATATTGTAGAAATTGTACAGATGTGTAGGAATTCTATTTGTCAAATTAATGTGCATATGTTAATCAGTGTTTTGTCCAGCTTTGCAGTTTTATTTTAGAAAGGGGATGGTTCAATCAACACTAAAAAGCAAACAGGGTGATGAATATCTAGCCTTGGTAGTCTGAGTTTCGTTATTGTCGTGCCCTGCAAATATTCAGTCATCATTTGGCGTTTTAGCATGTTTTGGTGGAACTGTTTCATTCACATCTCAGTCTGCTGTCAGGTAAAAGGGCTGGAATCTGTTCATCTATTTTTAAAACACAATGCATGTGTTTCAACTCCACGGCTATCCATTAAACAGCAATATGCTAATCTTGTTTAAGTCAGTGTGTCTACGAGTAAATAGAGTCAAATTGATAAACTGGTTAAGATAATCTCTCCCTCATGGGTACTTTCACCTATCAAATTAAAGGTCATGGTGATTCCAGTTGTGGACCGTCATACATATTTTTACATTTATGGAATGAAAAGCAAAAAATTGGGCCATTAATACATCAGCCAACAATTTACAAATTAAATAATAAGAGTTTATTTCTTTAGAATATGGACATAACTATATGAAATGTATACATGCACTTTGGGAAGGGAGGGGGGCTGCTCACTGTATATACTGGAACTTGTTTTTATTTAACTATTTTTGAGTACTTGAAAATATTAAAGTCATTTTTTAAAAATGTCCGGCATTTTTTAATCGATGTTTGGCTGCGGCTTCATCATGATGTACAATTTGCCTGACTAGTAACTGCAGCAGTACCATTGCTTTGTTTTTAATGAGCTTTTCAAAACAGGTTTATCATTTGGTATTAGTTATGTCAGACTTGCTTGGCTAGGTTTGAAATAGACTAGTCAACATTTGAAGTGGATCAAAACCTTTTATCAAAGTTGTCCTAAGATCCCAAACATACATCTTCCTGTCTTAAGACAACTTTGATGAACTTATTAATTTGACTTGTGCTTATTTGAAAAAGGATAGTGAAACCATAGCATTATCTCTCGTGTCTTATTTTTTACTTTAATTCCATGTTATTTACAGTTTATACATTTTTCCTCTTTCTTTTCTTGCTTTTGTCTTTATTTCATATGAATCAGTTTGTCAATTGACATTAAGTTTATCAAGACAAAACTATCCAGAATTTTTCATGGTAAATGTCAGCTGCTTAGGTTCACAGTATTATTTCATAATGAACTGATTTGCCAGATTAAGATGGTGGTGAAAAGAAAATCAAAAAATTCAGTTGTCACCTCATTTCCTGACCAGACAAAATGACGCCACTTGTATTTTGTCATTATTTTAATCCAACTACTATGCAAAACAGAACACTGCATTTCTTATCTTTTTTGTGCTAATAAAAACCAACGCACATACGTTGTATAAATCACTTTAAAAATAAATGTTTATAGTAATAAATAATGTCTTATTAATGTATTAGTGTTTGATCTTTAACCAAACCAACTCTGGTGTTGCAAGTATTAAGCATATTTATATACAATCTTATTTCACCTAAATAATTAGTAACGAAGAAGTACACTTTTTTGCAGAGCAGTTTATTAATACAATCTGTTCCACCTTAAAAGAACCAGCAGTTATGTTCTGCCGCCTGTAGATGGCGCAATAAAGTACAATAAAATTTACTGTACATTTTAGTAAACGTTGTGCATGAGACAATCTTTTTGTAAGTTTAATGTTTTGTATAAATACTTAAAATGTAAAAAAAAAAACCCATGGTGTCGGAACTCCACATTCGCAGACACATTCGCAGGGGTGCCTCGTGTTGAGTCAATTACCACTATGTTTTACTTCAAACTGTCAAAGAAAATAATAAACTTTTTAAACAAATAAAGATTCTTGAGTCCCAGGTGAGAAGAGCAAAAAACTCCAATTTATTGCAGTCATCAAGCATTCAAAGGATCCACAGAAGGCAATCTGATCAGCAATAAATGGCACAAGCAAAGTAAAGATCTCTGTGACAGAGTACAATACCAAGGCAAATGCAAAAATTTACTGTCAATCCTGCCCTTTTATACCTGCCGAATTTCAGCCCCCCCTTTTGTTTTTAACTAACAAAATTCCCATTCTTTTTCAACCTTTTTGAGTGTAAATGTAAGTTATTTTTTCCCTTATCCCAGAATTACACTACCTTTGAAGGTGCAGTCTCCTCATTAAAAATGATTTACCATTAAAACTAAATATCTTTGTAAGATATGCATCCCTAAAAATGATTTACCATTAAAACTAATTATTTTTATAAGATATCCATCCTTAAAAATGATTTACCATTAAAACCGAATACTGACCTCTTGTTTGAAAAAAAACCTGCAACAGTTCTTATATACACCCGTTCACCTCCTGCTCACTTACACAAATCGAGGCCTTGTTTTCAATTTGTGGACTTTCTGCAATATTTTCTACACAGCAATGCGTAAGTTCTATTTTTCTTACTCCTCTTTTTTTGTGAGTGCTATATATGTATATATTTTAGTGCTCAAGTTAAAACAAAAATCACCTATTTAGATTATTCTTCTTAATAATTCAGGTTACTTTGACACACAGCTACTACTTATCTATTTTTCTATGAGTTTATTATATTGAAAGAATCATGACCAGTGGTACTCAATTAAATTTCCTTTCTTATCTCTAGCCCGCTTAACTACTGAACGTAGAGAGTACATCAGACGAATGTGGCGTTCTCAACTAGCCTGTCTAAGTGGGGAAATCAGTGTTTTTCTGGATCGTCTCTTCCATCTACATACACTCAACGAAACTTCGCCTGTGCGTGTAATTTTCTCTCCTCGAACCTGTGATGTAGGAACCCAAACTGACTGTGTGATCCCTCCGGATCTCACTAACAGTGCTGGGCCCTCCAATCCGGTCAAACGGGTTCGTTGGGCCTCACCTCCACCACCAGTCTCCCCAAGGCCATCACCGTTGTTTTTCTCTGACGATTCATCATCCAGTCTGATTCCTCCCTCTCCTCCTATCTGCCACACGGCCGACGAGGTTGATGTTATTCCACTTAATTAGCGTATGGGGCTTTCCAATAAACCTGTTCCACTCTGTACCACTGTGTCTGTGTTTTTCTGATTTTGTATTACAACTAGACTACTTTATTTGTGCACACACACTTCTATGATTAGTTATATTTTGGTAAAACTTTTTTGATAGCACACCATCCTGTTCTTTTTCCTTTTTTCTCCTTCTCCTACATCATATTTAGCTCACTCTTATTTCTTTTTTTTAGTGCTACTCCTAATATGTATATTTTATAATTAGCTATTTATTAGTCATTATCATAGTCGGTCTATCACCTGCACAATTTTTTAAAGTATTTTTCAACAATGGCTCTGTTGCAGTTACTGTGTAATTGCTATAAAATAAACCTAGCATCTTTGCATTTATCATTCATTCACGGACAAACTGTAATTTCTGCCCATTTCTAGGCTAAATATCTTCATTTAAAACGTGTTAAAATGTCAACGTTTTTGAGGATATTAGTATAATGTATAAGAGGCTTAATATACAGAAAACTACAATATTTTAAATAATAACCCCACTAGCACCATGAATGCATGCTGAGTGCATTAGAGATGCTGAGATGACACTTTTAGTGGTAAACTATGAACGATCCACTAACAATCTCCAAACATGCCATCCTGCTGATCACTAGTGGACTCCTGCAAATAAACACTTTTAAAAAGAGTTAAAAGCTCCAAAAACACAGTTCCTTTTGTTTTCGAGAGCATCACTGAATGTGTCCCTGTAAATATTTAATTACAAAGAATCCTTGGGTCTTTTAACTTTATATCTTTTATCTCACACATCTGTGTTAATTAAGCTGCATACATAATGAGCAATATTTAAATCTGTTTTATCGCGTTTTAGGGCGCCATCTACAGGCGCAAGATCGTAAATGTTAGATTTTTAGGGTAGATGAAAATTTTTTGTTTGCGAGCCAAAAAAACACTTTAGTCTAGTCTAAATATATATTATATATTACGAAATATACAATTTCATATTAGTATAATTCAATATAAACCAAGATTAATTATACGGTAGTACTACTCGTTTGGCTGCAATTTCAAGCATACGTAACACATACGAAAAAAGAAAAAAAACCCCATTTTGGATATTGTGACGTATTTTTTTGCCTTCTGGAACAACCGGTAATTTACAGTAAAGAGTAAATGGAGCAAATTTCAGGTACCATCACTATGATGGGTTTAAATACAAAGTGATACTTTAAAAAAGTAACCGCACATTAAAAAAGGTGGCTTTTGAACTGTTTCCCAGATTGGGCGTGGTCTGAGGTGCTGTAACCGTCCAATCAGAGAAGAGCATGAGAAGAAGCTGATGACGCAAAGTTCCAGCTAGTTTCCTTAAATATAGCTAGTAAAGCGCTATACGCACATCTATTCGTTAGCACGTAGGCTGAAAGAACCAGATCCTCAATTCTACCAGATCCTCAATTCTACCAGATCCTCAATTCTACCAGATCCTCAATTCTACCAGACTATTTCTTCCATTTGCTTAACTAACAGTTCGCCTTTTTACTCCAAACCAACACACAAATTAATAATTTTAGTCTTATCTCTATTTAAAAAAGATGAAGACTAAGTTTATTAACGGAGTGTCCTCATCACCTTCCATGTCTTTGGGTTTACTGGTGACCGAAAACGAGCTTCAGGTCCAGCCTGATACTGAGCCAGACTGCAAAACTGTCCGCACAGAAGAGCCCGATCATGAGACCAAGCATAAGGCGTATCTATGGTGTAGGGAATTTCTGCACGGTGCCTGGAAGTGTGTTGACGAGGAGGCTTTTCAGATAACAGTAATCAGGTGGGCTGCCTGTTTGCGCATTTTTCGATCGATGGTTTGTACTTGCACACCCTTGTGCGAGTAGGTGTTAATATCAAAGGTCTTTTGTAATTCTGTGTCAGCTGCATTTTGTAATGTGCAATATTGTTTCTTTTTTTTTTTGTTGTGTACTGAGCAAGTGTGTGTGTGTGTGTGTGTGTGTGTGTGTGTGTGTGTGTGTGTGTGTGACAGAAAGACAAAAAGAAATCTGATGCATAAAATTTCCCATTATCTATAACAGAGGGGGTCTCAGCAACAAGCTGTTCCTCTGCGCATTACCCGAGGACCAGCAGAGCATTGGGGACGAGCCAAGGAACGTGCTGCTTCGCCTTTATGGAGCCATACTGCAGGTGTGTTTCCTATACCATAATTTAATTTGTGCATGGCATGATTAATCATCCTCCACAACATCCACTTTTACACTGGGGAGATCAAAATGCTTAAGACGTGTCCACACACCCCAGGAGGTACCAAAAAATGCTGTGCAGGTCTGTACACATTATTGCAAAATAAATCAACTTTTTAAGACAACTTATTATGTTAATTCTATTAAAACTTGACATTCAATGCAACTTAATTACAGTAATTACATAGTAAATGCAAGGTAAGGTGATATGTGTTCGTTGGTATCAAGATTCAAAATTTTAGCCTGGAGCAGTTTCCCAGCCTTGAAAGCCATTTTTCTTTGCTCCATTTTAACACACCCGAAGTAACCAGTCAGTTCATTAAAAAGACTTAAAGATTTAAAAAGGTGTTTGTGGAATTAAGAAAACAATCTAACATGTAGTACAGAGCTGATTATGTGATATATTATTTTACCGATGCTTTTTATAAATTTATATTTGAATTAGAATTTTTCCTAAATTTATTCCAACTGATACATTAATATTGGGTAAATTATTATGATATTCTTTAAATGATAAAGGGAGTGTGTGCATGTTTTATACATTATGTGTGTGTGTAAGAGAGAAAGTTTGTTTGAGAGCTTGTTGTCTGCATGCTGGTGTTTGAATGAGGAATGCCGTATTTTGTTGGGTGATGTACCTCCATGCCTGTACCTGCGTGTCTTCTTTGCCGTAGGCTTGCCCAAGGAGCGTGCCTTGAGCACTCTTGTTTCCAGGTGATCCACCATACCAGTCACGGTACAGTATTAGATCACAGAAGTTAAAGCACTGTCAGCCAAGTTCTCGCCCTTATGTCAAATGCTTACAACTTTTGACATTTGAACCGTTTTATGTGTTGGTCTGTCTCTGCTCACCACTGTCTGCTTAAATGAATAACATTTACAAAATCAATATGCAAACGTTTGTTTACTACACTATAGACCAAAAGTGTAAAAATTGTATCTGGAGAAATCTGGCACAAACCTATTACCAAAACAAAAGACCACAGCCCGTTTTATATGTTTATATAATTACTGGAAACTTGGCAGGTGCAAGCTACTCCTAACCCTTATATTATCTTCAATCAAAATTAAATATAAGACAAAAGGAACACCTTATTTTTTTATTATAATTTTTGTGCATTCATTAGACAGAATCAGAAATCAGCTTTATTGCCAAGTAGATTTGCACTTACAGGGAATTTGTTTTTGTGACAGAAGCTTCCAGTTGTGCATTTTTAGGTAAGATAGTAATAAAAAATTAAAAGAAAATATAAGAGAATAAAAGGTTATTGCAAATTTTATAAAGAATAAAAAGAGTACAGAAAAGTACAGATTTAGGTAGTAAAGTAGAGGTTTAGGTAGTAAAGTAGAGGTTTAGGTAGTAAAGTAGAGGTTTAGACAAGGTAGTGTGTCACACTGCTTACCAAATACCTCGAAAAGATACATTTATTCCCTCTTGAAAAACAGTAGTCCATGGATTTTATTTCACAAAAGCAAGTGTTTAGAAATCAGTTGCAGTTTAATAAACTTTAACGGGTTAATAAATTCTTGATTCAGAGAATTTACTGTCTGGGAGACTCATGCCTCTCATACTAGTTATACATTCCTTATTATCATCTTAAAACTCTGCACTGTCTATGCTTGATTAACTAAAATAAAATGACATCTTTTTGGTATGGCTGGAAATGTAACTTTGGTATGATATGGTAGAATCATAACCATTACTGCTTTTTTTTTTTTTAATTGGAAAGAAATGTCTTATTGTCTGTTGCAATCTGCTTTTCAAGATTAGAATGGTATCGAGGGAAAAAGGAAAGAACAACAATGCTTTGTGCTCATGGTTAGCTTTTTGCTTTTTCTCCTATTGTTAGATGTCCTGTAATAAAGGAGACTCTGGGCAGTCAAACACGGAAAATTCTTTTCAAGTAAGTAACAAATAGCACGACGCATATTGTTTTCCGTGATATTTGCATATAACTCCAGCTGTCTTTTGAAATCACATGAGCCTGGTATGCTCACCGGTGACTTATCTATAAGTTAATATGCTGAAGTGTCACTCACACCAAACATCAGAAAAAATGACCACAATGACACTCTTACACTGATGCAGAACTTTTAATCACAAAGCTGTTTTTTTAGTTAACTTAACTTACTGTGGTGAATCAAAAGTCTTTAACTATAAAAAAGTGTCTTTTTAGAAGAGGATCTATAACATCCATAACATTTTGCATAACTGAGGACCTTGGTATTCAAAAACACTGTAGGGACTTGCACCCAACATTTCCAAAGTCAGGACATTTCATGGATTTATGTTAATCTTTACTGTCTGATGTCATGTATGTTTAAAACTATGGTATTTGGCAAATGCCCTCATCCAGCGCGACTTGCATTTATTTCATTTCTACAACTGAGCAGTTGGGTTTTATTGAGCAATTTAACAGGAGCTTAACACCTTAACCTTTAAGTCACCATGTGTATCTCTTGCTTGCATGCTTGCATGTCATTTGCATGATTTTACAAAGGCCTTTTTTTCCCTTCCTACCCAAACTTTGAGCTTTATAAGCTTTATAAGACTTCCTTATTCATGCACAAAAGTGAGTAACAGTCATAACTTCATTCTATATTACAACTGCATGTTGTGGTTCACATTCATCTGTTGTTTTATCTAAATGGGTAATCCAGTTAGAGTTTGTGTTCTGTGGGACATAGAGCAATGGAAAATCCCCACGCTGCTACTCTGCACTGAAGACACATGACTGCTACTGCTTAGTCATAGAGAGTGACTAAAAGAGGGAGGGAAGGAGGGATGAAGACAGAGAGGGTAATACAGAGTAATACACAGTTGTTGCTCAGGGTAACAAACCTCTGGTCATTTATTAACCAAATATAGTGGTTTGGTTCCTTACATTTTTAAGCCAGATAAGTAGCATTTGGTATTGTATATGGAAAAAGGTTGCTATTAAAATGCTCAGATAAGGTATAAGTAATAATAAGCATGCACATGAATATTGCATATTCACCACATTGCAATCTGACAGTAATAAAGAAATATTTATTAAAAAATGAGAATAGATCTAAGGAAGACTTTTTTTTTATATAGTAGTTTAGGTTGTCCTTTATAGTGATAAACTACTAAAAATGTACTTGTGATTATATGTATTGTTACATAATACTGAATATTGCTTTAGGAATAGCTTACTGTTTAATTATAAATCTACATTAGTTCTGTGTTACTAATAATTTAGTAAGGGTGGACACAAAGATGCACACTTTTAAAATGACAATGTAAAGAGTGAAATACACACAAAATTAAAGAAATGCAACATACCTCATAAGATGCACAGTTTCTAGTTATGCTGGACCTGTCCAAGTTTTTCTGGTTAACTTAGGCAGGTGTTTCCAACATATTAATGAGGTCGCATACCTCGGTTGGGGGTTGGGGTGTAGTTAAAATATCACATTATTGCTGTCCAACACTCAGCCATAAAAAGCAGAATATTTTTTTTGTAATAAATCAGCTCCTTATATTGTCTATCTGCAGTTAGACATACCATTATTTTCGGATTTTCCATAAGTTATTTTATATGTAAACTGAAAGCCTCTGTCTTTCACGATGTCCTCAGGGCTGCCGAAATAGGAACTTAGCAAGTTGGGCAGTTAGGTAAAGTACAGAGACTTGAAGACCTGGCCTATGATAAAAAGTCCTGTGACAACAATAACAACAAAATTGTTAGATCGTTTTGGCTGGTGCTTTCTATATAAACGCAGTGATTCTTTTTATATTATTTTTTACTGCAAAAGCATGTGATTATCTAGAATCATAAAGTCAGTCCAGAAATAAGCACTGACTTTGTAGACGAAAGCTGCATTTATCACATGAGGGTCATGGTGCATTTCTGTACTTTAGATTGTTGGTCATTTAATTCACTGAAAAGTTTTTAGGAAAATCTTTTCATCCCCAGTGTCATCCGTAGTTAAGCAGTTGGCTGTCCGTGATTGTCAGTGTTTACAGTGTTACCAGTTTTAAGCTGCAACACCGGTTTTGTCACTTGCCCACCGCAGCACCGGTGTTGTCACATGTCAATTATCCTGTGAAAGGAGCTGAAAGGAGCGCATTAATATTGCATCCTGTTCATGCATCCTGTTTCCTGTTTGTAATAATTGTCTGCATATTTTGCTTAATCAGCTTTAAATAGATCAGTGTGGTAATTCCTACTAACCTTCATTTATGTGGATGACCCTAAATGAACTTTAACTAATAAACACCCACAATTTTCTCAGGTATCATCTAATGTCATACACTTTTTTTGGATGGTAAATATGATGAGTGCAGGCGTCTGTTAAAAATAAATTTCATTTCGGCAGGGAGCTGAGGCAATGGTTCTGGAAAGTGTGATGTTTGCCATTCTGGCTGAGAGGCAGCTTGGGCCTAAGCTCTATGGCATCTTTCCCCATGGGAGACTTGAACAGTATGTCCCGGTGAGTCTTGTCATTTTATTCAAAGTATGTCATTTTATTAATAAGGGAGTGCTGAATTTTATGTATGTGTACAGAAAGATGCTGTACTTAAATTCTTTTTAATAGAATCAAAGTTGCAGACATTTTTAATTTGCCTGTGTGAGCTTTAGAGTTGGCCAATTTAAATCCATTGATGATTGATTACACTGATGGATAGATAATACAGCACATGTTTAATTTAATTACCATTGTAATCTTTTTATTTTCTACTTTTCTGTCTCTACAGAGCCGCAAGCTTGCCACAGAGGAACTGGGAAATCCCAGTATATGTGCTGAGATTGCAGAGAAAATTGCTAAGTTCCACAAGATGAGGATGCCTTTTAACAAAGAGCCTAAATGGCTGTTTGGCACTATACACAAGTGAGTGACACTCAACTGTAGTTTCAGTACTTTCAGCCATTATTCATATTATTATGTCTCATTTTACAGTGTTTTATCTTGGATCAAGCAGTACGTAACTGGTAGATTAACTATTACTACCTTTGTGTGTTACTTGTATCATGTTAGTGAATTTCTTTCAAAAAATGTAATACTAAGAAGCAAATATTGCAGCAGCGTCAATGAAATTCTCTGCATTTTAATCAGATAGAAAAAAAGTGTTTCCGCAGGGCTATAAAAAAGAGTAAAAGGTTGTGTGATGCAATCAAAGCTGTAAAACGTGATTCAGTCAGCATGTTGCAAGTAGATTTTGCAGAATATTGTTTTTATTTATATATATATATATATATATATATATATATATATATATATATATATATATATATATATATATATATATATATATATATATATATATATATATATATATATATATATAAAATGAAAAAGGTTTATGTAAAAGGTTGAAGTGCCAAATGGTCAAGGCAGAGGTTTTTTGCTCTTGATAGATAATATTAGGTCATTGCTTTTGACCAAATTCTTTTTAAAATATATACAACCCCACCTGCAAAAATTTATGAAGGTTCTAGAACTTGGATTATTTGGCTTAAATGTCTTTGTAGGTGTCTGCTGGCAGAAACAGAACACAAAGTGTGAACAGGTGGGACTCCTCAAGTATTTGAAAACCTCTGTAACTGGTTATGTTTATAGGCTGATTTTTTTTTTTTGGCTCGAAAACCTTCTGTCTCAAGGTCATTAATTGGCTTTTCCCATTTTGTAGATATATGCATCAGGTTCAAAGACTGACCTTCACCAGAGAGAGCCACCTCCATAAATATAACTGTCTCATGAGCTACAATCTGCCCCAGGAGATGGAGAACCTCAGGTAATAAAAGGAAAGAAGTTCAAGAAGCTTTATTTTATTTCAGCTACATATAGCAGATGCAATACACAGTGAAATAAAAAAATGTTTCTCCAGGACTATAGCTACACAAAACAACAGAGAATTACACAAAACAGCTACTTAACCGAAGAAGATCACAGAGCAGAAGACTGAAGTGTCTTAGCAACATGAAGTGAATGTGTGCAAACTGGTGCAAATAGTGCAAAACAGACTTGCAAATAAACAATACAAACATTAGTCTAGACAGTGCAAAAACTAACAATACAAAAACAAGCCACTGTACAGTACATTCAGTATTCTACAGTACCTTTTTCCAGATGGCAGGAGTGTGAAAAGTGAGTGTAAGGGGAGTGTGGGGTCGTCCACAATGCTTTAGGCTTTTGGTTGTATTGCAAACCAACCAACACCGGTTAAAAAAAAAACAATTACTGTAATTAGCATTAAATTATTAGCAACAAACCAGTAGCAGTATATTACACACAGAAAAAAAGCAGATCATTATTTGTATTCGTAGGTGTCTCCTGGAATCTACCCAGTCTCCTGTTGTTTTCTGCCACAATGATTTGCAAGAAGGTAACAGTGTTGTATAAAGTTAAATAAATGTTTCTGTTGGAATTGTTTTTTTGTTTTTTTTGTTTATATTTCAACATACAAAATATTTTGTTGTTGTTCACAGGAAACATTCTTCTCCTGAATGGCCAGGAGAACAAGGACAATCAGAAGCTGATGTTGATTGACTTTGAATACAGCAGCTACAACTACAGGTCTGCATTGTCTGTTTGTTCTTGTGAAAGGCTAGTTCAATTAATAGTTAGTCAAATGTGTAAATTAGAAAAACTACATTAGTGTAATTCGTGGGGTATTGAACTAAGGTCTGTGTGGACAAGATTAACCAGGAGATCAGGTTCGGCTGTAGAGAACAGGGACGGGGGGGTCATGACACCCTCAGCTTTTTTGATAAGGGAAAATTGGCTGCCATGCACAAATCGATAACTAAAACTATCAGCAACAAACATGACATTCCCTGTAATTCAAGCCATACATAAACATTAAAATGTTTATATTTCAGATATTACTTATGATAAGTGATAAGGAGAAAATAAATTGTGATTATATTTGATGTTGGCTTGATGTTACATTACCTTCTTCTAATAGTGCCAAATGCTGTTTTTATAATCACTGTTAATTTTTTTGTGATATCACAGCTGACTTTTTCAACAAAAGTCCTCATAGCTTAATAACATATAATTATTAACTATTAACCCAAATAGTGTGAAATAAATAGCATCAAAAAAATCAAAGTAGAATCATGCAAATTTGCAACTTCCCACATTTAAGGCTGATCTACAGATTTGGAATTCTGCAAATTTTTTCTTCATCAAAACGTTTGGGTTATTCATATGTAATTATAGTATTTCAATTACTTTGTATTGTAATATTAATCAGTATTATTCCATTAATGATCAGACTTCAGGCAAGTTTAATAGATAATGTTGGTCTGATGGTGAGTCTGAAGTTTTGGTCCAATATCTGGAAACGTGATCCTACTATCACTTTGAAAATGTCTCCTGCACCAAGTTTATATTATTAGAACTTTTATAGCAACATACATAAAAGAATGGCAACACCAATAGCATCACAGGACTGTGTACAAAGCAAAAGACTTTTAGACAATTTTACTTTAGAGTAAGAGGTTCAGCAAATATAAATAAACAAAACCTTTCAAGTACCAAAAACCACAATCTAACACAACACAATGGCAAAAATCTGTATACAGGCCGTCTATGTACACGATACTTTCAGAATTGATGGCCTTTTGTTCTGGTATGGAAAGGAAATAGATTTTGACCATGTGGCAGAAGGTCATCGTGTACATAGATGATATATTAGTTTACTTCCGAACTGAAAGCAAACATTGTCAACATGTTTCCCAAGTTTCCATGAACACTGCCTATATCTAAAAGCAGAAAAATGTACTTTTTATCAGCCTAACATTCAGTTCTTGGGGAATCACATCTTTGCGAAAAGCATTAGAATAGGTGGCCTTTTGTTCTGGTGTGGAGCTGGAATAGATTTTTCCTCTGGGCACCGGTTCATGTGGCAGAAGGTCAAAGGCACAGTACTATGGTTTATGCGCAGGTAACTTGGATGCTCTTTTTGAAAAAAACACATCTCGGGAATATAATACTGAGGGGGAATCTCATCGGAACGATTATCTAGGGGGCATGATAAAGGTGGAGTGGGTTGGTGACGGGAGCTCTGGAAAACACGGTGAGAATTTCCCCACCTCAGGATCTCGCCCGTGCTCCATGACAATGTAGGGAGACAGCCCAGAACAATCTCTGCTGTACTATTCTCCAGAATCAATAACTCTAGCTTTGTGTGAGCGGTTTGCAATTCATTGACAGGACTTGGGATGTCATTAAAGTTCCTCTTGAGTTGGCGACATAACTCAGCGGAGATGAAATTTCCGGCTGACCCAGAATCGATGAGAGCATAAACTGTAAGGCAATGCAAAGAGTGATTTGGACTGAAAAAGTTTCATATTTATAGTGGAGGCGAGAAACCAGACTCCTCGGATTTTGTGAAGGTCAGACGGGACATGTTCTTCTTACATGTCCCTCTTTTCCATAGTACAGGTACAAACCCAGAGTCAGCCGGCGATGTCACTTAGTCGGGGTGAGCCTTGTGCTGAAAGAAGTAGTTTTTCTAGACGTCTGGCTGAGTTGAATAAAACTTTCTAACCCCATGCAGTCATCATAGGCGGCGAGCAGCAGTGTGAGAGAAGGTTCTAACCCTTGACAATAAATTGTAGCCAAAGCACGTTCATTTAGGGCTCTAACAATCTTTGAAAAGTCTTGTACAAATATATGGTAATATCCGGCAAAAAAGACTAAAAAAAGACTTTTGTACAGGACTAAGTACAGGCTTTATTTTGCTTGGGTCAGTCTCTATACCATGTTGGGAAATTAAATGTCTCCGGTACCGTTTTTCTCCTTAATTATTCCGGAATCCAACAACTCCTGCAAGTGTTGTCTAACTAACATTTTAAGGTTGAAATGACCTCATCACCAACTAATGCGATACCTTACCCTATTAGTATAGCCATAGTCCATATCATGCAAGGCAAGTTGGGTATCTGACTTTTCTATCCAGATGACAGTGGTGTCAATATTTAGCTGTGCTGCTTTTAATTCCTGTCTGCCTTGTGAAAAATTGCTCAATTGAGGAACTTCACTTGCTAAACAGTGTATATTTCAGTTAGTACTGTCATAATGAGAATCACAATGGCAGCTTTAGTTTTAAACCAATACAGGCACACAAGCACTAGGGGTTTTTTGGAAACGGCTAAAAGAATGAAAAATACTTCTGGTTAAACCTGCCACTTAAAATTTTGGGTTAGGCTCGTCATTTCCCGGTTTACCATGGTGTACCATGGTACTGTGTAAACTCATCTAACTAAACCTTTAGCTTTTTAAATTTCCTTTTTACAGGCAAAACACATTATTGGCAGTAGCCTACATGTGCATATTCATATGTTTTCTTTTTTTTATTTTGTATTGCCTAAAAAACAAAGCATTTCCTGTGTACACATTAAAGAAAGCCTTTTTTGTAACAAGCCCTTTATATAATTACTTGGAGCTACAATTGAGACTGCAAAACTTCTTTCTCTGTCTTTACTGCTTTGTTGTACCAGGGAGTATCATGTGTTTACAATGACTGCTGAGAAACACTCTCTTCAAAAAGAATTACAGACATTGAAACCTGGGGCAGCTATCCAACATGCCAGTCAAAACATTTTTGTCACGGCTTTACATTCCCACATGTTCCAGCAAAGTTGGATTAGGTTTCACAGAGAAAAATTAGAATAGCAGTGCTCTGTAGCTTGTGAAGGCTCCACTGCAACAAATGGGGACATTTGGATAAATCTAAATCCAACCATTGCCAGACATGTTGTATTTTCACAGCTTTCGACTCAAACTGGTCTCCTGGTTCATGAAATAACACAAGGGAAGTTTTATTGTTTCAGTACAGCATTTGAGGCAGGGGTGAACGCAGAGTAAAGACGAGTCTTTGTTTGGTTTCCACAGCAGCTGTGAGGCTCGCGTGAAAGACCTGCTGAGCTTCGGGTGTTCTGCCAGCAGATTAGCACTTTATCTGGCCCCATGTTTTCTTCACAGGCTGGTTGTGAAAACTGAAAAAGTTATAACAGTTTAGAAACCCCGCAATAAAGTAAACTCGAGATTGTGTATTGCTTGTTATTTAAAGGAGTAATTATTTGTCTTACAGAGGATTTGATATAGGAAACTTCTTCTGTGAATGGATGTACGATTACACCTGTGACACGCCTCCATTTTTCAGTGTCAATACCAAGAAGTATCCAACCAAAGCTAAGCAGGTATGAGATATATTAGCAGTAGCAACTTAACTGTAGGGGTAGGTGAGGCAGAGCTCCACTATGTATATCAGCTTTTTAGCTAATATTAATAAATTGTCTGCTCCATTTAATGCCAGACAATTATTATTGCACCTAATGTCCAAAGACATAAAGTGCACCAAGCAGTAGCAGAGGCCCATTGGGGTATAAATTAGGCTGCACATTGCTTACTTAGTTAGGCTTAATGATAAGGTTGCCTAAATAAAGCTAATTATTTGAAATAAAGCTAATTCAAACAGGACTGTAAAGAGACCAGTTTTCAGGAATGTCATTACAGTAAATATACATTTTATATCTTTCCTTTTAGATGCATTTCTTTAAAAGCTACTTGTCTGAATATGACCCTGGACTGTCAAACTTGAGTGATGAAGCCCAGCTAAAAGTCAAAGAAGAAATGCTGGTGGAGGTTAACAGGTAAAACAAATCTTTACAAAATATATTTCTCAATCTCCACATACATTAGAAAGACATGTTATCTTGCACATTTGATTATGGATCCAGTTCAGAGTGAATGAAATATGAACTTTGTTACTTGAATGTAAATTTCATGTCTTTATACCTTGAAGAAGCATGCTGAGTTTTTTGTTGTTTCAGAAGTTATAATATTTAACACACTTGGTCCAGATAAACCACTTTATGTTTTCTTGTTTATTGACAGTAAAATAAGACATGATTAGTAACTAGCACTGTTGAAAAATACAGATGAACCCATTTTGGGCCTCTTTCCTACTGTACAGAAGTGTCTGAAGATTGAGCAACCTTTTGGAGCTTGTCCAAAAAGCATGCTCATTTCCAGGAACAGGCTTTAAATCTGGATCTAGGCTTCTTGTCAATCATGTGGCTTTACAATGTGTGAAATAAATTTTTATTTTGTCTTAGGTTTGCTCTTGCATCACACTTTTTCTGGGGCCTGTGGTCCATAATTCAGGCGAGATTATCTACCATCGAGTTTGGTTACCTGGTGAGTTTCTGTCCTTAATTATGTTTAAGTGTAAATTTGTCCAGTGAAAAGAAAGTTAAACATTTTATTAATAGCTGTATGTGTGCACGATTACTAAAATGCTGTCTGAACACCCTGAACATAGTTCAGATATTTGTCAGGTTAGGGTGTCTTGACAGGTTGGCAAGATTAAAAATGGGAATAAGGGTCATGCTGTCATGACCGCTGATTAACACATTGTGTGTATATGTTATGTCTGTCTCACACAACCGGTTTTTACACAACCTGTCTTTCCCATAGGACTATGCCATAGCCAGGTTTGATGCATACTTTAACCTCAAAAAGGAGCTGGGAATTTAAACTGTTATTATACAGAGGACGAAGAAGCTAAGACATGAAGACAGAAGACCTGGCTTTTGAACTCACTAGAAAGGCATTTGCTTTGCTACTGTGATGAATATAAGGTGCTGCATGGTCTATAATTGACAGCACTCATGGTTTAATGTTTCAGTAGTGTGCCATGCTTTTTCTGAGTTTATCTCAGTGTTTTAACTTCAAACACATATTCCTGATGCTGAAAGCATCTTCTAGGCAGCTTTAAAGAAAATGAAAAAAATAATAAAAACCTTAGGAGTCCGAGGTGGGCTTTAAAAAAATAATTAAAAACTGCTGCACTAATATTTTAGAAGGTAGATTCTACCAGATGTAATAGAGCTGAAGCCTAGACAGCTACATGCGTCTGCTTTTAGCAGGTAATCCCTGCTACATTATACTTACAACTTGTTCTAACAAATGTGAAATCCTCTAGCTAAAGAGTGGTACAAAAGACCAAACTCATTTGGCATAGTGAAATTTTAGGGCTTTGTGACATGTATACATTTTTCCAACTTTTTCTGTGAAGCCTTGTGGTAGGTTGTTTACTTCTTTCTCTACTCAAACAACTACTAGAATGATTGTTTTTCTCAAGAGGGTAATAAAACCCAATAAGTATTGGGGACCAGGCCACCTGTAAAGTATGTGATCTGATTTAAAATAAATTAAATAAATTTAAAATTAGGAACTGTTAGTTCTAGTAGCTAACAGTAGCTTTCAGATTGTGGATACGGTGGTCAAATTATCTTACATATTGTGACAATCCTTCCCTTTTTGTTCAGTTGGCACATGTACTCATCACACCTGATAGTTTTTTTGTATTTTATTTTTTAATCTGTGTAATAACAGTAGTACTTTCTTTTGTTTCTTATATTTTATTATCCTGGGTATATATATTGAACTGTAATAAATCTTTTTAATTATTTTACATTTTTGGCTCCTTTTTTAAATATTGTCTAACTTATACCTAGCTGCACATGTATGGTATGTTGATGGTATATTAATTTTAACATTACTGTGAGTGTTGCTCTATATGAGTCATACAAAAGGTATTTTTAAGTAAAAATTAGCTTTTTTTTCCTTAAATGGAAAATGTATTTTTCTTAATAAGAAAGTGCATTTTGTGCAGGATTTACTCTTTGCTCTTTTTTTTTTTTCTTCTACATACTGTAACATGTATGTAATTGTGTTTATTTTTACACCAAGTATTTTGAAGCTGCAAACATTTTTTGTATTGCAATTAAAAAAAACTTGTTTATTCATGAACTAACCCCAATCTGTAGTAAATGCTTTGCTCATGAACTATGTATAAAAGTATGCAAAAACTAGTTGTTCGTGTTTTTATCACAATGTTGGGGGAAAATGTATGGTCTGTCATAATCTATTAACATATTAATAAATAACCAATTAAACAATTTGGTTTTTTTTCTGTTTGATTCACTATCTAATTTATTGGAAACGCTATTGGTGTGTAAATTGTCTTCCTGTAATGAATCCTACTGAGGCGAGTATAGTTTAGATCCAAAAGGTTACAAATGTAAACACTATGCATAAACACTTTACAAAACAACAAACACGAACTTGACTAGACTAGACTTGACTTGGCTCGACATAGACATTAACAGGCTTATCGCAGTGGTACATGGACAAAAACAAAATCCAAGACACAGACAATGGGAAACACAGGGGCTATATATACATAAGAGAGAACACATTACCTAAGGGAAAGTGTTAAGATGTTGGACTATTAATCAAAAGAATGTGGACCTTTCTGTTTAAAGGTCAACATGCCTGAATGATTGGCACCAAGGTGATGGAATGATCTTCACATTGATGTCAGAATGGTTGAGTCACTGGCTGTCTTCAGAAGACAGTTAAAAACTTCAAATACCAAAACTAGCAGTCAAACATTTGCTACTCTTTTTTGACAGTGTTTGGTTTTGAATATAAAACTAATTTCACCAATAGAAAAAAAGGAACGTGAAACAACACACCTTTATTTTGTTTACTGCAAGAGCAATCTACCAGTGTAGTTTTAATAGTTATTTTGTATTAGCTAAATAAGGAGACATTTGGTGGCTGGTTTTCAAAAGTTGATATGATTCTTTAAGAATCTTAATGAAAAGTTTGTAATATACTATAATTACAATTGGTAGTGTAAATAAAAACACTCATTTTTACCTTGTCAAAAACAGCTCTGTTTTAGAGCATGTTGCTTTAAATGCTACTCCTCTATTCTGTGTGGTATTTTACTGCTTCAAAACAACTTATTAATTAATAACAGATGAGATTATAAACCATCACCATGTCACCAAAGTCATGGTAGTTTTACCATGGTAATTTTACTTTAATGCATTGTTTATTATAAATGTGCAATTCTCAATTATTGTCACAGCCATGACAGTTTTTACACCCAAACAGCGCACATCTTTGCCTGAGTATAAACCCGATACACCTGCACCTCATTAATCCGCCACGATCACTCACCCTCTTTATACACAAGTCTGGTCTCATACGTTTTATGCATATTCACAGACATTTTGCAAAGATTCATAGAAAATATCCCCTTACTTCTTCTGAAGGAGTAGCTTCTTAGCAAAACCTGCTTCATACTAACCCTTGTTTATAAAACAGTCTGGTGAGAAATATTTCAGGTAAACAAATATGGGTGAATTCTGCTCCAGGGTTGAAACAGTGACAAACAGTTTGGGCTAGATCTCACTTTGTGCCAGTTTTGCCAGATTGGATTGAAAAGCCAAGTCTGACATGATCCAAAGAAGATTTTGGTGTTGACATGACAGATTTTGATGTTGACATGACAGCATTGCTTTAGGCTTTTCTTTGCATGTACTTGCATTATTTTGAGTACTTTACTTTTCAATGAACACAATTAATTCTAAGACAATAATAATACCCTATAAAACTTACCTTGCTACAAAAATTAAAGTCCCATGATATGACTATAAGATAAAGGAAAATTTCTATTAGACCAAATCCAAATGTCAGTAGTTACAAATTACAGTTACTTAGGTACATTTACTTGGGTAATTTTTTTGATGACTTTTACTTTGAGTATATTTAATGATGTGTACTTTTACTGTTAGTCAAGTACATTTTTAGTGAAAATATTTTACTTTTACTTCACTACATTTGCCGGCGTTTCTCAGTTACTGTCAAACAGTAATAAATATAAGATTTCTAAATAATTAGTTTATATGACGTCGGAGTCTCGCGAGACTGTGGAGAGGCTGCTTCGCAAGAGATTGCCACGAATCTCCTGCTTAAGTTTAGCAAGCGTTTAATTGGAAGATGATGGCTGAAGCAGAGCCATAGGCGACATATGCAGTTGCCTAGATTTGCACTTAGTTTTACTGTTGTATGGGTCTTTTAGTGACTGTTAGTCAAATGTGTTTGTTATTTATTGTCACAGTTTATTTAATACTTATTCTTAATGCTTATTTATTTCTGTATTTGATCAGTATTTATGTTAAGTTATAGTAAAGGTTTTAAAAGTCTGGATTTTCTGAATTTTTCTGTGGTAGTGTGTGTGCGTGTGTGTATGTGTGTGGGGATCTACAATTTTGCCTAGAGCGCCAACAAAGCCTAACCCAACCCTGCCTACAAACAAACACACATTCATGAACAAACATTCATTTTAAACGCCCTGCACATTTTCATATTCATTTAACACAAAACTAAAGAAACTGAACAGCAAACTGTGACATCCTTCATTTATACAACAAAATGGACACCTCACTATAGGTTTTTTTTATACTTCACTAAAACTTAGACCATACATACAAAATTCAAAACGGATTGGAATTTATTCTATGTCTACCTGAATAACCCATGTCCATGAACATAAAATTTGAAAATAAAGTATGTTTTAAAAGGAACTGCTCTTAATTAACTGTTAATAACATAACAGTTAATGACAAAATTAACTGTTAATAAAACATCTGAGTGTGTTTAACATTTTACTGTAAATGACAGGTGATGTGATTTTAATGTCTCTTTTATTTTAGCAGAACAGAGAGACTCTTAAGAATTCATCAATACTTTACAATTCAAGATTTAGTTTAGAGGTAACTAGTAATTGGCTATTTGAGTACTCCTACTCAAGTAACTATTTACTGCACTTATACTTGAGTACAGTGTAACTTGCTGTGACTGACATGTTTTAGTTGTAGTTGACATGCTGTGCTGTTTATTTATTTATTTGGGGTTTTTCTTGTGTTTCAGTCACCAGTCAAATGACACTGATTTTGCCTACAGAACCTTAATCTAATATGATCATATAGTTATTAGAATGTATTACATTCTAATCTTGTAACAAAACTTTAGCAACGGGTTAGAGTCAAGACTGTGCCCCACCCTAAACAAAGTTCAGTACACATACCGAGGGTAAACAAATGTGATGCTGCTCTAATGTGAGGCTGCTTGCAAGTTTGTAACTTATTTACTTACAG
The DNA here is from genome assembly GCA_005784505.1 of Bagarius yarrelli. Taxonomy (NCBI): domain Eukaryota; kingdom Metazoa; phylum Chordata; class Actinopteri; order Siluriformes; family Sisoridae; genus Bagarius; species Bagarius yarrelli. Next base: position 205,183 of record VCAZ01000104.1, read on the forward strand.
TTACTATTTAACAGGTTGATTAATCACACTTGTCTACTGCTTTTCAGATTTTTTGTCAGGCTAATTTTGTCTTGGACAAACCAATACCAAATTCGAAATTAATTAGTTTAGTCATTTTGTATGTGTCACCTCTGCTTACATCTCAATAAACCTGATATAAAAACCCTTTTTTGGCCCTCTCATACATCTGATTGAAATAATACATACATCTGATTAAACAGACATTTAAAGCCATAAACTGCATTTATAAGGATTTTACTACTTTACAGAATTTAGCTTCAGGTGAAATCCAGCACAGAAAAGCACATTCACTGCATGTCACAGAATTCATGGTGATTACAAACAAGACTAGACATTTACTACTGTTGTGTGTGTGGGGGGGGGGGGGGGTACTTTCTAATAACGGCATTCTCTCGAGTGAATTCTCTTTTTCCATTTACTGCTGCCAATTGGACTGAGTACATTTTGCCCATTGGAACTTAGAGGCTGTCACAAGGGCACAATGCTGAATTTAAGCACTGCTTACGACATAGCAGCAGTTTGAACATAAACTCTTGCCAGAACAAAGGTATGATTATTGCTTATTGCTTCCAACATTACATATAAAATACCCCACCAGACAAGACATATGTTTAGCTTCTATGTTTTAACCTTATTGCCATGATACCAAACCAACCTCTGTTGTTGTGCTTTGGTGTTATATAATCAAGTGTAATAGTTTTGCAAAAATACCACACCTGTTAAAACTAGACTTTGCAACTCAACTCATCCTTTAAAGCATGTGGAATCTTATTTAGTTCTAAAATAGTTTATCTATCTTTATTTATTATGATATTTTATTTTGACTAAATGACTTAAAAAATGGGCTCTGAGCACATTCTGTAGAGTGTAAGTAAGTTATATCGAGAATAAAGAGCATGCAGCTGTCCCTTAATTAAAATACAACTTCTGTTTGTTCAACTGCTTGACGCAAAATATTACTTATTATTTTTTTTAATGGTATAAACAACAAAAACAGCACATTGACTGTACCAAGGCCAATCATGTTACAGCGTACAGCATATAAGAAAAATGTTGCTTCTTTGCTACTGTCATCAAGAGATCAACCGAAAAATTGTGAAAAATTGTAGCAGCAATTGAGATTCAGAATGACTCTCGAACATGTCAAGTCCCTGTGGCATTTCTCTTTGACATTTAAGGTTGATATCAATATTAGGTTGATAGAATGCAGCAGAATTTTGCATCTTAATTTTCTTATATTTAAATCTTAACCTATGAGGTTAGCAGCGGCATTAGTTGAAATTTCTGTTCGCTATGTTTCAAACGAATGCATTTAATCTTATGGAGGTCTTGAAGCAAGACACGGGCCCACAATACTCAAAACAACACAACACTTTCCCAACAAAAGATTTTAATTGTGGGAAAAAGTGGAAGTAAATCCCAGAGCGTAACTAAACTTAAATTTTACCTCCTGTAGAGGAGACCTAAACAAGAAAGCCAGCAAGAGTTTTGCAAGTGAAAATATTAATACTCTGGGGCCTTTTTGGCCCAGTTTTTGGCCCAGTTTGGGCTCTAAAAAGATCTTAATCTGATATTTCAAGTCTTTAAAAGCAAATTAATAGCTAATGTATTGTTACACTGTGTCTGGCACAAACTGGGCTACAATAATATCTCAGTTTTCTTCTAAATGACCTTTACTTGTTCTTTGTACAAAACATATCTAGTAAACATCAGAAAATTAAAGTTTAAAGTATTCTATGTTGATCTTTAAATCTTAACCAACATCCATATAAAACAAAAAGAACAGAACTGGCCTTGCTGTTCGAAGGGTACTGTCTGTAACTGCTGTAATTTTCCAGTAAAAATTCAACACAAGCCCTAGGTTTGGTTGGTTTTAAGATAACAGCCACATGAGTTTTACACCAGTGCAAGAATCTTTGTCAAATAAAACTATATTTACCTATAAACAACAAAATTAAGCATTAATACTACTCTGTAAATGTTTTAAGAGGTATCATACTTTTGTAAAGCCATCTAAATAAAAAACAGGATTATGACTATGAAACGTATTAAAAACCTTATGTTATAAAGGAGGTGAATAAACATTTACCAAATAAATTACACAAAGGCCACCAAGGACTAGGAGGATGTTTATAATTTTCAAGGTTGTAGATTTGTGCTTTTCTTGCAAGTGCACCTGATTTGTTACATTCAGCAAAAATCAGAGGGTTTCACATCCCACAGCTTGAAACAGAATCCATGGGAAAGGCCTTGAACAGCAGAGTAGCCCACAACTAGTCAGGTTTATCAATTCTTATGAGTCAGATTCCTGGCATTGGCACTTAGTCATCTGCTTTGTCAATATGTGATAAGATGAATGGATGTTGGTCTAGTTGGTGGGCCATCTTGTGGTGAGAAATATACAATAAGAATCTAAAATTTATGGCAAAAGTACTCAAACAGCAGGGCAAGTTTTCTTGTTTGACTTTGAATGAGACCAGATATTATAATTTATTTCTGATATCTTGTTGGATTGAAAATACTTGTTTCATATATGTCATCTTATTAAAGCACTCAGGTAAAGAAACAACATCTTAAAAGTAAATAAAATCTTTCAAGTTTTGTTTGCATGCCCTTTCTTTGCAATAACTGTTGTACATGCACATTTACGGCATTTGTAAAACACTCTTATCCAAAGCGACTTTTTATTATGCAACTGAGCAACTACAGTTACAACCAACAATCGGGGGTTAAAGGCCTTGCTCAGGGGCCCAACAGTGATAGATTGGAAGTACTGGGAATCGAATCCACAATCTTCCGGTTAGCAGGCCAACACCTTTAACATTAAGCTACCAATTTTTTTTCAAACAGTTGCATTCTTCTTTTTTGTTTTTTATTATAATAATAATCACTAACACTAATTACTTTGTTACATCTATTACAGATTAAAGCTATACAACATGGTGCACATAAGGGGCAGGTGAACACAAGACACTAACCCAATTTAAGATTGGATCACAAACCTTACGCCCGTTAATGTATTCAAATATATTATAATAAAAAACTGCTAATAAAGAGTTGCAGTTAAACAATGTTTTATTATAATGCTTAGAGAGAATACAATTTGCAAAAATATACTATATTTAAAAACAATAAAGTGTACTTTGATAATGAAATGTGCATTTGACAGTAATGTATGTATTTAAATCATATTACAATACAATATTCTGTACAGTATAAATATTTTACTAGCATTTAAAAAGAACTGTAGAGTATTTAAGTTTTATTTAAAAGTATTATTTAGAGATGTGCTGCTTCAGGTGATGTGTGCTGTTGCTACACATCACTTTAGACTTTAGACAGATTCTACAACACTGTTGACCCTCTCAGTGGCAGAAGTGCAATAGGTCACTCTGAGAAGCGTTCCTATCTTTATTGTCCATTGCAATGAGTCACAGCTGTAACTATTGCTGAGCTGCAATATATATTTTGTTAGTTTTTCCTATAATATGCTGGTAAACACATTTGTGCTGCTCATTAAAGTTGATTAAAAATAAAACAATATCACTACAGTGTTCACAGTTATGTTTAGGTATGGTTACTTTTATAAGTAAAGCAAATGCCATATGGCAACTGGCTGTCGAACTGCATGCATCATTAGCTTCCAGTGCTCATGCTCCATGCTTTGACTCTTTCCAAAGCTTAACTGACCAACTAGTTGCTTGGACCTTGGACAGAGCTCATAGACAGACAAAGTGAGAATGCATTCTCTAATTTTAGCTTCTGGGAGTGTGAATATTAGGAACTCATTGAATATAGTCATGTCACAAAGAGTCCTTTCTGATGTTCTCTGATGCCGAATCCTACATTGGTTAGACACAATTTTGGTTCGCGCATACAAGGCTAGAAACAGACAGAAGAAATTCTTTAGTGCAATATGTGACTTTTTTTGAACAGCTGTACTGTTAAATGCAATATAACTTAAATATGTTTATTGTAACCTAGCATGTTTTAACAATAAAAAAAAAGTTTACTTTACCTCTTTCCACTTTACTTGATTTTAAAAAAACCCTAATTTTCAGGACTCCCACCTCCAGTCTGTGAGACGTGGGCATATATTTGAGAGACAGAAGGACCTTACCTACAACATCCTGCAAAATAGAGAGTTACTGGCATTTTACCAGACTACAGAAACCCGTCTGATAGATTCAGTTTTGCTTTAGCCAGTTTTGCCATTTTAAACAAACTTGATTGAATCAAGCCTTATGAATGATTGTATTCATTTTAAAATATAGACCCACTTTCTTTGGTTGTTGTAACTCTGCCAGCATTTCCATTGGACATGAAATATTTAGATCTTTCAGAGATGCACGGACCTCGCCCAGAAAGTGTTTATCACAATCTTTCACCTAAAATAACAAGAAAATTTAATAATGACACCAGATACAAACACATACATAATTGAAGAATCACATGTATGAACAGGAGACAACACAAAACCAATTTATTAGACTATACAATGCCAGCACAGAGGGTCTATAATTACTTTACAGGTGGTGTATACCATTTCCGCTCAAAATCATACTTTTTATAAGTATAAGTATTTATTAATTGTGATAAAATCTCAATAAAAAAACCTAAGCAAATGAGGAGAATTTGTTTATTGTCCCAGGGAAATATCACACACAGAACATTTAATTACAATAAGGGAAAATTATTTGTGTGTTAATTTTGTGTGTTTGCTCACTCACAAAGATAATGATCAGTCCATAAGTTTAATGTTAGGTTTAATTTACCAGTAAAAGAGAAAATTGTAACCAAACAACTCAGAGGAAGGAAGGTAAGTCAAAACAGTTTATTTACAGCACAGCAATAAGCAATGCAAAAAGCGAAAAGCAGCAATGAGCATAGGACTGAAAAGATACTAGAAAAGAAATTGAATCCTGTTCTGAGTAAATGGTACATGAAGAATAAAACTGAATAAAGATAGTAGAAAAAAATGCAGGAGTGATAAAAAGCTTGTTGCTGAATTATTCTGAAGGTATTCAGTAATCTAAAAGCTTTTAGAAAGAGTCCGTTTCTAGTTTTAGACCAGACTCTTGTGTGTGTGAGAAGTGTGCTTAAATAGAAGTGAGTGAGAGCGAGTGGTGATTGCAATCAGGTGTGTCCAATTAACAGATAACAAAAACATCTTGAAAAACACATAAAAAAAAAAAGATTTGCATTATAATTAGGAAAATAATGATTTGTTTTCCTATTAATCAGCAAGATTAGGAATAGTCTCCTAAAGAGACTCTCTTAAAGGCAGTGCTCCTAATTTCATCTTGACAGCTGTATAAAAGACACCTTTCCACAGAAGCATTAAATTCGATTCCAAACTCCTCACGGCCAATACCAAAGAGCTGTCCAAGGATCTCAGGGACAAGATTGTAGACCTACACAAGGCTGGAATGGGCTACAAGACCATTGGCAATCCGCAGCTTGATGAGAAGGTAACAACAGTTGTGATTATTTGCAAATGGAAGAAACACAAAATAACTGTCAATTGCCATGGTCTGGGGCTCCATGCAAGATCTCACCTTGTAGATTTTAAATAATCATGAGAAGAATCAGCCTGGAACTACACAGAAGCATCTTGTCAACAATTTCAGGGCAGTTGGGACCACAGTCACCAAAAAAACCAACTGGCAACCCACTATGCTGTGAAAAACTAAAATCCTGCAGCGGGTCCCCCTGCTAAAGAAAGCACATGTGCAGGCTCATCTGAAGTTTGTAGCCAATAAGGGTTTGGCCACCAAGTTGTCAGTGGGCTAATGTACAAAATCAGCAGGAAATCAAATGTTATTTCCCTTACTGATCATTGATCAGTACAATCTGATCAATAATCAAGCTTTTAAAGGAATGAAAAGTTTGTGCAAATGGAAAGTTTGTAAAAGACAAAAGCATGCCTTACTTCCAGCCTGACTGTGACCTTGGGCATTTCCTCCTTCGTAACTGTGCAGGAGAACTTCTCCCCGAATGTAGGGCTGCAGCTGGTATTGACTGGCCCTGTCTTCCACTCCTTAAGCACACAGTTGAACTGTTGCTCTTCATCCTCCATTGCTACACACAGGACTCGCACATGGACATAGTTTTGTACACACTGGCTGGACACTTGTGCTGCCAGGCCTTTTGTTTCCAATACAGTCACTTCTAACCAAGAATGCAGCTGATCATAGAAGAGTGTAAAGCGTATCATGCCCTGAATGTGTTTTTTATCCACATCCTCCAGACTGTCTGTACTGCTGGCCAGTTCGGTGCTGCTGGACAAACAGTGGGGTCCAATTTCATCATGGAATAAATACATCTAAAACAGAAGGATGGATCTATGTGGTTATGGATCCCATTGTCCTCAGATCAAACTTGGCTTAGTTTAGAAGTTATATCAGAAATATCAGAAATATGATTTTATTTTACAGATTGCTTGACATAAATTTTCTATTTTATGCTTTGCAACTGTTCATTAAAAAGTTGCAGTTTTGAAAGCAAGATAATAGAAGGGCTAATTTAGTTTTGATTTCAGTGTTAAAGAACCACAGACACACAACCCCAAAGTTCAGAATTACAGTTTGAATAGGATCTGCTATAAAAGAGGTGTGTATGATTGCGTTATGATAAAAGCCATTACCTTATGGCTGTTGAACTCACCTGGTAGCTGGGTAACGGTGACCTTTGAGATGTTTTATTTTTTGTGGACTGGATTTCTATTGGTGAACCTGCAATTAAAAAGGTAAACCGATTACCGTTTTTCCTGAAAATAGCATTTCTTGTATTTACAATAAAATGCAGACAAGTATTTGTTCTAAAATTATTTTCTTACAGATATATAACTATGAGGTGTGCAATAGAACCTACCAGTATGTGTGCAGTATCGATGAATTTGCCATATTAGTATACAAATGGCGATGAGAAAAATAAAAACAGAAGCTCCCAAAGCCCAGTATTTAACTTCCTTGGAGAATAGTGTCTGAATGGTTGACATGGAGGTTCCAAAAGTAGTTGACAGCAACATTTTTCCCTGCTATACACAGCCCTATTAAGAAGAGGTTACGTGGTGTTTCTTTTGTGTGTTTGATCAACACAAATGTGCTACTAGTTATTTAAATGACTTATAATGACTTGCAAAACATCAACACAGAACTTGTGCGATATGGACACTTCTGTTCTGACTGTCAACCTTTTTTAACCTTATAAACAGACCAAAAAATCATAACTGTGTTCAGAATTATTTAAAAACCACTCAGAACAATTTCAATAATAGTAAATGTAATAGTTAGGTTATAAAGTATAAATATTATGTCTGGTTCTTATTTTGTTATCTTGATTAAAAATAAGAAACGGTACCTTTGAAAAAGGGATTTCTGGCTCAGCTTGTCAATAGGCTTCAGCTATGGTTGGTGATAAATGGTGCTTCTTTTTGTATTCATATTCAACTGACTGCGGACATCAGCTGACATATGATCAGCAAACATGAGGGAAACCAGTCAGCGCACTTTTTTCTGCATCGGGTTGTGAAAGATGCACACTGCAAATAATTTAATAGTCCAGATATTTCTAAAAATACTGCAATTCATGCATACAATATCACTACCATACCATTTACCTACCTATTTGCCTTCCTATACAATCTAATCAAAATACAGCTTAATTGAAAAAAACCCTGTTTATTAGCTCTAAATTTATAATTGCACATACAATTATGCAACATTTTAAGTGCAAAATTTGACTTCTTTTTAAAAATGCACCAATACCAGGTTATAATACTTGCAAAACAACTCATGATAACTAAGAACAAAAGAAAACAGTGCTCACTCATGTTGTTAAATGAATGAAAGTAAGGTGTCTTGTTTGTTTAAGGTTTGTTTGCCAGCAGCCCAATGTCAGTGTTTACTTCACAGACCAGATAAAAAGAAAAGCTCTGTTAAAAAAAACTACACATAAATACATATTCATTTCCAAGGTAGTGAGATTTTTAATGATATAACAAATATTTTAGATGGTATATAAACGTTTTCCACTCTTTTTCAGAGTTTATTTTTCAGGACAAATTTCATTATGACGGAAATAAAAGACATGCACCATGGCCTAAAACTCTTAAACACAAAAAAATTACACATTGTGACTATTACTTAACTTTAAAATTAGATATGCACCAAACACACACACTATGATATTATGATGTTATGATATTATGACTATTATGATGATCACTGTAAGGTTTGTGTTTCTGGTTTAATGTTTGGTTTCCTGTTCATGTTATGTTAATGTTTCATGTTTTATGTTTATGTCATGTTCATGTTTCATGTTGTTTCATGTTTATCGTGTTTTTTGTTTATATTATATTCATGTTTAGGTCAGTTTTATGTTTTGTTCTTATTTCATGTTTGTATTATGTTTTATATCATTCTTGTTTTATGTTTCATGTTTTATCTTGTTTCATGTTGATGTTTTAGGCTTTATGCTTTATATTTTTTTTTTAATGTTCATGGTTATTAGTTCATGTTTTGAGTTCACGTTTGTTTCTGTTCATGCTTGTGTCGCATCCTTGTCATGTGATTCCCGTGCCCCATGTGTTTCCTGTCACGTGATTCCCCTTTTTCAACGTGTTGTGTGTTCTTATTGGTGTGTCTAGTGTTTATATACCCCATTGTCACCTTGTGTCTACACGAGTTATTGGTCTGTGTAACACTGCCCTGGTGAGTCTATGTTTATGCCAAGCTCATGTTTAGTCAAGTCAAGTTTATGTTTGTTATTTTGTAAAGTGTTCACTTATGAAAATAAATTGCACCTTTTTTGGTTTCTAAAATACTACTCGCCTCCCAGTGAAATCGCTACAAACACATTACAACAACAGTCTCAATAAATAAATAAAACAATAGTGAGCAAGTAACGTTATCAGATTATTTCATTGTTTGAATCGTTTAAAGTGTGTAAACTAGAAGGATAAAACATGTACAAATGATAAACTTTCAGTCTGTGATGGTTACATTTTATAACTAATCTGTGAAGCACATGCGTGGCAAAACCGGTGTGGACTGGTCTGTACAAGTCATTAAAATCTATTTAACCCAGTGGTCACCAGACTCGGTTTAGCTTCAACTTGCATCAACACACCTGCCAGTACAATTCAAGTATACTTCTCAAGACCTTGACTAATTGGTCCAGGTATGTTTGACTAGGGTTGGAGCTAAACAGGACAGAGTTTGGTGACCCTTTAACTCCTCAATCAAGCTTTATTTGTCATTCTGCAACATGTCTGGACATATGTTGAAACAAAATGTTGTGTCTCGCAGGACCACAGTGCTACATACTATAAAACATACCAACAATAAAAGTATAAGAAAAAACAATAATAAATAATAAACTGAAATAATACTGTAAATGAAATTGTGCAAAAGAGCTATTTTGGGGGAAGCAGCGTAAGATTAGTGTGAGATTTGTAGTGCAATGCACAAGTAAACATATATTATCATACTGAGTCTATGTGTAAGGGAGTGTTAAAAAAAGTGTCTAGTGTACATACGAAAAAAAGAGAAAGGAGTCTGTTGCTACAGGGGGTTTGTATAACCCACTCACACTCAGAATTGCACAGTTTTCATGAATTTGGGGAGAGAGGTGTTTTTATGGCTTCAGGAGGGGTAGGGTTGTGGATGAGGTTTCTGAGGGGGACTGAGAGATTTGAGCTGAGCAATCTAACAGAGCGAACTTCGATACCCTGGTACCTTCTACATTACCATTTGTTTTTTCGGGACTGGAAAGTTATAGTTATCAATTTTACATGATTTTCAGGTTTTCAGGACAAGTGGGAACCCTAATTAAATCATTTCTATTTAAACATTAGACTTATATTATATAGAAAAAAATATTAGGACACATCCTACTTAAAATGTATTCTTACTCTTACTCCTGTAATAGTACTTTTGGAAATGCTTCACTATGTTTTGAAGTGTATAGCAGTGGAATACAATTAGTAAGTTTAGGTGCTATTCAGTGTTTAATGGGGTTTAGATCAGGACTTAAACAGCAGCCATAATACATTGAGATACAACAACATGTGTTTCAGTTCTTTAGTTTTTCCAGTTTAAGGAATAATGTAATGCTACAGAATACAAAGACATTCTAAACAATTGTTTGCTTCATTTGTGGCCCACAATTTGGGTGTGCTGACGAGGTGAACACAACCGTGGCCAGTTGCTTAAGGAGACTTTTCTCAGATACAGTGATAAGCTGCTGCTTCATTTAATTTAGAAATAAATGATAACTAAAATAATTATCATTTTATAATTATGTTAGAATTAAAAACAGTGTTGAAGTATTGAAATATTTTTTTTTACCATTGCCACCTACTATTCTCCACTACTCTGGTAATTATTACTATAGGTCAATTATTTACAGTATTATAGGAAAATAGTAGAACAATTGTTAAGAAAATGTTATTGTTGTAACCAGCTATCATTTCAAATGGTAAAGGGTTGAATATTTTCTTTGAAATCACGTAGAAGAAAGTGCAACTTCATACTTTTAACAGAGGACATGGCATCATTTAATACATTCATATTTCTGACATTTGGTGGACACCCTTCTTCAGAGCGATTTACATTTATCTCTTTTAAACAACTGAGCAATAAAAAGGGTTTAAGGACCTTGCTTAGGGGCCAACAGTGGCAACTTGGTGTTCCTGGGAATCGAACCCCTGATTATCCAATTAGCGGTCCAAAACCTTAACCACTGAGCTACTACTTCCCCCCTCTAATTAACGACACAAACTTTCAGCAGTTTTTATAATTTACAATAGTTTTTATTGCTCTTCCTTTACAGAATTACCAGGATAGTGCTTCACTGGTGTAATGCAGAAATATGCCAAGATCCTTATCAGTCAAGCTGCCAATTAAGCTGATGCTCTCTTCTGTGCTCAGTGATGCCTGCCAAAAGAAAAGCTAAATTAAAAATCTATATATAATATCAGAATTACTTTACTTTTTTTTAACTTTACTTCTACTATTATTCAACATACAATATTTATTGTGTAACAAGTGCTTGGAGACTGCTTACCCCCTGCCCTCCCACACCTATTTTTTTTTTATGTTATGTTTATATTGAATATAATTTAATTCCTATGCTATTTAAGCTTAATTTGAATGATAAATTTATTCTTGATGCAGTCCTGAGGTGTCCAGCTGTGTAAAATCATGTTAATCTTAGTTGGGGGAACATTACCAGGCTACCAATCTACTGTGTTTTGATGACTATAATCAGCATGTTAAAAACAGAATGTTAATTGAATTATAATTTTGATGTTCTGTATGGATACTATTTGAGGTCCCTTGCATGTTTTCCTCAGGTCAGCACCACTGAGACCAAGAGCGAGCTTATATTGATGACTGCAGCTTGGTGGATGCCCATTCCTGCCCCTTTCGCAGCAGCTCACTTTAACATTTGCAACAAAGCCTGGCAGATAAAACAAAAAAAACAATCATAACACTGAAAAACATACCAATTTTCACCAGCTAAGCATTTTGTTTAGTAAGGCTGCCACATATACTCAGTTATAATAGATGGGACAGATTTTTGAAAAATTGAATATTCTGTAAATAATGAATCAGATGTGGTGTGTAGTGGGTTAAGGCACTGGCACTCACATGTGCAGTGGAGCTCCGCTGACCCGGGTTTAATTCTGGCTTGGGTATTTTCTGGTCGCACCGCTTTCTCTACTCCCCCCCCCATTTCATCTCTCTTTGTCCTACAAATAAAGGCAAAAAAAAAGTAATTACTGCTTTAACAAAAAAGACAGTATAAAAATATATATATATTTTTGTAAGTAGTTTTGATTTATGGTGCCATATAATATTTTACCTACTTAATTATTAATAAAAGAAAATGATTGACTAATTAACTGTTTTATAAATCAGACTTACCAAGGCAAACTTAAAAGAAATACCAAAAAAGGCAATGTCTTATACTTTTAAAAAATCTAAAGTGTATATTTACTTTGTGTTTTTTTTTTTCATTTTAACCTTAATAATCATGAGAGGTGCTACAGAATTCATAGAGTTCTAACATTTTCTTTGTGGTCACTGAAGTTTGCTATGACATTGATGCAAGCTTTGTTAATAAGCCAGTTGAGGCCGTCCTACCCCCACTATAGCAGCATCAAGATAGATGGAAGGGGTTTTAAAAAAGAAGGATTTTAATCAACAATGAGAAGGGATATAGTAAAGTGATGTATTTTTGGGTGATTTTTGGCCATGCTCTGCAGCTCAGTTCCTTTTGGAATGAGTCACACAAACAAAAGTACATTCATTAATCAACAGTGCTGTGTGAGATATTTACCAGCTACGTAAAGGGATTGCATCTGGTGCTGCATTATAAGTAACTGTATATGTGTATGTTTTTCTCTTTGGGTAACCACAACCCACCCAGTTTTTGTTAGCTATACTCCTGCCAGAGCTCAGAGCCTAATGCTGGCTGACATAGGACCAGGGGCGCATAACATAAATTCACAAAAGTTCATTTTGTTAATGAAAATAAAATGCAGCACCCGAGTAGCCACTCAAAATAATTAAATTGGCGCCACCTGCTTCCTGCTGTTTTTTTTAATGTGGCCTATCTCTGGCCCTGTCCTAATACCCACACCTAAGTGACACGGCACCTAACGCACGTGACTATAACTTCTGTGCGTTAGGTGCCATGTCACTTACTATTTATACCACTACTGGGCCAAGATTTGGCCTCCTTTAGTTCACCATTTCTCGGTGATTCATGGGACAAGTGTTCTATCGAAGTTGTTACCCCTCCATTAAGTCTTTCAAGTGGCGTCCACTACTTAAACATTGTATAGAGCGTGTGTATGTGCTCCCCTGATAAGCAATAATTAATTTTCATCACGTTATATGGGTTTGGGGGACGTTGGCAACTGTGTTTATATATGAGTATATGTACTATGAGTTCTAATTATTTTATTTTTACTAATTAAATGGTTGGATGGGGCTGATGCTGCTCGATGCTACACATCAACGGAGCGGCTGTTGAGCGTGTACCTAGCTTCAAGTTCCTAGGAATCCACATCTCTGAGGATCTCACCTGGTCTCTGAACTTTTCTTTCCTGGTCGTGCCTATATTTTCTGAGGAGACTTAAAAAGTCCCATCTCAGCAACAGGATACTGAAGAACTTTTAACGCAGTACCATTGAGAGCATCCTCACAAACTGCATCTCAGTATGGTACAGCAGCTGCACTGCTTTAGACCGCACAGCCCTCCAGAGGGCGGTGAAAACCGCCCAACGAATCATCGGCACTCAGCTACCCACCCTGGATAACATACACAAAAAATGCTGCCTGCAAAGGGCGAGAGGCATAATCAAAGATCCCTCTCACCCCAACCACGGACTGTTCACTCTTCTCCCATCAGGCAGACGCTACCGATGCCTCAGAGCCGCACAAACAGACTGAAAAACAGCTTCTGTCCTGTGGCTGTTTCTGCACTGAACAGCTGATATACAGTATTTAAATTACTACTGCCATGCCACTTCTGTACTTTGCACTACCTTATCATTATGCATCTTTGTACAATCTATAACTATCTATTGTTACACCTCTATATTCTATCCATATACCTCTGTACATTATTTACCCCCACCTCTGTAACTATCAACCCCATACCCTATTTATTACAATAATATTTATTGTAAATAAGCCACTTATGCACTTCTGGTTAGACACTAACTGCATTTCATTAGCTCTGTACATGTATCTTGCACAATGACAATAAAGTTGAATCTAATCTAATCTAAATATATAAAATTATATGTGCATATGCAAATACTCGCTATTTACCTATTTACTTTAAAAACACTCAAATACACCGTTATATTGCATTTAAATTATTAGTTTTTAAAAAAAAAAACAAGAAAAAACATGAATGATGAGTGTGTAAATGCAAGTTGCTGCTTGATATTATTTAAGATGTTGTGGCAGAATACTGCCATCTGCTGGTTAGAGAAAAACTTCACTCGTCATTACATTATTCTAGTTGAGTCATTTTGGAGTAAATAGGTAAAGCATATATATATATATATATATATATATATATATATATATATATATATATATATATATATATATATACACACACACCCCCAACTCAAATCATAGCACATATATAGCATTTTCCTTATAAATAACACTTTCAATTCAATTCTATCCTCATCAATATATAACAGGCCCAGTCCTTGCCAACCATAGAAGAGTGGGCAGACAGATAAATTTTTTGAGGGTGGGGTAAAAATAGCAAAAATATTAGATTTACTTAGTTTGTTATTGGGAGTTTTGCGTTGTGATTATCGGAAGATTTCGACTCCCCTCCTTCAGACTTCTTATCCCAGAGTCCAAAGTGGACTGCGTTTATTCTTCCAGACGGATGCCCAGACTAATGTTGTTGCTGGGTAAATAAAGACGCAAACCGGAACAGTAAAGCTGAAGAATTGCGCCTAGCTGATTACATTAAGCCGATCTAAAACTTTGTCCTTAAAAACACTGGAATGAGATGATTTTGTTTAGTTTTAGGACATTTACCGCTAAGTATCTAAAATGCGGCGGGAGTTCCAAACTGCTTATTTTAACTTGAACGACAGCGAATAAAATAGATGACCTATAGATGGCGCTTATACGTTTTAGATTAAGATTAGATTAGGTAGTCATGCATTAATGAAAGAAGCTAGTTAGAAGACTGTATTGTTTTTCAATACAACACTTTGGTTTAATTTAGGACTACAGGCACCAGCTTTCTGCAACATAGTCTTGCATAGCCAAAACTTTAGGCTATTTACAGAAGGACTGATGCAGCTTTTATGGGCAGAGGTTGCATGATGGCCAAGCAACCAAAAGTTACTTTATGTATCAAGTTGTCAACAATTTGCTGCAACAATGGTGTCTCCATCTCCAAAGAGTTTATTGGCCATATGAATTCAATTTTGTGTTATATTCCTTAGTCATCAAACAGTTCATAGGTGTCAGAATTAGATTAGGACCTTAAAAATAGAAGTCTAGAAAGAAATTGCATGTTTTCTGCATGAATTTACAGAGTGCTATTTTGAGTTGGATACTTTTTTGCTGACTTCGTGCTATAGCTTTTTTTGTATTTTACATAGGCACTGGTATTGAAAGCCATCTAAAAATAAAGTCACACCAACAGAATTCACCTACTGGTAAAAAAAGCTGTTTACAAACTAGTTACAGAACTAATTTTCAGATATATTTCATTATATCACAGCCACAAGTAAAGCCACAGAAGAATTCCTGATTTAAGTTCATCTTTATTGGTCTACTGCACATGGTTCAGATGTTATAAATACTTAAAATTTAAATTCAATAGTACATTGATAGATTTTTATTAAGACAATATTTAACAAATTTAAATAATTTTTTTATAAGCCATCAAGTAATAGACATTATGACTTATAAAAATTTACACCACCAGATTACAGAGGCAAATCCAACAAAAACTTGATTTTGTTGTATTAAACTCTTGCTTATTCAGCCATATTCATTTAGGTCCAGTAATGTACAAGATACAATTCTGAGGTTTGGAAAAATGAGCTTCAATATTATGGGAATTTTAACACACCAGATCACATCAAATATGCGTCATGGAGCTAGACTTTTATTAGCCTTTCCAAACTTACAGTTTATTTTAAAAAGTGCTTTTGTTTTAAATTTTTTCCGCTTAAGTACTTCGGATTTATATAATTTTATTTACAATTGTTTTAGATGTAACATTGTGCTATTTGGGAACTTTGTAACATCAGAAAGTTTGTGAATTATCAGAATTTAAAGAGGAAAATTACGCAAAAAAGCGCAGTGCATGACATTTTACATGACATTTTAATAGTCATTCTCCCCCCCCCCCCCCCCCATTTCATAAGCTGACAAACAGGGTAGTTCTTTTTGGTACGTTCCCGAGACAAAGCCCAATATTTAGAGAGGGAGACCTTTTTGTGCACGCTGAATGTCACTACAGTTATACATCATCTACAAGTAATGTGATTTATTTGGTAACTGCATGGATGGCATGGGCAAGGTAGCCCACATTTCCAGAGGTCACACCTGCCACAGAGATACGCCCATCCTTTGTCATGTAGACAGAGAACTCATTAATTAGACGTTCAACCTGAGAAAAAACAAACAAAAAAAAAAAAAAAACAGAAATGAAACAAGTGAGTGAACAAGTCTGAGTGAACTTTTAAAGAAAGATGGCTAGTCAGATTGTTGGTTGACTAACCTGCTCAGGCTTGAGGCCTGTAAAACAGAACATGCCAATCTGCTCAGTGATGTGCTTCCAGTTGTGAGTGGAGCCCTCCTTTTTAAGATTGGAGACGAGCATCTCCCTCATCTTAATTATGCGGTCTGCCATGCCCTTCACCTCAACCAACCTATAAAACAGCAAAACCAACCAGCAAAAGTTTTATTTACCTTTTTCCATACACTATAAAAGCCCAAAGCATTGGGATATCTAACCATCATACACATGTTCTTTATGTGCAGTTATAACAACCTTCCCCAGGGTGTCTACAGAGTTTATTACAATAAATGTCAAACTTTAGGATTTTTTTCAATACCAACATTAAAAACACATGCATTCACATACATATCTCTCTTTTCTTATATTCTCAGAGGCTCTTGTATACTCCCGATGCTTCCTGCTGTGCGTGTGTGCGAATCCACCTCTTGGATGTACCCAGTTTAAAATGTCTAAAATGCCCTCTATACAATTTTAGGCACTGGCTTAATTTAGCACAAAAAGGCATCATTTTCAAGCTATTTCTCCTTAATCTTGCATTAACCCATCGCAGCTATCTGTAGTTTGACTATTATATATATATATATATATATATATATATATATATATACTATATATATATATATATATATATATATATATATTATATATAATCTGAAATTTGAATTGGTGGGTACTGATCCATTTTTCAGAAGTTGATTCTCAGCAAAACCTGTTTTATACTAGTTTCAAAATGACGGCAGATATTTCGCATCTCTTGCAGGGCCAGGGTTGCCAAATTGGATTGCAGATCACCAGACGAACTACAGTGTAATATTTGAACATAAAAAAAAACCCCAAACAGCTCAAAATGTGTAGTGTTTAAAGTGGAAAAAATAAATATATAAACTTCTGATTGTTACATTAAATAGCAGCTTAAATTTGATCCCAACACACATTTCATGTTGTGCATGTAGCAACCGATGGGCTCATTAGGACCAGCTTGGTCACTCTTCTTAGAAAGTTTACCATTGTATTTTGAAACTTGGCTGTAGGATTTTGCCTGCTCACCCACAAGGACAATCATAACATTCACTGGGAAGAGTGAACGTTCTAATAAATTAAAAAAATGCATTACTAATAAATTACAGAATAAAGAAGGATTAGAATTTTTAGTTGTTGTCATTTAATGTATGAAAGAGTTTATGCCACACAGTCTATTAAAGTAAAATGATAATACATAATACAAATAACAATGCAAATAATACATTTTTAAGGATTGCTAAAAATTATTCTCAATTTACACTTACCACTCATTGTAGAGTTCAGGTGTGTTAAGAATGGTTGCAGCAATGCGTGCTCCATTTACAGGGGGATTTGAGTAGATGGGACGGATGAGGATCTTCAGCTGGGACTCCACACGCTTGGCCTCCTCAGCATCCTTACACACAACTGTAAAACCTCCAACACGCTCACCTGGACAGCACAAATACCCACAGCTTAGTCACACTTAAATGTCATGTTGGAACCTCTGGTTAGTTCGAAAAAAGCTTCAAAATCACATTTGGAAGTAATTGTTGTAAAGTAGGCGCAGTTAAAATTAGAAAAAAACTTTACAGTTCTACTACCAAAATCAAAAATGATAAGTACTTCAGTCAGTAAATAATAAAATAGACTATACAAAAGACAATTATAAAGTTTTTAATCAGCTGCACATATAAAAGCATGCTAATGATCAGTGCTTACCATACAGGCCCATGTTTTTAGCAAAGGACTGTGAAAGAACAACGTTGTGGCCTTGTTCAATAAAGTGGCGCACAGCCCAAGCGTCGCGGTCGATGTCCCCACTGGCAAAGCCCTGATAGGCCATGTCAAAAAACACTAACAGGTTTCTTTTCTGTTTAGAAGAAAGAGACAGTCATTAAAATAGTAATAGATAAAAAGCTCAACACTTTCTGATATGTTGAGTCTAACAAGAGATCAAAGGCTTTTAGATTTTATAAATACAATCCAATTTCGGGAGGAGTTGGGATACTTTAAATTTGTTTTTCAAATTTTAATAAAACGAATAGTAAACGAGGCATGTTTACCAAGGTGTAGCATCTCCTCTTCTCTTTAAAACAGTTTGAAGATGTTCTATAACTGAGCTTAGGAGTATGATGCGCCATATGCTTTCTATAGGTGAAGGATCTAGACTGCAGGCAGGCCAATTCTGCACCTGAACTTTTCTACTATGAAGCCATGCTGTTGTAATAGCTTCCAATGTTTTCAGAATTCTCATTGTACAATACCAATTATTTGTATGTCTAAGTGACCAATATATGATTACTACTGAACTGAACTAGCATTTTTATTTATAAAACTGTCAATACTGTAATTTTACTCTCTTTTAATTTAAATATTAAATACAAACCTTGAGGTAAATAACGTGGCAACAATTTCACATATTGAAAAAAAAAAAAAAATCCAAATTATCTGAACCCAAAATAAAAAGCTGCTCTGCTTTAGTGTGGCTAAAGTACTTCTACTTTTTGTAAAAAAAGTTGTAGGTTAGTGCATTATTTGCTGACATGCTCAATAAAGTTTACCCATTACACACTCAAGAAATTAATGACCAAGTTATTGAATCTGTTATTACAAAACCATTATCTAATTCTGAAAAAAAAAGATTTGAATATTGGTTAAAACCACTTATCGGTCAAACGATATTTTAACTTTAGATTTTTGACCGTGTGAAAACAAGCACCTTGATCACATCAGCCATCTCTTTCCACTGCTCTGGTTTTGGGTCTACTCCAGTGGGATTGTGAGCACATGCATGCAGAACAATCACACTCTTCTCTGGGATTTTCTGAGGAACACACAAAATGCTTTATTAGAACTTCCAGTTGATTAAATTTCATAATTTAATTGAATAAATGTCAAAGCATTGAATCAGAATAAACAGTAACAGTACTACATTTTTTTGATTGAGCAACCAAAGACAATATTCTACATCAACTAAATCTGCAGCTAAACTTGAAGAGTTTAAAAAATAAAAACAAATTAATGTTTAGTGTGATTGTCAGTGTCACTGTCTTGTGCTTCTTACTGAGATGTCATCAATGGCGCCCTTAAAGTCAAAACCACAAGTATTTGGATCGTAGTAGGTGTATGCCTTCAACTGCATGCCTGCATCTCTGAAGATAGGTGTGTGGTTTCCCCATGATGGCTTTGGGAGGTACACATCACGCACTGCAGTGTGGAACCGTGACTGCAACAAAACAGGAAAAAAAGTAATGTGAAAGAGTTCACACTGTAGGATTTCAGCCTGACAGGTTTTGCAGGAATGGCGGATATTAGAGGCAAATCGCTGCTTGTGCATGCAAGTGACAATCACGCAGTGTAAATGATCAAAGACGCAATCAACAGAAATCACAATACGTTGCCACAGCCCATGAATTATCTGGCACTCTGTTCCTCATAGTGACTCAGTGTGAAATGGGTTCTGAATGAAAAATACCTCAGCAATGACTTTACCGCCGAGAGAGAAAGAAACAAGGAAGCAGGAAGTTTGAAAAGGAATATACATTTTTTGCCATTTCGCTGCAAAACAGCTCACAGACAATTTGTATCACGATCTTCTTGCGAGCCAGAATTTTGATAACCTTTTCAGTCTTGCACAAAAACTCTGATCTGACATGTGAGGCTGCATTATTTCCTCACGTGAGTTTGACTGTGAAACGTAGTTTACGGGCCAGGCAGGGTTGCTGGCGATTCTATTGTAAAGTCTTGCATATGTACATTCAACAACTGAATGTTACCCAAGATAGTCGTGCAGTGTAAAAACAACAGAAATCCAACATCGAGCAGTGTGAACTTGGCATAAGGGTAACAATACATCAATAACCATGTCCTTAGATTACAAAGGAAAAAAAAACAAAACTAACCAGAAAGTTTGCTCCAATACGCAGAGATCCAGTTCCTGAAATAGTCTGAACTGTGATACTCTAAGGGTAAAAAAAACAAAAACACATGTCAGTTTAAGTGAATTTGAGTGAGGGGCAAAAGATAGTGATACAAAACCATTCTTCTTACTCTGCCACTTTTTAGCACTTCATTGTCAGGTCCCAGAGCCAGCTGAGCACAAGCCTTGGTGAAATCTGCCAGGCCACCGATAGGAAGGTACTCTTTGTCCATCTTCTTAGCAGCAATTTGAGTCTCAGCCTAAAAAAAAACACCCACAAATACAAGGTACCACTTAATATATTATAAATTTTAACATTTTTTAAGAGACCCAAGGCACAACGCAATCGACTCCTGAATTTTCTTTAGGTGGTTTTTATTGTTTAGGAAAAAACAATATGTTTGTATAAAAACAATATAATAATAAAAAGATACCTTGCGGACACAGCTAAGAACATAGGGTTTTCCCTGGTCATCACGATAAGCCCCCACTCCAAGGTTCATCTTCTTTGAGTTGGTATCACGCTTAAAAGCTTCAGTCACTCCGAGAATGGGGTCAGGTGGGCCCATCTGCACCTCAGACCACCATGAGCTACAGCACAGTGAGTAAAATTTATTTAAGTACAACCATTGCTACCTGTTTAAAGTTGTAAAATTAAGAGCAGGTATTAATTTTGTAAACAGGTCACCCTAAATAAAACTGTACATGGCAAAACCCTTGTGAAAAGGTCAAAAATGCATGACTTTTAAAGTCTAGCAGAGCTATCAGGTCCCAGAGCTATCAGGTTCAATGAGTAATCTCGATGGAAGCTGGAGTTCTGCCAACATCCAGGGTTCAACAGTCTACTGTCTCTATCAGGCAGTCTGGGGCAACACATCAAAAACATTTTTTATAAAAAGGTTTTATTTCTACTGCTAACTATCAAGCGGGTTTATTTTTTGGCACGTCAATATTTAAGCTGTGATGACCATGGGTTTCACTGTTATGTTAAGGCATGTTACAGGTTAACTCTCACCTTAATCACTTACAGCTGTCTGAACCGTATTAACAACTATTACACACATATTAGTCTAAAGACTGCATTATGCACACAGATGCTCAATGCACATTCAGCCTAAAACAATAGCAAAAAAACCCAACCCACATGCCTTTTAATAACATGCCTTGTTTATTTATGAAGACCACCTCTGTACCAGTAGAGCTTGTAGCAGAATGTGTGTACTCTACTGCCCCTAGTAGGAGGGATGATCCAATAAGATGCAGGCTTTAACACACACCCCCAATTAATAACATCTTTATAAATCTACACAAGTCTAATCAATAAAATCTTCCAAGATCATTTATTACAGATCTAATGCTGAGCCCTGTTTTGTCAGTTAGTCAGTCAGAATCTACACAGGTACTAGTTTTATACAAAGAAAAGTTGTATTTCCTCTTGGATTACATCAGTGTAATAAGAAGCCAACCTG
Source organism: Bagarius yarrelli (assembly GCA_005784505.1). Taxonomy (NCBI): domain Eukaryota; kingdom Metazoa; phylum Chordata; class Actinopteri; order Siluriformes; family Sisoridae; genus Bagarius; species Bagarius yarrelli. The sequence continues at coordinate 226,909 of VCAZ01000104.1, forward strand.
CACATTACGCCATCCCTTTACAGAGTATTTTCCTTAAGACTATGGCTAATAGGATTACATTGAGTAGCAAGCAAGACCATGAAAGATCATGATTGCTTTTTATTTGGCCTTGTTTATTAAATAAACATATAGGAAAGGGATTATGTACATCTTTATACATTTATGAATCAACAGAGTGATTATCAGTCTTAATTTATTAATCACACTTAAGGGCAAAAAGCATGCATACACGTTTAATAGTGAAAAAATAAATAAATAAAATCACGCTTTACATCTTGTGGATCGAACATGCTGATGTGACCTGCGAAAATGTGCTGTAGATTCGATCGACTGTGCAGATTTCAAACTAGCAGGCCTCGAAATGATTTTCCACACGTAGTCAGTTTTTTTTCGCACACGAAACTCCCCGCCAACATTAATTTGCAACAGCTCAGTCAGTTAACCGCAGCTGATTTACGGCATTTGTCAGTCGTCAAGTTCAGCAGGAAAGCGAACAGGACGCACACTTTACATTTACGTCAAGGTGACACCAAAGAAACACTGTTGGTTGTTAGCAGCGGTGTAGCTATAAGGCAATGTAGCGTGTTAGCTACCTGTTGTGACCTTCATAACTGCTGAATTTGGTTAAGCTACACTGATTTTACCGCCTGCACGAATCGGCTTCTTAATTACAAACGCCGCGATTCAGCAGCTAACTAATAAATTAGCTGAGCTCCAGGCCACGGAGAGAGGCATTATGGGAAATGACCCGTTAGAAACCAAGATGCTAAAACGGCTAACCGAACATTCACTGTTTTAATATGGCTCGGTTTAAAAGAAAAAAAAACAACTCACCTTGCGCGGAGAGGAAAGACTCCCAGAGCTGGGCTATGCACCCCAAGAGATGAAATAATCTTGCTTGATTTCAGCAGGGCCATTGCTGCAACTATACGTGACTTAAGCCTGTAGAGGACACACACATACACACACACACACCAGCACCAAGACTGAAAGATTAATCCGCAGCAGCACAGCTTTCTAAAGAATCACCCGGAGAGAGAAAAGCGCCGCCTACCGCACCGACCCGGAACAACACAGAAAACCGAGATGGACATACAGGAAATACTTTAATGGTGCAACAGTCAATTGTGATATCTCATTTGTAAAATGGAATTCCGGTGACTGTGTGCGTTGCGTGGTAGTGGGCTTTAGTATCGAGATGGGTGTTATCATGATAGAAAACGACACTCCCCCGCCCCGCTTCATGGAGCAGGGTGCTGCATGGAACTATGCAGGCTTATTTGGGTCGAAGATGTTGTTCCAAAGAACCACGATCTCTCCTCTAGCCTGTAGCCTTCCCAATCTACCACACATTCCAGGTCACTGCCACCATGTTGACTCTCGGATCTTGTAGATCATGCCATCCTTCAACACCATAGGAAGCAGGGGTTCATTCATGGGACCTGGTTCTGTGGAAACAGAAGTGACAGGGGTGTTATAAGGTTTAACCCGTGTAACCTGTGAAATGTGGGGTGTATCTTCTTATGTAAGGGGAACCCAGTGACTGGGTGAATTTGTTGGATGATGGGGAAGGGATTAACATATCTGGGCCTCAGCTTCTTGCAGGGCAGGCGGAGTCGGATGTCCTTTGTGGATAGCAAAAGCTTGTCTCCAGGTTGGAAGCTAGGAGTGGGACCTTGCCAGGTGTCCGCCTGGTTCTTCTGACATCTTACCATCTGCTGTAGCTACTGGTGAGCCAAGTCCCAGACCCTCTTGCTCGCCTTGAACCAATAACCAATAAATTCAGAGTGTTTTGCTGACCAGGAGAATAGAGAAGGTTGGTATCCAAGTGCACACCGAAATGGAGTGAGGTCTGTGGATGGGTGTCGGAGTGAGTTTTGTGTATACTCGGCCCACACAGTTAAGCAGTTCCAGGAGATCAGGCGGTAGGAACAAAAGGTACCTATCTCCTGTATCTTCCTTTTGGTTTGACTATTGGATTGGGGGTGGTATCCAGAAGGTAGGTTTATAGTCACCCCTAGTAAAGAAAAGAATTCCTTTCATACCCTGAAAAGGATGCTGCCAAAAGAACTTAACTTTAAATTTGCTAGTAAGTGCTAATTAGTCTCTAAATGAAGAAATCCACATAGTAAATCTCACATTATGCTGTGCCTTTCTGTACTATATTTATAGCATATTATATTGGCAGACACTTTTATTCAGAGCAACTTACATTTATCTCCAATTTATACAACTGAGCAATTAGGGGTTAAGGGCCTGGCTCAGGGGCCCACAGTGATGGCTTGGTGGTACTGGAAATTGAACACCGGCCTATCTGGTATCAGTTTAACACCTTAACCACTAAGCCACCACTTTCTAAAATATGTCTCTTTTCTGTCCTGTTTCTGGTCAAAGTTATAAAAGAAATCTTCAGTACAATTTAAATAGTATACCATAAGGTCCCTCACTAGCCAATAAAATAGCTTGGTGTGCTATGGTATGGGGAACCAAACCTTTAGCAGCAGATCCTTCAAGTGCCATTTGAGTTGCAAGTTGCAAGCCTTTTTAAGTTGGACTTGTTTGTCCAGTAAATAACACAGATGCTGGATTGGAATGACATTTGGGGAATTTGGAGTCTAAGAAATCTTTGTCATGTTCTCTAAATTCTCTGATCGGTCTGCATATTCCAATCCCACAATTTGACAATCTTTAATGCATTGTATGTTCTCACACCTTCTACCAAATTCAGCATCAACTTATTTGCAATTTGCTCTCTCTGGGATTGTAACTGATAGATGTTTTTTTCCCAACACATATCAGTAAGACAGTTAGATTAGTTGATGAGTTTCTTATGCTATCTGGTTCCAACACATCTTTGGGAACTGTTTACTTGCTGTTTATTCAGCCCCTGGTCAGGTGCCACTGTAAAGGGCCTTAACTTTGAAGTGGGAGGGCCTTTAACCCCTTCTTCCTGCAGGGTGAGCTGGGATATACAAAAAATGATTTTTTCTTCTACATTTACAGCATTTGGCAGGGTGACACCCTTATCCAGAGCAACTTACATTTACTCTTATTGCTCATTTGTAACAATCGGGTTAAGGGCCTTCCAACACCTTAACCATGAGCCACCCAACTTCTTAATGTTGGCATTGTGATAAACAGATTTTATTATTCCTATTGAGCCAGTCACTTCTTAAATTTGCATATGTGATAAAACTTTTATTATTCTATTACATCATTCTAAAATTTAAATGTACTATGTAACAAACCAAATTTTCCGTGTAAAGAAACTTTTATTACCTCTTATAATGTTGTGAAACTATGTAATAGCACAATTTAGCCACTTGGAGGCAATATTGCTGCATTCGAAGCTAGTCATACACAGTTCAATAAAGCTCTTTGATGGCATATGGTGTACCCATACCTTCCACACTTGCCTGGAGATCCAACTAATTACCGGGAGTTAAAAATATATTTTAAACAGACTGTTGTAACTTAATGCCTTTCCAGTGTTAATATTCTTTACAATTTTTCTGTTTAGATTCTCTCATAATTTTGCTTGCACTCCCTGATATAAGTCAGAATGTTCTTCTTGAGACTTTGGGCAGTAGTAAGTTACGGGAGGTTATCACAGAACCACCTAACATTTTATTCCCTTTTGTGAGTGTCTATTTTTTTTTCTTTCTTGCAGGTTTAAATACATTTTATCTTTTGTATTCTATTTCTACATTGTTTACAGGTTTATGTTGTTTATGTTTAAACAATAAAGGTGCAATAAAAGGTTGCACTGATTTGTACTGATAAAGTATTTATAAGTGTAAATGTTTATAATATATGATTTTCGAAACACTGTTGTAAATGTATATGTTGTATGTGATGTAACTTAGTTGGATTATAGTATAGATTTTCATCAAATTGAACCTCTTTATTAATTTCATGCATTGATCTTGGCTTGAATTAGCTACCTTCTTGTTTTTTCAAATGCACAGTAAATGTCCATTTGCATGATAACTCTTAAAAACAGTAACCTGTGGATAGCAGTTACTGCTGTTTAAAAGTGACATAATGCAAGCTTCCAGGTGGCAGAGAATTTGCCATCCCATTAGTAGACCACATACAATTGTGTGTAAATAAAATGAGATGAGAGCAACTTTTGTATTTTATTTAAAAAAACTGTCTGGAGGCAGGGTGGAGAAGCTTGAAGTCCAGTGTTAAGCTTTCACAGTCTGTGATGATTTGGGGTGCAATGCCATCTGCTGGTGTTGGTGCACTGTGTTTTTTGAAAACCAAAGGCACTGCACCCGTTTACCAAGAAATTTCAGAGCACTTCATGCTTCCTTTTGCTGACCAGTTTTTTAAAGATGCTGATTTTATTTTCAGGCAGGATTTGGCACCTGCCCACACTGTGAAAGCACTTGTTGGTTGAATGACCGTGGTGTTGGTGTGCTTGACTGGCCAGCAAACTCACCAGACCTGAAACCTATAGAGAATTTATTTGGTATTGTCAAGAAAAAATGAAAAGCAAGAGACCAAAAATGCAGTTGAGCTGAAGACCACTGTCAAAGAAACCCGGGCTTCCATACCACTTAAGCAGTGCCACGGACCGATCACTATCATGCCGAATTGAGACAGTAATTAAAGCAAAAAGAGCCCTGACCAAGTATTGAGTACATATGCATTAAATAAACACTTTCCAGAAGGCCAACAATTTACTAAAAATGTTTATCTGTCTTATGAAGTATTCTCATTTGTTGATGTAGTGAATTGGTGGAATTGTTAAATGTGAGCCAAAATCATCACAATTAAAAGAACCAAAAAACTTAAACTACTAAATTTATTCAATACACGATTTTCAGAATTTCAGTTGAATTACTAAAAATTAATGAACTTTTTTACGACATTCTAATTTACTAAGATGCACCTATATAGTGTTAAAGACAAAAATTATTATAAGCTTGTCAGGTGGTTCATGGTATACCCTCCCTTATGTTAAAATTAAGAATTCTTATTTAAAATTATATTTAAAATCTTATATAAAATGTTGCATTGTTGTTTCTTTGTATTGAAACTCTGTGGTTTTTAAGTTCATACACAATCTTCTATAATGTAACAAAAGCCACCTTAAATATTGCAAAACGTGATTGGTTAATAGTTTTTATCCTCATTTTAAATAACAGATTAATTATGCGCCCATGAGCGCACAGAGTTTAGAAATACTAAAATGCAGATCTTAACCTGTCTTTCATAAATATGTCATTAGTCTTTTAGCTGCACAGTTTGTTAATGTTTTTTTAATTGGTTTTTGAGCAAATCTTAATTAACACAGAACTACTGATTTTTTTTGTTGAGTATTGCTCACCTACATACTCGGCAACTTTAGAGATTATACTTAATGTTGTTTAGAACATTAAACAACATAAAGACTGGGAAAGTGTTGGCTTTCTTCCCATACTAGACCTTAATATTATAAATGCAAATACTACACCACATAATCACAGTTTCTTCTTCTTCTGCTTTCGGCTGTCCCCCTTTGGGGGTCGCCACAGAAAATCATGTGTCCTAACCTAACCATATTCTCTACATCCTCTTCACTTACACTCACTAACTTCATGTCCTCGTTTATCACATCCATATACCTCCTCTTTTGGTCTTCCTCTTTGCCTTCTGCCTGGTAGCCTCATTTCTAACATCCTTCTACCAATATATATTCACTATCTCTTCTCTGTACATGTCCAAACCACCTTAATCTGGGTTCCCTGACTTTCTTCCCAAAACATCTAACATAAGCTGTCCCCCAATAAACTCGTTCCTTATCCTGTCCAACCTTGTCACTCCCAAAGACACTCCTTGTCTCTTCCTAAGCACCACTGTCTCTAAACCATAGATCATAGCTGGTCTTACCACTGTCTTGTACACCTTCCCCATAATTCTATCTAATATTCTCCTGTCACATATCACTCCTGACACATTTCTTCACCCATTCCAACCTGCCTGTACTCGCTTCTTTACCTCTTGTACACATTCTCCATTGCTCTGGACTGTTGACCCCTAGTACTTGAACTTGAATACTTGAAGTACTTACCTTTTCACCATGTACTCTTACTGTTCCACTTCCCTCCCTTTCATTCAATCTCATGTACTCTGTCTTTCTACGGCTGACTTTCATTTCTGTTCTCTCCAGAGCAAACCTCCACCTCTCCAGGTTTTCCCCCACCTGCTTCTGGCTCTCACTACAGAACACAATGTCATCTGCAAACATCATTGTCCAAGGAGATTCCTGTCTGACCTCGTCTGTGAAACAATCTGTCACCACAGCAAACAAAAAAGGGCTCAGAGCTGATCCCTGATGCAGTCCTACCTCCACTTTGAACACCTCTGTCTGACCTACTGCACACCTCACTACTGTCCTGCTTCCCTCATGCATATCCTGCACCACCCTGACATACTTCTCTGCTATTCCTGACTTCCTCATACAATACCACAGATCTTCTCTTGGTACCGTCATATGCTTTCTCCAGGTTTACGAAAACACAATGCATCTCCCTACAACCATCTCTGTACTTCTCCATCAGCATTCGCAGACCAAAGATTGCATCTGTAGTGCTCCTTCTGGGCATAAAGCTATACTGCTGCTCACAAATATCTACTACCCTCCCTAACCTAGCTTCCACTACTCTTTCCCATACCTTCATTGTATGACGCATCAACTTTATGCCTCTGTAGTTGTTGCAACTCTGCACATCACCCTTGTTCTTAAAGATAGGCACCATTACACTCCTCCATTCCTCAGGCATCTTCTCACTTACTAAAATCCTGTTAAACAATCTAGTAAGAAATTTCAATGCCTTCTGCTTGGCCTTAGCCACTTCCCTCTTCACTCTGTGCCACAAATCCTTGTAATCCTGTTTACTTTCCTCAGTCTTTTCCATGTCCCACTTCATCTTGGCTAACCTCTTCCTCTGTATACTATCCTGAACTTTCTTATTCTTATTTTCTTTCCTTCTTCCATATGACACACCTAGCACCTTTCTTCCTGTCTTCCTGATCACTTCTGCTGTAGTTTGCCATTTATCTAGAAACACTAACTGACCGTCCAGAGCCTGTTTTAACTGTTTATTCTTCCTTTTTTAGCTTTCACCACTTGGTTGTCTTCTTTACCTTTAATCACTTCTTTATCCAGACCAACATCTTCATCCTACACACTACCATTCTATGCTGCCTGGCTACACTATCTCCCACCACAACTTTACAGTCACTAATCTCTTTCAAATCGCTTCGTCTACATAAGATGTAATCTACCTGTGTGCTCCTTCCTCCACTCTTATAAGTCACTACATGCTCCTTTTTCTTCTGGAAAAAAGTATTTTACAGCCATCTCCATCCTCTTAGCAAAGTCTGCTATCATCTGTCCTTCACTGTTCCTTTCCCTGTGCTCCAAACCTGCCCAACACTTCCTCATCACCTCTGTTTCCCTCACCATCATGTCCGTTAAAGTCTATTCACTTTAACGTTAAAGCCTATCACTACTTTCTTTTTTCTGGGAATACTCACAATTACCTTAACTAACTTATGCCAGAACCTCTCTTTTTCTTCTAACTCACAACCTACTTGTGGGGTGTAACCACTTACAACATTTACCATCAGCCCTTTAATTTATAACTTCAGACTCATCACCCTGTCTGACACTCTTGCCTTTCTGCCACTCTTCACACGTCCTCCTCTCCTCCTTTCACTGACAGTAGCCCAATTTCCAGGCCTTGATGGATCTGGTATAAAATTAAAAAAAAAAAAAAGATTTGCATGACGATTCGAATATTTTGATTTGGCAAAGTTTTACGTAGGATGTCTTTCCTGACACAACCCTCTCTATTTATCCAGTCTTGGGACTGGCATCGAAGTCACTGGCCTGTGACCCCTGTGGCTAGATTACACCACATGATTACAGTGATATTATCTATTTTTCCACTATTCATTTGCAAATTTGCAGAACTTTTCAATTATACATGCGCACAAACCAAAAGGTTGTCAATTGTCTTTGCTAGTAATATTTCTAGTTCACTTCTATTATTTATTTTATATATATATCTGTAATGATTTATAGTCTTCTTTCCATGCATATTGCATATCACATTTTGTTGCTCTTAATGTTATTGGTTTTTATTTTTGTGTTTTTTGCCCTCACTAGTGAAAGCTTTTGTGGGAACTATTTAACTTTTAATACTTTGACAAAGACTCCAAAATTGTGTTAAATAGCTTTCATTGTTTTAATATAATGTTTAAGTTTAGTTTATTTGAAGCAGTTCAATTAATCTATCCTAATTGTAGAGGGGTGTAATGTAGTTATTTTGGCCCAGAGGACACTAATGAAAAGTTGTGTGTTTAAATTCAAGCACTGCAAGATCTCATCAAAAATATATGTTTTTTAATATATTTTCTAGGTTTTTTTTACAGTACTGGCAACCCAAGTTAATTTAGTGAAAAACTATAATTTTTAGTGTAAACTAAATATTAGTTTATAGAGGTTTTAATCAATTTTTTTCCATGAATCTCTAGAATAGACACATGGATAGAGTTAAAATTTCTGTAACCATCAAATGCATTTTACTATTATTAAACTCAATTCCAATTAATTAAATAATTTTTCAAATTCATATATTCACAAAGAATCAGATAGATCAAACATGATATTCCTTACATAACCTTGCCTTTATTAATTCTCTCAGTATCATTGTCTAACAGTATCAGCCAAAGAAAGAAACAGCATAACCTAAAACAATCAAAAATATAATAAAATTAATATAATTAAACCAAAGAGAAAAAAACATGACAGCATACCAAGGTATGCAGGGGGCTTTAAAAGATAAATTTATAAATTAAAATCCAGATTAATAAATAACCAATTATTAAATGACAGCATTACACACTGATCCAATTTATTATTATATCAGACTGAATAAGATCGATTTAAAATGTTTTTAAAATTGAGCGAAGGGCATCATCATTGCTAAACAGTCTGTCCTCAAGCAAAAGAGATTTAGGTGGTGGAAAAAAATTAATAAAAATGAAGACTTGTTTGTGCTCTGTAGTGCACATTCATTTAAAACACACAGAAAGTAAACGGAGTGCCTGGCACATGCATATGGTTACAGTAGTCAGGCAGCAGAAAGAATAATGTGATTCGGAGCTTTCAGCACAGTACAATTACAGAATGATAGGCTCCCTGCACAGCACAATTTCCAGTTCTTTGCGGTACAGTTTACCCCCATCTGACAAAGCCATAATGCTTTGTTTGTAGCCTGACAGGTCCTGGGCATCAGCATCCTAGAATAAAATAAAAAAGATCACATGAGAATTGTTAATTATAACAATTACCTAAAATTACAACCATTTATTTTTCCCGGCTGATTTTCTGACCTGATAGAGGTCCTTCAGTAGGTAGTCCAACTCCATTTCATCAATGTACCCACTTCCATCCTTTAAAAACACAGGAGATGGTTAATTGGGTTACTGCTGTGACATCAAGGAGATTACAGACTTTACATGAAGTAATTTCTAATTATAAAATTCTTTGCTTTACTCATACATTCTCTGCATTTATAAATGACAAAATGACAAAGGGTACTTGCTATTCTTTTGTTTTTTTTGGGTGAGTAAGATGTTTTGCATGCAGCCAGACAATTTGCATTTTTTAAAATCTTATTCAGGAATGCTGTGAGGTGTGTCCGCATTTAGTTAACCTAGTGTGCCTTCCTCTGCTGCTATTATTATTTTATTTACCTATAGCTTTCCTGTAGCAGCGAAAGTGCCTATGTTTTAGATGTGACTGTATCAGACAGGAAGAGTAATATATAGATATACTTGAAATTGTAGATTGAAAAGCTACATTTTATCTAAAATACAACAGTTTATCTGTTAGTTCTTCTAGCAAACCGGCTACAGGCTATTGTAAAGGGATTCTCTGCCACTCCCTAACTCTGCATAATTGTTGTGTTTAGTTCAAGACCATTTCAAAAGCTACATAAAAATATAGGCTCTAAAACAACAAATATTTAACAAGTTACCTATTTTAATACCTCACACATCTTTACAACCTTAATACTACACAATACCATAGAAATACTACAAAACCCCGAAAAAAAAAATCATTTATAAATTAATAAATAAATATATTAATTATATATGAATGAATTAATTAAATGAATACATAAAAAATATTATATTTGTATTTGTCTAAGAATGATAACTACAGTCTGTAGTGGCGCATTTGGAATTGTGTCATCCTAAAAGTAATTGTTAGTCAAATTTTACATAGCAGGTGCATATTTGTGGTCATTTACCTGCTCAGGACAATGGAAACAGCGCTCAACTTTATGCAAATTGGATTCACAAGAATAAGGGAAATCAGATGCAAAAAAAGAAATGTGGGAGAGGCTGCCCCTGCTTTATTTGCTGAGCTAAACTCCCACCTGTTGAAGATTTTCTGAAGCATTATTAAGCTATTATAGGTGTGTTACTTTTTTAGGGAAAAGAAAACTTGTGAATTTTTTGTTGGGCCAAAAATGGAAAAATACTGTTGATTGACGTTATAGTTCAAAGGGTCTGCTCCTGCATGTACTGACTATGATTGCTATAAGAACTAGGGCAGATACATAATTGTAAATGAAGTGTAGTCTTCAATTCAAAGAATACTGCTGTGTATTTTCCTGCAGTGGCATATGAATCACAAATATTTGCATTTATGTTAGTGTTGCATTGCACACTACCTTATCATAATATGTGAAGATGCCATTAAACTGTTCAGTGGTCAGCTTGACGCCCTGCACACAATAAAACAGACTAATATTCAGCCTCCAAATGTATCATTTAGAGCAAACTGTAAACATTGCTTTTAGCTTGCTTACCTGGAACTTCAGCAAGAAATTCTCCTGAACTGGGAGAAGCCTTAAAAATGTAACAAGCAACAGTCTATTAGCATAACACAACAACTTTTAGGATCTTTCTGATTAACTTGAAAAAACATTTGCTCACCTTGCCATTTCAGAGAGCCCCAGCTTCCCATCACCATTTAGATCAAACATTTTAAGCTTGAAGTAAAAAAATAGAACAAAATAATCAAATCAAATTTTTATTAAAAATATTTTATTACAAATATTAGCTGATGGTCCAAATGCACACAAATTGCATAAAAAGAATCATTAGTCAGACAAACATATTGCATTTTCCATTAAAATCAACACAAATTTCACCTTTAGAAGAGAGATGTAAGTCTCTATTTAAGTACTGCAGTAAAACAAGGCTTTAATGAGAGACTGGCTGAGGTACCCCATACACACTATAGATTTTTCTAGATGCCAACAGCTCTCCAAAGTATAAAATAGTCCAATGCACATATTTGTTTCTATTCTAACCTGTTGGGGTCCTAGTGAACAATTTAAATGCATGTACCTTAGGTGAAGCACCAAGGATAACCACCAAATTCGTAGTTGGATGGATTATTTTATGTTAGCGTCATAAATTTGATGGTATAAGATACTTACAATTGTCTGTGTGTATTCTTGCAATTTCTGGTCGTCATATTGCCTGTTAACCTTTTTCATAAGGTCTGAGAGAAAGTTCTAAAAAGAGAAAAAGGTTTAGGTTATTTATTAAAGGTCTCTCAATGAGATCCTGCTCATTTAATAAAACAATTACAAACTTTAAAAGTATGTGGTGGACAGTGTAACAACAGCACATCATTATACCTATGGTCAAAATCAACTTCCTGCATGTAATTACAACTTGGTTTGTCCTTTATGAACCAGCACAGAGATTTGAATATTTTTCTTGACTTCTATTTGCTAAGGCCAGCCTTATTTGCGTGCTTTTGCTTTTTTTGTGGCTTTATCTTTACACAAATCCCACACCGTTTAGTAATTTACTCCAACCACTATGATTTATTTAGGTTTATATACCATTTACTATGTTCTATTTTCCAACTCTAAGTTGGTGAAGAAAATGCAGTGTGTTATTAAAATATATAAATCGTGGTGTAAAAGTATCATACCTTCAGTTCATTTGCTTCAATGAAGCCACTGCGGTCTGTGTCATACCTTCGCCAGGCCTACAGATGACAAATATTCACAAAACAATGTACTGAATAAGAATATTTGTTACAAAGCTCCTAAAAAAGAGTTAAAATAGTTATTTCCCAAAACACACAGTCCATAGAAATAAAATGCAAATAATGAATGTACATTTTCTCAATTAAAATAGGAAGTCAATAAAATATAAGTTTTTTAAAAAATTTTAGATATGTTAAATGTCCAAAAATGGCAGCAGCATTCCTGTCTAACAGCTTCAGAGTCAATACTAAACTTTTGCTACTTTGTGTAGAAACTGACATGTTCTCCACCGTTTCATTCATTTAAAACAATTTGTGTCTTAAGTAAGCACTAATCTAGAAATTACTTAACATTGTTACCTTTTATTTACTAACATGACTAAAAAAAAAACAATATTCTGGAGTTATTTAGTTACTCTAACAGTACACTGAGTGAACTGCTGTGAAAAGAAAACTGATCATGAGCATGAGCAGTGCAGCTTGTAGACTTTGTACGAAGTACCAAATAGTATTAAACCTACTACTAAAGTGATTCCAATTCTCGAGTTAAGGGTAGGTTTTGGCGGTACTTGGCTCACAGTGCACTGAAACAACAACTGTTACTTTAGGACATGTCTGATCAGAGAACTAAAATACGGATGATACTGCGCATGCATGATTCGGTGGGAAAGTACCGAACAAACAGTACATTACTGCCTACTATGACTGATACAGCACCGGCTAAACTGGATTATGCATAGTAAGTGGATCTGATGAGAACTGATATATTCATTTTATATCTTTAAGAATTTTAAAACATCCATGACTTTGAATATTTTAATCTCAAGTGAATTTTCATTCCAATCCCCATTTCCTAATGACATTATTAAGTAAAATAACTGGTAAACATTTATTTTACTTGTTCATTGAAACGAACTGCCAAAAAGGTCTTCCCATAATTTGAGTTTTCCCTAGGGTCTCCAATTTTCTCACCCCTCTGAATATGAACAGTTCTTTTTTCTTTTTTCCCTCTCCTCTTATCTCCTTCCAAGTGCTGTCAAAGAGATTGGAGGAAGGTGTAAATGAAAAATAATTGCTAGGACCCATAAATGTTTCAATGCAATAATCTGACTGGCTTTTCATGTATTATCCCCCTTTTCTATTCAGCTCAGCAATGGAGGCAAGAAGAACATGTAATGGGATTTAGACAATTTAATAACAGCATGCTGCGCTTGTTTCTAGCACTGTTTTTTTTATCAAAGATAGATGCTCTGTACAACCTCTCATATCTGTGGAAAAATTCTGTACTACGAAAATAATAGCTTATATCCATCCATTTATCTATCCATCCATCCATCCATCCATCCATCCATCCATCCATCCATCCATATACATATCCCTCATATAATAATATGCTAAACACAGACAAATTACAGAGATATTTTTTATTTTATTTTCTACATATTGGAAAAGTAAGATAAGCATAGACATAGACTACTAGCTGTACTTTCTTTTATGTCAGGGACCAACAAGGCAGGTTTGAAAACTATTTTTCAACCACACATTCTTACCCTGTAAGCATGAACCTATTCAGAAAGCCTATGATGTTGCTTTCTGTGTAGGGATCACCCTAAATCTTACTAGCTTACACTTCACTTCCCATGACTTTTAAGTACATGCTTCTTCTAGGACATAGTTTCTGCTGTATCACAGGGCAGTGTCAGATACTCAAAGGAAAGTGCTGTCAAAGCAGTTCTGCATGCATGAGGTCACAGACATCCGCAATTGGCTAATGTCGCTCCTATTGACAGGGAAGAGAATAATGACATCCTACGCCCTCAAACAGCATAGCCAATTTTGCTTACATTTGCATTTCTTGCATTTGGCAGATGCCCTAGAGCAAATTACATTTCATTTTTTATATGGATTTTGGATCTTAAATGGGGAACTGGGATGGCAGCTTGGTGGTCCTGAAAATTAAACCCATGATCTTCTGATTAAAAACAAACACCTTAACTATTGAGCTATCACATTTGATCTCTTGTAATGACTAATGAATGTATAATAGTTGGAACTCACAATCTTCCACTTGGAAGCCTGTGATCCACATTCTGACATCTATATTTCACATAACAAAATGGTATAAATCTACAGCTAAACTAAATAAACCTGAACTAAACTTTAGTCCTCTCATACTAATTTTTTTCTTGCTGACTAACTCTAAAAAATCTGTTGATCACAAATTTAGCATAGTTCAGCTAGGGTTGAAAACACATTCTGTTAGCACAATAAACTTTTGTGTAGCACATCACATATAATGCTTTATGCTAATACCCCAAATTATATCTCAAAAACACCCTTTGAGAAGCAAAAGAATGTCTTTTAGTGTTTATGTGGGCCAGGATTGAACAAATGTACCACTTTATAAATGTTTGCTTCTATAGCACATTTGTATAATTGATGTTGATAGACCCATTGTGCCCATTAACAATACTGACAAGTTCTTCAAGCTTAATAGACTGGTTTAGTTGATCTAAGAAGGTTATTTGGACCTAGACAAACAGGCAAAGTAAAGCATACACCTACAAATTATTGGTCTTTCATTATCGTGAAATGTGTGTGTCCCTATATAATCCCTTACCGCCATGAACTCGGAGCTGGAGCCCAAAAACTGTCTAAAGCACAGCAGAAAGTTCTCCTCTGTTGGTAGAATCTGAGCCAGCTAAGAGACAATATGAAAAATAGAAGTGACAATTATGAAAAATAGAATAACCAGTAAACTAATCCAATACCCAGGCATTTAAAACAGCCAGGTTAAAACTAAATAAAACTAATATATATATATATATATATATATATATATATATATATATATATATATATATATATGCTACCTTTATAAGCCATTTGTAGTTTTACCACGTCAAGTTCACTGGCAATGACTGAATTTTTAGGACAATGCAATTTCTTACCTCTGACAGCTCAATCCTTCCATCATTGTTCTTGTCGAATTTCTGCATGAACTCTGCCATCTTGTCTCTGAAAGATGCATTTGATGGGTCCTAAAACCGACAAGCATCCCATCAGGGCATTGGTCCAGGGCTTGAGCTCAGCTAATACTAATCAGCATGCAAAATTGCCGACAATTTACCAGCATTATTGTATCAACTCTGTAAATTTAATGTAAGCTTTTTTCTTTGTAAACATCTAAAGAGTCAAGGAAGTCACTCATTCATTAAAGAGCATTTCTTTTTAAACCAAAAAATATGTATACTATTTGCAATATGAGCCTACCTATCTGTCCTTGACTGCTTTGTTACCACTAGCCTTGTAATCAGCACTACATGTTTCTGCAATATCATCATTATACAACATACTGCATTTTCAAAAATGTCTAAAAAAATGCAGAATTAACTAGCTGTGACGCTTTAAAACTTTATTTAATTATTTTTGGGTGAAAAAGGTGCAGAATCTATTTTTGCCTCTGCAAGATGTCTTTTATTTTGACAGATTTACTATCCAAAGTCAGGATTTAAATAATTTAAATCCAATTTTCTTTTCTTGGTTTACTTACCACGCCTGCTCCTTTTCGTGCAATCTCCAACTGGCTAATGAAGTTTTCCAGCTCCTTGCCCTCAATGTAGCCATTACCTGTGGAAAGGTTTCAAATTGAAATTGCATTAACAACATAACATAAAATTTGCATAAAAGTAATTGAACTGTCTGGATGATGTCCAGTCTCTCTTTCTGATTTTGGAATATTTAGTGCCTTAAAAGTTTGACTTACTACAAAGAAAGAAACTTATGTCAGTTTATTAGTCAGCAAACAATAGTGAATTTTATAAATGTGAAGATAGAAGTCTCTCTCCTTGTTATATATAGTGACCATAGAAAAAATATAATTGTATTTCATCAGATATCCGCATTAAAAAATACGTTGGTTAAAATTGTGTTAGTTTTGGCCCTTCGACAGCTCTTGGATCATATATTCAGAATTTGGACCTGACTCATTCATTATAAATAACACCACACATCACAAACTCTGGCATAGACAGCAAAGATAATTCTATTAAAAAATTACAATAAACCACACATTGAACAATGTTGAGGATATTTTTAATTTATACAGACAATAATTAATTTATTCAAAGAATTTATAGATTTATCAATAAGAATTAATGTTGATTAATCAAACTTTTCATAAATACCTCGGAAATTGAACAATCCGAAAATAACATGAAAATCCCCAAATTCAAGTTTTAGAGGCATTTTTGTAAGCTGTAATAGCAATGCAAGCACAATGCATCTCTGGGTAAATGTCAGAAATCCCTGCTCTGGTCGGGAATGTACCGGTGTAAACATGTCCTCTCTCTTTCTCTCCTCACAAAAAAACGTCAAACCTTAAAAATTCACCTCAACAAACTTTTCTTAAATATACAACTTATTTCAGCTCATTGCTCGTCGAGTGTCAAAGCTTACGTAGCATTTTCTAATTTTTACATTTTTAAATCCCCCCTAGAGCATCTTTTAGCTTAGTTTAAAGTCTCCAGGGACCAAGGAACAATTTACGCACTTACCGTCGGCATCATAATGCTTCCAGATATCGAGGAACTGGGATGCAGTCAGTTCCGCCAGGTGAAGGTAGGGAGGCTGTGCAGAATTATTTGCCATTCTTTTTTTCACCCCTGATGCGCTGAAGAAAAAAAAATCCTTGCTGAACTTCTACTTCGTCCAACAACAACTGGAGATGTCCCCCTCCCTGCGCGCGCCGCAGCTTTTAAATACACGATAAAGGCTGCAGTGCCTCTACGTGCGGCTAGGTGGCGCAGTGTCCCTCACCTCCGCTAACGCTCCCATAACCTTCTGCAATACAATAACAAAATGAATACATCACTCTAAATGCGCCATAGTGTGCTATATGTTCTACAGATACTAACATGACATTTGAGTATGATCTTTAAATATTTATCTATCTATCTATCTATCTATCTATCTATCTATCTATCTATCTATCTATCTGGCTGGGTCAATTTACTTCTTCTATTGTTACATTTACATTTCAAATTTCTGGCATTTTGGCAGATGCCCTTATCCAGAGCGACGTCTACTTATTTCATTTATACAACTGAGGAATTGGGTTAAGGGCCTCGCTCAGGGGCCCAGCAGGTTCAACTTAGCGTTGCTGGGAATCAAATCCCTATCTTCCAATTAGCAGTCCAACACCTTAACCAGTGTTCTACAACTTGAACCAGGTGTTATTTTTTTATTTTTTCTTACATTTTATAAAATTTTATGGTAACTGGGAATCAAACACACAATCCTCTGGTTAGCAGTCCAACACCTTAACCACTGAGCTACCACCTCACTTATTGCTATTTATCCAGTCTCCCAAATCTTATTAAGCATACATATCATTAATATATAAACGACAACCCATACAGGAAAGAGAAGTATCCTGGACAGCCCTTTGACTTTCTGTTATTTCCTAAATTATTATACCTGTTTGAGAAATTACATATTAATTAATATATGTTTTTATGTTTTAAAGTTTACTCAGCTTAAGTAGGACATTAGATAAGGACAATAGAGAATGTAAAAAAAAGAGAAATACAGCCAAAAGTTTGCAGGCATTTGACAATCACAGTGATATATGAACCTTGCCAAAACAATTCCTGACCTCAAACCCATGAAACAACTTTGACATGAACTGAAACACTGACTTTAGCCTAGTGTATTGTTAAAGTGTCTAAATCTTAAGGTCATATAGTGGCTGAGTATTTTGACCATATGAACATCTTATGAGATGTTTACAGTTATGATAAGAAAAGCACCTGTCCCTGTGGAACCTGCAGCATCAGGGGCTAATTATTCCAATGCATTCATGCATGTAGATTGCAGCATCTTCCCTGAAACACAGCCTTGGTGGCAAGAGGTATATCATGGGAGTAGTAGCCCAAAGCTATTTTACCACTGGGACTCTTTCAGTGTGCTAGTAATTACAGAGAGCTTGTTGCTGAAAGAGGACTAAGAAATAGCACATGTGGAGCTTAAAAAGTTTTAAGGCTAATTGCAAGCATTTCCCTGGACTGACTCAAATAAACCAGATTAATTACACAGTTTACAAGCATTGTGGATGAGGTGCATCAGGTTGACATAAATTGACATGAAGTCTTTGATCAGGGCAAATATTTTAAATTAGTAAATTAAATAAATGAGTGTAAAAAAATGTAAGAGTTTTAAACAAATGTTTAAATGTATTCATCATTGTAAAAGAATGGACCTAGAAGTATATTGCCTTTTTGTACAGAGAACAGCAAAGATGGAAGTGAAGCAAAAACTATGATTTGCACAGTTTATTTTTATAGTTTAAAGATTTTAAATTGTAAACAAAACTATTGGATGTCAGTTTAAAAAAAAGCAAGCTTGGAAGATTAGGCAAGAAATAAGCACTTTCTGGTGAACAACAAACACAAGGCAACAAATGAATCTGAAAGGGTTTATTAGAATTTTTTTTATTATGAACATGTACAGCAAATGTATATGCTTTTCTTTACATGAATGAAGTTACAGTGTCTAAGGTTTTCTTTTACCTCAGTACAAGGTATTTTTAGAAGGCAGGCAACATTACAATATCAATGTGCTTGTTTTAATGCAGGTAAAATCGTTTACTACATAAAGCAGTTATATATTTTTTACTGCTTTATATACGTTGTATGCAGTCCCAGAGTAGAGACTTGCATGGTAAAATTTTACATAGTAAAATTTTCTCCAAGAGATGCTCAGGTTGACAGAAAGAAAAGGGAGCTCAAATAAACATAGGCGTTAGGAGTAGATATGGGCTTTCCATTATTTCATTCGACCATGTGACTTTAAAGACCTGTAAAATACCACATACTGCTAAGGAATTTGGTAATTTTGCAAATTAACTTTCTACAGGTAAAATAATAAGTACATGCAGGTCAACACTAAAAAAAATGTGCCTTTAATAATGTTTGTCGTACTACATAAACTTTATTATACTATACATATAGCACTGGGGATTTATAAAATAGCAATATTTTAAAGGTTAATAAGAAAAAGTAATTTATAAATTATATTCTTATTGATAGTAAGCCAAATTAGGAGACCAAAAGCCTTATTCTAATTTGATTTAATTTAATTAAAAAGTATTTTTTACATAAGTATATAATTTATTGTTTAATGTTTGTTTACAAAAATATGTTTTACAAAAATATATAATATATATAAAATTCATATAATATGTATAAAAAATCTTGTAGGAATTTTCTGGTGCCTGTTTTTAAGTCTGGTTGATGTCTTAATGCTATACAGCCTCCTTCATGAGAGAAGGTGGTTAACCAAACTATGTGCAAATTGAAAAAGGGTCCTTCGTGATACAAACAGTCCTGCATCTGTTGGCGTAAATGTTTTTAATTGTTGATCCTTCGTGCAGATGTCACTACCCTCTGCAGCACTTTCCTGTCTGTAGCAAAGTTCCCATACCATACTGTAATACATAATTTAAGGTTGATCTTCACCACACACCTGCAAGGTCGTGTGTGAGAAAATTCAAATCCCTAGAGAACAAGTCACAAGAATGATGTTCACAAAGAAGAAATCCCTAAGGCAGAATGAGATGTAGACCTGGAAAAATATCAAACCCCTTGACATCTTTCTGTCACTGAATAGTAGGATTCCTGAAGTTGCACTAAACATGCTTGACCCAAAAATGTGATTCTCTGATTCTGTCACAATAGCCATAAAGCAGCTACTATTTTCCTTTTTTTAACACACTAAATTCAGCTCATGGAAGCCATGACATGATATGTGTGAAATTACCATACTCTTGGTAAAGTATAGGAATTTCTTAAACAAGCTTAAATGGGAGCAGAACATCAGCTTTCTCACCAAGAAGGCTCAGCAGAGACTGTACTTTCTGCAGCAGCTAAAGCAGTTTCACCTCCATGTGAAAATGTTGGTGAACCTCTACATTGCCATCATTGAATCCATCCTCTTATCCTTCATTCCAGTCTGATTTGCATGGCCAGGGACAAGGCCAAGCTGCAGTGTGTTCTCTCTGCAGATAAGGTGATCGTAAGGTTATACTGCTAACCTGGAGATGTGCAACGAGGATCATAGCTGACCCCTGCAATCCCTGTCCCACACCATTCCACCCTTTCCCCGCTAGTAAGTATTAGTAGTAGTATTACAATAGTCTCATTCCCACTGATGTCAGTCTTATGAACAGTGCCCCTCCTCCCTCCTCCACACAGTCGTCCCCCCCAACTCCAACACTCCTGTTAATAGCACAATCCTTATAATTATCATTTAATGTAACTGTGTATAAATCTGTAAATAGTATATCTTTATTTCTATTTTTTCTGCTTTTCCTGTTTTGTATTTTGTGCAGTGTCCTTTACTGTACCTGGAAATAAAGCCTTTTCTTATTCTGATTCTTGTGAGGGACTGTCACATACATCAGTTTGAGGATCTATGTTGCAGAAGCAGTTTACTGAATAGACAATCCAAATCACAAATCAAGTAGGCATAGGTTGATACACAAGAAGTAATCAGCACAGGCAACACAAAAATGCAGTCAAAGAAGGCAAAGGTTGAGATCATGAAACATAGAGAAGGTAGTATATGAACACTGGCTGATAATACATTGCACTGTTAGTTTGCTATACCAGGAAGTGGTCAAGGTGCATAGTTAATTCTCCGGAGATGGCTTCTTCTGTTGGCTGGAGGACTGAGCACATGACTGGGTTCTTACATCACTTTCCCCCCTATAAACACCTCTGCGTCCATGTAGCCCACCCAGTAAACTAAATAGTAAAGCTGCCCCCCCCTGAAACAATGTTTTCCTTGACCAACTAGGCCGGGGATCCCTCTATGTCTAGTAGGGAAGGAGGTTCCTGTGGCTGATTTTACAGCGTTTTAACAGTGAAATACAACGTTATGTCTTCTAGACAGAGTATCTGCCTTGAAATTTTTGCTCTCTGGGTGATATGTTATCATGAAGTTTAACTGTGTAAAAAAACACTCACTGGGCCTGTCGGGCATTCAGAAGCTTTCCTGCTTTGATGTTTTCCAAGTTCTTATGATCTGTAATCACCAGAAATAGGTGGCTGGCTTTCTCCACCCAGTGTATCCACTAATCTAAGGCCATCTTGATGAACAAAAGTTCATCCCGACATTCTTGTTTCTATTGGTGTCCATTAGTTTAAGAACGCACAAAGATGTAAATTAAAGAATGCTGTGACATTGCGAAAACTTCTCCTTTACTTACAAATTGTAGGGTAGGGTCAGGGTTTGGTTTGGTTTGTCATCTACTGAGTTGATGGGATGACTGCATGGAATAAACATAAAATCATCTAATAGAGTCATCTAATACAGGATTGAGACAATGGCTGTTTTCTAAGTGACTGAAGACCAAACTCTTCAGAAAAAAACCCCCCAAAACTAGCTTTTTTTTTAAAGTTTGTTAAAAAATGTGCCAACAGAGTTGTAGAATTGTCGCATCCTCAGTCTGTAACTTTGTGAACCATTTTAACTATCAATTAATATTGCTTTAAAATTTAAAATGTTGTACGCTTCTGGAAAAGGGTGTCTACCAAATGTTGTACATGTAAATGTTAACAGAAGCACTGCATTAAACTTAGGATGTCACATACATTTTTATTATTGGTTACCTGTTGTTTAATATTTAGTTTTTAAATGCACTTAATAGCTAACTCTATGACTATTTCTGTAAATTCTGTAAAGTTATCATTTATTAGTTTTATTGCTGTAAATAATGTCTAAAACAATAAATATTTTATTTTTGTATACATAATTATCTTTACAAAAGTAATCATTCGTATTGGTTCTACCGCTGGAAATTTGTGTTATGTGTTAATTACACATTAAGACTGACTATTTTTTAAATCATATGCATGATGGCAGGCAATTATTATTATTATCATTATCATTATTGTTTTATTATTGTTATTATGATTATTATCACAAAAAAATATGAATTGAGTATAAAGTGTGTGTACAAGAATTTAGTGCAGACATTTTTTTGATATATTTTTATTTAGAAGCAAAGTTAACACTACTACTGTATGTGCTCATGTTCAACTGTAAATAGTTGTGCTCATGTTCAACTGTAAATATTTGTGCTTATTATCCCTAATACATTTTGAACTCAGCAAAATAAGACACAATTTTCCAGTCAAATACATCACATCATTTTGTTAGCATGTCTCAGAAAAATCAAAGGTGAGTTATACACCTTTCTGGTTGATAACAGTGGCATAAAAGTGTAAAATACTGTTTTTTTATATTTTCGGTTGAAAAACATGTACCTGGATTCTCTTAAGAATTCTCTTATTCTCTAAGGTGACAAAAATCCTTGGTAGCATATTGTGAAATGCTTATGGAAAAATGTTCTTCTTAGAGCTTTTACAGGCATTAACATGATGTCTCAATTAAAAATGCATTGGTGAATGCTAAAATCTTGTACCTCATGTTTGTACAATTATTCTAAGATTTAACAATAATGATGTGATGAGTGTTTTAAGCTAAATACTGAGTTGAATGACTATTGGCTATGTGTTTTAAATAGATACCTATACACAAACTTAGATATGTTGTTTTATTGTTTTGATTGATGTTTTATTAATATTGAATTGTTTGAGAAGGTGAGCCCTCTTAAATAAAGGAGAATAATTGGTTTGCTGCCACACATGCACACACACACACACACACACACACACACACACACACACACACACACACACACACACACACACACACACACACACACACAACAAAACAACTACTGCTACAGTCTTAGGTCTTCAGAGTACTCTGGTTTAGAATATTGCTGCTTATTTGAATGTAGACTGCAAATCAAGGACACTGCTAGCAATTTTGTGCTGCTAATTGGAAGATTACCACTGAGCAAGGTCCTTAATAAAGCAGATCTCTCTGGGCCCCCCAAAGTACATGTGCCCTTAGAATCTCTCTAAAAGACACCAGCACTTTCATCCCATGCCACTTCCTTGCTGCAGATGATAATTTAAGTGAGCGCAAGGTTTACAGTACAAGTTATTAAAAGTGTGTCAGTTAAGTGCAGTTAAATATTAGGTATAGTTATCTGTAAATAGATCAAAAATATGTTATATGAATTAATTCAAGTTTCATATCACTAGCACATTTGTATAAAGAAACAATTACATCTCATTAGTGCAGTATTAGGTATCTTTCATTGCCTCGGCACCAGGAATCATGAGTTTAAATCTTTTCTATAAGATGACAGACCAAACGCTGAAGATCTTCAGTACGCATGCGTGTGGTCTCAAGAACCTCCTCATGGTTGGTGCGCTCCTCACTGCTGTAGTCCAGCACCACCTTGTTGGTGATGAGGGAGAGGCCAAAGACACGCAGACCACAGTGTCGTGCCACCACCACCTCAGGCACCGTGCTCATTCCTGCAAAATATTTAAATGAGGAGAAAGAACATATCACACTGTACATTACAGATGTTGCTGCAACTTTGCTGCAAATTTGTATAATGTATATTGAGACCATAACTCCACATATACTAAATAAATATATACTGAAAAATAAACTGATACGAATGAATGAAGCGAATGGACAATTGGCTATCCTTTGCCAAAGACAGAATATTATGCTTTTTCTTGTATCTTAGAATTAAAAAATATATATTTTAAATGATTTATTTTATATTATTTTCCCTTGGTATTTTTGACGTTGGAAAAGATTTCCAAAGAAGTCTCTTCAAACTTCAAATTCACAGGTCTGGTTTGCAGCCCATCACAATATATGTGTATTATACAGATAGCTGGTATCAGTTTGCAATAAACAAGTTAGTTCCTACAACATTCTCATGGTGACTTTCTCGGTTATCCACTTACCTACAGCATCTGCCCCTAGTAACTGTAGCAATTTGCACTCAGCTATAGTCTCATAGGTAGGTCCAGCCAACATGCAATAGACCCCCTGTTGAAGGAATTCAGCACAGCCCTGCTCCTCAGCTATCTGCCTGGCCAGCTGGGCCAGGTCTTTATCATATGCATCTGACATGCAGGGAAAGCGTACGCCAAACCTACACGAACACAGAAATTGAAAAATTGAAACAGCAAATGCTGTTGTTCTGGTTTATTGCTATAAAGTTCAAAGAATTCTCTTTCATTAAAATATATGAGTAAAAAATGTTTGCCAAACAATAACAGGTTTACATATTCACAACACTGAGAACAGACATAATGAGGTTAAGAACATGTTTTTATATGGCTTATACTATTAAAGTTGTAAATACTGATAGTATTCCTATGAAGGCTTGAGATAATATCCACTATGTCTTAGAAAATAATGTGAAATTTCTTAATGTGCTTTTTGTCAGCTCCATAAATTAATTTTTCATGCTGAATTATAATATAAATGAATGATACTGCCAGTTTAAAAGTAAGCAAAAATTAGATAATAACAAATAACAAACAACAGCATTGAAAAAACTATGTAAAACTTTTAAGGAAAAGTTGATGAGAAAGTAAATTACAATTTCGAATTGTATAAGAGTGTGATAAAAACACTCTTATACAGATAAATTTTATACACTCTCATTGCAGATAAATTACATTAACTCACCTCTCATCATTTGGGCCACACAGTGGATTCTGTCCTGCAAATCCAGGAATATTGATGTGGTCCTTCATTATCATGATATCTCCTACTCTAAAATTAGAGTTTATACCTCCTGCAGCATTTGTAACAATCAAGGTCTCAACTCCAAGAAGGAAAAAGACACGTACTGGATATGTGACCTGTGATGTTAGATATTTTTGTTGCAAAGTTTAGCGCCCAGTAAGTTTTTTTTGTCTTCAAAAAAAATAGCATTTATTATTCTCAGAATATCAGTTTCAACATCAAACTCTCTGTACCTTAAACTCTCAGGGGATTAATACATACAATTATTAGTTTTAATGTTTAAATTCTGAATCCTACTAACAAGGACAGAGAAAAATACATACAATGTAAACCTCCTCCAACTTTATAACTGCTTAAATTAGAAGTTGTACAGGTGTTTCTATTAAAACGGAATCATCTGTACAAAGTCCTTCACAAATCTCTATTCTTCTGTAATAAATTGGTTCCTTTTGGTAACTAGGTAATAAAAAAATCTTTAAATAACTACTTTTTAAGCTTATTACACCTTTCTGTTTTTCCATTCCTTGTTTAGTTACAGTAAGATCAAAGGACTAAATTACAGGTCATGGGTTATCTCTTTTTAAAAAAAAATTAAATTAGTTATTTTTGTGAATACATTGGATTCTCACCATAGGAGTGTCATAGCCTTCATAGAAGTGAAAGCGGCCTTTCATGCAAACACACTGCTTTCCTTTTAGCTCTCCAAACACCAGCTCACCTGCATGCCCTGCTACTGCAGGGGTAAAGGATGTCCCCAAAAGAGGGAGAGAGAACGAACGTAAGCAGTTAATAGAAAAAATAAACGCATTATTGCAGCTGTGCTTGACATTACCTCTGGGCCTACTCTCACAAGGAAACACTTGTACAACAACTTATTCAAGCAACTAACAAATCTGTTAATCATGTGCAAGCAGAAGAATACATTAAATCATACAGCTCCAGACCAGCATAGTCACGTAATGTTTACATCAACCAATAAAACTGGCGAAAATGTGATTGTTAAGATTTTGGCTGTAGCATGATTATTGGTAAAAGCTTATTGAAGTAACTATTGAATAAACCACACTTTAATACCAATCAATTATTGGCTGCCAGAACCTATTTAAGTATTGTTGCACAATTCACCTGCCTTTTAATGCAGACGTGTCTAATCTAATTCTGAATGGGCCAATGTTTTTTTTTAGCCAAAAAGTAAGCCTCAGTATTTTGAAAGCCAACTTCAACTACTTAAACAGGTGGAACTAGTTTGGCTCCTGCCTCTTTTGAATGAAAACCTACACTTTTTGCATGAAAAGTCATGAAGCAAAAGTCTTAATCTTTTGGGATACAGTAATATGAAACATTAGCAGCATGACAATTAGATGATGCATGAAATACCTGTACAAAGATGTGTGAGTATGCTTATGAGTTTTTCTGACATTTGTTTTAAAGTACAGTGTAACAGTTAATGAAAGTTTGTTTACAATTTAATATTTAATCAACATATATAATATATATTATATAATAATATATATTATATAATAATCAACAAAATGGGCTCAAATGGTATGCATACCTGTACTCTGGGGAAAATGTGGGATGTCCTTATAAGAAAATACAGCATTGTTGTACAGCAGATCAGACAGGCCTCCCAGACCTGATCCACAGATAATGGCAATTTTTGGCCTGATGTTTGTGTGAGCCAGAAGCCAGTCTACCGTCTCTTTGTATTCCTCATATTTGTACCTAAAACTTAAAATTAATTATAGAATTAAAACATTTAGTGTAAAGTATATGATAATGTAGTGCAGTTACTTGGTCATGTCACACATTATGAGGATAAAAACTAACTAGTGCACATTTAGAGACATTTTCGTAAGACAATGCCTGCAGGAAGTAGTTGACTGACTAGTAATAGATAAGAAGGACAAAGCATAGCTGTCAGTAACATCTGCTTTGGACTACCTTTTGTACCTTCACATACACACACCAACATAAAGTCATACAATGAAATAAACTGTCATCTGCAGTAACTGTATCACTTTCCCCGGAAAGTTGTATAGATTAAAGGAATATTGTAAAAACTATTAAAACCACAGCCTATAGACCCTATGGATACAGGGTCTAGTGTACAAGAGAAAAAAACACATTTTGCTGATGATCTAGAAATATTTAACCCTTTTCAGCTCTGTTATATTCTGTGTAATAAACAACATTAACTTTGTGTTTCATGATGCATAAAGTGGGTCTCTCTTAAACATCAACTATGTCATTGTAGTTGTTGTTCTTTACAAGTAACAGATTAAAACCTTCCTGTTTATATGTGATTACTAAAGGTGCAAACACACTCACTCTCACAATTTTTTAATCAATCCTTTATTAATAATCTTTCTAGTACAGAAGTATCAATAATGTCTACTGAAGGCATTTCTTATAAAAAGGGAAACATTTTAATTAGCTTTAAAAAAGTCCTTATGTTATTCAGTAACTCTGCAATAACAATGATCGTAAAGGTTATCACCTGCTGACGTTTTATAGGCTAAAATTTAAATCCAAACTAGAGCTGTTAGTAATGCAAGTATAATTTACCGTCCAAACAGACAAACTTTTCTTTGAGCATAGAGGTTGTGTGCTGAAGGGAAAAGGGGCGCTGTCCGTGGTGCTGCGGTACACACAGACACACACACACACACACACGCACACACACACACACACACGCACACACACACACACGGTTCAGCACTTTGCATAAAGTTCCAGAATATTGGGCTCGTTACTATGTGACTCTGGAAAGCTCACAGTGAATGCACAGTGGAGCGCCAAATTAGCAGAAAACGCTACTTTTGAAAAGCGAATCTGGAATTCAGTCAATAGACAATCTGTCCCTTTAAGAGTGGCCCGACTGACACACTGGTATTTCCCATGCAGGATAATAGGGCGGCATATGACGCTGTACATTTACTGTAACCGGAAAAAGGATAGAACAATAAAGTATAACGCCAATAAGAGCTCTGCGTCTCCGACAGGAATATAAACCGACGTTTTTATAGCTGGTAATACTTGAAAACTCGTAATTATAGACAGTATTTACTCGCTGCTTTTCGGATGATACACAGTTGGCTGTATTAATAAATTAGTAATCATTATCTAGATTAATGTGTCATTTTCATTAGCATCAGCATTAGATTAATGAAGGGAACCTATTGAATAAGCTTGTTTCTCTAATTAATCTTACCTGCACTTGCTGGATGCGGACATGTCTGAGGCGACTGAGGTGCGAAATCAATGAAACGCTTCGAACGCGAAGCGACTTCACGGTTTCCGTCACTGGTAGATTAGTAGCTTTAATTGTAGCTAAGCAACGGGTAACAAACGCTATATCCTCGTGTTTATGACGCCACATTTGAGCCACCACGATCGAGACGCGTTAGAGCTCGGCGGTCCTAGTGTTAATCGAGTTTTCTACTGTATGCCATATACTGACCCGGTGGCAGCGCGTAGTGAGCACTGGGTAACGAACAGTGGGATTTATTCAAGCCCACCAAATAATAAACTTCCTTAACTAATAACTAATTGCTGTCATGCGCTACTTGTCTACAATTAAATACTTTTATCCTGCCATTGTTTGATGACTGATGATATACAATAATGAGGAACACGCCTGGTAGGGGTGACTTCCATATCTGCGTGAAATAAACGATGCGACTTTTAGTACAGTCAGCAAATAAAGAAATCTGACTGTTTTTTGCAAAGGAGCTCACTTGCAAAAAAAGACAATTCAGCATAGCCATTCAAACTTGGATGTTTTTTGCAAATAAAAGAAAAAACGGAGAAACCAGCCAGAGCACGAACATAGGAAGTGTTGCACAAACAGTAATTTAACCTTTGGGAGAAAGAAAACATTTTATAACCGATTAAATCAATATTATAACAAAAATGCCCAAATGATTGAGCCAATAAAAATCATATTTCAACAAACCTTTCAATTTGTCATCATATAAAAAAAAAACCTTAAGATTTTTCAATTTATTACGTCACATCCAAATAATGAATCAAGTCATAACAATCCTGAATTCGAAATGAGTTTTACCTTTTTTAGCTCAAATCGTTTAAATAAACAGTGATTTTTTCTTTGTTCAGTTTATTATTTACTCTCTAAAGTTAAGACCAAACTGATGTGATCATTACAGATTATTACAGAACTCTCCAGTGATGCTTGGATATTTCTGTCTAAATATTATTTATGTCTCCTTAGAGATTATATAGCTGCATGTAACTTTAAATAATAGGTCATATACTAATCGTTTTCTGTTGAAACTCATAAAGGCAGTTAACAAGTCTACAATTTACTTAAATCGTATTATATTTTGATAATTTTAGTGTACAGTAATATTTGTGGCCTATAGTCACTACATCTGAAGAGATTCAAAGGATGAACATTTACAGTCAGTAGCTGACAAATCGCGCTCATGTGATGCAATCTTGTCAACACGGACTAAAATCTCAAAGGGATTTAACACTAAAATCTCAAAGGGATTTAACACCTTGTGTAGTCCTTACCCAAAGTATAGGAATAATATATTTTTTAAACACATAGCAGTTTACAACAGTGTAAAATAAGTACACAATAAATACACACAACCAAACAACTAAACACACAGGACAATATTTAGGCAGAACATGGTAAACTGTAACTATTTAATAGTGCACTGAAGAAATATGCATATTAATTGTAATAATTAGTGCCTGAGTGCCGAAGGAAACTGTTGCAGAGTCTGTTGATGGTGACACATGTTCCTGTAGGTTTGCCAGGAGAAAGAAGGGTAAAGAATCCATAGTAGATAAGTAAATAGGGTCAAACACAATACAATGTAATGCTCTAGATGTTTTTGAAGACCTGGGAAATACAAGGGGTTATCATGTAGCATTGACAACAGGTCCTTTATTTTAATAAGTTTATTACAGTTGGTGAATCACCATAT
Source organism: Bagarius yarrelli (assembly GCA_005784505.1). Taxonomy (NCBI): domain Eukaryota; kingdom Metazoa; phylum Chordata; class Actinopteri; order Siluriformes; family Sisoridae; genus Bagarius; species Bagarius yarrelli. The sequence goes on from VCAZ01000104.1 coordinate 256,645, forward strand.
ACTATCAAAGTTATCTGACTAGACACATAAATTGAAGTGGGTTTACTCAAAATCTCAGTAATATTCAGTTTTTTGTTTTATTAATATCAAGTCACACTTGTAATATCAACTGAATTCTAATGACAATTTTACTAGACGTACACTGAAAAGCGAAAAGGCCCCCAAAATATTACTGTAAAATTGCAAGCATTTCAATTTAAAAATTTAAAAATGCTATTATGAAACTTTTTAAAATCTAATATCTTTGTCTGAAGTTTTGTGTTTCTGTGTTGCTACTTTATAACAAAAAGTCTTTTAAAATCATTTAAGCCAATCTTTTATTCACAATAGAACATACATAATGCTTAAATTGAGACATTTTAAAATGCTATGCACAAAATGAGATAATTTTAAATTTGATGCCTGTTACAGGTCTCAAAATAGTTGGGATGGGGCGTGTTTGCAGTGCAGTATCATTGCCTCTTCTTTTCAAAACTGTTTGAAGACAGTCTGTAATTGAGTTTCTGCAGTTTTGGTATTGGAATTCGGTCCCATTCTTGTCTTACACAGGCTTTTAACTGCTAGATTAGTGTGAGATTAATGTGTCATTTTGCTGCTAAAAAGAGCTGTAAGCATCGATTTTTGTTGAGTGAGTAAGTGTGTGTGTGCCAGTTGTGGTAGTTTAGTTCGGTTCTGTGTGTTAAGGAGCCTAATGGCTTGAGGCAAACTGTTACACATTCGGGTTGTGAGGGCCCTTTTTTCAGATAGCAGGAGTGTAAAAAGTGAGTGTGAGGGGTGTGTGGGGTCGTCCACAATGCTCTTGGGTTTGCAAATGCAGTGTGTGGCGTAAATGTCCACTTTAGAGGGAAAAGAGACTCCAATAATCTTCTCAGCTGTACTCACTATCCTCTGCAGGGTCTTGCTGTCCAAAACTGTGCAGTTTCCAAACCAGGCAGTGATGCAGCCGCTCAGAATCCTCTTAATGGTCCATCTGTAGAACATAGTCAGGATAAGGGGTGGAAGATGGGCTTTCCTCAGCCCTTGCAGCAAGTAGGGGCATGGCTGGGCTTTTTTGCTAATGGAACTGGTGTTGAGTAACCAGATGAAGTTCTCTGCCAGTTAAACACCAACGAATTTGGTGCTGTTGATGATTTTTACAGAGGATTCCTCAATGTTTAGCAAAGAATGGTCACTCTTTGCTCTTCTGAAGTCAACAACTATCTCCTTAGTCTTGTCGGTGTTTAGAGACTGGTTGTTGGCGCTACACCAGGCTGTTAGCTGTTGCACCTCCTCTCTTTATGCTGACTCATAGTTCTTGCTGATGAGACTCACCACGGTTGGGTCATCGGTGAACTTAACATTGTAATTTGAGCTGTGCTTTGCTACACAGTCATGAGTCAGAAGTGGGCTGAGAAACAGCCCTGCGGGGCCCCAGGGCTTAGTGTGGTGGTGCTGGAGATGCTGCTTCCAATCTGAACTGTCTGAGGTAGTCCACTCAGAAAGATTAGGATCCAGTTGTGGAGGAAGGTGTTCAGGCCAAGCAAGGCTCAGCCTCTTTATCAGGTGCTGAGGGATGATTGTGTTGAATGCTGAACTGAAATCTGTAAACACCATTTGTATGTATGTGTTTTGATTGTCCAGGTGTGTGAGGGCCAGGTGGAGGGTTGGGGCAATAACATCGTCCATGTAGCGGTTTGGTTGAAACACAAACTGTAATGAGTCCAGTGTAGGGTGCAGCAGGGAATGTGCCCCATGACAAGCCTTTCGAAGCACTTTGTCACGGTAGTCATTGAGGTAGGAGACTGTCGACTTCTTCAGCACAGGGACAATAGTAGTGGTTTTGAGGCATGTGGGAACAACAGCGTTGCACAGGGAAATGTTGAAGATGTCAGTGAAGACATCTGCTAGTTGTTCTGCACAGTCCCTGAGCACTTTTCTGGGGATGCTGTCCGGTCCGGAGGACTTGCTTAAAGTTCTCCTTACATCAGCCATGGTAAACAACGCACCTGATCGCTTGGATGAGGGACAGTCTTCCTTGCTGCCATGTTGTTCTGCACCGTCGTTCAGTGCATCTGGGAGGGAGGCGACACTGTCACAAGCAGGTGGAGTTGTCTTGTAGCCGATTGTCTCCGCTGTCCTGAAGTGGCCATGGATTCTCTTGGCATATGTGCACTTTGCCTCTCTGATGGCTGACAGTTTGTCGCACAGCATGAGGACTTAACTTTTTTCATAGACCTTGAGTGGAACCTGTCCACTCAACTCTGTATGACCCTGGCCACTGTACTGTAACAGTTTCAGGGTGTTACCAATCTTCTTGTAGCCTAACCCATCTTTGTGAAGAGTAACAATTCTCTTATATAAGATTTTTTTGTGGACCTATCGAGCTGACAAACACATGAACATGATAAATAGGACATGTGACTTTGCATGGTTAAACAATGTAGAGCTGCTATCACTAAGGGTGTACTCGCATTTGTTGCCAGCTATTTTGACAATAAAGGCTGTATATTAAGTTATTTTCAGAGGAGAATAAATCTTTACTATAAAAGCAGCATTTTAAAAATTTTAAATTCTTTATACTGTAGGTGAAGGATCTGGACTGCAGGCAGCTTAATTCAGCACTACTACAAAGCCATGCTGTTGTAAAAGCTGTAGTGTGTGGTTTTGCATTGTCCTGCTGAAATACACAAGGCCTTACCTAAAAAAGATGTCGTCTGAAGGGGAGTATATGTTGCTCTAAAAGCTTTATATACTTTCCAGCATTTATAGAGCCTTCCAAAACATGCAATCGTCCCATAAGTAAATGGGGTCAACCACAATGCAGTGCAATGCTCTAGAAGTTTTCGAAGGCCTGGGAAATACCAGGGGTTATCAGGCATAGACAACATGTCCTTTATTTTAAAAAGTGTATTGCAGTTAGTAAATTACCATCTACTACTATGAAAGTTATTTGACTTGACACATAAATTGAATTGGGTTCACTCGAAATCCCATGATATTTAGAACGGTTATTATAAAACTTAAAAAAAAAAATATTTTAACTAAAACTTTAATTTTTTTATACGAAATGTCAGACAATATGTTTGTAACTTCAGTACACTGTACGCATGCGCAAGACCCTTACCCCCCAACCCCCCCCGGCGGAGGTGTGTTGTTTTGCTTGTTGCTACACGGTGCTGTATGCGGTGATGTCATGGCAACCACCAAGCTAAGAGTACTTCGTGAAATGTGTACAAGAAGTTAAGCGAATGAATGAATAAACGAATACGCTGCTCCGTAAGTATAAGTATAATCCGGTAATGTTTCTTTTGTGCATTCATTTTTAAGAAAAAACGTAAACAAAGAACGTTTCGTAAAGGAAATTATATTAGCATTATTAACATGATCGTTGGGTGTTATCCTAGTAACGGTTAGTTATGTTAGCTAGCAAGCTTATCATGTTTATTAGCTATGTCTTTCCATATTTTAGTTGATTGATAAATACATATCTATTGCTTATGGTTGATCTTTTTGTATTTCCAACAACAGGTCAACGTCTATCGATTTCATGATGCTGAATTCTAAAATTCAGCTTTCTCACTCAGCTTTGCAATCCTTGCCTCTTATGCCAGCATTAAGAAATTCCAAGCTGGTTAGAAGTAAGGATGATGACAGAAAAGTAAGTAAATCGCTATATGAGTCTGACACAAAGTAACACCAGCAGTTATACATTTGATAATAATGTTAGTGACCAGACGATCAGACGATTCTTTTTTTCAAAGCTACAGGTTTGGTCTCCAAAAAGAAGATAATATATTTTCTTACACACACACACACACACACACACACACACACACACACACACACACACATTGGAATTGGAATACATATAAAATACAGTATTCTTCATTTATCAAGCTTGATACAAATGAAACCAATAAAATTTTCATATCATACTCCTGCTCCTCAGTGTGTATAATGTATAAAAGTAACTAATTTTAACATTAACATGATATATTCAATGAATAAATAACTTGCGGCAACATGGTGCCTTGGTCGTTAGCACAATTGCCTCACAACTAGAAGATCTCAGGTTGGTATCCCCAGCAGGGGTCTTTCTGTACAGATCTTGCGTGTTCTTCCCGTGCTTGTGTGGGTTTACCCGGGGTATTCAGATTTCCTCCCACAGTCCAAAAACCTGTATGTTAAGTAGATTGGTGATTGCCCAAAGGAGTGAGTGTGAGTGTGTGTGTGTGTGTGTGTGTGTTTGTTTATCTGTATGTGGCCTTGTGATGGACTGGTGACCTGTCCAGGTTGTATCCCTGCCTTTCACCAAATGATAGACAATAATAGACTTCAGCAGATCCCCGTGATCCTGATTAGGAATAATTGGGTATAGACAACGGATGGATGAATAGATGGATAAATAATAGCAATATATAAGTTAAAATAGCTAAATGTTAATTAAATGTACATTATCTAGCAGGAGCTGTTATCGAGAAGTGCTAATTCCTAATTCCATTCCAGTAAGCCAACCCAAACCTATAATAAAATAATACAAATCATTAAACAAAAATGCCAGTGGAATGGACCAGTGTGAGCATAATTATAAACTTTAAACAACCGCCTTAGTGGAAAATATAATGATCCTTTATTATTAATAATAGAATACATTGTTTTAGCATAACCAGTCCAACAACATTCTATTTCTCTCCTATACATTTTACCCCCATTGTGCATTCTGTGCATCTTTACATTGTTTGTATTCTCAAATGTTTGTTATTCTTAGAACTTTGTCAAGTAATAGTCAAGTAAATGGGCTGCTTTGCTTGTTACAGATGATTAACATACCCACTGAACAAAATCTGCTGGAAACCTGTTTGGATAAAAACTTAAACCTGGGCTTGGGTGGTGGATGGATTACTCAAACCATTGTAAATGGCACTATTCTTTAGATGGGGCTCTATATTTAAAAAGTGATTGAAACGCATCATATTTTATTATTGAAATATAATTTTTTTTATCATTAATTTGAGTTATAATTAGGCAATGTTAGAAATATTACTAGTGTTTCTGGCAAATATATAAACTCTGTATTGTCTTTTGAAGACCCAGATTATATTAATTTATTGTTTTCATAGTTTTATTGTCTGGTGTTACAACATAGCTAATTTTAATAGACATGTTTTAATGATATTCACAAAGATTAATGTTTGTAAACTTACTGTGACCAATGTTATTATAGCTATCTCCATCTGAACATGCACATAAAATGTCTCTGACTACAGAGGAGAGACTAAGTACCACATGTAATGTGTACCCACCTCGCATTCTGGAGCTTTTGGACATGAGTAAGACCACATATCACAAGGTAAAACACTAGTAAAGCCTAACTAACCATTTCAACCATTCAGATATTTTTCTGTTACATTTTCTACTAATTGTGCTTTAAATGGACAGCAAACCTGGAGGTCTTAGAAACATTAGGTTTTGTTGCTAACATTTCATTGCTGAACGGCTTTATGTTCTGCTTTGTTCTCAGGTTTCTGCTGTAGACGTTGACCAGCCTTTTTTTCAGCCATACCCGTCTGAGATTGTGTTCCAGAACTATCTGCCCTTGGAGACATATGAAGTACCACTCATGTTACGCAATGCTGACAAGGTGACTTTTACAAGAGCTCAACTTTCTGTGTCTGTATACAAATACACTATTTTGTGAACATGCTGAGCCTGTCAATTTCAATAAACATAACACACTTTTAAAATGCCAGGAATGTAGAATTTCTCTTAAAATGTAGTGAAAGCATTATTAGCAGGTGGGCACGGAGGGTTTATTTTAGTACAAGGTGACTTAAGTCAGCATCAGACATACGCAGTGTTAGTGAGTTTATTTGCAAATGTGTGACAGTACATTTTAACATACTCAAGAAATGATTAAAGGCATAAATATAATGCATATAGAAAAACTCTGTAACCCTGTCTCTTTACTTTTCTAAAACAACTAAAAAAACTCATATATTAAACATTAGACAAGAACCTAACCAGATAGTAACACTATGTTACTATCTAAGCGAATTTTATAATATTATAGTATTTTATAATACGAAATTGATGTGAATGCTGAAATCTTTTATTTTATGATAAATTTGTAATAAATATTTAGCATGGCCATAATCAAACATCTAATAAAGTGATTATTAAGTTCGTCCTTAGTCATTTTTACTTTTAAATTTAGTAGACACCAAATTCTTTTAAATGTAATTAAACATTATACTGGGACAGCTAAAGCTTAACAACAAAAAACCCTAGTTTTGAACATTATTCCAGAACCTTTGCCCTTACAGTTAATTATTTAATTAAAATTTAGCATGTTAATGAGTCTGCCACACAGTTTTTATTGCCACATGCATAATACAAGTAAACATTTGCTTATATTTAAGGTTGTTGCTTGATGTGTTTTCTTCTGCAACTTGCAGATCCCTAGGCTGCTGAAAGTGGTTGAAGAAGACTCCTTGTATTTCAAAGTGGTCAGCCCGATAGATGTGTACAACAAAGTGGCCCCGGGCATGACGTCTACTTTTACAGTTCTATTCACTCCACAAGAAAACAAGGTACACTTTATTTAAACTTTCATTGTCAGGTGACTATGTGAAAATAGCTAAAATGTCATACTGACACTAAAGGAAGAGGAGGCCTGTGTCATGTAACAGGGTTAAAAACAGATGTACTGTAAGTACAAAACAGTTTGCACACAAAACAAAACTCCAAAAACATCATTACACACATATCTGAAAATACTGGCATACAAAGATCAACAGGGCAAACAAGGGCAAAGCAAATTCCAGACTAAAAGATGTAAAAGACAATTAGGTAACCAGAAGTAAGGCTGGCGTTAAACATTACCTCTTGCATGAAGGCAGACCAGACACCTAAGTTAAACTGGTGCTCATTATGTCTTTAGTAATCCTATAAAGTATATGATTGATTAAAGGTTTAAACAGCTGGCCTGAAAGTGAAACTAGGTCAAATGATCATTGTAAATTGTTGAATTAAAGATTAACATCTTTTATTATGGCAACAGAACAACAGAAAACTTCATGTGCTCATATTGATGACTTAGGGTTTGATTAAAAAATATTTGTTATATGGGAGAAGGCCTGCTTAAGTTATAAATGTGGCTAAAACTTCTGTCTGACGCAACATTTCTATATATCAACACTGTTTGTTTGTACTGTTTATCCTGTAAACACATTGCTGTATTTTCGGTGTTGTAATGTAATTTAGGTGTTTTGATTAGTTATTTACCTTCGTGTATGGCCTTTCGGATAGGACTACATCCACAGAGTGATTTTTATGACTGAGAGGGAAAAGTTTGAGGTGCCTATTCGAGCAATAGGACCACGTGCGATCTTGGACTTTCCAGATGAGCTACACTTTTCCTTGTGTCCTGTCAAGTATTTATCTCAGAAAACCATCCTGGTGCGCAATATTGGAAAAGATGAGGCCAAATTTCAGCTCAACACACAGAAGTAAGCACACATTATAATATAGTGAAACAATTGTTTTACCTATTAAAGTATGTTTATTTACTAAATATATGTTTATGTTTTCTCTTTAGACCATTTTCTGTGGAACCGTCAGTAGGAACCATTAATATTGGAGAGAGCAAGCAGGTTACTGTTTATTTTCTACCCAGAACTACAGGAGACCACAGCCAACAACTGCATCTTCACTACCACACAGGTTCAACATTTATACATTGTAAATTTACTGCTCTGCCATTAATGTTGCAACCACTAGAGTGCATAATATGGATTTTTATTCTAACAATATACAACATCAAACAAACAATTAAAATATTAATATGTTAAACATAGGTTACAGTTACAAATAAATATTAAAAATTAATAAAGTTTCATCGTAGAACCATTTAACCTACTTAAATAAATTAGGACTGAATAAATGTGTCTGTTTTTGTTTGGCACAATAGAATTACAACCATAGTTCTGTTTGACCTCTGCTTTTGACTAACATGGTAAAACACTTTATGTTACTTCTGCAACCAGGAGAAATAAATGAAGCATGCTGTTTTTTGTAATGTTATCAGGGTAATGCTTTGTTGTTTTTATTGGACTTTAGGGAAAATGTCCATGTGCTATTTCTATGACAGTAATGTTAAAAAATTTTGACCTAGTTGTATGCTTTCAAATCTGACCACTAAAATTAGGGTGTTTCTAAAGGGTTTAGCTGATGGTGCATGATCACTGCTTATAATTTTAAATTATGATTCTTATTTAAACAAGGAGTTATTTAACTTGTGTCTGTTTTTATGTGCATTCGCAAAACCTGGACTGTATGCCTGCTAAATGTGGTTGAACTGTCTCAATGCATTTACACACAGCTATTCTGGAGGCTAAACCTATTAACATTTTATATACACACATTTTAAAAAGCACTGCTTTGAAGGTTTAAGGGTTAGGGTAGTATCATTTTTAATTCAGGACCTTTAAATATATATTCCAAGCTCACATTTTATGGCTTGCCCAACATCACACCGAACACAGTTGGATCAGTCAACTAAAGATATACAGCATATATAACACAATTGCGATCTGCTTTTTTAACTGAGATAATAATGATGTCCTTTATTTGTAGTTTAACAAAATAGCTGAACTACTGACAGGAGACCATAAAAACAGTTTTTTTATGTCCACCTTGATGACTTTTTGTCTATATTTTCATAGTATACACAAAAAATCAACTAAAACATTAAATATTCAATTTTGGTGCTGATTAATTTTTGGTCTGCTTAATTAGTTTTGTAATTGTAATCAGTATTGCATAAGTGCACACCATAGCCACTAGACAAATCTAGCGAGTATAAATTGCTTAGCTCCTTAACGGTCTAATGTCTTTTACTTAACTCCAAAGCTTAACAAATGTTGAATCTGTTTCAAATTGCTTATTTTTAGCTGTTATAGACAATCTGTGCTTTGAATAGCATGGCCAGGAAACAGTTGGTACTATTTTAACTAACTGCATGTCATTCTGTGCACTGTGCACTATGCTTCTAATGCTAGCTCTTAAATTGATTCTCCCAGGTTTGCTCATCACTGAAAAACCCTCGCCATCATTGCTGTTCACAGGGTAGTGAAATCTAATACAGTGATAACTAATAAAATAAAGTAGCTAAGTAGTCACAATTAATAAAACAAATAAGAATTAATCCAAAAATAATGAAAATAAAAAAATAAATGGGTCACAGGACTGCTAGCATAATGCGGATATTTTCAAGAGCCCTTCAGGATGTTTAATGTAAAAAAATACAATGCTATGCAAATCTAATAAACCCATATTTTATCCACAAAATAACATAAAAACAAGGTACTGTAAAAAATAAGGTAAGGTAAAAAAAGCTTATTTTGATAGCTGCAAAACATCTCAGGGGCAACATAAGGCTAAAAATGTTAAAAGTGTTACTAAAAATAAACAACTGTAGAAATATTTTGCAAATAAATTTGTATAATTTGGAAAAGATCAGTTACAAAAATAGTATCTTAGAGTTTTTCTTAGAGGTAAAATTATGCAAAGATTCACTAATATATCAAAACTTGTCTACAAAAAAATTGTGAAACAATTTTTCCCAACATCTACAGTCATCTACAGTACATTTACATTTATTGGATCCTGATCTTCCAATTTGCAGTCCAACACCTTACCCACTGCGCTACCACTTCCAAAAATGTTTTAGAGAATTTGGAGAAATCTCTGTGCACATAAGACAGTAACAAATATTGATATTACATTTACAGTATGTGGTTTTTAGGCCACATGCAGCACTGCATTAAAACAGGCAGGATGTTGTAATGATAATAACTGTCATGGCTAGGAAATAGGTTCACAAATAATTGTACATAACAGCTTATCATGCCATCCACTAATGCAGGCTAAAACTCTATAATGCAAAGAAGAAGCAATATGTGAACATGTCCCAGCAATGTCACTGTCTTCTCTGGGCCAAAGCTTCTTTAAAATAGTCTAAAGCAAAGGGACAAACAAAGCAGACCTACAATTGTTGTGCAGCTAGAACCCTGTTTTAGACACGAATACAAAACTCACAGTCTATTTGACTGTTTTTGAAAGAAGAAAGGATGCATGGAAGTAAACATGGCCCAGTTACAAGTGTTGTGGTACTGAAATTTTTTAAATTATGTTTTCTTTGTTTTATTGTAAATAAAATATAGATTTTTTTTAATAAGATTTTTAAATCATCACATTTTGTCTTTATTTGCATTTTACAGAGTCCCAACTTTTTAGGGATCTTTCTTTTAACTTCTTACTTACCTGAAGAATGCTTATCATAAGTTATTTTACAAGTAGTTTTTAAATATGGACTTTTTGTTGTAAAGTTAAATGTTTTAATAATAACTTAATATAAATTATCAGGTCTAATTTCCCTCTTTGCTTCTCACCCAAAGTAACGCATTTTAAAATTGTCATCCGTTTATGGGTCTTTTCCAAACTGATTTCCAAAATTAGAATTTCCAGAGTCATGACTCACGTTTGTGCTTTAAAGATTTTATTAGCGTTTTTATTGTAAAGGTGCCTCTGAGTACAAGTTAGGTGCTAAAACACTTGATTTCTGCTGAAGGGAACAGGCTATGTGCAGAAACACTACATAAACTATATATCCTTGAGAGACTCTAAGAAGACATTGTTAGTGCTCATCTCTGATTAATCATTTGACCTGTTATGTCAGGACAAAGCCATACCCTGTGTTTTTTATTTGAATACTCTCTACTTTGTGTGCTGGGATGTGAGTGTGTTTTCAGTCATTGTTTTGGTAGGTCAGGGTATCTGCTCAAGCATGAAGCTGCTGCTTTGAATGTAGTCAAATAAACAAAAATCAGTCAAAATACTGCAGTACTTTACATACTCTGCTTCTGACTTGGGCTCCTGTTTTGAATCACATTTTTTTTAAATGGTTGCTGGGGAGTTGTATGACTTCATGCCCCAGCAACCAAGTATTTAAATAGATAATAAGTGCCAGATAAGAAGTCCAACACTGCCACCTTGGTTTACTGGTTTCTTCACTTAATCCCTTTCTTCTTTAAAGTATATATATATATCTATCTCAAAGGGTGAATAATAAATCTGTTTCTGTTTTTTATAGGAGAAGACGTTTACATTAATTTGTATGGAGCCTCAACAGATATCAATGTGAGGCTGGATAAGAATTCACTGTGGGTAGAGAAGACTTATATCACCATGGCCAACCAGCGCACGGTGGCTATCCTAAACAGAAGTGACACCATAGTGCATTTCCAATGGAAAAGCTTTGCCTCTGAGGTAGAGGAGGAACAACATAGACAAAGGTCAAATAAGTTCACTTACATTGATTGTTAATAGATTATGGCCAATTAAACACCTGTCAAATTAACCCTATACATTCCAATGCAGATCACCATACAATTCTATTTAACAATGCAGCTTTTGTAGCTGAACATTGAACTACACAGAGAAAAGAGAAAATGTGTAATATGTTCAGAAAATAAAATGTAATATTTGATATTGCTAGTTTAGCATAAGTCTGTTTTATAAAGACAGAGAATTTGAGTCTGGTATTCAGATAAAATTATCCTTTGCAGCATAAACACACCAAGGAAGAATAAGTCTTTAAGATATTTAGATGAGATGTTTGCAGTTAAAGGGTGTGGGTTATAAATGCAAGAATTTTCTATAGCCATCCTGAAGAATATTTTTTAATATATGCTTTAGATTATTTAGTAGCTGTAGTTATTTTAATATGTGCCTTAAATTAAAATACTCAATCTGGGTCTGGAATGTAAGGGTTAAATTGTGGTTTGTGGACTGGATTATCTTCAAACACATCTTGTATTGTGATGTTAAATTGTAATTACATTTATTAGAATACTTCTGCACTTCAGGGCCTGTTTTTATCTTCCTTTTAGACACAGACATGAATACAAAGGATTATGCTTTTTAATATGACAGTCTCTCTTTCTTTTCTTTTTCTATCTAGATTCCTTTCTGATCTGCAGCAGGAAGAGGATGATGAGATGGAACAGTTTTTAACAGAGTGTGGTGCTGACCCAACTCTTAGAGACCGCATTTCACTGCTCTCACGTACCTTCAAGCACAGACGCAAGCAGATTCATCAGAATAGCCTGGCTTTCAGTGACCAACACATCATCATAGAACCACAGGTGTAATAGTGGGGGCAGACACACAAGCAAGCATGCAAGCACAAACACAATGCATTATTATCTTTTACTTAGAAAACTATGAAATAGAAAGAAATTAATCGAAGTAAAGGAGAATTTAAACATAAACCATGCTAAATTTGCTAAATTTAAAATGTTTTTTAAAAGATTACATAGCTAATTTAAGATAAGTATAAGTATAGTATATTCAATTCATTGTCATTGTGCAAGGTACATGTACAGAGCCAATGAAATGCATTTTTCGCATATCCCATCTTAGTAAGTTGGGGTCAGAGCGCAGGGTCAGCTATGATACAGCGCCCCTGGGGCAGGAGGGGTTAAGGGTCTTTGCTCAAGGACCCAACAGTGGTTGACTTGCCGGAGGTGGGGCTTGAGCCCAGGTGTTTCTGGTCTTCAGATTAACAACTCAGCACCTTAACCATTTGAGCCACCCTGCCCCCCCCCAAAATAAGTATATTTCAATTGTCATTGTGCAAGGTACATGTACAGAGCCAATGAAATGTATTTTTCGCATATCCCATCTTAGTAAGTTGGGGTCAGAGCACAGGGTCAGCTATGATACAGCGCCCCTGCAGCAGGAAGGGGTTAAGGGTCTTGCTCAAGGACCCAACAGTGGTTGACTTGCCGGAGGTGGGGCTTGAACCCAGGTGTTTCTGGTCTTCAGATTAACAACTCAGCACCTTAACCATTTGAGCCACCCTGCCCCCCATAGCTAATTCAAATCAGTTAAAACACTTGATTAGTGTAAATCAAATTGATGAAATGTAAAGGGTGATTCTTATTAAGAGCTGTAAAACTTCAATAGGGGTTGAATTGGGGCTGAATACATTATACCCAGTTTACGTTAAAGTACCAGCATGTATTATACATCATTCAAGTTTGCAGACAGAGCTTTTGGCAGAAGTAAGCTAAAGGATCTATTTTGGAATTCAAAATTTAAACAAATACAGCTAGCTCTGTCTGACAATTGTTTTAGAAGCCCTGCCCCCAAAACCAATGCACTTTTGCACTGCCTAGTACACCTAAGTGTTAATTCTAGAGGGGAGCTTACTGAACTGACAAGCAAATTAAAGCTTAAATAAGACTTCACTAAATAGAGTATTTTTATATAAGATGGCCTGTGGTTTACCTAAAGGTTATGCTGCAGTGACCCTATCATGTTGCCACATTTAGTTTAATTTGCTTTCATACAAACTTTGCTCAAACGTTACACAATCACATTCATAAAAAGCGAGGAACACTGCAACATTTGCCAGCCGGAGCATCATTTTTAAACTGAGTGGACAGCAAAGCAACAACCTTAGCAAGACCAGAAAGCAATTTCGTTTACTGAGCTATATTCAAGATGTGGGTGAAAGGATGCTAAGTTCCACTTCAGATGGATGCTTCCACATCTGGGCTTCCCTGGACCTGCAGTTAACAAAGAAATAAGGACAAGAGATACGACAATAAGCCAGCATTTAAATAAAGTACCCATACACACCACCAAGTCTTTACTTGCTGAACCATGTTGCCCTCTAGTGTTGTGGAATGTGTTTGTCCCAAAGGTCTTCACACTCACACACACACACACACACACACACACTCACTCACACATTTATTTTATTCGATCTACGTGTATTACTCTTACATAAACTGTACAAGACAGTGTTGTCTTCAAACCCATTTAAAAGCAAACTTTCTGAGGTTTTCAGCTTTTGGTGAAGTAGAGGAAGTAAATTTGAGTTTATTTTTGTGTATTGCTTACAGGACGGAGACATCTGGCCAAACTGCACAGCAGAAATCAATATCATCTTCAAACCAGAAGAAGCCAAACTTTACCAGCACACCATATACTGTGATGTCACAGGTACTTGTTAGCCCAATATTGATTAGTAAAGTGAATATAATTTAAATGTGCAACAAATATGTCGTTTACTTCTTTTCAAGCCAATCATTTAGTGATATTTACTGACCTTTTTGCCCATCTTTCCTAAAAACATCTGTTTGCATTAGTTTGCCAGTAGTTAGTTCTGCAAATGGGCTGTGAATTAAAGGCACGAAAGTCTTTTGGGATTTTCACCCAAAAATTACAATTTATAGCTTATGCTTTAACTTAGTTAAAACTTGCCTGAACAAATGCCTGAACAAATATATACTTTATTTTCTATTTTATATACTTTATTTTCTATGCTATAGTGTTGCTATAGCATAGAAAGTTAACAAAGAACTGTGTCTATAAAAGTGACTATAAGTTCTCTTTTACCCAGACATGTCCTCTTGTTGCATCTAAAAAAGGTGTCTGGCCTTTCTAAATCACCCATTTTTCGAACACAGCCATTAATCACTCTGCATTTTAATTATTAAACAGCCAACAGACAGCACAGCGGCTTGCATTGGGTGATACAAAAAATGCCCAAAGAGAATTTTTAAATGTACAGAAAATTTACAGAAAAAAACCCTTTGTTTACATCTTGGCAGGATCCATGTGAAGCAAAATCTATGACCTGCAAAACTGGCATGTGTGTGTTAGTGGCAACCAAAGGTGCAAGTGACCTAGAAGTCCCTATGAGTTTCACAAAGGACAAAATAGCGACTAAAATAGAGAATTTGTTTGTGACACACCACGCAATGGTCAGTACACATAAAAAAATCACAGGATAGCAAACAAATCCAAATCACGAAAACCAAAGTCAAAGTTGTAATGAGCCAAGGGTTGGTAACATTAACATCAATACAATTATATTCTAAACCCTCATTATGTAGGCTGGCTGGCAACACTTTTCAACACTGTGCTAATTGGTAGAGGCTCCCTCCTGTGGTCAACAGGTGAAGGTACCATGGTTTTTACATTACGTCCCGCTCAATGCATTCTTTTCCTGGGGCACCTAAGTCCAGGTACCCATGGTTGCAAGAAGGGCATTCTACACCATGAAGCATGTTAATAGCATCTCAATTGGCAAACACCCTTATCCAGTGTGACTAACATTTTATCTCATTTGCAGTTAATGGTCAAGGGCCTTGCTCAGGGGCCCAGCAGCCGCAGTGTGGTAGTGTTGGAAATTAAACCCACAATTTTCTGGTCAGCAGTTTCACATATTATTCACTAAGCTACCACTTTTCTATTTACGAATCTTTAAGCTTGTTAACGTTGTGATACTACCACATGCTGTTGACAATGGTGGTGTGCAAAGTAAATTTGTTAAATCTAAAGGCATTTCAAATGAGTCAGCTGATATACTTCGCAATACCCTAAAGCACAACTGGAAAATAAGTATTGCTTTTAATTGTGACAATACAATGTTTGGAAGAACATGGCATGATAAAAATGAAAAGAATGTTTTCGCAAACCTAAAGAAGTCATCTGCAAACCTAAAAAAGTCATCCGCAAATCTAAAAAAGTCAATCGTAAACCTAAAGAAGTCATTCGCAAACCTAAAAAAGTAGTTGCGTGGTTGTAAATGCATTTGTCAAGTGTTTATTCCCCCAGCCACTAATCCTTAGCTTTTGATCTACTGTAGATGTTTATCTGACATCTGTCCCCACTGTCCTCTTTTTTGAAAACTAAAACATGGTCACTCTAATGTACTTTGAATGTCCTCATGCAGGCCGAGAGACTCGTTTGCCACTGAGAATAAAGGGAGAAGGTGTGGGGCCCAAAATGCAGTTTAACGTTTATCAGTTGGACATTGGCAATGTTTTTGTTGGCTCCAAACACAGCTATGAGGTATGAGTAACACACATCACTGTCCATACAAAAGTCATCTCTAGCAAAAACAAGATACTAATAATAACTGCAAATAATTTGACCCTGTATACAAATTAAAACATTTAGATCTAATAAGATATTAAATTAGATAAATCACTGTAAGTCAGTACAGTATATTATATTTAAAATATAGGTATGTTATAATAAATATATGGGGAAGTGGTGGCTCATGGTTAAGGTGTTGGATTACCAACCCGAATGGTTGAAGGTTCGATTCCCGGCTCCGGCAAGCCACCACTGTTGGACCCCTGAGCAAGGCCCTTAACCCTCAGTTGTATAACAAGGAATATTGTAAGTCGCTCTGGATAAGGGCGTCTGCCAAATACTGCAAATGTAAATATATGGGGAAGTGGTGGCTCATGGTTAAGGTGTTGGATTACCAACCCGAATGGTTGAAGGTTCGATTCCCGGCTCCGGCAAGCCACCACTGTTGGACCCCTGAGCAAGGCCCTTAACCCTCAGTTGTATAACAAGGAATATTGTAAGTCGCTCTGGATAAGGGCGTCTTCCAAATACTGCAAATGTAAATATGTTATGGTTAAGGTATAGTTGTATACCATAAAGATTGAAATTAACTATATTAAAGAAATGTCCCAGTGGTTTAGGTAATCAATATCAAAATATAACTTAAATTTTTAACTGCATTATTCTTGGTTCTCTGTGCTTTTGCATATTCATTTCTAAACAGCAGATTGTAATGTGAACTGTATCTGCTGTTACCTTTCCCAAGGTGCTTGTGACCAATAAAGGACTTATAGATGCCCCATATAGGCTCATGCCTCCTACTACAGCTATGGGTCTGTGCTTTTCCTTTAGCCCTTTTGAGGGCACGGTGCCGGCTGGGGCATGCCATGTTTTGGAGGTCCTCTTCTCCTCTGACAAACTCGGCATCTTCTCTGAGGAGTTCCATTTTATTGTTACGGGGAATCCGCAGCCTCTAATTCTTACTTTTAGGTAAGTTTTCATTTTTATTTTGCCATCATGCTGCTGTTTCTTTATTTAGTGTTTTGCAAAAACACAATAATGCTGTATTAAAAACTTACCTGCTTTTGTATGTAGTGTCTAGCATTTTCTTATGCAGATGAAATAAATGTAATGTAATCGCTTTTACCTATATAAGTACTGAGCCAAAGATTGGTGAAAAATTCTACAATTCACTTTTTATTCTTGGCACTTTTTTCAGAGTAAAACGGATTATTGTTGAAATTCTGAGATTATAGAAGCATTACTTTTTTATTTATTGATTAATTACTTTTATTTTCATCTTTTACTTTTGTCTCATTTTTAGTATCATCTGGTTCTTAATTTAATAAAGCATTTAATTAATCATTTTCATGTTACATAATCAGTGACCTTTTCATTTGGCAGTATGTAGGAAATTAAAATTGAAAAAAAAAAAACCTTTGTCCTATTGTTTGTTGCAGAGGGTGTGTAATAGGCCCGACGTTTCATTTTAACATTCCTGAGCTTGACTATGGAGAGGTATCCTTTGGTAAATACATTTTTATTAACAACTGAAATGGTTATATATTTGGCAAAAGCCTCAGTATCACATTCGTTTTTTCTGATTAATCTTCCTTTTTTTTGTATTTACTCTTTGTTTTAACCCCAAAAGGCTTTTCTAAAACACTTACCTGTTCACTTATTAATACCTCATTGGTATCTATGAGTTTTGCCCTGCGGATCCCTGGGGATGGGTTGGGGAGAGACAGTGTGACCAGTACTGAGCAGGTAAATGAACTGGACCGAAATAATTGGAAGCCAGAAGACAGAGCATCCGAGGGGCCTCGAGAATTTAGAGTGACACCCAGTTCTGGCACAATCCGGGCTCTAAGCCAAATCAACATCAAGGTAAGAGTTTGTTTAATAAATCTTCCTTTCATTGCCTGCTCTTGATTTCACTATGCAATGGTCAGCCTGAATCTTTAACTACACTGTTGCTTCCACCATTTTTAACAATACATAAAGTCAGCTTTTTTAAGCTTTTGCCTTAAGAGGTTAAAAAAAAAAAAAGTTAAATCCATTTAATACAAAACAAACCTTTAATACTTAATCCATCTTGACAATTACAATCCTTTGTTATTTTTTCTTAAAACCAACAATTAATCAGCAGACAAAAAACAGAAGCTTAAACAATTCAGCCCAGTCACCCTGCTTTTCTTACCGAATGCAACTGTCAGCCAGTGGTCCTTTCCATTAGTAGTAGCTGTCATGCGGTTAAAAAAAACTAATCTTCTGGCTTTTCTGGGTGTCTGTAGGCTTCTTTGATGTTAATGTGTCCCCTGTCAGTAAGTGGGATGTCCTGATCTTATTCTTTAATAGCTCTGTCAACTGTATGCACCTAAATAAGGCATGATATTTTAGGAAAGTTGACTTTTGTGGATGAGGTGGATCTATCTATCTATCTAGTATGGTTATGTGTAGTATAGATGAAATTCTGATAAATTACATCCACCATTTTTACATTGTCCTGTGACATACAACATCAGAACAGCTTAAAATTTTTAATTTATGACAATGTTGCGATGGGCCGGTAAATTATTTAATTTTAAACCACGGTAAACTCTGTCAATAAAGTTTAAAAGCTTTGTGCAAATTTAACACTGAAAGTAAGAAGTGCAAATTTCTTTTGACTTTGTTGACTGGGGCATGGCTGTTTGGGACTCGACAAATTTTAATTTAGAATAGAAAGATTAGATTAAAAAAATTCTAAATTTAGGATTTTGGGGTAGAGGGACTTATTGCCCGATTACTCATCCTCTCAGTATGTCTCTATGCAAATGCGGATAAATAATTTACTGTGCAGAACCCCTACAGAGAGCCCCTAGGGTGAGCCTAAAGCATTTTACCTACCCCTGGAACTCTACAAGGCACGAAGCACCTGTGCCGATGCAAGGGGGCTATGCTTAGGTGATGCCGGAGGATTGTCATCACAATAGTCATCCATCCATACAGTGGGATATCATGTAAGATCTATGAAGGCAACAACAAAATGATCCACTTCCACTATCTTGTGCCTCACACACTCTGCGAGCTAGTCCTCTCATGGGTTCCCTTATCCCTCACTTTTAAGTGGGAATCAAACTCTTTTTGTCACTGAGTCTATTCGTTAGCTAACTCCCCAGTTAATAAATCCAACTGCAGTGGTTGCAAGGTTACATGAGGTCTTTGGTCTTTCTTTACTGATAAAAAGTGTAACAAAAAGAATCAAAAGCAAAGCAGAGTTCAAAAACAATAACTGAAACACACTAAACTATAAGCAGGCAACTGGTAAGCCATGGCACAACCCCAGTTTTATAGGGTTAATACATGTGTCATGCATCAGGCTTAATGCATGGTAGTGCTCAGCTGTAACCTGGCGCCACCTGTCAACCAGGAGGGAATTAGCATTCCAGTGATGAGTTCTTGCAGGAGATTCCCATTTGAAAACAACTCCTGACGTTCCCTTTATGGAATCTTTGGGTGTGGGGAAAAGATGAAAAGAGTGTCGGGTCCAAAATGTCTTGAGCAAGTACCCTTAAGGGCTCCTTTGGGCCATAACTCTCCAAGTTGACTAATTACTGCACTTTTCCACTCAATGAGAATTCACTAACCTGCATAGAGTCTAGGCTGGTGGTCCATTGAAGATACAGGCTGCTGGGGCCAGTTTTTGAGCTGGGGACAGAGAAGAACAAGCAACGTGGAAGAATTCGCTTGGGTCTTGGGTTTAGATGGGAGAAGAATATGGCATTTATTATAAAACAATAAAAGCCTAAGCCAGTTTGCAAAGTGACTTATGTTTTTACTTCCAAATGTCTGTTAAATCTAAGTTTCAACCCGCCAGACATAGGTTTCAACATGTTTACACTTGCTTACACATAAACATGTTTACACAGTGCCATAAAATATATTTTTTAGGGGGCTTCAGCCTAATTAAATGGAATATGTCTAGCTTTTGTTACCATAAATGGCGCATTTTTACGCACACACTGATTGCACTTAGCCAACGCAATTTATACATTAAGTATACTTAAGTCTTCAAAGGTGTTACTTGAGAGACATGAATTGTTGAAATTTTACCCACTGAGGTAGACCTCTGGTTTAGAGCCACACTCTCTGACCTGGACAAAGCATTGGTCACAACGTCCTGTGCTAGTTGTGACCAATCTGCCTCCGCTGTTGTTAAGTGGCTTTCAGTGGAGCTGCCTGAGCCTTCTGCCAGGTCTGTCAACAACATTAAACTAGATGAGCAAGAGCAGGAGCACTAACCTTTGGTTCCTGTCCAGGGAACAGATGTGAAAAAAACATATTGGCACTTAAAAGGAGACATGCCTAGGGAAGACTGATAGAGAGTGTTATGTGCAAACTCTTTCCTAATTAAACGCTCTGAGTGTCTGCTGCCAAACATCTTAACGTTGTCTTTTTCTCCTGATTCACTCTTTCAGAGGAACCTCTATATGAGACCATATTATGTTTCCCCATTAAATCCTGAACACATGCTGCATAAAAAGCTCTTCAACAATATTTTTGACCAAGGATGTGACTCCTTGTTGTGGGCACACAATGCACAAGCAGTGACAAAATCCTGCAGACCAGATGTGGGCAGACTTAAAGAATTGTTTCAGCTTGTTGAAAGTATAATTGGCCTTCTCTGTCTACATGATTGGCCACTTATTGCTGTGCTATGGCAGACAGAATGCGATCCTTATTAGAGGGTGGGGGAGTCTCCTTTTATAGATTCATGTTAATGGTTCAGTCTTACTGTAACAGATCTGGTCTAGGTGGGGACCAAACACAGGTCACTTTGTTCAAGGTCACCGAGCCTACCAGTGGAGGTAACTCTACAGTCAGCAAAGCTGGGCGCAAAGGTAGCAAGGAAACATTGAGTTGTTGGTCCAAAAACAATGAAAGGCAAAGCAGAAAAATAATCCAAAAACATCAACTGAAACAGGTGTCACGCATCAGGCTTAATATATGGTAGTGTTCAGCTGGAACCTGGGATGAGGTGCCACCTGCCGGCCAGGAGAATTTACACTTACAGAACCATAACCATAATGCACACCGTGGACCCCTCTCTTATCCTTTAAATAAAGTCATTAATTGGTTAATTTTGCAGATTTTGAAAATTATTTAAATTCTCTGCAACATTTCATCTTTATCATTTTTCTTGCCACTGTAATCTACTGTACCACAAAATCATTTTTTTCAATTTAGTTGTGCTCTTTTACTGATATTACCTATTGGGTACATCTGAAGGTGAATAGTCTCAAAACAGTAATAGAATATGCACTGTATATATAACCATGACTGTGTGTGTTTGGTGCAGGTGACCTTGTGCTCCAATACAGTGCAGCAATACAGTCTGGCAATGATTGTGGATGTTAATGGCGTTGGGGAAGAGTTGTTAGCTCTCCCTATTAAAGCTAGGTAGGACACTCTACTATGTTTATACACTACATATACTGTATAAAAATTATTTTGTAATTGTATTTAGTTTTTTTCTAATCCTTGCTTATTTTTACAGCTGTGTTGTCCCTGAAGTGCAGCTGGAGAGTTCTGTGATCCAGTTCCAGCACTGCTTTCTGGGTTATCCCTATGAGCAGAACATAAAACTGAATAATGTTACAAATCTCCCTGCATGCTATGGCCTTTTACCTCAGGTAAAAGTCTATTATCATGTTGTTAAAGATAGATACATTAAATATTTTAAGGATAAACATGATTAAAAGAAGATTTAAACATTTTCTTATCAGACAGTACTACATAGTTAAATAAGTTGCAATGTATATTCTGCGCGTTTGTCTGACCAGCATGCAGACAACTCTGTTTCTCTGTATATGCAGGAGTATGCGGAAAACCCAACTATACTGTACTCTTCTGTTCATCCAAGAGGGGTGCTTCAACCATACAGTACGCAGCACATTCCTCTGGTTTTCCAGGCTAAAACAGTGGGCCAGGTGCAACATACTGCTCGCATTGCAATTTTAGGCCAACAAGATCCTCCACTGGTGAGTATGTGAGCATATACACGTGTCGGACAGATACATACACAAAGAGACTTGACCAGTGCCTCTTTTGTGGTATTTTGGTTGGAACAACAAATAAATCTGGTTTTCTTTCAGTCGGTAGCGTTTGTTCAGTAATGTTTTTTTATTCAGTAAACCCTTGCTTTTTTATATTCTTGTTTTTTCTGTAGAAGTTGCTCCTGTCCTGCATTGGCCAAGGCCCATCTGTCTCCCTCTCTGCCAGTGAGTTACAATTTGGCACCATTTCAGTGCTTACTGACATACCAAGGACTCTGAAATTGTTCAACCAGTCCCCTATCCCAGCTAGATTCTTGGCACAAATGGTAAGTTTAGGTTTATTTTTTATAAGAGTATGGAAATATAATGACTTATCCTCAGTTGTGAAATTTGTTTTGTCATTTTAATAGTGCCACAAGAGATTTCCAACTGATTTCTAATATCTAAACAGTATCTGTAGTGTTTGTTACTGTAAGGTTTTGGTTATGCTTATTTTGTTTCATGTTTTCATGTTAAATGTTCTTGGTTTATGGTTATGTTTAAGTTCATGCGTTGTTTTGAGTTCTTGTTCTTTGTATTTTGTTCACTTTCTGGTTTGTCCTTGTCATGTGATCCTTGTTCCTCTTGTGTTCCTGTCACGTGATCCCCTTGTCCTTGTGTCTTTTTTTCATTGGTTTGTTTGGTCATGTGTTGATTATTGTGTTCAGGTGTCTCTCGTCTAGTTAATGTCTTCCTTGTTAGTCTTGTTTGTATATATATAGCCCATTGTAGCCTTGTGTCTTTGTGAATTGTTGTCTTTGTACCGCTGGCTAGTGAGGTCGCGTTCAAGTCTCTGTCAAGTTTATGTCTTGTCTTTGCAAAGTGTTCATTGGTTTTGTTTTTCATTTGAAGAAACTGCACCATTAGGTTCTATAATATGTCTCACCTCAATGGGATTTGTTACAGTAACACCTAAAATTTATTTTCATTTTCAATCCTACCAGGTTTGAATCAGTAGCTTTAAACTTTACTAATGCAGGTCTTATCTGACTACTAAAATTTTATCCCAATTGCCGTTTACTATATTATATTATTACTTATATCACATACACATTTGATCCAGTTTCTGACTCTGTCTCTTTTCTTTCTTGTTTGTTCCTCTATTTTAAATCTAAGCAATATAGAGAGATATATTATGGGGAAGTGGATCTATTATGTGGGAAGTGGTGGCTTAGTGGTTAAGGTGTTGGACTGATACCAGAAAGACCGGGGTTCGATTCTCAGCACCACCAAACCACCACTGTGGGTCCCTGAGCAAGGCCCTTAACCCCCAATTGCTCAGTTGTATAAATGAGATAAATGTAAGTCTCTCTGGATAAGGGCGTCTGCCAAATGCTGTGAATGTAAATGTATTATTCTGTGATGTATTCTCACATGGCTGAAATGATTTGCCTTCCTTCCAGTGTGCCATCTTTAACACAAAGAAAAGCATGCTTGTCATTTTCCACTGCTCTGAAGACAATTTATGCTGCTGTTTGTTCTGCTAATTGTACTGTACTATGGGATCCATTTCTTTTAGTGCCAGGGACAAAAGAATTGACAGCAAATTTCAGGCTATAAAATTACACACAATGACTTACAAGATCATGTATGACCTCCTTTCCTCTTTAACATCGGCAGAGAAGAATTATAGCTCAAATACAAGAATCTTGGTGGGAATGATGCTGGAGTACCAAAAGTAATTTTGAGAACATTTTAAAAGTAATGGTAACATTTACAACCTGAATTCCAGAAAAGTTGGGACGTATTTACATTTTGATAAATTAAAACTACTGTTTTAAATTACATGAGTCAATATTTTATTTACAATAGAATATAGATAACAAACGATTAAACTGACAAATTTGACACTTTTATCTACTAAATGAGCTCATTTCAAATTTGATGTCTGCTACAGGTTTAAAAAGTTGTCACGAGGGCTGAAAAATCAATACATTTTGAAAAGAATTCAGCTGGGAAAAAAATAAGCGACTAGTTATAATTAATTGTAATTAATTGACATCAGATAATGTAATGTGATTGGCTATTATAGGGATGTCCTAGAAAGGCAAAGTCTCTCAGAAGTAAAGATGGTCAAAGGCTCTCCAATCTGTGAAAGAGTGCTAAAAAAAGATTGTGGATAACTTTGAGTACAACATTTTTCATTTTCTCAACATTTCAACATTTCTCAGCGGCTTATTATCGACAGGGCACAACATCATCAAAAGATTTAGAGAAACTGCTTAAGGGACAAAACCTGTTGGATGCCTGTGTTCAGGCCCTCATACAACACTGCATCACTCATCGGCACGATTCTGTGATTGACATTACTATACAAGCCCAGAAATACTTTCAGAAACCACTGTCAGAAAAACAATCTGCAATGCCATCTACAGTACCAACATTTGACATTTTTGTTGTAAATCACAGACGCTGTGTCCTGCTGGCTAAAGAAGAGGCAGACCTTCCAGAGTGTTATTATATATCTCTGAGGGTATAGCGGGGGCATAAGTGCATACGTACTGTTCAGCTTGCATGTTTTGGATAGCACTGTGAATACTGGAAGGTTTTAGAGTAACATATTCTCCCCCTCCAGGCAATGTCTAATTCAGGAAAGATCTTGTGTAATTCAGCAGGCCAATGTAAAACCACATGCTGCAGCATGGCTTCGTAGTAGAAGAGTCTGGGTGCTGAGTTGGCCTGCCTACAGTCCAGATCTTTCACCTATAAAGAACATTTGGTGCATCATTAAACAAAAAATATGTCAAAAACTATCACAAACGCTTCAGTAGCTAGAAACCTGTATCAGGCAATAATGGGACCAAACACCAAAACTACAGAAACTCATTACCTTTATGCCCAGACGTTTTCAAACTGTTTTGAAAAGAAGAGTAGATGCTACTACATATTAAACATATCGTCAAACTTGTAGCAGGCATCAAATTTAAAATGAGCTCATTTTGTGCATAAAATTGTTAAATTTCTAAGTTTAAACTTGTGTGTTTGGTGCAGGTAACAATGTTATCTATGGTCCATTGTCCATAAAATATAGGCTGAGGTAATTTAAAAGTCCTTTAAAAGTTTCTATTTTATTCAAATTTAAAAAACATCTCAACTTTTTCAGAATTTGGGTTGTAGATACAACTATACATGCAGCATTTTTGACTGATCTTTCCTAGTGTTTAATAGCAAAGTCGTTATTTAATAATATTTACATTATACACAAACGCAATGAACATTATATATGCAAATTTATCTTAGAACACAGTGAATAAGACTTATACAGATATCACTGTGTCATTTATTTACTCAATTTATTTATTTATTAATTTTTACCACAATTACCACAATTAACTCTGACCTACTGTCAATGGTTATTATCGAGTAGACAAGTTATGTGCCTGAAACATCGCAACAGAAGAATGGGCTGGGCCAATAAACAATATCATATTGGATTATGATAAACTTTATGTCCATAACAATGATAGGCTCTGGACTTTTTTACTTGATATGAATTAAAACCTGTTATTGTTTCATCCTCCTGCCGGTGGGACACTGCTTTCTATAAGTGAAATCTTTGTGTCACTCAGAAAAAAAGCTAAACATGTTATATATTTTTGGAAAGCTGAGATTCTTGTGATTGAATGATGCAAAGCATTTTAAGATGCAATTAACAGATACAGTGTCTTTGTCAGACTGCCAACAACAAAATATCTAGTCCAGATGCGTTTATACAGTGCCTTAAAAAAGGATTCATACCCCTTGTACTTTTTCACATTTTGTCACTTTACAACCACAAACTTAAATGTTTTTTATTGACATTTTATGTGAAACACCAACACAAAGAAGCACATAACTGAAGTGGAATGAAAATGATACATGGTTTTCAAAATTTTAAGCAAATAAAAATCTGAAAAGTGTGGTGTGCATTTGTATTCAGCCCCCTGTAACCCATGTACCCCCTGTACCGATAACCCTAAATAAAATCCAGTGCAATCAACAGCCTTCAGAAGTCACCTAGTTAGTTAATAGAGTCCACCTGTGTGTAATTTAGTCTCAGTATAAATACACCTGTTTTGTGAAGGCCTCAGTGGTTTGGTAGAGAACACTGGTGAACAAACAGCATCATGAAGACCAATGAACTCACCAGACAGGTCAGGGATAACGTTGTGGAGAAGTTTAAAGCAGGGTTAGATTATAATAAAATATTCCAAGCTTCGCACATCTTAAGGAGCACTGTTCAATTATCATCCAAAAATCGAAAAAGTATACCATAACCGCAAACCTACTAAGACATGGCCGTTCACCTAAACTGACAGACTGAGCACAGAGAAGCACTACTTTGTGTTGGTTTATGTGCTACTTTGTGTTGGTTTATCACATAAAATCTCAATAAAATGCATGTAACTTTGTGGTTGTGAGGTGAGAAAATGTGAAAAAGTTCAAGGGGTATGGATATTATTTCAAACAAATGTATGTCAATAAACCTCAAAATGCAAGTCTGAATCATGACGTCTGTGCCAACACTAGACAATTGCTACACAAATAAAACTAAATGGCTGCTGCACATGTGTGTCATGCACTTTCAAACATAGTGTTTAAATGCTGTTTTCAAAATCAAAGCAACGATTCATTATAGCAAAAGGACAGCTTTTAGAACAGGTTATAATATTGTGTTTATTTTGTGTTTATTTTAGTAAGTTGTCATAAAATGTAAGACCAAATGTTAAATGTTTTAGTAATAAACTATACTTTTAAATGTAATTTGTGAACCCTCTAATTTTTGTGGCTTTACTCATTGTTGGGATACTCTGTTAAAGCTGGCAACAATTCATATATCAAAATATCTAATGTAAATAGATTTTTGCCATGTCATCCAGCCCAGTGTATAGATAATTTCTAACCTATTTTGTGTGTGTGTGTGTGTGTGTGTGTGTGTGTGTGTGTGTGTATTGGGGGGGGGGTAGTTTGCTCTCCCTATTTGTCCTATTGACATTTTTAGACTTTGTTTTGGATTACCTATTACCTATCAGTATCCTGCAGTGTAGGTGCTATAGTCTCACAGCTGATAATGCACAAGCAGAAAATGTATGTTTTACACTTCATCTGCACTTTTATCTCAATCTGACTAATTAACCGTCTTTGTCTAAAATATGCTAGATTATCTCTCTGTCTACAATCTTCCTCTTCCAGCTCATGCTGTCCTTTTCTTCCCCTGGAGCCATTTTTGACAGCATCCGTAAAAATGGTCTCTGACGGGGGAACACATTTTTTTAACACATTGTACTTAGTTATATTTCTTTGAATTTGAACATACCTGTACACATAAATACATTTATAGTTCTTTAGTATTCTTAATTTTTTCTCTCCTTTTTACTTATTGGATTTTTATTTATTTTATTATCTTATTATTGTCTATTATTGTCTGTGTTTAAGCAGTCGGAGCTTCTGTTACCAAAATAAAATCCTAACATACCTGACAACGAAGTTCAATCTGATTTTGGCACTCTGTTTACTGTTGCACAATTAAAAAGAAAAACAAGCAAACAACAACAAAAAAACCATTGCGATATTATTATGAATGGAGAAAACTTGTAAAAAGATGCTATTACCTGAGGTGGTGATGGAAGAATTTACCCAAATACGTTTATTATCTGCAGAAGCTGTTTTTTTTATTTATAGTTATATAGTTCTGAAACAGTGCATATAATTTTGGAACTAAATTGTCTATCAATTTTAATATTTTAAAGAGTTAGTTAAATGTTAAGCTTGGAAGAATTATACAAATAACTACCAGTGACAATGTATATGCTCCAGCATATAGTCAAGTCAAGTAACCGAGTCTAAGGTGACTAATTGACTAGGCTTTAATAAAGTATGTGTCATGATATTCCTGACTACTGACTATTCCTGAAGTTTGCTGTTACTTAGACTAAGTTATGTAATAATCAATTAAACCATATTAATGTTTTTTTTTTAATTTTTAAAATTAGTTAAATATAATACATCATTTTAACACACAGTTTGTTTGGCAGGCCAAGAGTAACAGTCGGTGGCGGGTGGAGCCAGCAAAAGGAGAGATCCCACCAGAGGGGCAACTAGAACTGACACTGGTAGCCTATCTTGATGATGCTCTGCCCTTTCAGGACAAATTGCAGCTTGCCATCCACAGCAGCCAAACCCATACAGTACTCTTGTGGGCTACAGGGAGAGGCACTACCATTGTTACTGACCGGCCCTTTTCTCCCTATCTGGACCTTGGTACTCACTTTAGGTAAATGCAATCCATCCAAATTTTTTTTAATAAGTCCACTTTGGATAATTAAATTTTCTGTGTATTTGTTTTGTTTGCTCATTTCCACAAATTGTATTTAAATTCAGTTCTTAAATCGTGTCAGTATTTTTTTTTTTTTGTTAAATTGAAATGCATTTGTGTATGTAAATTGTTTATTTAGTATTTATATATAGAATGTTATATATAATATACTTTATTATTTTTAATACATTTGGGCTAAAAAGTTTGCATACCTTGGGAGAGTTTGCATGACGTGTACTAGTGGTGTGCAGTCAGGGCCAGCAAGGCCTTCTCTGATGGCCTAAACACTGTCAGAAGCTGACCTACATTTACAACCTAAATTCTAATATATGTTCTATTAAATTGTATTAATTTATTCCAGACAGTTTATTCTCTTCATTTCGTAGCTTATACAATATTTGTATTGATGGTTTCTATAATTGCGACATGATAGTAGTGGTATTAAGAGGTGTATCGGTTGGGTAAGTTCCTACTGAAGGCTCAGGTAACAAATGCACAGCTCGCCACTGATTTTTAAAGAAAACATGAGTGAGAAGGCACAACAAATTTATTTCTTATAGAACTCAAGTTCATATGTAAGGCATGCCAGAATAACAGAGGGAAATGATCAACTAATTCAAATGTTTAAATACCTTTAGTTCTTACAATCATGTTTTCCTCTCTTTAGCAATGATGGCATGCAGTCTTTTGTAATAATTTTGCATGAGATCCCTTATTGTTTAGAGGGTATAGCTGCACATTCTTCTTTGTAAAATACGTTGTTCCTGTACTTTTTTTGCCAGTATGCTAAATTTTGATGAACTTCCCTGTGCCATTAGAGCTAACTTATTCACTAAATAACTTATTTAATAATAAGAGAGCCACTAGCATGCTTTACAGTAAGGTACTTTTTTACTGTAGGACCTTTAGATTCCTCTCCAAATATAGCATTTGCTTGTGGCTATAAAGTTCAATTTTGGTCTCATCACTCCAAATGACTCTGCTTCAGAAGCTGTGAGCCTGGTGCTGTCTAGCATATTGAAAGTGGGCCTTTTTGTGGCATTGGCGCAATAAAGACTTTCTCCTGGGAAGTTTATTATGCAGGTCATTTGGGTTCAAGTACCTCTAACTGTGCTCTTTCAAACAACAGCACAACTCTTTTCAAGAGCAGCCTGTATTTTTGCAAAATTTAAGTTTTTTGTTGTTTTTTTTCTTTGTGTCACAATCAATTTTTTGGTAGTAGATGGTAAAATCTTTCCTGGTCTATTTGACTGTGCCTTAGTATCAACGGAACCTCTTATTTTTTAGCTATTTATTAGGGTTTAAACAGTATTGACTTGCAAGTTTTGAAATTCTTTTGCTGATAAAAAAGTTCAACTACCTTGTTACACAGGATTTTTTCTCATTCTTTATGGTTCAATATCCAGCCAAGTCAGTTTGTTTCCTCATGAGCTGTGACTATTAATGCACAGACACTATTTACAATTACAATGAGTCCACTTGTGGAAACTTCCCTCTAATAGCCATTGAAATCTGAGTTTGTCCTTATAATGTGGCCAGAGTTTGATCAGGGTTGTTAAAGACATTTTGGAAATTCATTATTTATAACAATGTATGTTATAAATAATAAATTCACGTGACCACTATCCTTAAATAAGAGTTTGTTTGCAGTCCAAATAAATTCTCCAAATAAATGGCACAAATGTACAAATAATTTTTTTAGGGTATGAAAATGTCTGAAAAGGACTGTATATAAATACAATATAAATTCTACACATTTGTAGTGTAGAGTGTGCACAAATTTATATTAGATTTTATTCAATTCATCCCTTCTGATATACAAAATGAACATGCCTTTTTTTCTCTGCAGCTCAGGCCCATGCCAGTATCACTTCAGAATAACCAACAAAGGTCAGCGATTTCACAAGCTTTACTGGACCACTGAAGGGTTTCCCCGCTTCAGCCACAGAAGATCACCAACCACAAAACATCATCCACTCACTATCTCGAAGGAAAGCAAAGCCAAAAGTCCACTGTCACCCTTGACTTTGGGTGCTCCTGTTTTCTCCTTGAAACCCACATGTTTGGAGCTTGGTCCAGGCCACTCAGCTGACATGCTGCTGGAGGGCTCCTGTGATTCACCAAAAGTAAAGCAGATATTCATAACATATTAATAACACATTCTAAAACGCTAAATTGCACTTAAAGCTCCAAACAGAGCCTAGTGTAATTGTTATTTTTCAAAGAAATTACGAACCTTTTTATAGAAATGCTTACAACAGTACACATACTGTAGTACATGTCTTTTTTTAAACAATCAATTTTAATTGTCACAGAAATGCTGATAGTAGAAAAGTAGCAAAAAAGCAATATATGTACAGTATAATCAGTTTTTACATTTTAAAATATATTTACATTTAGATATAGACAGAGGCTAAATTGGGATTAATTCATGGTGCACATGTATGCAAAGCCTACAAATACTCTGCAAGCAGTTTATTCATACGAATTGTTCAAACACTATTTACAGTAGCTATGTTAAATTTTCAGCTTTTACTCGCAGTGCAATAAAATCACAATTATACTTGCATTTCAGTAATTGGACTGTTATTTTTGGTTATTGATGTTTTAATCGAGATACTTGTCTTATTGAAGCATTAATGACAAACCCTGGGGTTTGTGTGCTATTTAAATATTTTAGAGTGTGTTGTCTATTTTTCTATTTATTCTTTTGAAAAACGCAGCAAGATGCACCAAACTATTTCACAATCATTACATCTTCGTTAGTTATAATACATAACAAATAATGACAAGCTGCACCAACCTGTACTGCATAATGTATCACCTTCCTTCTCTAAATTGATTGAATAGGTAGTGACAAAGAGGAAGGGGGAGGAGCAAAGATAAACGCAGATTACTGCTTACTGCATATATTAGTATCAAAAAATATAAGGGTCACATTGTGAAGCTGTGGCTTTAAATAAGAAAGTTTAAAAGAATGTCGTGTGTGTGTGTGTGTGTGTAGGTGGTAAAAGAAAGGCTGGTATGCCATGCCATTGTGGGAAATCAGAATGGAAAGGAACGTATCATGACAGCAGACATCACATGCCAGTTCATTGCTCCGGTCTTAAATATCTCTCCTAAGCAGCTAAACTTCTGTATAGAAAAGGTTTGTTTGCTCAATCTTGTGTATGTTGTTTATACAACACATCTGTTATTTGTGTGCTTAGAAAACACTCTTTTTTAACATTATATTCCTCAGGTTATCCGATATTGTGTGAAATCATGCTTACTGCCTACCATTACTAACTAAACTGCAGCCTAACTCTAAGGTCTAAAATTTGGAAATCATTTGTAGTGAATTATTCTTATAGTTTTTAGTCTTATACTGTTAGGGTATCTATCACTTTAATATAATTGCATTGGATTGATTCTGTTTTGCTTTAGTTTTTGTAGAGCAAATATTAGAATATATGAAATTGGCAATTAGAGAAGTTAAAATTCCAATTCAATATGATTAAATAGCTGACTTAAACTTGCATGTTTTTTGTTTTTTCTTTTAATTTTGAACAACAAAGGTGTTTACTTCTCCTACTTGAAAGTAAAAGGATACTTACTCTAAGCTTAGGGGGTATCATTATTTTAATGAAACTGTTTTTCTGTGTGTTAAATATTGCTTTGACTGACACACACACCCACACACATGTGCGCCCTATCCGTACTGTGACCTTTAACTTCAGTGGTTTTCATATATCTTCACGATAGTCTTAAAACCACTTTCAAGCCTCACAGCCAGGAAGAATCGCAAAACCTAAAATGCTCATTTGGTCTGAGAGCATTGTTTTATCTGGTATGGTCTGGTGTGCCTTGACAGCTCATACTGAATTTGCAGACAGTTTCTGCAAGATTAAAGCAATTAAAGAAAAAGAGAGGGAAAGAGAAGGCAGGAAATTTTAGTGATTTAATTGGATAAGAAAAGAGAATAGGCCCAAAGCTTGGAGAACTAGCACTTTTTAACAGTGGGCAGCCATCAATGAGTATCCAATAATTACATTTTCTATGCTCAAAGAAAAATCACTAAGATAAGACTTGATAAGACAAAATTTAACAACATAAATTACTTTACAACTCATTTTAAGTTGTTAAAAACACAGTTATAGATGAAACACAATATCAAATAAAAAGATAATCAGAATAAAAAACAACAAGGATGTTATCAAATTAAATATATGTAAAAAGTTGTAATAATCTGATTTTGCATACTTAAATCTGAATTATGCAAGGCTGTGTATAATACAATTAGACACTGTTCTGTTAAAGCCTTATATTTTACATGTAGTCTTGCCATATTTCCAATTTTTGACTAAATAAATCATCTATTAAAATTATAATATTAATTAAAACGATGTTTATGTTTCTTTTGTGAGTTTGGTTCAAGATGCTTTTAGAACGTTGTATACAGTGAATGTCAGTGGCAGGCAGTGCATTTGGTACCTGGGCCTTCAGTGGGGACTTGCCCGACTGATGCACCTCTTAATACCACCACTATCACATTGCAATTATAGAAACTATCAATACGATACAAAAATATAACATGGTGTGGCATTACAGAGAGAGAGAGACGTACATCATTTAGAGCAGTTCAGAATCAATATCTGATATATAACATCACAATCCTAATATAACATCACAAAAATATATAATGATCCTCCTCCATCAGCCATTGTGGGGATAAAAATTCAAATTAAACTGTACATACGTGTTTGTACATTTACTCTCATCAACCAATCAGAGAACAGAAAAATGCTGATGTCATCATGTGCCAAATAGCGGGCCATGGGAGGCGGGTTTAAAAAACTTCCTCTTTTTCTTCTTCTCCTTTCAGCTGTTCCCTTTTAGGGGTTGCCACAGCAAATCATCTGTCTCCACCTAAAGCTATTCTCTACATCCTTTTCACACCCACTAACTTCATGTCCTCGTTTATCGCATCCATATACCTCGTCTTTGGTCTTCCTCTTTGCCTTCTGCCTGGTAACTTCATTTCTAACATCCTCCTACCAATGTATAAACTATCCCTTCTCTGTACATGTCCAAACTACCTTAATCTGTCTTAACTGACTTTCTCCCTAAAACATCTAACATGAGTCATCCCCCTGATGAACTTGTTCCCAACTCGTCACTCCCAAAGAAAAACTCAACATCTTCAACTCTGCTACTTCCAGCTCTGCCACCCATCTTTTCCTCAGTGCCACTATTTCTAAACCATACATCATAGCTGGTCTCACCACTGTCTTGTACACCTCCCCCCATAATTCTAGCTGATATTCGCCTGTCACACATTACTCCTGACACGTTTCTTCACCCATTCCAACCTGCTTGTACTTGCTGCTTTACCACTTTTACACATTCTCCATTGCTCTGGACTGTCGACCCCAATTACTTGAACTCCTGTACCTTCTTCACATTTTAATCCTTTCATCTAACTGTTTCATTTTCCTCCCTTCCATTCAAAAACACATACTCTGTCTTGCCACGACTGACTTTCATTCCTCTTCTCTCTCGTCTGTCACAGCAAACAAGAAGGGGCTCAGAGCTGATCCCTAATGCAGTCCCACCTCCACTTTGAACTCCTCTCTCTGATTTACTGCACACCTCGCTACTGTCCTGCTTCCCTCATACATATCCTGTACCACCCTGACATACTTCTCTGCTATTCCTGACTTCCTCATACAATACCACAGCTCTTCTCTTGGTAACCTGTCATATGCTTTCTCCAGGTCTACAAAAACACAATGCAGCTCCCTATGACCATCTCTGTACTTTTTCATCAGCATTCTCAGAGCAAAGATTGCATCTGTAGTGCTCTTTCTGGGCATAAAGCCATACTGCTGCTCAGAAATATCTACTACTCTCCTTAACCTAGTTTCCACTACTCCTTCTCATACCTTTTTTTGTATGTATGTATTGTATGACTCATCAACTTTATACCTCTGTAGTTGTTGTGAGCACCTTTCCATCTCGATGCTTAATAACCATCTGACTGTGTGCTCCTTCCTCTGCTCTTATAAGTCACTGTATGCTCTTCTCTCTCCTAGAAAGTATTTACCACAGCCATTCCCATCCTCTTAGAAAAGTCTACTGTCATCTGTCCTTCACTGTTCCTTTCTCTGACTCCAAACCTTTCAAACACTTCCTCATCACCTGTGTTTACCTCACCAACATGCCTATCACTACTCTCTCTCCCTTCTGGGAATACGCTCAATTACCTAATTATCTAACTCACTTAGGAACCTCTTTTTCTCTTCTAACTCACAACCTACTTGTGGGGCATAACCTCTTACATTAACATGGCAGCACATAGAAACTGAAATCTGGTTGGACAAAAAAATCTAACATCAACATACACATGCTGGAAGCAGTGCAGCCAAGAGAAACGCTATGGAACAAAAAGAAAACACTGTTGAAAATAAATTGATATAATTTAATGGAACAAATATCAGGATTTAGGTTGTAAATGAAGGTCTTGCTGGCCCTGACTGCATGCCACTGGTGAATATTGTGTATCATAAATTGAATGTATGTGCCTTATTTGTTTTAGATTTTATTTGTGTGTGAATTTATTTCCACAATTTTTTAAACATTTACAGGTCTTTTTAAATATTTTAGTTTAGTTTTAATGTTCTTGTTTTACATCCTTTTCTTCTTTTTTCTAGGTTGCAGGTATGCCCCTTGTGCCGCTGTATAAAAAGCTTCATCTGAAGAATGTCTCCACATTGGCCCTCTCTCTAAAGCTTACTTTAGTTGAGCCTTTTGGGCTCGGTGACTGTACCTCAGATGACTCATTTACCTACTCAAAGGTACATAAAATAATTTTTATCATGCTGACTGTCAGAAAGATTCTATCAGAAGATTATTAAGTAGTTGGGGTGGAATATAATTAAAAGCATATGTGGCTGTAATAGTAAAAAACTGAGTTTCTTGTGTTAGTAATCAATATTTGTATAGACAGAAATCTTACAGACTTACTCACTTGACAGATGGTACAGATGATATATACTAACTTTTGCTATATAATATGAAATATTATGAAAGTTACTAGATGAGAACTGAGGACAAAGTAAATTGTTTGCTTGTGACTGGGCAAAAGGTTCACCTTCAGGAAATCAAGCTGCGTCACAACGCTTTGGGAATGCCATTCTATAACCTTCAACCTGAAGCATGTGTAATCCGGTTAATTTGAAAGCGTTAAGTCACAGGCAGGTGACATCATCAACCAGGAAGTAATGCTATTAAAAACATTGTTAAAGGTAAAAGGTAAAAAAAAAAAAATTCTTTTCTTGAAAAAAAACACCTAAAATCTTTGGACAAACTGATTAAAACAGACAGGAAAAGCAGAGCTTTAGGCAGTGTGTGTATCTGTGCCTTAGATACATTTCAGGCATGCAAACACACATCTGCAATGTGTCAGCTGTCCTGGGTGAGGAGCACACATGGTTAGGGCTTGAGAGCCCTGACTGTGAGCACTGTGGAAAGCTTTCTTTATGTGTGCTTCACTCCCGCCTGAGTCTCTTGGAGGGAGGTCGGATGAGGAGGCTCGGGTCCCACTGCAGCTGAGGTTTGGCGTACATGCCAGTCCTGGGAATGCTAGATGGATCTGGTGGAGTATGAGACAGCAGAATCTCCCGCCATGGACACCAGCTTGTAGGAAACTTAAAAGAGCTAGGAAACCCCCTGTGGACTCCTCCCTCCGGAGAGAGGCTTAAGCTATCCTCCTCTGAGGGGGGGGGGCAATGAGTGTAGAGGGGGGCATAGAAACGACACCATGTCCACCAGTGTATGAAGAGCTAGTGAGGGTTTCCAGTAGTGCAGAAGCTTAACTAAATATAGAATGGGCTGCAGAATGTTCATTCCCTCAGTGAACTGGATTGAGATGCAACCTACACATAGGGGCCTCCTGTATATGCACACCAAGTTGTCAAGATCCTGGAAGAATCCGTACTTTGCTAGGCTGGTTAGTGAGTACAGACTGCCAATATAACTAACGCTGGGGAGTATGGTTATAAGATGATGCCCAAAGTAGAGCAGACACTGGCAGCTTCCCTGTCCCTTGGTGGCATTGTCCTTGGGTGCACCAAAACTTCCAACCAAGCCACTAAAAACAACATTAACCTTTGTAGGTAAAGCTTATGCTGCAGCATGCCTGTACACTATAGGCATGCTCCAGGCATATCAAGACGACTTGCTGAGGGAGTTAGACAAGAAGGGAAAGAGAACTTTGTTTGAGAACTGTGTCAGGCCGCAGATTGGACCCTTAGAGCCAATAAGCAAACGCCTGGGCGATCAGCTAAGCCATGGCAGCACTAGTAGCTATTGAGAGGCATCTGTGGTTTAGCCTCTCTGAAGGGACAGAGCCTTGGAGAGGTTAATTTCTCCTAGTATAATTTGGAGAAGCATGACAATGCCTTCCAGGTGGGTCCTGAACACAGCACAAAGCGGATACAGAATTCAATTCGGGCTACATCTGCCATGTTTGTAAGGAGTGCTACACTTG
Organism: Bagarius yarrelli; assembly: GCA_005784505.1. NCBI lineage: Eukaryota > Metazoa > Chordata > Actinopteri > Siluriformes > Sisoridae > Bagarius > Bagarius yarrelli. The sequence continues at coordinate 293,462 of VCAZ01000104.1, forward strand.
GGAGTGGCCCCCGAGCAGGTTTAGTGATGAATCAGGAAATGAGGACACTCTTTGCAAAAGGCACAATAGTGGAAATCCCGCCATGCCAAAGCAGTCGGGCTTTTACAGCTGATATTTCATAGTCCGAATGAGGAAGGAGGGAAGAAGTCACAGATCAAGTCCAAGTTTGTTACCATAGATTTAAAAGATGCCTATTTTTACATTTCCATCAGCATAGGAGATGTCGTTCCGCATATATGCAAAATATGGGGGTAAGGGTCAACACAAAGAAGAGAGTTCTCTACCCAGCTCAGATGGCCACCTATTTAGGGGTCGCCTGGTATTTGATGCAGGCCAACCTCACACAACGTTGGGTTCAGTCCATATGCAAGCGACCGTTAGAGAGTTCAGGGAGGGGCAGTCACTGACTGTCAGGGAGTTTCAGAAGCTTTTGTGGCCTCAAGGCGGCGGCATCCAATGTGATACCCTTAGGCCTGCTGCATATGAGACCCCTGCAGTTGTGGCTGAAAACCAGAGGGTTTTTTCAGATGTTTTCAAGACTTAGATCTATGGAGGGACCCTTGGTTCCTGGTGAAAGGTCTGGAACTGGGTGGGGGCTGTCATTAAGCCAGTGGAGCAAGGCTCATCTCTTGTGGCACATAAACTCCCTGAAGATTTTTGCAGTGTTCAAAGCACTCATACTTTCCGCTAGGACTAAGCGACCAACCAGTGCTAGTACGCATAGATAAGAAGTCAGTGGTCCCCTACATTAACCACCAGGCGGGTCTGCACTCGAATCTGATTTAGAAGTGGATCGTTCAGTGGACTCAAAGCCCTTGAGGGGTCTCAGCTCCTAGCACAGTGTTTCTCGGCTGAAATCATGGGGAGCATACTCCTATCTAGGGCTCCCGCCACAAGGAAGCAGTGCGCTCTGAAATTAAACCTATTTGTCTCTTAGTGTAGGGACAATCGACAAGACCCAGTTACCTGCCCAGTCGTCCCAGTACTGAAGTTCCTACAAGAACAGATCTCTGCAGGCCTATCTCCATCCACCCTAAATGTTTATGTGTTGGCTATGTCTGCTCTTCATGTCGCCTTGAGTGAAAATCTAGTGGGGAAGGACCAGCTAGTGTCTAGGTTCCTGCGTGGCACTAGGAGGCTGAGGCCTGCTTGGCACATGAGAATTATGACATGGAACCTGGCTTTGGTTCTGGGGTTGCTCATGGGGCCCCCTTATAAACCTCTGGAGGAGGCTTTGGACAGGCACCTGACTATGGAAACAGTGTTTGGTGATATCCAGACACTGTTTACTCTACCTTCATGCCTGGATTTTACACCAAGCATGATGAAAGCCTTGTTTGCTAACCCCACTGTAAACGGAGACACGCTGAGCAGCAAAGCAAAGTCTATATATTCCGCCAAGGACCAGAAAATTTCTTCCTCTGACATTTTAGACTGGTGCCAGTCATTAAGTCCAAAGCAAAAAAAGTCTTTGAGTGTTACCTCATCTAATCCAGTGAGGTTGCATAATCCACAAAACTCCTCTATGGAGGGATTGCCTTGACATAGACGAAGAAAATGCTCAACTGCTGGGTTCATTAACATGGTGGTTTGTTCTCTAACAGGACTGAGGCACTGAGGCAAGATGTATTTTGAACCCAAGTGTGCAGTTTATTTACAAAATGTGAACATACAAACATAAACTAAACTTGACAAACTTAAATACATAAATACACTTAGCGAAACAACAAACATGACCTAACTAGACTGACTTGACTAAACAGGAACCCTTACACTTAACATAAACACTGGCATGAATATACACATGAAACTACCAAGACCACAGTGGTACAGGGATCAACAAACCACAAAGACAGGAGGATACAAGGGGGTATATAATCACAAGACTAAACAAGGAAACACCTGTGAACAATTAGGACCAAATTAACCAATGACACAAGGACAAGGGGAAGCACATGACAGGAAGACAAGAGGAACAAGGAAGTAAACAAAACAAAAACAAACTGCATAGGCTAGCTAAGCTTAGCCTAGACACAAAACAAACGATGAACAAGAAGCAACATAAAACAAGAAAAAGAACAAAACAATAAACATGAAACAAGAAAAACCCAAAACAAGAACATGAAAACCTTACAACTACTGCTACAGCTTTTCTGGAATTTAAAAACACAAGCTTCAAATGGCAAATGATTGCTTACAGGTTTTTGATTTATTAAAGTTTTAAATTTCAGACAGTTAAATGTCTTTTGTTCATTGATTGGCATGGATTTAAAAAAGGGAGTTGAAAACATAGAAAAAAAAAATCTATGCTAATTTATTCTGTACCAAAACATACAAAAAAATGTATGATGAATTAATGTCTCAAATACAGTCCTATAGCTAACAAGTTTCATAAAGTGGGCATGACAGTACAGTAGAAAATATTGATGACTCACTGACCCAGAATCAGTAATTTGATTATGTTCTCAAAAAAGTAAATGTTCTCTGTTTTATTATATTCTGGACAAATTTAAAATAAAACAAAAAATAAGTTTAATATTTGTTGACATTATTTTGAATCTTTAATTAATGTTATAACTGTATAAAGCATGTATAAGCATTATAATAATAATGTGAAATTTACAGTTTGTCTCTATCATTCAAATTATTTGGCACAATTTAATGGTCTTATTGTTATTTACTTTATTAAGTAACAACACACAGATTCAAATGATTTGAATGCCGTTTCCCCTTTTGGCTGTCGAATGTGAGTGATAGCACTCCAGAATACAAACACGCCCCATGGTATAGTCCCAACCCCAGCGACGCAAGAGAAATTTTCCAATGGACGAACCAAATTGTAAGCAAAACCCCAAATACTAAGATCAGCTCAAACTTCATGGTCACCGCCGGACCACCATCATGTATTAAGGTATATCCTGCAGTCCTTTTGTTAATAGAATAATTTTGATTATTATTACAATAAAAAGTAATTAAAATGAGTACATATGGAATCAAAACTTAGAATTGAGCAAAATGTCTGCAGAATTCTATATCCGTGATTAATTTTGATTTTGTTTCATATTATTGGGGTTAATAGTTGTTATGAATGTTATGAAGCTTTCAATGAATAAGAGTTGACACAGGTTACAATATGATGATGACTACTAAATTCCCAGCTTGTTTGGGACTGCTGTCAGGACCATTATTAGATGGCGCCATACCGTTCAGTGTCAAATAAGAATAGGGTACCTACATGTAGACTGGGGCGTTGCTGGATAGAAAGCTCTACTGGGGCACATTTACGCATTTTTATCTTTTGGAAGCCAGTTGTGTGAACCTATTGTATAACAGAATGAATTATACAAACTTGCAAAAGCCACTATTTTGACACTGCAACAAGCTCTGGGGAAAGTAAATGTATACATTAAACACTTCATAAAGTTTTATTCATAGCTCAACCAATCCACAACTGCCGGATCACTGAGCAAGGCCCTTAACCCCCAATTGCTCAGTTGTATAAATGAAAAAAATGTAAGTCGTTCTGGATAAGGGCATCTGCCAAATGCTGTCAAATGCTGTAAATGTAAATGTTATAAACATATTTAAGTAACTTCATCATGCTTCAAAAATAAATTCTCAACATGGTTTAAGGCAATGTACAGTGGAGAAAACTTGCATATTTGCATTCTTCTACAATTAAATAATAAGTATAATAATAATAAAATAAATAATTTCACCTTTTTAAAGAAATTTATAATTACATTCCAAGAAACCATTCATTTTATGACAACTATAATAAAAAGCATTTCTATTTAAAAAAAGGATGAGAAAAAGTATTCCCCAGTTCCTCAACAGTCCAAATTAGTTGATTAGTAGTCAGACAATGCAAGTCACTTAAAATTTAATTCTTGTTTATCAACCTGTGTATTAAACTAATATCAGTCTCCTTAATAATCATAAAAGGCTGTCAGGAGAAGGAAGTTTGTTTATCAAGTTTTACCTTCCACAGACTCATCATCTCACCTTTCTGCATCTCTGTGTCTGCTTTGTACAGAAAATATCTTATGTCCGTCCACAGGAGCCAATAATGTTAAAGTTAAAATAAGAAGCATACTTTAGTTTTGTCCAGTGCTTAAAGTGGAAATACAAAACTGCCTTCACTCCAGATGTGTGATGGAAATCTCGTTTAGGAGCTGAGGTGATCCCCTTGGTGGAAATTGCGAGGGCAGAGGGCAGAATATGAGAATTGCCAGGCCGGAATGACAGAAAAATTTAAGATAGGCTTAGGGTTAAAGTATAAAAGTGCTACTATAAGATACAGTTTCATACCAGCCCACTTTCGTGACTTTTATACCTCACTTGCATGCCAACATTTGCGTAAAGGCTGCGCATTGCAGTTGCAGATAGAAACCCAGTCGTCTTCAGACTTTCACATATATGCAGTCTGGTTTCTGTTAAACTTATTTACTAAAAAGTCTAAAATGAACATTTAAAACATATTATTGGTGTATGGCTTGTAATAAACGTGATGTTTATTGTTAGCAAATAGCACAGGTCAGGCTAATTTCCCTTTCCAAAAATACTGGGCACAATTGCAGTCTTTGCAAAACTGCAGGATCACGCCCCTTTTTGAAAAAAATTGACTTCCTACATCACTGCACTCTTAAAGCAGCACCAATCAGAGAGAAATTTTGCAAGGCAAACATAAAAATGTATTTTTGCACGCTAAATTGCGTTACATATATAACCCCATATGCCTGCCTAGACCTAACACTGATTGTCAGCTTTTAGTAAAAGCTGCGATTCTGTTTTGGCAGTCAAGGTTCATTAGCGCAGACACAAAACAAAGCGTTAAGGTGTTGGACTACCAACCTGAAAATTGTGGGTTCTATTCCCAGCTCCAGCAAGCTACCACTGTTGGGCCCCTAAGCAAGGCCCTTAACCCCTAATTGCTCAGTTGTATAAATGAGAGAAATGTATGTCGCTCTGGATAAGGGTGTCTGCCAGATGCTGTAAATGTAAATGTTTGCAATTGCGTTTGGATTATTTTATTATTTATGCATCCACATATAGAAAAAGCAATTTGCAATTTCTTTTGAAAATTGTCCGGGATAAACATTTATACTCTTTTGTAGTCCTTAGTTGTATACATACATATGGCATTCCATACAGGAAGATTTACTGAGAAAGAATTAATGAATGATGGTTTTGTTACTATGTTTTTTCTATATGTAAAACTACATCACTAGGTGATGCCTGTTATTTTCTTTCTTTACTACTCAAAATTGTCTGCCTTTTTAATTTTGCAGGAAAACTCTATTATAAACCTAATAAAAACTAATATAAAACCTTTGACAAATTTAACAAATATATGCAGTTACACTTTATGCATATAGTTGTTGTCTGATAAACATTTCTTAAGTAAGCTGTATTCCTAAACATAAATTAATTTAAAATTGTCTAAAGTGTTAACTAATCTTACTTTCAATTTTACTTGTACTTGTTTATATAGAGTCTGGTGATGGGTGTTGGTGCTGAAGCAGAGATGTGGGTGCGCTTTGACCCTTCATACCAGCTGAATTTAGTGAGCTGTGTGACTGAGGAGGTTCTTGAGGTGAGCTACAGTGGACACCCTCACCAGGACACTGTGGCTCTACGAGGAGAGGTACACTTTCCCAACCTGCACTTATCCAGCCAGGTGTTGGACTTTGGCTGCATTCCTAACAGTACAGAGGTCCAGCAGCACCTTACCATAACAAACTCCAGCCCACTTCCTGTCATCTACCGCTGGGCTTTTCTGCTGGACAAAAAGCATTACCGCATCTGGTAAATAAGTTTTTTTATAGTTGTAAACAAATAATGCAGTAAAAAAAGTGCAAAAAAGATTACAATCTTATCTTTAGCCCTTTTAATTATTTAGTATTCTTGTATTTCAATTCAAGTCAATTCAATTTTATTTGTATAGCTCTTTTTACAATGGTCATTGTCACAAAGCAGCTGAACACAATCAAAGAGAGTATAAGATGCAAATGACTCAGAAATCAATTTGTCCCTGATGAGCAAGCTGAGGGCGACGCTGGCAAGGAAAAACTTTCTGAGACAGAATAGAAAGAAACCTTGGGAGGAACCAGATTCAACAGAGAACCCATCCTCATTTGGGTGAAAAACAGGTAGCAGGAATTATGCAGTCACACTGTGTGTGTAAGCAGCTTCAGTCGTAAGTCCTTGGAGAACAGCTGGAACGTCTTTATGGCGGAGTGGAAATGTCCTCAGTCACCCTGGTGGTATGATGAGCATCAAATGGAGACAGGTCACACGGAAGGGTCTGGATGGGGTCTGGATCACTGGCAGCTCAGTAGTTGCATATGTAACTCTCGAGAGAGAGAGCGAGTGAGAGAGAGAGAGGGAAGGAAGCAAGAAAGAAAAAAAACAGAGTAATAACAGTATATAGAGTGATTGTAAACTTAATGTAGAGTGCAAGCATGGACTCCGGCAAGACTAATTACTGGCCCCAGAAGACTGCATCTGGCCTAGCTGAGACATAATAGCGTAACAGTGAAAACTAATATCATGCTTACAAATGATGTTGCCCAGAGGAAGAATGTGAAGAGAGAAAAGAAGTGGGCCTAAAACCGACCACTGTGGAACACCATACTTGACATAAGAGCACGCAGAATAATCACCATTTAAATCTACGAACTAATAGTGATTAGTTTAAATAGGATCTGAGACAGGTGAGGGCCATTCCTTTTCTAATATTTTTCTAAGAAGAATATTATTATCAATTGTGTCAAAAGCTGCACTGAGGTCGAGTAATATAAGCAAAGAGACACAACCCTGATCAGATGCCAATAAGAGGACTACTACAAATGCTGTCTCTGTGCTGTGATAAGGCCTAAATCCTGATTAATACAGTTCATGTAGGTTATTCCTGTGTAAATAAGAACATAGCTGCTTTGCTACTGACTTCTCCAGAATTTTGAAGATGAGAAAAGGTTTGATATCGGCCTGTAGTTCGACACTTCACTGGGGTCAAGGTCAGGTTTCTTAATAAGTGGTTTAATAACTGCTAATTTAAAAGATTTTGGAACATACCCACTGTAAAGAGTTAACTATTTTCAACAGGGGTTCTGATAATGCTGGCACTATTTTCTTAAGAAAGTGCGTTGGTATAGGATCTAATAAACAGATTGTTGATTTTGTAGAAGAGAGATGAGTGAAATTAGAGCATTCTCCTCCAGAGGAGTATAATTTTATAAGCTCTGATCTAATGTATACGTATATTCAATTCATTGTGCAAGGTACATGTACAGAGCCAATGAAATGCATTTTTTCGCATATCCCATCTTAGTAAGTTGGGGTCAGAGCGCAGGGTCAGCTATGATACAGTGCCCCTGGAGCAGGAGGGATTAAGGGTCTTGCTCAAGGACCCAACAGTGGTTGACTTGCCGGAGGTGGGGCTTGAACCCAGGTGTTTCTGGTCTTCAGATTAACAACTCAGCACCTTAACCATTTAAGCCACTCCCCACCAGGGGGTTTCTTATTTTTAATTATTTTTCCTTGACACATTTTAATGGAAAATAAGATAATATTAAATCAAAAGTGTGACCTACTTCATTACACACTGATTAACTCCCACTGCCCAGTCGAGTACGGACATAAATGCTGTTCTCAGCGGGTCGTCTGTATTTTCAAAATGAATATTAAGGTCTTTATCAATTAACGCTCTTTCAACAGAGACCACCAGGTTTGATAGGAAATCTGCAAATTTGCTAAAAATTTTCAGAGTATGGTCCTGTGGGTCTGTAAATAATAATTAACAAAACTGACTGACTCAACTTATTATTTGTGGCTACGCTCGTAAGGTTACTGTAGAGTGCTTTAAATGAATTATTAAAAGTTTGTCTTTATCTTTTTGTACAATACTCAAATCATCATTATTAATAACTGCAACACCTCCTTGTCTACCAGTTGGACAAGGCTGCAGTATGTAGCTTTATGCTAGAGGGGGGGACCTAGCTTCATTAAACGCTACATACTCATTTGGTTTAGTCTTGTTTTCTGTTGAACACAGTATGTCAAACTTCTGAACCGTGATCATTTCATTAACCATGACCGCTTTAGAAATGTTAGGGCTGTAGGCCAATTTGCTGACATTTTATAGTGTATCTCACTCAATTTTACCCTAGGACATAGCACATAATGTCCCAACTTCTCTGGAATTCAGGTTTGGAAGTGTTTTAAAATTCGATAAAATAAATATAATGTGCCTATATTTTATTTAGAATTGGATAAAGATAACAAATGTTTTAAACTGAGAAATTTTACAATTTTATGCACAAAATTAGTTCATTTTTTCAAATTTGATGCTTGCTGCAGGTCCCAAAATAATATGGAAAGGGTCATGTTTTACCACGGTGTAGTAGCATCTCCTTTTCAAAGACTTCGTGGTCATCCTTGATGTATTGTTCGTTTAATGATGTGCTATATATTCTCTATAGGTGAAAGGTCTGGACTGCAGACAGGCCAATTCAGCCCCTGTATGCTTCTACTATGAAGCCATGCTGTTGTTAGTAGTAGCTGCAGAATGTAGTTTTGCATTGTCCTTCAGCAGAAAACACACAAGCATTCAGCATCCATAGTGTCTTTCAAAACATGTAAGCTGTCTATATCATATGCACTTATGCACCCCAATACCATCTGAGATGCTTGGCTTTTGAACTAAATGCTGATAACACGCTGAAAGCTCTTCCTCCTCTTTAGTCCGGAGGACATGGCGTCCGTCATTTCCAACAAGAATGTCAAATTTGGACTTATCTGACCATAGAACAGTATTACACTTAAAATTAGTTTTTTTAAATGAGCCTTGGCCCACAGGACACGGCAGCATTTCTGAAAATGTTTACATATGGCTTCCTTTTTGCATGATAAAGCTTTAGTTGGCATCCTCAGATGGCACGGTGGACTATGTTTATAGACAGTGGTTTCTGGAAGTATTTCTTGGCACATTTAGTGATGTCAATAACAATCCCAAAGACCATCAAACAAAGGTTTTTGGTCTTGACCCTTACGCTCCGAGATGTTATGCACTGTAGATGATTTACATAGCCTTTGCAATTTGATATTGAGGAATGCTGTATTTAAAGTATTCCACAATCTTTTTACAGACTTTCACAGATTGGCGAGCCTCTGGACTTACATTTGCAGCATTTGGCAGACGCCCTTATCCAGAGCGACATACAACTGAGCAATTAGTGGTTAAGGGCCTTGCTTAGGGGCCCAGCGGTGGTGGCTTGGTGGTCCTTAAGTTAATAGTCCAACAACTTAACCACTGCGCTACCACTTCCCCCCGCTACCACTTACTTCTAAGAGACTCCGTAAGACATCCATTTTCTAGCTAGTCATATTACTTGATAATTACATTACCAGGGTGACCAAGGACATCCCACTCTGCCATAAAGACGTTTCAGCTGTTCTTTAAGAACTTACGATTTAAGTTGCTCATACACACTGAACCACATTCCTGCTACCTGTTTTTCACCCAAATGAGGATGGGTTCTCTGTTGAGCCTGGTTCCTCTCAAGGTTTTTTCCTATTCCATCTCAGGGAGTTTTTCCTTGCCACCGTTGCCCCCGTCTTGCTCATCAGGGACTTATAATTTCTTCGATTGTGTAAAGCTGCTTTGTGACAATGACCATTGTAAAAAGCGCTTTACAAATAAAATAAAATTAAATTGAATTACAGATTTAATTTCATTTCACGAAATTAGTTGCTATAAGTAAATGTTCACCCAGATGTATCTTTTCAGAATGTATTGCTTTTATTTTTTAGTTTTTTGTTGCCCGTGCTAACTTTTTTGAAACCAGTAGCAGGCATCAAACTCAATATGAGCTCATTTTGTGGATAAAATTGAAAAACTTCTCTGTTTAAACATTTATGTTATTTATGTTCCATTGTGAATAAAATAACAGCTCATGTAATGTACAAGTTTATTTTATTTAAATTTAAACGTTTTAACCTTTCTGAAATTTGGGTTGTACAAGTGCATAAACAAATGCAGAGAGAAAAAAAGTGGTAATTATTTAAAAAGCAGATTTGCTGAAATCGCCTTGAAATTATAAGTTCAAGATTTTATATGCAACACTGCCCCCTGTTGCGTTTTCACAATAAAGCACAACACTTCCTTTCCCAGTTACAGTTTATTTCAACCCTTTATTTTCTAAGCAGACGGCATGCTTGAAATATTAACACTCATAGTAGCCTGGTACATAAACGCACAATGCAAAAAGTGTATTTTTTTTTAAATCTGTGCGTTATTAAAATCTGTGTTTCCACTATCCAATCAATTTGTTCTTAGACCAAGTGAGCACAGAGCTGCACAGGAACGTTTAATTATAGACTTCACAATAAAGCACAACACTTCCTTTCCCAGTTACAGTTTATTTTAACCCTTTCTTTTCTAAGCAAACAGCATGCTTGAAATATTAACACTCATAGTAGCCTGGCACATAAACGCACAATGCAAAAAGTGTATTTTTTTTTTTAAATCTGTGCGTTATTAAAATCTGTGTTTCCACCATCCAATCAATTTGTTCTTAGACCAAGTGAGCACAGAGCTGCACAGGAACGTTTAATTATAGACTCCACACCAGTAAATAGGCTTTATACATCTACAGAGGCACTAACAAAAAGACTGACCTGTGCCTGCCAAATTCAATTTAGTAAAATGTCTTTATATATGTATATATTTATATATATATATATATAAAATGTATATATTTATTTTTATATGTTGTTATATTATATATTTTTAGGCAGAATAGTATCTCTGAAACTCAGCAGGGGGCCAGTGAAAATATAAACCAAAATTCTGGTACAAAAAAAGAAGCAAAGGACCAACTGGTAACTTCTGAGTTGAACATTCTGGAACCAAAGGGGCCACTTACATGCAGCTCTGTTCCATGGGGGCAGATTAGTAGAGCATCCACAGCACAGAAGCCTGCATGGTTAGAGATGGACATCAGCACAGCCAGCCCTGAAAGACAGAGACACACCAAGTATTAGTGTGGAAGAAGTAAGTTGTATTTATTTGTTATTTTTCTATTTCTAAGAATTAGTTATAGTTGCATAACATACAAAACATAGTGTTGTATATTATGTGTATTTGTGTTTGTTTGGATGTAACCAAGATGTTTTTGGTCCTTACAAAGATATATTACCACACATGCACATGTATGAATTAAATTAGAAGTAAAATAAAAAGCAGATAGTTTTTCAGGCAAGCTTTCCAATTCTTCATTTTGTAGTGTAACCAATGAATTAAGAATCTTGTCAGATGCAGGGCATATTTAGGTTTTTGAACAACCACCAATAGAAAAAACCGGCTCCACCACTATAGATTGTAGCTCACTGGCTAGGGGCAAACCACACTGGAGGATTATAGTATGTCAGTACAATTTTAATGGAAAGGAAGGGGTGTCACCATTGTGCCTTCTTTATTAACATAGTGGTGTTGGTTTTCCAGGTTAGGTCATCCCTAGGTCATCATTGTAATTGCTGCACTATGATGACAGTTTATCAACCTTATGCCTGTATGCAGACTCACTCCAGCTGCGATGAGTTGGACCACTGTTGTGTCATTAGCGAACTTCACAATGAAGTTATATTGGTTGGCGGTGGGTGTTGTTGTATGTGTATAGAATATACAAAACAGGACTCAACACACATCCCTGTGGGGAAACAGTATTAAGGCTGACTGCTGGGGAAAGGTGAGGCCCTTCTTTAAAAGCTGCTAGATGGGAGAATTGTGACATAAAAGTATGTGTCCTTTAGCTTGATCATTGCAGGCCAAGCTCGGTGACAAACACAATCAAAAGTGAACTTCTGCGTTAACATTTTGATTTGGAGCTCAGTTCAAAATTAGCCTTAAATCTTTCTTGGGTACAATGAAGTAGGGTATGTAAACCCCTGCCTTTATCTCAAGTGGAGGGACTGACTCTATTGCATATGTTGCCAGCAGTACTACGATCTCTGTGCACAAGACTTGAGCATTGCTAGCCTTCAGTGAGGTGGATGCTTTGATCTTGGTAAAACAGCAGGTAAACTGAATTGCATAGCTGAGCCTGGTGGTCTGGTGGAGCCAGTGAGATGAGCTGGGGCACACTAGTCAGGCTCCCAGAGACTGTGGGACCAGTGGAAACAGGTTTGCTAGGGACCTGAGGGGGCTGGTGGCCTGTCTGCAACCAGCTTCACCCAGCTGTTTGGAACTGTAACTGTGCAAGTAACTGGACAAGTATCTACAAGCTTGAGAAAAGAGGTATGGCTTGCCACTGCATCATAACCAACAGCTCCACTGGGGACCTCTGTGTACCTCCTCGCCATGTAACCGTCAGAAGGAGTAAGGGTGTGGATACTGATATAATTGAATACTGGTTGTTACTGAACCCTCAATGTAACTACCTTTATAAAGTGACTTGAACAAGTATTCATACCCCTTAAATGTTTACCATTCTGTCACCTTACAAACAAAAACTTAAATGTATTTTATTAAGATTTTATGTAATAAACAGACAAAAGTAGCACATAGAGCCTCCTATCACTGCAAATACAGCTGCAAATCTTTTGACGTCTCTACCAGTTTTGTACATCCAAAGATTACATTTTTTTACCGATAATTCTTTGCAAAATAACTTAAGCTCAGACAGATTGGATGTGGAGCATCTGTGAACAGCAATTTTTAATTCTTGCCACAGATCAATAGGATTTAGGTCTGGACTTTGACTGGGCCATTCTAACACATGAATATTCTTTGATTCAAACCAGCATATTGTAGCTCTGGCTGTATGTTTAGGCCATTTACTTAGCTCTATCCAGCTTTCCTGCCCCTGCTGAATAAAAGCATCCCCACAGCATGATGTTGTCACCATCATGTATAACGGTGGAGGTGGTGTTCAGGGTGATAACCATTGTTACATTTCCACCACACATAGCGCTTTGCATTTTTGCCAAAAAGTCTTATCTAACCAAAGTACCTTCTTTTACATGTTTGCTGTGTCCCCTACATGGCAAACTGGAAACGGACATTCTATGTCTTTCTTTCAACAATGGCTTTCTTTTTGCCACGCTTCCATAAAGATGTAGATTTGTAGAGTACACATAGTTGTCCTGGGGAAAGATTATTTCAGCTGAGCTGTTCTCCGTAGAGAGCATGGGTCTCTTTGCTGCTTCTCTGACCAGTGCTGTCCTTGCCCTGTCTGTCAGTTTAGATTGACGGCTATGGTAGGTTCGAATTTGTGGCATAGTATTTCCATTTTTGGATGATGAATTGAACAGTGCTCCAGTGTTTTTTTTTGTTTTTTTTTATAACCCTGCTTTAAACTTCTCCACAATTTTATCCCTAACCTGTCTGGTGAGGTCATTGGTCTTTATGATGCTGTTTGTTCACTAATGTTCTCTAACAAACCAATGAGGCTTTCGCAGAAGTGACTCTAGGTGGACTCTATTAACTAATTTCTTCTGAGGGCAGTTGATTGCACTAGATTTTATTTAGGGGTATCAGAGTACAGGGGGCTGAATACAAATGCATGCCACACTTTTCAGATTTTAATTTGCTTAAAACTTTGGAAACCATGTGGAAAAAAAATTAAAGGGGCATGAATGCTTTTTTAAGGCACTGTAAATAAACCAAAATTTATGGAAGTAATTAACTTTTTAACCTGATGGGTATAAACACATAAAAAGGCATACCCAAAGTAAATTACATGCTTTTCTTAAAGCATTTGGAGTATGTACGTGAGTTTAATCTCTTTTAAAGAGGACACTCTGAGGTTTGTTTCAAGTTAAAATCATTGTAAGTCTTATTGATGACTTAGCTGGGAGCTATTATTTGGAAAACACAATCAGATTGCATTTTTTGTGTTTACCAAGGAACAGTTCTAATACATTACATATCTACATCTACATTACATCTAATACATCTAAGCAACAGTTCTAATACATTAGACATCTACATTACATCTAATACATTCTAATACATCTAATACATTAGAAAATAAGTTTTTGTCTATGCGCTTTCCACAGAAAGGACACTCTGCAATATAGCAATATACGAGTTTGCAATATAACTCGTCTTAACACCTGAACCATTAAATGCTGCAATTCTTAAATGTGGACCTTTTATTTCCATTCTATTCCCTTTAATGGCGAAAAAACTTTTATTTGAGGTCTGTGATGCACATGCCTGGAAAGGTCTGTGATGCAATTTTTCAAAGTGTTTTTAGAAGTTCATTGACTAGCAGCAGCATTGACTACCAGTTATTTGCATACTTTAATACAATTTAAAATACTGCAGTTTTACAGCGGGTGGGCTAAACTCTGTGCATGGGGGCACATTGGTCTGTTCACACCTCGGCTAATATTTCGCTCTGTAGATGTGTATTACAATGTCTCACCCACAATATTTTGATGTCATACACCGTTTAATCAGCTCAGCGTTACTTCAAGTTGCTTGTGTGATAGTTTAGGATTATACTTTTATACTAGTTTATAGAATATACTTTTATACTAGTTTTACATTATCAGATTATACTTCCCCATCTTCCTGGAGCCAGGACGGTTCCTGGCACTAAAAGGCCCGGCTGTAAGCCATTAAGCATGCTCTTCCAGGAAGAATGGCTCTGGCAAGCCACCCCAATAAACCTATAATCAAAGGCTTTGGACAGAGTGTAGGGCTCCACTAGAGCCCAACCCTCTAAAAAGCAGAGGAAAGAATTGATATCATCTCCCAGTTGGATTATGGCATTGTCCTTTTTCAGAAGGAAGGGGTGCACCCAAATACTCTGCATACTCAAATAATCTACAGAAAGCTCAGGCATTTCTTCCATTGCAGCGATCGACATCTGGGCATTGCCTCTCCTAAGAGTTTGGGTCCTTACTGTCACCCTCAGATCACCCAGGCTACTTCCTGAGGTAGTCCACCCCTGACTTAATATAATACTAAACATAAGTTTTCACCTACTGCATTTTTTTAGGCGGAGCAGCTGGATGCAACGGGCACTCACAATAGACATTAAAGAGACTGAAAAGGAAACCTATTTTACATGCTTTCTTTTTTTTTCAATAATAACAACACATTTTTTAAGTGCCAAACATGTCCCTCTAAAGACTTTAAATTAAATTAGGGTTTTGCTTTTCATTCACTGCCGTCTGCAGTGTAAACTTTTAGAAACTACAAATTTTTCATCATAGTGTTATGTAAAGATCCAATGCACTGTATAGTGTGTAAAAGAAAGGAGATTAATAAACTGAATTAGATCAATCACACTTTTTGTAAATTTGCTTTTTTAACCCCAACCCTTCTATACTTATGTAGTACATTTCAGGATACTGCCTGCACCTAAGCATAATAAAAAATATAATGTTGCCATACCGACAGGTTCCAGTGACACTAATTATATTTATATAAAACATACCTCTATTTATTACTGTACCCAAAACTGTGCTCAAAACATCCTGTTTACTGTCAGTCTCTCTTTTTCCTGTTTTCGCTGTCTCCCAGATATTTGACATTTTGCCAGTTTATGGAGTTCTGCAGCCGGGTGAGATCCAGCAGGTGACATTCTCTTTCTTTGGCCATACTAACATCAGTGCTCAAGTCCTGGCAATGTGTATAGTAGAAGAAGGCCCTACATATGAGATTTCTCTTAAAGGAGAGGCTTCACTGATCACCTATACCTTGGACACAACTGAGATCAACTTTGGTCCTCAGGTAGTATCTTATGTATGCAAATGTATTGTAATGCAGTAACATGGTCAACATACTTTAAAGTGTATTATGATTTTTTAAAGGTATTTGACCATGTGGCAGAGGCAGAGATCATTTTAAGAAACACAGGAAAGGTGGGATTTGATTTTACTTTTTTGCTAGAAGACCAGCATGTGTCATCAAAAGATGCCTTACCTGGACAACCCCTTGTTATTCCCAACACGGTAAAAAGTGTAACAATATTATTAAATTCTGTAAAAAATATATAAATCCATAAAACCAATGAGTGTGTTTTAGCGTTCTGTACTGTATATTTACATCTATACATAGATAGATACAACTCTCTTTATATATTTATATATTTTTTAACTAATTTGCAATATATGTGTATGTGCTTTGGCATATCTAAGGGCTACCTAAGAGCAACTGAGGAGATGAAAGTTTCTGTGTACTATCTTCCTGGAATCCCAGAGGTTTTTAAGAAGGTGTTCCAACTACAG
The DNA here is from genome assembly GCA_005784505.1 of Bagarius yarrelli. Classification (NCBI taxonomy): domain Eukaryota; kingdom Metazoa; phylum Chordata; class Actinopteri; order Siluriformes; family Sisoridae; genus Bagarius; species Bagarius yarrelli. The sequence goes on from VCAZ01000104.1 coordinate 309,707, forward strand.
GTGGCTTTCCTTGATACAGAAAGCATTACAATTAGGGGAGAGGGTATCTTCCCTAGAGTGAGCCTGGACCTGCCTAGAAACCTAAGTAAGAGCTTGATTGCTTAAATAAAGCACATCAACTTTTCTTTACTTGTATTATTTTTTTATTTTTATAATTTTTTCTGAAGTTTACTTTTTTAACCAGGGGTGGATTAAGGTGGTCACAGTCTGCTGTTTACTGGAAAAATGTATTTAGTGCCAAACATAGTCCATATACATAGATAACAGACCACCACTTCAGGCAAACCATCATACCACCATCATGTATTAATCTATTAACCATTAATAGAATAATATTACTACAATATGCAACAAGTAGAAATAAGTACACTTGAATTATCAAAAGTTAGAGATGAGCAAAATGTCTGCAGAATTTCGAATTTGGTTATGATTCAGACACAATCAAATGGTTGGGCATATTTAATTTAGCTATCAATTAAACTACCAAATCAACATGCACTCTTCACTATATGTTTGTATAAAGCATTTGAGACAGGAGACAAAGGTGAATCTATATTGCAGCATAACACCTTATTAATCACAGCAGGGTAATCCAAGTAAACCGAGCAAACAAATACAAAATACTAGACAGGATATCAAATGTCAGAAAATCAAATCAGGATGTTCTCTGGCCCAATGGAATCTGAGGTAACGCCTAAATTCTTGGTCTTTCTGCTTGACCGTTGGATTGGGGATGGTGTTTGAGGAATTCAGCCCACAGCCAAAACGTGAAATGGGGCCCTAATCAGATACAATATCCTCTGGGATGCCGAAAGTGGGGAATACGTGATTAAACAGCGCAGTAAGAACTGGGAAGATCTGTGACAAAGTCGACTGCGATGTAAGACCATGGTCTCTGAGGGATGGGTAGAGGTTCAAGTAGACCTTCGGGTAGCTGTCATGGGGTTTTCCCTTGTGCACAGACGTTGCAGCCTTTTACAAAGTTTATAATATCTGATCGACAACTGGGCCCCCAGTAAGCATTCCCTACAAGTTCCCTACAAGTTCTGGAATGATTGGTGAATAAATCAGTATGTTGTCAATGTACGCTATGACATACATATTAAGGTGGTCTTGAATATGCGTTCAACAGTCTATATGGCAGGACCTGGTACTCATAGTGCCCCTCTCTTATTTGAATTGGGTTGTAAGCGCTTCTCAAGTAAAGTTTGGTGAGGAACCGAGCCTGGAGCTAATCAGCCCAGGAGCTGAAGGGAAATGTCTAGCCGCCCCGCGGTATACTGGAACACCTCTCAAAGCTGTTCCATGAAGTATTCTATTGATGATTTTGAAAGAAAATTTGTCACTGATGGAAGAATCCACTACAATGCTCTGGAGTACCGTCAAGTTATCTGTAAGAGAGAAATGGAAGATTGAGGCTTTGTTAACTGGCTGAGATAGCATTTTAGGTTAGGGCGCATGTAATAGTACTAGTTGCTCCTGAAATGCATGTAGCGCCTATGTGTGATATTTCACCGTAGCCTGCAGATGAGCCAATTCCGCTAGATTCTGTTTAGGCAAAGTAGTCTGTGAGACAGAAATCCAGGCGACTCCATATTGCAGAATAATGCCTTTTTAATCACAGCAGGATAATCCAAGAGAGAAGTCAATAAGTGAGCAGAGATTGGTACACAGAAGTTAAAAACAAACAAATCAGTCAGTAAACAAATACAAAACACTAGACAAGATATCAAAACCAAAGCCAGGAAAATAGGTAGACAGAGATAACACTTAGTATGTTGCATAAGCTTAAGTAGCTGGCTAAGCCAGAAGTAATGGCGGAAGTGAAGACGAGGGCTAGGAATCAGGAGACTGTGCCTCTGGCCTTGTTATTGCTTAACATATCAAACATAATGACTAAAAAACATAAAATACAGTGATCTTAAACTTAGTTTGCCCTTACATTCAATTGAAATATCATAAATTCAAAGATTAAAAAAACTCCAACCTGATTCAAAACTGCAATAAATTCACGTCCTGAAACAATTTTTCTTTTGACTTTTTAACTTGACTTGGACCAGCCTTATTATCATCATCAGAAATGACCTTAAATCTATAACAGTTGACATAACATGCTGGCACGTCTGGCAAGAGAAGAACTCTGTTCCACAATGTGGGGGTCACAACCACCCTTTCCCCTATGCCAGTGGCATGTCTTTAGAACTCTGTGTAAAACCATACAGTTCTTTAATCAGAGCTTTGTTCTTGTTCTGATTTTGTAGAGTTCTTCATCTTAAAAAAAGTATCCCAAAATTACAAAATCACAGAATTTCTTGGCAATAACAACAGTGTACATAGGCTTTACAGTAATATAGCTAGAAGGAGGTGGGGCAAATAACAGTAAATCTGGATGGATCGTGAAGTTGTGGGTGAAATTTGGACCCATTTCAGCTTCACGTTGTAAGTGGTTCAGAAATCAATAAAGCATTATGCAAATTCCAAAACTCCTAGAAATGTATTATTTAGACAATTAAAGCTCTAATTTTGTCCTTTTGTAGATGAAGAACAATATAGCTTAGTGCTAAAGAAGGCAAAGCAGGCAGTTGAGAGTGAATGTCAAAGAGAGGACATGTTAAGCAGACCTGCTACAGGGTTTGGTGATATGTGCGAAGAGGACTACATTCCCACAGTAAGTTCACCTCTGAACACTGAAGACAAGAATTACAGCTCAGTTCTTTTAATAGACTATAATCATACCTGAATTAAGCTGTAGAATCAGCTTTGTGTTGTTAGAAATGTTCTGTATTATAGATAAATATATATATTGCATTTTAATTCTTTTGATATTGTCTGCAATATACAGCAACCATCCTCTTTAATAAGATCACCAATAACCAGTTTCATGCACTTATTCGATAACTTAATTATATGGCATTACCACAATTATTTATACCTGAAGCATAACCTGTATACATGATTTGATTCACTGCATTGTTACCACACTTTATTGATGCAGATTTGTGTACTTGAGATCTATAATGTTGCATTTTTGGCCCATCTTAAGCTGCTGCCTTACTTTTGTCTCAAGTATATTTTGGCATAAAATGTTATTTGTTAACAGATTTACAGTATCTTTTTCTTTAGTGAAATATTAACTTTACATTTCCAAACATACATTTTGTCATTAATTGTAATAATCCAGTAAGATTTTTGTCTGCACAATTAGTCTGGTGTTTCACACAGAGATGCAATCACATCATCATCTATTATTTCTGGAATGAACAAACAGAAAAAAATGAGACTAAATCCAGAAGAACTGTGACAACGTCTCTGGAAAACTACCTGCAAAAAAAGTAAAAGTTATAGGCAGTTATGTAAAAATGAGGATGCTGTCGAAAATAATATCATAGGTTTTCTTAATTAATTAACCATCTTAAATTATTCATCTTAAATTGGTGTGACCATCCTTGGCAGGTTTTGCCCTCGGGCACTCGCTCATGGTTTTTCAGGTAGCGTTGCAGGTATGTTTCTTGAAACATCTTAGAGTCGCTGCCACAGTTTTTCTGGATTTTGGCCGAATCCATATTGAAATCTGTTGTCCCTCTTTTGTTTGGTACCTGAGATTATTTGTTTATAGAAGTTGGTAAGGAACATAGAATTTTTATAGGATATAGTAATTTCAAAAAGTTAAAGGAGGCTGTACTATTTTCCCCATGACTGCCTTTGTTTTTGTCTGTGTGTAGTATGATGCTCTGCTACAGATAGAGGTTGAGCGGCTCCTAGTCATGGAAAATGCTATAGTCACTGAGCAATACCAGAGAGACTCTGTGCAAAGTAGTATACCAGGATCCATTTCTAGCATGTGGCGTAAAAAGCTCAGCAGGTAGCATTACATAAAATTATTGAAGATTTATGCTTTCATTATTCATAATTCAATGTGTTTTAATATACTTACTATCTTGACAGGTTTATTTTGCCTGAGTACCTTTTGGATTTTGGTTATGTAATTCCTGGCTGTTTTTCTACTCATATTGTCAAAGTGACAAACACTGGGCCTCTCCCAGTGTCCTTCAGAGCTGAGAAACGTTCTCTGGTGGGCACAGGTTTGTTTCTGCTTTTTACACGTGCTCTTTTAAAAACAGAGTTTTTTAAATGACAGTTGCAAAATGATGTAAACAAAACTAAATTTGTGTCATTTTAGGATTTAGTACAGAGTTGGACAGGGTAAATAACCTGCCCTACTGTGAGACAGAGTCATTTGAGGTAAAGTTTGATCCACAAAGTGCAAATCTAGAACTCGGGGAGATTTGTACTGACTTATCTATACAGGTAAGTTTGTGTTGAAATTTATTACTCTGTTGTCATAACAAATAGACTCTATGAATTTCAAAAAGAAAATTACACATTCACTGCTATACACAAAATTAAGTGTATTTTGAATATTGTTAGTTATTATATAGGTCTGTCCCATACTAAACTCATGTACTTCTACTCCTAAAAACACCCCGATACCAAAGACTGATATCTCTTGACTGATATCTCTCAGGAGTCTTAATAGCAGCCTCAAGCTTTTATTCAGTTCTGCATGGCTTGTGGTGGAATATTGAAACATTTTCAAGGAAAACCTTTTTTAGGGTGAAAGCCAGAATCCGTCTGCCTGTGCCTCAGAATATTTACACAATATTCATTTAAAGGCAAAAAATAGGAACCAAATACCAAATGAGGCCGAATTTTTCAACAATACCAAATGAGGCCGAATTTTTCAACATTACTATTCATAAATATAATAATATAATCCAGAAAGTGTATACGTCAATCAGGCAGCATAGATGGCAGCGGCTGCAAGTTAGAGGCTTACATTTTTTTGGAAATCTTGTGGGCCACAGGAATCCCGTGGGAAACAAAATCACTGTTAATCACATGATGGGCCGGAACAGGTTATTAGTATAACAATATGATACCCAAATTAATACTTTTATTAAAATACTATACATTTTAATTAAAATTAAATCTTTACCTGTTTGCTTAGATGGGTCTGGTGAATGACAGGCTCTTAAGATTTATTCATTTTGCAGTTTATGTTTGTTGACAAATAAACAATCAAGATCATTAGGCAGAACCATATATGATAAAAAGGCAGGAGTCATTACACAACAAAATCAAATCGCAAAAACAAGTTGAAGTTTAAACATAGCATCAATGTAAACATGAACAATGAAGTAATCATAAACAAAAGATCGATATGCAAGTAGACAGACAACACTTCAGTCTGTTTGCTAGTGTATATATCAAGTGATGTAGAAAAGATGGGTCCCTATATTGGCAGAAGTTGGTAAAGATCACATAAATGTTAAGGCCTGGATAACTTAAAAAATAAAAAAAAAAAAAAATTGAAACAGTTTATGACATACAGTATGACTAAAAAAATCTTTACTGAGGAATCTATGCCTGTAAGGGGGGTTTTGTACCAGGAGAGTTGCCAATAATGTTCAGTTACTTACCTGCTACACTGATAATGCTAAAAACAATTAGTTTTTCCAGGACTGTATAGTGTGGGGCCAAATTCTTAATATTTGGCAAAAACACCAGCATTAATGTTGCATATTCTTTGACTTTTATTTATTTATAGCTTTTATATTATTTTTTAGCTTAAGTGCATTATTTCAATGTTAGCATGCTCAAATATTGTTACTCTTTTAATACCCTGCTTTTTATAATGTATAGGTGTTGGGAGGTCCCACAGTTCAAGTTCGTCTATGTGCAGTGGTCGCAGTGCCCTTCTTGACTGCCTCCACTAGTATGTTAGAGTTTGATAGTGTTCACTGTGGCATGTGCAAAGTGACAGCAATGCAGTTGCACAACCCTCAGCAAGTACCCTGCAAGTGGACCATTAAGGAGGAGGATCAGCTGAAAGGGAAGGTAAAGATACTTTGTAGAATGTCTATGGCTCATACTACTAAATAAAATGGGTTTTTTTGGATTCTCTCACAACTTTAAGATTTTCTATTTTAATAAATAAACCCTGCACATATCCATTGTTTTTTCCCTTTTGATCCCTTTTGGTATGTTTACCATGAAGCTCATGCTAAATTAAAGTGACAGTGCATTAATTAGTATTTTCCCACCACATTAAAACTCTGTATGGCATGATGTTGCACGTAAGCCACACACAGCTCAGCCTCTTTCCATATTTTTAAATAATAATATCACAAGACAAGAGGGTCTGAAATGAATTAGACCTTTAGTTTGGGGGTAGTTGCAGCATATTGTAAAATTATTATTCCTTTTTAACATAGTAACCTTAAAAAAAATGTGTGCAAATTTGCATTTCTATACTAAATTTGTGTTTTTTCCCTTCATTTCATCCAGACAACATTGCGCCTTTAGACCACTTATATTACGTAAATATCATGTTAAGGCCTAAACAAGTTTTAGATAATGCATTATGATGATTACGGTCAATAATTTGATATACCATGTAATACTAATACTTACAGGAGATGGACCCTGTAACAATTTACGGGAAGGAAGGCCTGTGATCAGACAGTGAGCTTGACAAGCGTGACGGTGAGGAAGAGAGGACACCAGATGCAGGTTTGAGAGGCAGTTAGGAAGTTAGGGATTGATAGGGTAACATCATGTGTACCTCTAAAGGTGTTCCACACAATTAGAAAATTTATTAGAGTTGTACAGCCTCCTAAGCTAGCAGATTTAGGAGCAAACGACAGTTTTGTCATCTCCCTTTCTCAGCCTATTACATTGTTGTAAAGTGGTATTAAAATAGCAAAATTAAAATAGTTATTATATTTGAGCATAGCCAACATCCAGTTTCCGAGGTTGCCCTATGGAAAGGAAAACAAAAGGTGATAACCAAAGTCTTCTGCCCTGCTGTGTTTAAAGAATATAACAGAAATATTGGTGGTGTAAATTTACATAACTTGCTGATTGCATTGCACTGGAACAAAATCAGATAAAAGAATCACTAGCTGTGCTAGAGATCGTTGACAACTGTGACTACTCTGTCACTACTACAACTGTAAATACTTTAGATGGGATTGGTATAAGAAAGGAGGAACGAATGAGGCTGCATACTTTTAAATTATACATTGCTGAAAGTCTCTGCAAATGTGGAAAGAGTCTGGCATGTAAGAAATGTCAGCCCAATTTCACAACTGCTGGTGATTAGGCTGAATCAATGTCCCTAATGTTCGTCTGGATGCCACAACCCACTGAATAATTTTGGCTAAAATGAATGGAATATATAAGATACCAGGAAAAAAGGGACACAAAATTCGAGTGGCAGATATTTCCACCTGTGTTTTCACATGCATCAGCAGCTGCTTTCTGACTATTCACATAGAATCAAAAATCAATGCGCCTCTTCAAAAAAAAACAAACAAAAAAAACACTAATTTACTACCCACCACAAACACATTCAGACACACACACTTTGACACATGTGCATAGACTAAAGGTTAGATGTTGTTTAAACGCTTGTGTTTATTTACCACTAAGCTTTATATTGTGATTAACATATTTGTGAGTGTTTCCTAAAATTGAATTATATCTAATGCATATATAGCTTGTTTTTCCCTTATCAAGGAAACAAACCAATATAAATTGGGGTGGCAGGATAAAGTAATTTTATATTATCTTGGATCTTGGATTTCTCAAAAAGGCAATTTTTTTTTTCTTCTAAAAAATTATTCACTGTCTCATGCAATATTGTTTCAGATGAATAAACAGATTTGTGTTACCCTTTGTTAAGGAAATAATGGCTGAATATTGATTTCAATGTAATGGTGTGGTGAAGAACAAACAGCTAACATACCTTGTTTTAGCAATACCCAATGTGTCAAATTGTAGTTATGAATTATACTGGAAAGAAAAGCTCCTCCTAAATGCTCTACGTATGCTCTAAAGTAGAAAAGTTATTGTCTTATTTTCGATAGAATATGTTTGGCTACGTCACAATTGTGTGTGACAGTTGAATTGAGCTTATTTTTTTTTTACTGTGATTAATGATTAATTGTTCAGCTGTACTGTGTTTACTTTTGCAATATTTATAATACGTACAACTAATTAAACCAATTTGAAAATTATAAGGAGGTGACAAAAGCACACCCCTTATTTTCATATGTGTATTTGTCCTTAAAATAACTTTCCCATTCAACGTTTTAGGTGGAATTTCCCAGGTGTTAATCTAAGAAAACTGTTTTAATGCTTCTCAGTTTAAATACTGAGGACAGCAGTCATGTAAATTCAAAACTAACATCAATATGTTTGTTCTTGGTTGTGTGTTAAGACTGAAAAGCACATCCCACGCCATCTTAGACAGGAGGCTCGTTTAGAGAAGCTGTCTACTCCACTTATCTTTGAGACATCACCCTCCAGTGGTATGCTGTATCCTGGTGATTGGGTTAACATCCAGATCAAATTCAGTCCAGCTGAAAGTGTAAGAATTACTTTTTGTGTTTGGTCATGTACCCTAATATTTTCTTTTCCTTTTTATATGTATATTATGTATATGTAAATATTTATTAAATATAAAAAATATTTAAAAACAACAACACAACAACAACAAAAAAAACCCCATGTACATACACATTTATTTTTAGGAGTAACAGACACAACCATGACAAACACACCTTCTAATGTATGCTTTGGATAAGTAATTAGTCCACAGTAGCTTTAGATCAAGGCTTTTGGAGAATATTGTAACAGCAAAGTGGTTTAAATCATGCGGCAGGTGGTTAAAGTAACAAAGAGGTATAAACCAGAGCAAAATTAAAATATTAATTCATTTGATATGTCTGTCTTCAAAAAAACTTCTAATTTATGAGCAAACAATCTCATTTGATGCATTTTTATATTAGGCTATCTATCCATTTAGGATACATGTAATATATATCGAAAGAATGAGTTGGTTTTTGCATTTGTGACCCACAGACATTTCATTGTCAGTTAGAGGGCTTATGTACAATGAGGGAAATCCCCTGCTGATTTTGTACATTTGCCCACTGAGAAAGAAATGTATCAGAATCAGAAAGAGCTTTAAAGGTAAGATCAAAAAATAGAAAATAGAAAGTTATTGCACATTTTATATAAAAAATAAAAATAAAATTATTGCACAGAAAAAGTACAGGGTTAGGTAGTAACAGTGGTATTTCAGTGCATATATTCTTTAATTTTTATTGAACAATGATCAGTCTATTAATGGTTTCCAAAAACTGTCTACAAAAACCCATTTCAGAAGTTAACTGTTTTGCATTTTAATGAGTGAAATAAGTATTTGATCCACTATCAATTAACATACTCTCTAAACTCTCCATGGTCAAGACCAAAGAGTTGTACAAGGATGTCAGAGACAAGATTGTAGACCTACTCAAGGCTGGAATGGTCTACGAGGCCATTGCCAAGCAGCTTGGTGAGAAGGGTACCTGTAAGAAACACAAATTATCTCCCTTGGTCTGGGGCTTTATGCAAAATCTCACCGTAGCATTTCAGTGATTACGAGAACATAAAGGAATCAGCCTTCGATTGCCAAGAAGTGTTCTGAAAAGGAGTTAAATTAAATTAAATTATTTTAGTCATTAAAATGCAAATTAGTTTATAACTTTTTTAAAATGCATCTTCCTGTTAGAATAAATTTACCTTTAAAATTAAAGACTAATCATTTCATTGTCAGTGGGGAGATGTACATCAGGGGATCGAATAATATTTTCTCTTACTGTAATTAACAAAGCTATTTTTAAACAGATGTTAGCATCATGTTAGCAATATGCTAATCTGTGTTTTTATCCAGTGAAATTTATGATGACAGAAATCCTTAAACTAGACCACTATCTGCCACAATATAGCCCAAAAGCATTACTAATTAATCACTATATTTTACAATAATTTTAAAGGGTTTTTTCTTGTATAAGGCTATAGTTACATTATTGTTATCAAAAAATGGTGGCAATAATTTTAATGAGTGACAAATATTTTGGACTTTTGTGCAGAAAAGTTACAAAAAGAAGTTCGTAATAGCAGTAGCCCAGAGCACCCAGCGGATCTTACTGATAGCTCAGGGTCAGGGATTGGAGCCACAGCTAGAGTTTTCCACCACAGAAATTGAACTGGGGCCTGTGCTGCCATACAGCAATGGAGAGGAGATTGAGGTAGTGGTTCGCAACCCATGCCCTTTCCCTATTGAGTTCTACTCCCTGGACTTTGACAGACAGTACTTAAAGGAAGAGGAGGTAAGTGTTAGCTTTATATTTTTTAAATAAAAAGATCGGATCGAGCTTTACAATATCAGCTGACTTTCAAAGCACAGCATCAGAAATTGTTAGGAATGAAAAAAGTTGTCATGCCAGTTATCTTGTATGTTTAACTAAGATTTATTAGAATTCATTTAGATTCATTTAGAATTTTTTTACAGCATACACAAATATTTACTGTGAGATATTTATCGTTACCTATCATTGTGGTAAAAAAAGTATATACCCCTGAGTTGTGTTTATCTAAAGTCAGCTGTACCAGTCATTTTAAGAGCATGTAAAAATGTTTTTCCAAAATGTCAACAGTCATAACATATGCAAATATATGCTATTTTAATGCACACTATTAAATCAAGCACTGCTCATTGTATTCCTATAACAGATTAAATACCTTACTATATGAAATCACTTTTCTATCCCTAGAAAGCCAAAAGCTTACTCTAATAATTAATTTTAAATAACAAGTAAAATAACTTGTTTTCCAAGAAGTTTTCACATATGAAATACTACAGTTTACTATAATAACTATAAATTTAAACACATATTTTTTACAATGGTTGCAGTTTTTTCATGTTAGGGCTCATCTGAATGAAAATAAATTGATACACTTTATAGTGTTCGACGATGTAGTTCAAAATATACAGGCAAAAATATCAACATCTAATCAAGAGAAACTAACGAAGTGATTTTCAGGTTTTTGATTGGCACACACTGTTATTATGACTTCTGTCAATGATAATGCAAAATTTCTTGTAGCCAGAGAAACTTTGGACTTTGCCTTATTACCAGTTTCTCTGCATACCATGTTCTGCGGCAATGGTGGCTCAAATGGTTAAGGTGCTGGGTCCTTGTTTGGAAGACTGGGAGTTCAAGCCCCTTTGTCACTGTTGGGTTCTTGAGCAAGACCTTTAATCTTCCCTGCTTCAGGGGTGCTGTATCATAGCTAACCCTGCACTCTGACCCTAACGTTCTAAGATGGGATTACTTGACAGATTTAACTGGACTAGACTAAATATGAACACTAACACTTAACATTCACACCTGCCTAAACATAAACGTGACACTAGAATGAACAAGAACCTACCGCAGTGGTACATAGAAAAACAAACCACAAAAACACAAGGCTACAAGGAGATATATGTACCCCACACACCCCTCACACTCACTCTTCACACTCCTGCCCTCTGGGAAGAGATATCGCAGCATTCGGACCCTCACAACCCAAATGTGTAACAGTTTCTTTCCTCAAGCCATCAGGCTGCTCAACACACCGTACTGAACTACCTCAACCCACACATACGCACACACTTGAACATTTTTTGTAAGCAAAGTTACTTTAAAATATTATAGTCACTTAAAATACTATAGTTACCTTACTCACTTTACAATGCTATTTGCACAATACCGTTGTAATTTGCACATTTCGATCTACCTCATCTACAGTATGGTTGGCGCTATTCCAGTATGTCCCGTCCTTTACTGTCTTTTTGCACTGTCCTTGTTATGTTTGTATTATTTATTGCACTGTCTGTTTATGCACTGACATGCACTTTATGTCTATTCTGTTCAGTGGCTCTTTGGTGTTTTGTAAATTCTATGTTTTGTGTAGCACCAGGGGGTCCTGGAGAAACGTTATTCCATATCACTGTGTACTGCATCTGCTATATATGGTTGAAACGACAATAAAGCTCCTTGAACTTGATATACTGAACACATTAACTCAAACAAGACATACCTTAACAGAATCGCGAACACAAGACAACCAATGAAAACAAGACACAAGGACAAAGAGAATCACATGACATGCAGACCCCTCTGATGTGGCATCAGGCTTGGCTGGAGGCCCCCTCTGGTGTGTCATCAGGCTTGGCCGGAGGCCCCTTTGTCATGGCATCAGGCTTGGCTGGAGGCCCCTTTGGTATGGCATTAGGCTTGGCTGGAGGCCCCTCTGCCGTGGCATTAGGCTTGGCTTGAAGTCTTGATTTGCCTCCTGATCAGGCTCTTGGGCAGGCTTGGGACCGCAAACTGAGCAGTATTTGGCCCAGACAAATAGGATAGCTACCCCCATTACCGGGAGAGCTGTAGAGATGTGCATCATCTCTTTAAGGGCCAAAGCTGAGTTCCTTGGGAGTCCATCTGCCCTAGTTAAACCCTTCTGTGGATCAGCCACAATGAACACCAGCCTTGCCTGCGGAGCGGCGGCCATCTTGGAGCTTGGCTGCAAAGCGCCGGCCATCTTGGAGCTTGGCTGCGGCGCGGCGGACATGTTGGGACTTGGCTGCTGAGCAGCGAAAAGTGTGAAGTTGCAAGGTTCCTTGTTTGTTAACCACACATTAATGAGAAATTACTTAGCTGCAAAACATAGCCCATATTCCTCCCGGGACCAGGAATTTTTTTCCCTTAGCATCTTGCACTGAACAGGGTCATTTAGTCCAAATCGAAAAATGTCCGTTGGGGCAATATCATTAAACCCTGTGAGGTTGCTCAGTAGCCAAAATTCCTTCATATACTCCTCAATGGAGGAATTGCCCTCCATTGAATCAGATGCTCAACTGCTGGGTTCATTTTTTGGTGGTTTGTTCTGTAAAGGACTCCACTATGGCGAGAAGTATAGGGCCCGACTTATAGGGTGCAGCTTACAAAATGAGTCAAACAAACGTAAACTAAACTTGACAGACATAACGGGACTAAAATAAACACTAACACTTAACATCAACACTTGCCTGAACATAGATGTGACACTAGCATGAGCAAGAACTCAGCGCAGTGGTACAGAGAACAACAAACCACAAAAACACAAGGCTACAAGGGGGTATACATATATTGAACACATTAACTCAAACATGACACACCTGAACACAATCACAAACACAAGACAACCAATGAAAACAAGACATAAGACATAAGACAAACAGAAAGTAAACAAAACAAACTGCCCAGGCTAGCTAAGCTTAGATTTGCCTAGACATAAAACAAGAAACATGAAACAAGAGAAACAAAACAAGAACATTAACAAAACATAAAAACCAAAAATCTGAACATTACAATAAAGTATCAGATCAAAGTAAATTAGAAAACAAAATAGCAAATTAGAAATCAAAATAACAAATTCCAAAACACAAGAACATTTTAGAAAACACAACCCGAATAGGTAGGTACATATTCACATATACACGCCGCAGAAGAATGGGATTTGTGTTTGTGTGGATGCTTAAAAATGTATTGTCAGTACTGATTAAAATATGACGTTCTGTCAAATTTCTTCTTTAATTTACAGTTGTGTGCTACAACGGCTGATAAATGGCATATTAATTTTTTTCCAGATTAGCATTTTCCACCTTCGAATAACATTACTGAGCTGGGTCAAATCTGATGAGCATTCGCTCAAAATAAAACTTTCTGATAGGGACAAATTTTAATATTATAGTATTTTGAATTTTTGCGCCACAAGAACCATTTTTCAGTTTGGTTTCCTCTAACAGTGCAGTGCTGCATGACCCATGTGAGAAGCGTTATAATTACCTAATTTATTCTCTTACATGATGACGTGTTCAGACCATCATGATATGTTGACCTTGAGTCGTCACTGATTTAATTTGATTGAGGGCAGTGATGCATGTAAAGTAGAGCTGTGCAATATAGAAAAAATCATATTGCGATTTTTTTAAATGAATAATGCACTTGCAATTTTATTTGCAATTGTTTTATCTTATTTATACGTTACATTCTAAATGTATTCAGTGCACAAAAAGTGCATAACAAAATTTTACAATGAAATAACAGTATTAACAGCTTGATAGAAAAAACTTTAAATCAGTCAAGCTTTTAACTTTAAAAGAGACAAAAAATAAATTAATATTATCTTAATATTAACGTAAATTCAATTCATAAAAATTTATAAACTTCAAAATTTGTTTTTAGTGCAAACTGTTCTGTACAGTAGTCCTTTTCTGTACAGCTTGCATAAATCTCTAATGTATACATGCTGGTAAAATAAATTCTTGGCTCGTTCCGCTGTATAGCTATGTATATTTAGCCTATGACATTACCTTTAACATCCGTTAAACACGGAATAGTAGCTTTCTGCCGTGTCTCTTTTAAAACCTTGGCAAGTTTTTTTTTTCTGCGGCATCTGTGTTTTCTGAAATGCCGTTGGGTTTGTCATTTTGATTTCGAATTTGTCATTTAATTTTGCACTTGTGGCAATACTATGTGATAGAAAATTAATATAATCTGACTATGCCACCCTGGTGGAGAGCCAGGGAAATACTCAGAATAAGGACACAAGGGTAAGGTTTACCCATTAAGGGCCAAGACAATAACCTTATGAGGCGTGAGTATCAAGAAAAGAAATTTATTTTGATATAACAAGAAAAGACATAAAAACAGTTTCCCTACGACCACATACAACAACAAGACACAACCACACAATAAATATACCTTTCTAGGAACAGGTGCCGATGGAAACAAGGCAGGCCAGCTTCAGCTCCGAAGGCTGTCCAAATAACTCAGTTCACAGCAAATACACACAAAAGACAATAAAATAGAAAATGGGCAAAAACCAAAGCAGCAAAAATGCTTGTAAGCAAAACAGCAGCGGTGTCACATAAAGCCTCTTCAGTTAAGCATAGTGTTTATAAAGCATAAAGTTTTATCCCACTGTGACGTAGAAAAAAAAGGATTAAACATCACATTGCAAACATCAAACTTTCTTAATGATTAAAAACAGAAAACGGACCACTTACATGGGTGGAACAACCCTCAAGGTAAAGCTGTCTGGCCACTCACAACAGGTGTCTACCGGCCAGCATTCGCTCTCCCAATGGCACAGTCACTAAAGCAATGGCAATATACCTTTGTATCTTTACTTATACTAATAAATATCATTTTATTCATATAGTCAGCTCCCCTCAAACTTTTTATCTGTTACGTCAATTTTGCCATCTGTCTCCTCAGATCCTGCGGGTGATAAAAGGATATGATGCGCATAATTTATTACTGCTGCCTCCTCGAGCCCCTGGTGAGTCTTTGCCTGCTGAACTTCTGGACTACTATCATGAATACAGGATCCATGATCCTGACACAGGTATTCTTTAAAATATATTCAGAATTTTTACAGAAATCTAACAATATTTATTGCCAGATGCCATGGCCTGTTTTGCATAATTTTGTTTAACTAAAATGACATGTTACAGTAGACAATAGATTAATCAGTTTCTGTATGACCAATGAAACTATCAAATATACATTCATAACATTTGCAGCGGCCAGAAAAATTACATAGAGAAATCTAAAATCTAATTTGTAGCCAAAGAGTGATATATTGTGATATATTGCTGTTTATTGAAAAATGTTTTGCAAAGGTACTGCTAGCATTTTTTTCATCTATATATTTCTTTGTGTTTTAGAATCAAACACTGGTTTCTGTAAAGATGCCAGCTCCTCTGATGCCATGGAGAAGAAGAAGCGTGTTGAGCAAGTGGATAATGTATCAAATGCTCCAACTGAAGGCAGGGGTCTGGAGATAGGTGAGGCAGATGCCACAGGTATGTTTACACTGAGTTTATAAAAAATATGCTTTCAGAAGTGGATTTTTAAGACGTGATAATCAACATTGGAGTATTTGAAAAAAGTTTTAAGAATTTGGGGTCAATAATCAAATGACAGTGAATAATGAGATTCTGTATTTTAAGATGGGGCCAAAAACAACAAAAAGGTCATCAAGATGGGTGATCTGGAGTTAAATCCTGTTTCAAGAGCTTTAACTGAAATCATGGGCTTAGATTTGTCATCTGCAGGCCAAACTGTATGCACTTCCAGAGGCATTGCCATTGTAGTACATGGTGCTCCTCTGTCAGGTAGGCTGCTAATCTCTGAACCTCTGTTAAATAATAATCTATCGGAGATACTTTCAAACTATATTCTGTATTATTAAAAATACTATTTAAGAACTATGTAATTTCTCTAATTTTGTAGAAGGCAACATACAATATGTTTTTACATTAAGGCATTAACATAGATGGCACTACATAAAGTGTACTATTTAATTTTTTTAACGTTTTTAATCGATTTAGCTTTATGTTTTTATGATTCTTGGATCTAACTTTGGTACTGGTAAGATGATTAAATTTTTGTGCAGGTAAGACAGCTTTGGCAGTAAGCTTGGCGAGGTACTATGGTGCTGCATGTCTAAACATAGATTCTGTGGTGCAAGAGGCTGTCTTGTCTGGAACCAGTAATGTAAGCAAGCAGGCCAGAGATTTCTTTGGAGCTGCCATGGAGTCTGACACAGCTGAAAATATTGGTAAATACACATTTTCCTGAATTCTGTTTTACCATTGTTGTTTGTAAAATAGAAACGCCTTGTAATTGTAAACAAACAGAGGTCAATTTAGCAATTTTAGTTTTTATGAATAGTTAATTTTCTATATATCTGTATGTGTTTTTAGTCCCAGATGTGATGACAGTTGCTAGTCCGGCTGTGGGCATTCTCAGTGTTGAAGCATTAGCCAGGCACACAGCTGAGGATATTCAGGACATTGACTTCAAAACCCTTACATCCACTATTTCAACAAACGACAAGACCAGCACCATGGGAGCAAGGAAACACGTTGGCTCTAATCCCACTGCCTCAATGGTATTTACTTTTAAATAGTAATTTACCGTACTTAATGCACACATATATATTTAGACTCTCACTAAAATAAACAGCTGCCCTAATATAAATATTTACAAAATAACTAATACATTTTTAGTTAATTATTTGATACGTTGGATTATTTATTAACATTACTAATAAGAAACAATCTCAAATTTCTGTTTGCGTAATGTGCTTCTCTTATTTCATACTTATTATATACTCCTTTATTTAACCCTGCCTTGATAAAAGGGCCTGAGCACTAGTGGTGAAACCACCCTGCTCAAAAAATATTGTACTTCTCCAAAATAAAACACATTTTTGACAGCCTAAGCATGCTTGAAAAGTCATGAAACTTTGCTTGTTTACCAGAACTGGAAAACATTTACATTTGGTATAAATTTAAAAATGGCTCAAGAGCACACCTTTTGACTTTTAATAAAGTGCCCCTCCTGCGATGTTTCACTCAGTAGACTCCTAACACAACAATATGTATAGAAAACCCAACACAAAGTCTGTTATTATTATTTTGTATCTCATTTTTCATTATAACTACATAAATAAATTAAAAAAAACAAAATAAATAAAAACAATTTATTACAACAATAACACACGTCTATATACTCTCAATATCCGTCAGTTCAACAAATGTGTCACCATAGACTCTGCAAAAAGTCATAAAACATTTTCCATATGGATGAGAATACATGGTTTGTTTTTCACACCTGAATTTCAACAATTTTTTTCTAAGGCAAAGCATGAAGTCATTCATCCATCAGACACTTTACTTTTACCTTGAATTGACCAGATTTGAAATCCTGAATTGGTTTTAACATTACAAAAATTATATTACTAAAAACTGGTGGAAAAAGCATAAGAGTTGTGGTAATTTACCTAAGTGAGTAAAAACCCCAAACCAACACAAACCCTCTGATCTAGGTATATATAGAGGCTCACTCTATTTTAAAAGGAACTGAAAAAGATTGAGCCCCTATAGATGCCCAGGTTGGAGGACAAACTTTCTCAAAATAGACATTGCTGATCTAATTTGAGCTGCCCAGTAGTACCATTTTAGATATGGTTGGTTAAACCTAAAGTTTACTGGTAAGGCATAGCAGAGACAGCTGTGTTAACATAATAAAATTGGCAAAATTTACATTTTTAGTATGTTAACACAGCCAATCACAGAAATGTGGAGTTTTTATGGGCATTATGTTGCCCTTAAACAAGGAGTATGTGCTGTTTTTATAATCTTTTATCAAAAGACGTAGAGTGGAAAGGGAAGCTTTTATATAGCGGCCAAACATGGGACATTAAAAAGAGGCTTTTAAAAACATCCATTTTCTTTATTTATACTAATAATAACCATTTTATTTACACCACTGATCACTGTGTAAAATGTTTTATTTCCGGTGTTTTCAGTCCTATGAAGATGAGCGTTGCTTAATCAAGCTAGTTATGGTGATTGTGTTGTTCGGAATCTTGTGCATGAATATGTTCTGTTGCTAATTTTTTTAATGAAAAGACAGTGCAGGAAGTAGAGCTTTTTTATACTCTGAGCCACAGGTTTTCTGCGCCTCCCTCATCCGGAGAGCAGAAGCCTGTGAGTAAAAGTCCCTGGTAAGGACTGCTGAGAGTTTTATCCCAGATCCCAAAAGTCCCAAAAGTTTTGTTTAACATTGCAGTCATTATCTCAGAAAGGAACAGAAAGTTTGGCACTTATAAATAATCTTTACATATTTCTCTTATATTTAATATATATTTTTCATAAGAGCAGCAGTGAGCCCAGCCCTTTCAATACTGCTTGCAGCTTTTATAATATTTATTGATTATAGTCTATATAATTTTTTCATTTTAACTAAATCTTCATTTTAACTAAATCTAAAACTAAAATAATAAAAATCACACTATAATTCAGTCCACGTTTTTCAGTTTTTAATGCTTTATTAGATTTTATCAGTCAAAACATAAATGTGTAGTTTTTTTATATAAACCTTTCGTATTTAATTGCATTTTACCATTTTTTAAACTGTATAACATATTACCATGTTAGAATTATATCATTTTGAATAAGTAACATTTTGGTATTTCACCTAGCTTTTTACAGTGTCTGTGTAAATTACATATGAGTTCAATTACAGTTTATTGGGTATCTACAGACTGATCCAGCTCGCAGACTCCTTACTAAGAGTGTAAGTCAGGCTGGTGATCTGGAAGGCATGAACAGTTTGCTGCCCGATGATCTCCTGGTAAAGATTCTGTCAGAGAGAATACAGGTAACAATGTTACAACAATGTTACTGTAAATATTTCACAAAAAGCTTACTTGCTTCCATGTCTGCCTGTTATGCAATTTTATTGTGTTGTAGCTTAGCGACTGCATTAGAGGAGTCGTGATTGATGGCTTAGAGACACAGTACTGCCGCAATCTAAGCACTGCACTTTGTGCCATTATCAAAGCCTTCAGCAATCGCCAGCACATCTTTGTAATCAACCTCTCTGACAGCTACTTTGAATTTAAATCCAGAGAAAGATTTCAACTGGAGATGGCAGGTAATGGTTGTAGGAGGGAAACAAGAGACAAAATGATAATGAAAGTATGGGAAAAAAAGAAAGAAAATTGTGGAACATAGGAACACATTGTAAAAAGAGAGTAGTGTGTTACTAATAAATTGGAAACAATCTATGGCACATATTTCTTTAGTAGCATTTGTGTTATCAAACTGAATATAAATAATAAGACATATTACTATAGCAGTAATGTTAACGTAAAAAAATTGTTTATATGTGATCAGAGGCCTTAGAGAGGGAACGGAATGAAAAAGAAAAGCAGCATGTGCAAGAGATGGATGAGGAGGAGTATGATTCTCTGTGTGAGGAAAAGAAAGCATGTGCAGACTTTCAGCAATTGGGGATGCTAAGAAAACTTATTAACAGGTAATCCATAGCAATTTTAGAAAAAGGTTGCCTATTTGATATAAAATTATTTTTTTATGTAATTGCTGTAGCAAGCAAGCAAGAGAGCAGGAAATGCGGAGGCAGGAGGAGAAACCCAAAGAGGAGGAGGACTTAAAGAAAAAAAACAAAAGAGGAAAAAAGGAAGTGCTTGTGGAAGATTTAATAGAAAGGAAAAGTCAGTTAGGAATTGTCCAGGTCAGTGATGCAGATAGTAAGCATGATTTTGCAACAAAAAGATCAATAAGATGATTTGACATTTTTTTCTTTATATAGTCTGTTTCAGCATTGAACTCTGACATTGGACTGGAACAGCAACCTAAAGAGGATTCCAGAGAACTTGCAGGCAAAAAGAAAGCTAATGATGATAAAAACAGCATATCAACTTATGATCATTCTTTACTGACACTGAATGAACTCGAGAAAGAGCTGGTCAGTTTTAGTCAATGCCGAATTTATTTTTCATGTAAATGTATAGAGTAAGTGAGATTCTTCATCTTTATCACTTATACTGATTATATTAAATAAAGCTTACATAACATGTTTACCAGATAAACGAGGCTGAAAAGCAGCTGTTTTCCCGCTTCTGTCTGTATGAGCAAAGCCAGCCACAGATTCAGCACATTTTACAAAACTGGGATAAAGCTCAAGGTCTCCTGCTGAACTCTCTTCCTTCAGAGGAGGAGCAGCAAGGCCATGAGGAAGTCATAGAACCTCAAAAGCTACATAGCAAGAGAGCCAGGAAAGAGCAGAAAAAAGAGAAGATAAAAACAGATATTGCTGAGCCTAAGCTGCTGTCTCCAACACCCAGTCAGGTTGACCTAAAGCCCAATGGCACAGAGGGCTCAGAGAATGAGCTGGCAATAGAGCTGATTCCCTACATCTGCATTCCAGTCAATAACAAAGAGGAGGAAAACTTGGAAAATTTTCTCAACAGCATGAAACTGCCATCTTTGCAAGAGGTACAAGCCATGGGCTATACTGTGATGATGTGTTTAATCTGTCAATAAGGTAAACAGCTAGTTTATTGGTTTTAACAACTGACCAGGTGTTGGTCCATTTAGGTTTATATTTTCATTTCATGCTGCTTTAAAAAAGAAAAAACATACACATAAAATGCACGAAAGCAGTTTTTTACAATGGTTTTACAGCTCATGTTTACTCTCTAATAGGTTTTGAATGGATTAGGGCTTGGGCCCACAGGTCCACCTATTCCTCCTCCCATGCTTTTTTCAGTAGTCCCATACCCAAATAGAAAAGTGGTGTCCAACTCTCATTTTATTCATGGCTGCTTCACCTTCTTAATTCCTTCATCTCTGGACGACTCAGCTGAAGAAAAGCTGGAGGCTGATTTAGAGACAGAAGCCCTAAGCCCCACTGTGTCTCTAAAGGTACACACAATGTTTTTACCAGGAGGTACATGCAGTGTTTTTAAAAACATTTAATGATTTTATGAATCTTGTAGTATGTACATATCATAGGTTGGAGAGAATTCTGCATTTACGCAGTCTTTAAAATAAAAAATAAAAATAATTAACAAATTAGTAAAAAAATTTGCCTATTTGTTTACTTTGTATGCTTAGGGACATGCTACAACTCTGAACAAAACCAAGGTAAAAAAGGCCCCAGAGAAGGAGGAATCAGCAAAGGGGATCTTAAAAGACAAGCAGCGTTTTCCTGCAAAAAAAGGAAGCAAGACCATAGACTCTCGTTCACCTCTGTTAAACACGGTCACACCCTTGTTTGAAACTGACCACAGCAAGTCTCTGGTAGATTGTCCTGTAGAGCATAGCAAGAGGTATACCAAACAAATACACACACATTTTATGTTTTGCTTCATAATTGAAAAAATTATTTTAACATGTATCTTAAACCAAATGCTAAACCTGATCAGAGCCAAGCTTAGGTTTGTGAATGATCATTAAGATTTTGTTAATATTATATTAAGTTTATTTTGTGATAAATAAATTAACAAAAAAAACCCTCAAAAAGCATGTAATTAAATATTGGCAGGCAATTTTAATCCCTATCACATACCGTTGATCTTTTACTTACAGTTATACTTGTGCACTTACATTCAAGGACCCCTCAAAGTAAAAAAAGTCTTTTTTGTGGCAATTTTAAATAGAAATGTATGTTTCTTATTAAAAATAAGATGTTTTGGCATTTTAAAGTTATGCTATAATTAAAAAGTAGTTTGGCTTAGTTGGAATGAGAGCCAAACTTTTCTGTTAATGTTTGTAAATGGGTTTATTCTCTGGTCCTTTTGAAGGCTTACCCATTTCCGTTGGGTAGTACCAGCAAATGGTGACGTGACGCTGAAACTAGGGTTCTACTCATCTGTGCCTGGGGATTTTAGACAGTCTCTGTGGTTTGAAGTGATGGGGACAAAGCGGAGCTATCAGCTTTTTTGTAAAGGCATTTGTGCTTTTCCATCTATCAGCAATGACTATAAGTAAGTATAACTTGCAGGTCTAGAGAGCAGGCAAAGCCTAACTTAGCAACTGTTGCCCTTATGCTGTTAATTATCCTGATTGTTTGCTCTATAGAACTGTGTTTGCCCACTGTAAAAAGACCAAGCAAAAAAAGAATAACTTACAGAAGACATACATCAGCAGCTTAAACCTATATGACTTTGGGCCGCTGCTTTGTGGAAGAAGTAAAGACAGGTGCTATAGATTTTTTACTTATTTTGTATGCATTCATTATTAATCCTCTTGCTTCATAATCACATTATCGCATAAACAAAGGTATAACACTGAGGTTATTCAATTTACCCAGATACAAAGAAAAGAAGTGCCCAGAAAATCAAGAAAGACTAGTAATACATAACAACTCCCCTATGGACGCAGATATTTGCTTCTGCCTTCTTCGGGACACAAAATCCTCCACATTTATCCTTGATCCTCTGAACATGATTCTTAAGCCAAATGAAAGAAAGGTTTGTTTATTTATTTATTTATGGAAAATATGAGTGCATAGGTGTTTTATTATACAGGTGCATAAAACTTAAAGAAACATTTATTTTTTCTCCACAATTTAATTTAAACAAGGAAACTTATATATATATATTAGATTTATTACAGAAAAACAAATATTTTAATTTGGATAATTATGGCTTGCTCACAGGTCATTATAATAAAACCTTTTACTAGTAATAACATGCAATAAGTGTAGATTATATACAATTTCCATTTTCTAAATTAACCCGTAAAAATATTAAACTTTTCCATTATATTCCAATTTGAGATAGACCTGTAGATAAGAATTAAACCTGGTAGTGATAACCCAACAACAAAAGAATTAAAGAAGATGAAAAGCACAAAATATCTCAGAGAAGTAAAAAATCCCAGAAAAACTTAGGTCTAAAATGCAAATTAAAAGGAAGTTATTAGTTATTAATAGGTGTTTTTTCATGGTGTTATATATTTTTTTGCAGGAGCTCAGAGTATGGGCGTACCCCACCACTGCAGGTCTTATAGAAGACAGTGTAGTGTGCTGTATTAAGGAGAACCCAGAACCTGCTATTTTTCACATCTCCTGCAATGGAGTCCGGCCAGAGCTTGAAGTAGAGCGCAAGCAACTTAACTTTGATAAGATTTTCCTGGACAGGTAAGGACAATAAAACCAACAAAAATGTTTTATTTTAAAGAAAAAAAATGGTCCCAGAAATATATTAATACATAAGCTATAAAATTCATTACATATATAATATAAATAATATATTTATAAAATATATTTACATACCAATAGCAATTTTTAAGTTTATGTGAGCATTATGCAAACTAAATGTATTTATATGTGTTTATATATTCTGTGAAAGGCATAGGACCAAGATAGGCTCATCTGATTAAAATGTTATGTCTGTACATTATGATAGACAACATATGTATGCTCCAAGCTCAAAACATTTTAGAATTGTTGTTGTACTTCATCTTCGCTTTTTTCCCCCCGCTCTTCGGGTACTATTGTCACAGTCTCAGGGTGTAGTTCCCTTACCAAGGTGAAAAAACTGTGGGTTTCTTGGTTTGTTTTCCTAGACATGTGCTTTGTTTGTCAGTTTCCCTCAGTAGGTGTTTATAAATTCCCGTGTTTCCCTCTGAACTCCTCTGTCTGGTGTGATGTTGTTATGTTCCCATTTGGTAATGTTCTCTTTCTTGTTTCCCTGGGCTTCTGTCAGTATCACTAAATGCTTATGCTAAATGCTAATGCTGTATGCTATTCGGTTGGTTATCCTTAGTTTACTCCCTTTGTTTTAAGACTTGAACTTTATTTTCAATTTGCTCCTTTCTGTTGTGGTATTTTGTCTATTTTTAAAATAAAGCTTGTTGCTTTCAATTTCCTCGCTCTCCTACTCCAACCCACCACAGTACGTGACAACTATGCGCTTCCTCCTTACTTACTTGCACAGTGTTTACTCCATGTATCTCAAATTTGTGTTACAGCTAGATAGATAGATAGATAGATAGATAGATAGATAGATAGATAGATAGATGGATAGATAGATAGATGGATAGATAGATGGATAGATAGATAGATAGATAGATAGATAGATAGATAGATAGATAGATAGATAGATAGATAGATAGATAGATAGATAGATGGATGGATGGATTGAATGCATTGATCCATTCACTATAAGCATGCAGTTATGAATTATTGTCACCCAACCAGCGTGCACCCTCGCCTGAGTATCACATAGGTCTTATCATTATGTATGGCTTCTGTCTGGTTTCTCTGTAACAATTATATAGAGAAGCTTGTACATAGAAAAGACGACATAACAATGTGGGAGTTTACACTTTAGCTTTAACTTCAACTTTCTAACTGTAGCACATTATTAGGAAAAACACGGTTAAAATTTTTAATGACTGATAAATGTTTCAGTCTGTAAACGTGATTGACACAACATGAGATTGTATTTTTTTCTTTTTATTCTTTTTACATGTAAAAGGTTCAGACTAAAATTTTAGACTTGGTGTGCAAAGACATTTATAATGTTTGCAAAAATTATAAAATATTGATATAAATGTTTTTTAAAAATCGTTTTTGGCTTTGCTATTGGATTTTATTTGCTATTAGCTAATTCACAAAGCTATGCAACCAATTTAACTGGAGGGAACATAAAAATACACACTAGCAACTTTACAAACTCAAACAGTGTATGAACTGCTTATTTGTTTATAAATGCTAAGGATAGTATTTACCCAGGACTGATACAGGAGGGGTGTGTAGGTCTCACTGTAGTATGTGATGTTGGCTAAGTGAAAGAATGAGTCTAGCAACTGTGGCTCTGCAAGATTTAAACTCAGTTTCCAGACAAATTGTCTTTCAGTGGCTTAAGCTTGATGCCAGTCAACTCTTGCACTGCATTGATGTATAAGTGATGTATTCTGTCCCACTGTCAAAAGGGCAACCAAAGAAATGGCTAAATCCAAAAAATCATAAATACAAACAAAAACTCAAAACTAGAATACACATTACAATATGTGTTAGTATATACTGTATATCTATGGGGTCTTAAGTAATAGACTCCATAATAATAATAATAATAATTAAAATTATAAAAAATATCACACCTCTCCAGACGCTCAAGGTCACCTTACAAGAATTAGTTAAAGACATGATATGAAACAATTAGAAAATTAGACAAATTGTAAAATAAAAGATAAATAAATTACATTTTAAATACAAAAGATAAGTTTAAATAGAATGTGCAATTATAAACAGGTGTAGTTTAACTTTAGATTTAAAGATATCAGCAGAAAGGCAGGGTGCTGAGCGACTGTTAATGGACAGTCGAGCTGATAGTATAATAAGCTGGTTAGCATAAGAGAATCAGAGTGTATAATTGGAGGTTTGGACGTCTGAATAACCTAAGACACGTCAGCAACAGTTGGCAGATTAAAACTTGATAGTAAACAATATGAGAGAATGAAAAAAAAGTTTGTAGACACACTGAATAAGTAAACACACACTGAGTTTTTGGAGGAGCAAGAACATGTAAAAGTTTCTGAAGAGTATTGTTGAGGGAGATCAGATCATCAGTGATAGTTGATTCCACCCGAATTACCAGATTTTTAATATTGCGAAAAGAGACTGAGCGTGACTATTTTAGCTGGGATAAGGTTAAAGTGTCAGTAAAAGATATCAGTACATGATCAGATATGGAAAAATCAACTAAAACACAGTCATAAAGCATGAGGCCAGAGCAGTAAATTAATCCAATCCAAAACTATCTAAGGAAGATGTAATGTCTTTTGTGACTAGTATTGTCAGTATGTATATGTATAAGTCTCCCAGCAGTATTATGTTTGGAGAAAAGTTAGCTTAAATGAGTAAAATAAGTTGCAAATTCTGCTATAAAATCATTATTTGGCTTAGGTGGAAGATATACATAAGCCATATAATAGGAGTAGTTCCTGCCAGTTGTACAACTATGATTTGTGGTGGAAATGTGTATTTTAATATAAATCGAAGACCTTTACATGATGAAAAGTGTACAATTGTGCACAATGGTGTCTTTACACACACACACACACACACATAACAGAAATAAATACTATTTTTATAAAAAGTAACCCTTGAATGCATACAAAAAGTAAACTAATATATTAAACACATACTAGTTCAAAGGCAACAAAAGATCACAAAAGTGAAGGGCAGTTAGGGCTAGTTGCTTAATCAGGGCTAGTTTTTCTGTATCCCATGTCATACAGCTTTGTTAAACCTTTAAAGCAATATCCTCTTTTAGTCCATTTTTAAAACATGTCTTAAGTGCACGTCATATTCACATTGTAATCCACTGTGCGCATTGTGAAATTCTGTCAAGTATCGCGACAGTCTCTTCATCTTGCTTTTTGCATATTATGATTTTAGTCATGTTCATTGTAACTGGAAAAGCTCTCTCCCCAGCCTCCCAAACAGTTGTAAAAATGTCTCTATATCGCACATTGTCTGCATGCCCCCAGTCACTTTTACTCATCTGCATGTTGTTTTGTTTGGATATGTCAAGTGACACTTTTCACATCATGGAACATCTTAACTCATATAAAGTTGGCTGGAACTTTCTGCAGAATTGGAGAGTAAAGTAATTCCTCACCAAACTTTACTCCTACCACTTCTTGTGGATCGGACATCTGTTTGTGTGTGTCCTCAATATCGCTTAAAGCCTACGGTCGAAAAAAAAAACAACAATTGGCTGGTTTTCTGTCTGAGATACCTCGACCAATAGACACTGAAAAGTCTTATGAATAATCCCTTTGCCGCCAGATTGCATTGAGGAAGTGTGCCTGAGTATCTCTGAAATGTCACCTTTCAGCCAGCGCTGAAAATGAATACGTGATAAATCAAATGGGAATTCTCTGTTGTTTGCATTTCCAAATAACTAGCAGCTGCAGATTGTATCTGGTATCAGGAAGGGTCTGGCAATCGTTATACAGAGGCAATGTTTCTTGTTGTGGCCTAGCAGCATGCCTGATCTGCGCCAGACGTGCTTGTGGAGTCTTTGAAAAGGGGGGCGGGGTGGTGTTCTATCCACGTTCGGGTCTGAAAAAAAACTAAACACAACAGTAACAGAGGTGTTACTATGGTGATTTTGGTGTAATGTGTTTTTTTTTGTTTTTTGAACCTACTCTGTGCTTCAGTTTACTACATATTAAAAACATTTGGATGACTTTGCACCTTAAAAAAATTATTTTTGCTTGCTCCAGCCATTTTCCATGATCACTCTTAAACAGTTCCTCTCAATTCCACAAAAAAACTTGTCTCCTAAAGTTCACACCTTACCCGACTGCGAAATTTCCCTCATTTGCTTTTTCTGAGCAGAAAACTTACAGAAATTGCATGCACTCTTTTTTTTACCCATGTCACCAACTTCGAACAAAGTAAATTTCCCTGACACCGTAACCCTTACCTTGGTGAGATTCAAATCTAAATCTCGCCTTTTACCTAGAGACTACTGTGACATTATATGGAACTATAACTATACTTATATTAATTAAACATTGACAAAATATTACCTTTTTAGGATCAGGTTCGAAGACTCTGTCCCAGTAACAGTGTCAGTGATTTCCCAAGATCACCTCCACAAGTGACCTATTGTGTGGTAAAACGAAGTAAAAAGCCTTTGGGCGATGGCGCCTAATCAGCTGATCTAGGAAAATCCCAAAGACTGTTTGCAGTCATGAAGGCCCACTCAGTGATGCCAAAATATGGTGGAAATTTGTATCATAATATAAGTTAAAGACCTTTACAAAAAGGAAAAATCAAAGTTCAATTGTGCACGATGGTGTCATTACACACACACAGCAAAAACGTATGGCAAAAATTACAAAGTTCTTCCATCCCACCTTTATATACTCTTGGAATATGTATGTGACTTGATGTATGTTTTGCCTTCCTGGGGGTAAAGCAACAGGTATTTGTAAAAAGTATTCTGGCAATCGGGATGTGTCCTGGTGGTTGTTGTCTATTGTATGTTTGGTGGTTGCATGTTACTGGATGGTGCAGAGCTAATTTGCTTTAAGAAAAAGCTAAAGCCAAAACCTTTTGTGTGAAATACATCTTTTGATCTCTAAACCCAAACGTCCTTGGTGTACAGCACAATATAGTTTAGTATTAATAAGACAGGCATACAAACTTAAAATCTACCCAAAATACTTTTATTTTAAAGCTTTTGTAATTTATTAATTTGTTTATGATTATTATTATTATTATTTATACACCTGACACTGATTCCACCAAATTCTTAACTTCGAGCAAGTGTACTTTTCACCATGCTGTATTAACTGCTGCTAGTTTAAAATGAGTAACTTAGAAAACATATAACAAAAGTATTGTGATTTTACTATATACATTTTAATAAAGTGCATTCTACATTTGACATAACTTATTGCCATAATATAGTTATTGTTTCACTGTGTGCCAAAGGTAATATAATATTTTCATCTTTTCCATGGATGTGGTCCTCCAGAAAAGAAACGCGCAGTCTGTGTTTGCGTAACCCCACTCCAATCCCAGTCGCCTGGAGGCTGATTGGCCTTGATGGGTTGGGTGAGGAGTTCAGCATTTCCCAAGACCAGGGCATCATCATGGCACATTCTGAGTTTTCCTTACTTATGCATTTTCAAGCCATAAAACCTATAACCCTGAGGAAAACTATAAGATTAGAGGTAGGGTGCTCAATTGGTAACCCATGTTAGCATAGAGCTTTATATAATATGTTAAAATTAAAGTTACTGAACTTGGTCTTAAAAGAATAATCAGAATAATATGATTTAGAATTTAATTTTTTTTTGGTCCTACATTTTATGTGTTTGTGTTTGTCAGGTGTCAGATGTGGACAATATTCTTGGTATTGTTCATACAGAAAACATTATAATTGTGGCAGAGGCTTATGATGTGGCCCTGGAAATTACATTCACAAAAGGTAATTGTAATTTTTCATCCACATTCAACTTTATTTTTATGAACAGTAAGTAACAATTTGTTTGCATTTTATCTTAATAATAATTATTTTAGGTACAGACAATAGTCTGGACTTTGGCATAATCAAAGTATCAGAAGAAGTAAAGTTATCTGTTAACTTGAAAAACAAGGGGAAACATGATATTGCCTACAAGTATGTCTACACCCACATTATTTTATGCTATGTTACTTTCTTATGAATTTAAATATATGAAACATTAAAACTCAGTGAATAATGTGACATGATCTTGTTTCTTAAGGTTTGTCCTGGAGCCTACAGCACCTAGAATGCCAGATCTCAACTCAGTCTTCACTATCACACCTCAGAAAGGCTTTCTTCATCCCACTGACCGACCTGCATGTGTCCAGGTTACCTTCTGCTGCAACAAGGAGGTGTCTATTAAACAGCAGCCAATTCTACACTGCCAGGTCAGAAGAAAATCCATAATATACATTATTATCAGTATTTGATTCATGAGCAAAATAATTTCAGTGATTTTTTGTTTAGATTGTTGAGCCAAATGTTAATGAAGATAAGGAAACCATGAAGATGGTATCAATAAAAGTGTCTGTGCAGTGTGTCTATTCCAAGTACATCATTCACCCTACAAATGGCATCAACTTTGGCCCAGTAGTCCATGGCTGCCACACAATACAGACAATTACTATGGAGAACAGAGGTCGATTTGAGATCTGTTTCAAGATCTCTAGATTGTCTAAAGATCTTCCACTGTCTGAACAGAAAAGAGGGTACACATATCAAGCTATATATAATAAAATCTCACCATTTTCCTTTATGGATGAGCCTCTTTAATTGAAAGACTTATTTTTTTATAGAATAGGTAAAAAAACTTCCAGAGAGAG
Source organism: Bagarius yarrelli (assembly GCA_005784505.1). Lineage (NCBI taxonomy): Eukaryota > Metazoa > Chordata > Actinopteri > Siluriformes > Sisoridae > Bagarius > Bagarius yarrelli. Next base: position 339,874 of record VCAZ01000104.1, read on the forward strand.
TAACTCAGCAAGACAATCCTCAGCCATTAAACTACACCCATATGACTTTAACCAAAAAGACTTCCTTCGGGACACCATATCGTCTCAGGTAATAGTCATCATATTGTTTGTATGTCATGTTTTTACTACATTTCAGTGGGGGTGCAGTTGTTTTATAGTTAAAACTGATACATTTAAAATGAAAAAAAACCCCACAAAAGACTAGCATAAGACAAATATTTTTTTCCAATTTGAATTTAACATTGCAATCAACACATCTTAAGTAAAAGAAAAAACAAAGAAATACTTAAATTTAGTTTGCATAAGGTTGCATACCCTTATATAATGTGGCATGTGTCTTAAAGACATTTAAACCCTAAGGGTAGGAGTAATTTTTAGTGAAGTTAAAATTAAACTTAAAAAAATATTTTTCTGTTATCAATAGCTGTTATAAAATCTGGAGTCATGGTTAGACAATAACAATAAACTAAGGAATGTGTCAAAGGATTTTATAACTATAAGACATACAGTTAAGTCCAATATTTTATAATACCAGTAATACCAGTAGCAATATTACATTTTTGTATCATTACAAAATCATGAGTATTATATTTTTTTCCACTTAAAATGTTTTTTTTTTTTTTTTCAAATTTCAAATTTTGTTGGTTGCTGTATTTCTTATAAATGCCAAAAAGCTGAAATGATTTTATAATTTACACATCACTGTATTTTTAATGTAAATTTGATAAATTAAAAAATCAATGTACTGCCTTCTTATCTTTTTTGTTTGTTTTCTTCCTAATGCTACAGACACGTTTGCCTATTGGGTTGTTTTCCTTGTCTCCATGCTTTGGTGTCCTTCCACCAGGTGGTCAGCAAATAGTAACCGTGGAGTGTTTGGCAGAGAAGCTAGGCCACTGGGAAGAGCGCCTGGTGGTGGACATCACTAATCGAGACCCTTCTGACTGCCCAGGAGGTATTCCCTACAAGTTACTAGCAGAGGTCTGCATGCCAGGTTTGTACATTCCAAAAAACATTCAATATCAAGGATAAAGCCAAGAGAATTAACTTAAAATGAAATTTTTCTTTAAAGTCAAATTAAATTTTTGTTTAAAGATTTTTATCACACAGCCCTTTAATTGTAATTTGTAAAGGCATTTAACAACAAAAAATAAGCAACATAGTATGTCTTGTCTGTTAGTATGCAATTTGGGACGTTTTATAAAGTCATAATGTTTCTTTAATCATTTGAATCAATTTATTTAAGACCTGTTTTGTCTCGTAAATTATAACCTAATTATATGTTAATCTTAAAGCTTGTTGAATAAGATGTGGTAGGCACACTTTAAATTATTAATTAAATAGTTAACACTCATTTATAACTCTCTTACCTTTTTGTTTTGTCTATGACATTAACAGTGATTAAATTATAATAAAACACAGGTAAATCCTAATAAAAATGTCTGACTGGAAGTATATGTTTCTTCTTTTGTCTGTAGGAATAGCTCATGATATTGGCTCCATCTTTGAAGAGCACAGATTGTGCAAGAACAGCAACATGCTACAATGTGAGCAGTATCAGGAGGCAATGGGCATTTATATCCAGGATGAAAACAAGTTTATCTTTAATAATGTGCTGGTCAGCCAGGCAGCCAAAGCCCGCTTCCGTCTTACCAACCCTGGCAAAATACCCTGTAAACTAAGTTTGCAGGTAAAATCCTTACCTAACAAGGTATGTTAGACACAAATACAACACAAATTCTGGAAAAGTTGGGACATTATTTAAATTTGAATAAAGGAAAACTAAAAGTCTTTCAAATCACATGAGCCAATATTTTTACTCACAATTAAACATAGAGGCTCTACAGTCTTGTGAAAGAATGCGTAAAAAGATTGTGGAATACTTTTAAACAATGGGGTCAGTGTTAGAAAAGGAGGCGTGGCTTCTGGGTCAGTGTCAAGAAAGGAGGCGTGGCTTCTGGGTCAGTGTCAAGAAAGGAGGCGTGGCCTCTGGGTCAGTGTCAGTAAAGGAGGTGTGGCCTCTGGGTCAGTGTCAGTAAACGAGGTGTGGCCTCTGAGTCAAAGACTTGGCAAATGTCATCTACATTGCATAACATTGCTAAAAGATTTAGACAAACTGTAATAATCTCTGTGCGTTAGGGACAAGGCCAAAGACCTTTCTTGAATGCCCATCTTCAGGCTCTCACGCGACACTGCATGACTCATCGGCATGATTCTGTGATTGACATTACTAAATGGGCCCAGAAATATTTCCAAAAATCGCTGTCTGTGAACACTATCAGCTGTGCCATCTGCAGATGTCAACTAAAGCTTGTCCTGTGGGCCAAAACTCATTTAAAATGGACTGATTCAAAGTGTTCTATGGTCAGACGAGTTCAAATTTGACATTCTTCTTAAAAATCACAGATGCCGTGTCCTCCGAGCTAAAGAGGAGAGAGACCTTCCAGCGTGTTATCAGCATTCAGTTTAAAAACCAGCATCTTTGATGGTATAAGGCGCATAAGTGCATAAGGTATAGGCAGCTTGCATGTCTTGGAATGCTGAAAGGTATATAAAGGTTTTAGAGCAACATATGCTCCCCTTTAGACAACGTCTTTTTTAGTGAGGTCTTCTGTATTTCAGCAGAATGTAAAACTACATACTGCAGCTATTACAACAGCATGTTTTTGTAGTAGAAGAGTCCAAGTGCTAAATTGGCTATTATTATTAAAACAAAAAATAAATTACCACATTAAAACTGTGGTAAATATGCCCTGTCTCAAATATTTTAAGCCATCAAATTTGGAATTAGCTCATTTTGTGCATAAAATTTAAAAACTTTTCAGATTGTTATGCCATCTATGTAATCTATGCCATCTATATAAAATATTGGCTCATGTAATTTGAAAGTCTTATCGTTTTTATTTATTAAAATAAAAATAAAAATGTTTGGCTGTGTTAATAAATATGGCTATTTCAGATATCTGTGCGTAGCTCCGATGTGTTTGAGCTGAGCCCTACGAGGATGAACATACCCAGCCACTCACATGCCTTTGCTACCATTACCTTTACTCCTCAAAATATGCAGACCTACTTTGGAGTGTTTGAAGTCTCTTTAGAGGGGGCAACCGGGTAAGTGTCTGATCAGGTCTGTCTTACGAGTCTGTTCAAGACTTCAAATAAAGTTATAGCATTAAGAATCATTCATTTATTTATCTCTTAAGTCTATGTTCATTGTTTCATAGACATTAATTTGGTTAGTGCTGATATGTTCCTTTTTTTGGGTGGGCCTATTTACCTATTTTGGTCAAAAATCTGTTTCACTCTTAGTATAGACACCAGAAAAAGGCAGTATTTCATTTTTCTTGTCTTTTCTGTATAATTTCATTTCTGCTGAATAGGAGCAAGTTGCTGGTGTTTGATTTGGTGGGAGAGGGCAATTTGCCCTGTATAACTGTTCTAAAACCAATCCAGAGAAGCAAACATGGACAACCAATCCTGCAGTTCAAGCGGCTTCTTGTAGACAAGAGACAAATCCTCCCTATGGTCATAAAGAACGTTAGCAAAGTCCTAGCACAGGTAACATAAATGAAAGCATAAACAATTTAGTCTGTAGGGTATTGATTTACCTCACGAAAAATATATCGTTTATGACTCTTATAGGTTAGCATTGATCTAATTGACAAGATGGGAGTCTTTACTTTAAGAGCAGCTCCTGGCACTGTATGCAACCATATTTCAGCTTCACAAATACTAAGTGAGCCTGGAACAGGTCAGTATTACAGCCTGAATGCTAGTGCAAAATAATTTTACACAAATGTACTTGCAGACAAAGCACTATTTAAACATGGTTTTATATGCCTAATGTATCTATACAAATGAAATGAAATTAAACTGATAACAAACATATAATTTTTTTGCATCCTTATTAAACATACCAAGCATCAGCTGTCAGAAAACCATCCTAACGGTCTCCTGTAAGGTATCTTGGTAATTAATTAGGCTAAATAATGTTCACTCAACTATTTTTGATGTGGGTAAGCTGTGCTCTTTTTTTAACTTGTGGGTTCTTATCTACCTCAATGAGTATTGCGTCGTGCCTTAGAGGTCATCTAGGCAAAAGTAACTCTGTATTGACATTTTGCCAAGCTTTTGACTGATGGTTTAAGAGAGTTTTATATACCTTTACAGGCTCATGGAGTTGAAGTACTCCTGATTTTATGTCTTTATGAGCCCTACTTTTGGCAAGACATGGTTCACAACAATTGATGCTTTTTAAATATATATTTTGGGGCCTTTTTGAAGAGGGGTGGGCCCGGAAAGAACTGGAGCCGGAATCGAACAGAACAGCGGCAGTGTATCAGTGCCGGCGCCTTAACCCAATACACCATGACGCCTGCCTAGTTGGTGCTTTTTACAAACAAATGTTTAATTGTCTTTTATAATTAAATTTCTAAAGAACACCTTCAGAATTATTTTCTTAATAGTAATCCAAGTGTGCAAGATTTACTTGGATTTCATTTAAGTAATTAGTATATGGATTCACATTTTTCTCTAGCACTGTGAATGTTTAATGGTTGAGTAATGAATCATAAATTAATCCAACACAATGTCGGCTTGTTTAAGAATCATTTAAAGTAAAATATTACATTTGTATCAGAAGAAATACAGATGGCTCATTTGGCCTCCCTGACTCTAATGGCTGGACAGCAAGCAGAGTTTGAGGTGGAGTTTCATCCTCGTGTTACTCAGAGTTATGAGGCCACCATGCAGTTGTCTGTAAAAGACAATCCATATGAAAAAACACTGTTACAGCTTCTAGGAGAGGGCTACAGTGACATCATCTCTTTGGACAGTATCAGCAGCAAGTCTCCTCAGGACCAGGGCAGTACAGAAGGTCAGTACATACCTTGTGGGTCATTTCAAGGATTTCACTGCGATAATTTATAGACTCTTTCGCATTGATTAGATTTTCCCTTAGTACTGTTAGCATTTTAACAACAAGCAATGTCTATGTACCCAGCACCTTTCTTTTCTTATTCATTGTGCACTTTTTACAGCTAGATGTGATATTGTGCACTTTGGAAACTGTCATGTGGGCTATCTTTACCACAAGACCTTCACCATGACCAACCACAGCAACTCAGAGGTTCTCCGCTTTCAGTGGCCTCCGAATGGACCTCATCTTTATTTCTCACCCCAGATAGGCCACCTCCATGCCGGGTGTACCAAGGAGGTGGCAGTAAGCTTCAGGTCAGAGCAGCCCATAGTTCTGAGTGCACAGGTGTTAAAGTGTAAACTCTGCCAGATAACTTTCCAACAGCCTGTGGATCAAGTGCCAGATTGGGATGACCGTCATCAGAAAGTCAACTGGGTGGATGTAGAAAAGCCACTTTCACCTCAGAGACCAGCAAAGAAAAAGGTAAGAGGTTGGTGGGAGAGCAGACCATGTTGTATACCTGTAATGTGAACTATCCCCATAGAACTTAAATAAGAAATACAGTTCTACTAAGTTCTTTCATTCTTAACTCAGAAACAACAGAAAAAAACCTCAATCTGCATCTCTAATAATTATATCAAGGATTTAACAAAAATGTCACCTTTCTATTGGCCTTAAAGCACAACCTGTAGGGGGCAAAATTACTTGTGAGATATGCAATAGTATTAACCGCTGTGGTGTTTTTGTTTTGTAGGTTGTAGAGACTGATCCGGAACCCATCCATTCAGAAGTGGAAAACTCATTTAGGGAGCTAGAACTGAGGATAAGTGCCGTGTGTGATTATGCCAAGTTTGAGTGTGATGCTCAACCAATTCATTTTAAAGACACTATGCTCTTTCAAACAAGAGTAGTACAGTATGTATGATTTAATCTTTGCTTTAATTTTTCTGATACTTCCCCCACAATACTTATTTAAATACAAATGACAAAAAATCCAGACACTGTGCATAATCTTTTTTTAAATTATTATTTTGAGTTATTTCTTCAATACTTAAATTTAAATAATTAGATACAATATATGTACAGTAACTTATGTGATGCCTACAGAATGCTGTTAAACAATGTAGGCACTGTGGAGCTTGAGTACTCCTGGCAAGTTATAATGGAGAACTGTGAAAAGGTTCATACAGGTAACTCTTGAGCTTGCATCAAACAATAGCGCTAAAACATATATTCAAGTATAAAAGTTAACATTACCAAATCTAATTTAAAATTAGTAATCAAAATGTGCTGCCTTGAAGAAACTGTAATTTGTTTAATTAGGTAGTAATCTATTTAAGTTAATGCAATTTTATCTGTACAGTTATGACCCCTACATCTGCCAAAGACAGTCAGACAGGATTAAGGCCAGTCAGCAATTTAAGGAGTCTGTCCACACTTCTGTTAGGAGCTCCAGAGTGTCCTCCATTTACTGTGGAGCCTAATATGGGGCTTATTCTGCCTGGGACCAACCAGATATTTTATATGCGCTTCCTTCCTCTAGAAGTAGCCCAGTATGAGGCCAGGCTACTCTGCAGGTTTGCAAATCAATTACAATTAAATGTTATTTATTTGTACATTAGTTTTATTTGTCAAGTATTATATGTTTATTATATGTTAATATAAGAACTTTATATTTTTTGCTTTAAAGAAGTGCATGTACAATATGTTTACAACTGGTTTAATTTAAAATTTGTAATTAAGTTGTATTTTGTGTTAAATTTTCACAAAACCAAACCTAACAAAAAAAAAAAACTCAGCAGAATAACATTTCAACAACACTGATGATTATCCATAACATGCAAACTGTATTTCTAAAAAAGCTAAATTGCATTTAGTGATGACAAAAGCGTTAAGTTAAAATACAGTGTTGTGTTTGCTTTATTTTTATTTTTTTTATTTTTTTATTTATTTATTTTTAATTTATTGAGTTTTACAAATTCATTGAATTTTCTCCTGTCATTTTGAATGTATGATTACCAGTTGTTTAACAATCTACATTGATTTACAGCATTCCAAATCTGAAGGACAAGCAAGGTCCTGTGATATCAGTGAATGGGCGCAGTATAATGCCTTATTGCCATTTTCACCTGGAAGAATCTGGATACCTCACCGATGTCAGACAAAAACTTGAGCTCCCCAGCTCCCAGGGGTCTATACCCAGAGCCATTGTGGATCCCAACACTAAAGTTTTAGAATTTACATCCAGAGGGGTTGGCATATCTGTCTGCAGGTGATGATTGGTTTCATTTATCTTTTTGACATTTCAGAGGTTTGGTCATAATAATTTCAGTAAACATTACAATTCTGCAGGACCTTTTGTGTTGTAAATCCCACCAACAAGCCATACTTATTTTTGTGGAGATGCGAGGACTCTGAGGTTGAAAACTTCACCTGCCTTACACCAAAAGATTTCATTCAGCCTGGCAAGAAAGTGGAGGTATAATATTTTAGGAAACTGCACATTATATTCAGCATATACTTGTATGCACAATGTGTCTCTGTGTGTTTAAATAAACCTGCATTAAATTTTTTATATTAATCCCAAAATAATCTATTTTTATCAGGTCTCATTTAAATACTATGCCCAGAAGCTGGATTTGGTGGAATCCTTCTGGAGGTTCTTAATCCCAGAGTATAAATTCTCAGTGCCCTTTTTACTGGTTGGAACAGCAAAAGATCCAGTGGTATACACTGATCAAACTCATCTTAATTTTGGCAGTCTGCTTATTGGTGAGATTTTATTTAATATCAATTCAATTTATTATAATGTTTTACAGGTCTGAAAGGTGACTAATGAGCGTAACAAACTATTTTAGAATGTCAAGAGTACCAATGCATGAACAGTTTAATACGAATATTGAATTTTTTTAATTTAATATTATATTTAATATGTGGTACATATTTTATCTATTGTTGTAGTATTTTTGCAGTGACTACCATACTTTAACAAATTAATAATTTCACATGTATTATTGAAAACATTCTTTCTACTTTAGCCAGAATAATCTTGACCAAACTAAAACAGTTTTGTTGGGATAAATGTTCTTTAATTACCACTTATTGTTTGTAAAGCGTATGTAGACCTACAGAAAACCTTTTGTGTTTTTTTATTATTTTATATTGAGTTTCTATCTGATATTTAGACTGTAAATGTGTGGTAGCATTATTGTTGATTCTGTAATTGACATTCATGTAAGGTCATGCTTATGTTCTTGTTTAATGTTTAGTTATGTTTTTATGTTTCATGCTTATATTGTTTTTCAATTTCTGCTTCATGTTTTATGTTAATGTTTCTTGTTAATGTTAATGTTTCTTGTTAGTGTTATTTTTACGTTTTTATGTTTTGAGTTTGGTTTATATTTTATGTTTGTTTTATGTTTTTATGTTTCTGTTTCATGTTTTATGTTTCACGTTTTATTTTTCTTGTTTCATGTTTGTTATGTTTCTTGTTTATATTGCGTATATGATTATGAGTTCATGTTTATTGTTAATGCTTGTGTTTACTTCCTGTTTTGTCCTTGTCATGTAATTTTTGTTCCCCATGAATTCCTGTCACGTGATCTCCTTGTCCATGTGTCTTGGTCCCATTGTTTAGTCTTGTGTATTTATAGCCGTTGTGTTACCCATTGTGTTTTGTCGTGGATTTCGTTTGTGTCCCTGTTTTATGTTTATGCTAAGTAGTAAAGTTTTTGTTTTTTGTTTGTTTTTAAGTCAAGCTAAGCTAAGATAAGCTAAGCAAAACTATGCTAATCTAAAATAAATTAAGGCTTGTTTAGTTCATGTTTTACTATTGTAAATATCTGCACCTTTGGGTTCTAAAACACTACTCGCTACTTGCTTCAGTCGAGATTCGTTACACATTATAGTTAAGGCTACCAACTGGGTATCTTAGTAAATCTAAATCTAAATATTATTTGTGAATGTGTTCATATGTAGGTCGTGAGGCCCATAAAATTGTTTATGTGGTGAATAGGGAAGACCAACCTTTCCACTTCGCTATTGAAGATGCCTCCCGGCATTCAGAGTCATTCAAAGACAAGCTGATATTAGAGCCCATGAAAGGGAAAGTGCCCCCCAGTGACAAGTAGGAACCTCTCATCGCGATACTTGTGCACAAAGAACCACAGTTTTATACCCAGTGATGTAAAAATAAGAAATGAAGAGAAAATATATGTATGGTTACTAGCTATGAGTATGTTATTTATTTGTCTATCAGGTTTCCAGTGGCCATATCCTTCACACCCATGCAGGAGGGTCTGGTAACATTTAACCTACGTATAATGATCAAAGGGAAAGTTCAACCACTCAATATAAACGTAAAAGCAGATTGCTACAATATGAATGTCTGTGTTCAATGTGAGAGTCCAGAAGGGGCCATGACGGAACTCTCTGCTGCTGTTTGTCATGTCGTGGACTTCAAACAGGTGATATATAAGCTATAAAATGGAATTGCATTTAAAAGTTTATTATTAGTCACCTAAACAAGGTTTATGGTGTAAGAGAACATGTGTTGTACAGTTTAGTTGTAGTAAAATGTCCTAATTATTTTAGTAAAGAATTAAGAAGGGGGATTCTTTTATGTCCCAGTATTGTTTGAAAAATGTGCATCTTTTCTACATTCTGTTGTTTGGACAGGTGGAGCTGGGTGGTAAATCAACTTTTGCTTTTGTGGTTTTTAACCAAGGAAGGTTTGATGTGGATGTTCAGTATGAGATAACAGGACCTAAAGAGCTGCACTGCCACCTACAGGTGGAGCCTATAGCAGCTGTGGTTCCAGTAGGAAAACACAATCGTTGCAGCCTCAGCTTCTACCCTCTAAAGAAGTGTGATCTTAACCACATGGGCTTCACAATTAAGGCATATTTTTTGTATTTATGCTATTTAATGTATGTTTTTATTTTGTAATGATTTATAGTTTAAATTTATGTTATGCTGTAGGTAAAGGATGGCCCAGTTTTTCGTTGCACTTTGCTAGGTTCTTCAATCAGCCTGGACCTGGAGTTTTCCTTCCTCAAGTACAACTTTGGAAAGACTTTTATTTACTCCGCTGACATGGTGCCTGCTTCATGTACATTACTCATCAAAAACAAAGGAGAAAGAGGAATCATGTAAATATTGGGGCTTATTATGCACAAACTATAACTCATAGTAATTTTTTTTGTAGTGGGTACTACTGTAAAATAACAAATTTTTAAAAAATGTATTTATTATAGTGTGAACTGTTTATTCTCCAACACCCCTTTTTTGGAATTGGGTTTCATGCCTGATGTGCTGCCCACTAGTGGCAGCATGGAGGTGCCTATCACATTCTATCCGCGAGAAGCCATATGCTACCACGAAAAGGTGGTATTTCAGATAAACGAGAGGTTCATGCAAATGGTGGAAATCAAAGGGGAAGGAATTGAGATGAAGGTAAAGAATAGAAAATTTATGATCCTATATGTCATCATGCATTTTTTAATTTGTGTAGATGATTTTGGATAGTATGAGGCTCTGGTTTCCCCTAGATCGATGTTGAGGATCCAAAATTACAGACCGTAAAGCTTGGAACTTTGCAGGTCGGCCAGAGAAGCAAGAAGCAAATCCCATTGATCAACAACAGTCTGTCTTCTTTGCCCTTCTCTCTTGTTTTCACACCCTTTGCACAGATTCTGCTAAACTCTAAGGTTGGACACATAAATGTTTGTATAATAATAATAATAATTATAATAAACCTGTCTGACCTACACTATTCCTCAATATTGTACATGTCCTACTTTTATGTTGTAGCTCACAGTGAGTCACTAGAGTAAATAACATACGTTAATATAAATGAACAACCAAATTTAAAATAGTGCATTTACAATCACTAATTTAATAATGGATGCCCATACAGAGCAAATATGCAAATTTATAATTAAGTATGTATTTTTAGGTCCTGTCAGTTAATCCATGTAAGGAGGTGACACTAAAGGGAGGAGGAGGAAAATGTGTGGTGGAGGTGCTCTTTAGCCCTCAGCAACGCATGGCCTCCTTCAGCGAGGTGGTGCAGCTGAAGTGTTTAGGCACTATGCGTCCCCTACTGGTTCTGAAAGGCTGCTGCCAGGGTGTGGAGGTTACACTTGACCGAAACTACTTGTCCTTTGGAGCTGTGGCCCAGCACTGCCAAGCCACACGTCGTATTATGCTGCAAAATACAGGGGATATTGGGGCAAGGTGCATAAATTCTTGCACACATTTATACCCACTGTCTTGTGCATGCTGTGTTCTAGAAGAGGGTTGTCATATTAATACATAAAAACTTGACAGAAACATCACAATTTATAAATTGCTATGTAAAATAAATGCTTGTGGTGCACTTGGTACCTGGGCCTTCAGTTGGGACTTACCCGACTGATACACCTCTTAATACCACCACTTCACAATTATAGAAACCATCAATACTTTACAGAAACGCAATATAACACGAAGTAAAAGAGACATTTTGCGTATTAAGGGCGAATATCATTTTATTAAAGCAAGAAACCTTGTTAAGAAAACTGTACCACCATATGATTCATCTACAGCAATTCAGAATCAATATTTATTTAATAACATTACAAAAACATAAAAAAAATAATAAAATATATACAATAAATATATATATTTAAAGGCTGTAGGTGTTACCAGACGTCGCACAGTGGCAAACTCTTTCCTGGGCTGAGACAAGCTAGTTACCTTAAGGGTTATGGAAAAGTCTCCCATTAGGAATGTATTTTTAAGTATGTCTAAGACAAATTTAATTTTTTCTCATCCCTCAGCCTTTGTGGGCTAAAAATTAAATTGTACAGATGTGTTTTGCTAACCGAACTGGGTTGAAACAGTTTTACTCTGATCAACCAATCGGAAGACAGAAAAATGCTGACGACACTGTATGCCAGCTAGCGGGCCTTTGGGAGGCAGACTTGATAAAATATTTAATAATATTAACAAATTAGAAATCTGCCACTGCTAATATAGTTTAAGTTACATGGACACTACTGATTCTGAAGGCATTGGCAGATCAGATTAACATGGCAGCATATAGAAACTAAAATATGATTGGACGATAAATGTAACATCCACATCCACATACTGGAAGCAGTGCAGCCAAGAGAATTACTTACTATAAATTAATACAATTTCATAACACAAATAGTAGTATAACACTTTTAGTATAAAGAAAAGAATATTGGAGCTTTCTAAGAGCTATTAGTCATTTCAACACATTTTTTAGGTATTGTTGTGGTTTTTTAATACTTCTGTAGAATCAACTGTACTTTTTTTTGCATAATTTTTACCAGATTCAAGTGGGATGTCAAGGCCTTTGCTCCAGATTTCAACATCTGCCCAGCTGAAGGTTATATCTGCCCACAGATGGAAGTGCCTTTGGTAGTGACATTTGCACCTGAAAGAATCAACCAGGAACTGTGCTATAATAACCTTTTATGCTCTATAGAGGAGGGCAAGCCTTTAAACCTTACTCTTGCTGGTTCCTGCATTGCTCTTCCAGTTTCCAATCAGGTGACTCATTGTCTCTGTGATTATAATTTGTATTAATTGTCTTATGTTGATATATATCCCTACACTTTCGCTTTCCTCTCTACAGGTGCTGAATTTCGTCTGTCAGGTCCGTAGTCATTGCACTCAGGCTGTGACTCTGTCTAATAATACTAATCAGCGCTGGCACCTAAAGCCTGTGATTGAGGGTGAATATTGGAGTGCTTCACTCTCCTTCATTATTGAGCCCCACCAGCAAAATAAAGCATATGATATCACTTATAAGCCATTGGCCATGACCACGGATGACAAAAAGCACCTGGTAAATCTCTCTACACCAGAGAACAGTTTGTATAACTTAAGTAACCTGAAAGATAACAAAAAGCCTGAAATCTCTGGTAGTTTAATTAATGTTAATTTTTGTGCATCAATAAAACAGTCTTACTTGCACAAAGTGAAGGTCCTAAAAAAAACTTGCCTATAGCATATTTTGCTATAATAAAGAGATCCATTTTTAAAGCTTCATTCAAAATGCTTAAATGTATTTTTATGTTTGGTTTAGGGCTCTGTTTTTTTATCTTTTCCTGATGGCTCAGGAACGCTGTACACCCTACAGGGCACGGCAGAGCCACCTAAAGCTGTGGGCACAATCAGCCGTGAAGTACCCTGCAAGACATCCTACACAGAGATTATACATGTTTATAATTGGTTGCCCAAACCTCAGAGGTACTACACACCATACGCAGACATATACACAACCTTATTATGTTTAGTACAAACATAATATAAGGTTAGATCTAAAAAGGTGTTTATATATAGATTTGAAAAAAAAATAGCCAGAATTTATGATAAACATATTCCAAAGTATTTTACATATAAAATAAGATTGTACAACAATGTTAATAATGTAGAATACTTATGCTAATAAAGTAGAAAAAGAAGTCTAAATTATGACATTATAAAAAATCCGCCTCTGTTTGGTGCCTATTCAATAGTTTACCCAGAAGAATAAAAATATTCATATGGAAGGAGGTGGTCAAAGTAAAAAAAAAGGATAGTGTAGGCTGCCACCTTAGCATTATTTTTGCAAAAAATTTTTAACAGTTCATGTTAAGATTTGGTGCTTGTTTTAGTAGCCTAAGTTAAAAAAAATTTTACCAACCTAAACAATTTTTGGAAAAAATATTATGCTGTGCAGCAGCTCCACAGATAACGTTAGCTTGCTATTTTTTATTTTATTTCTATGTTATATAAAATCATCATCAAAAGATTTATGAAAACTTAAGAAATCTCAGTGCTTAAGGGACAAGGCCGAAAACCTTTGTTGGATGCTTGTGGTCTATAGGCCCTAAGAGAACACTGCATGATTCTGTAATTGACATTACTAAATGGGCCCAGGAATACTTACAGAAACCACTGTCAGTAAACACAATCCGCCATGCCATCTGCAGATGTCAATTAAATCTCTATCCTGCAAAAAGGAAGCTATATAATCATTGTCCAGAAACCCCATCTTGTCCTGTGGGTCAAGGCTCATTTAAAATGACTGATTTAAAGTGGAAAAGTGTTCCATAGTCTAAATTTGACATACATAGATACAATAGCTTATTTTGAAAAATAGTGTGACTATTTTAGCATACATTTTAATGTATCTTTGTCCAACTCTGGTTGTGTAATGTACTTGTGTTCATGCTGTGCAGATTCCATGCTATAATGGAGATGATTAAACCTGAACGTCCTGACAAAACAGTCTTACTGAAGGGGCTTGATTATGTGGATGTGTCGGCTCTGAGTAAACGGGACTACAAAATCTCTTTTTTCAGCTACAAGGAATGCCAATGCAATGCCAAAGTAATGACACATCCCACTACGTTCTAAACAAATTTCACCAACTTTTTAGAAATATCGAACCAATAAAATATCTATTCAAAAATAATTACACTTATACTGTATGAGTTTTCATTATATTCAACCACACTACCTGATATTTTTTTTAACATTGACATGTAGTAATGGCTAACCAACATTTTTTTCACAGTTAATCTTTAAAAATGAGATCACAGGAGAATACCAGTTCTACTACCTTAACCTTAAGGCCACACCTCCAGGAGTGATTAGCACAATTGAGATGGTGACAGTGGTTAGACAAGTGACTTCAGGCTGTGTGAAACTGGAAAATCCTTTACCCACGAACCTGTTGTTTACAGTTGAGTGCCGTAGTATGGACGTAATTGTGCAACCTCAGTTCTCAGTGCCTGCACTCACTACGGTATTGTTTTTTTTTTCCTTTGTTCATCAAAGTTTTATTAGTTTCTGAAGGTTGTCTTCTTACTTAAAATAATTAACTAGTGATTAAGGGCATATACATAATAGAACTATAGACATTTTTACAGAACTTGTATTACTACTCTTCTTTCCTCTACCTCTTACTCTTTTTCTCTTTTTTTCTACATGCATTCTTTTTTACTCTCTAGGAATCCCTAAGGTTTGAGTACCAGCCACTCCGTTCAGGTGAGAGTACAGCACGGCTCATGCTGTACAACAATGAACTGGGTTATTTTTACTATGAGCTTCTGCTCCGGGCTCTTCCTGCTTTGCCTGAGAAACCCCTTTACTTCAGCACACCGTTGGGCAGTGGACAACATCTTACAGCCAAGTTTACCAGCTACTCACGTGTCAAGACTGAGTATACCTGGAAGGTAAAAGCTTTCTGGACATTTCCACAAAATGAATGTGGAATGTAGAAATGAATACAATTGTTGCTTAGAAATAAACAAAACAACATGTACTCACTTCTATTAACACTGGTGGTTAATAGAGGTGAGTTCTGGGCATGCTCAGCCTAGAGTAGTGAGCCCAGTCCTTTATGTTGTTAAACTGTTTAACCTTATAACGCAACCAGGAATACTCTTCCGCCTGTCTGTTGGCCTGTGGCAGTAAAGGAAGATGGTATCATGGGTAGAGGAAGTAGATGTAAGGAGACTGTAAAAAGAAACATTTGATGATGGTTAGGATCACTTTGTTACCCTGTGACTTTGGGAAACTAATTAAGTTCAATGCCGGGAAGAACCACAGTCATTTTGTTGTGGAAAGTGAAGAAAGCTTTCCAATGACCAGCGTGTGGGAAAATGTGGCTATTCCAGGGCATATGAAAGTAACAAAATGGAGCAAGGTTACTTATTGCATGAGTTAAAGCACCAATATTCCCTGCATAGTTGAAGCCTGCCTTTGCTTCAGGGTCTATTGGATTAATTTTCTTAATACCAGATGCTTGATTACATAATGTAAATTCTTTCTCTGGTGTTGTTCCAGGTTGATTGCACAGTAAAAGGGTTGGTAGAAAGAAAAACCCAGTGCAGTAGCTTCAGGAGGTTCTAATATTTTGGTGGCAGTGAGACTTGCATTGTGTAGCTAGGCTTTCAATAGCGGTGGTTTCCAAAGTGAGGGTCAGCCCATTGCAGTGGCAGACAGTAAACCTAGAAATGTGTAGACCAGTGAGTGATTTGTTGAATGGGTCATGTAGTTCAAGCCATGGGACACAGAGAATGATTTGTTATGCAAATGGGTCCTCTGTCCATGGATTTTACTTGTTGGAGGTTTAAGCTTGAAGTTTATAAGCTTGAGGCTGGTAGATGTGCGTCTCTCAATAACATTTACCACCACTTTAGAGTCAATTACAGCTGTCAGAACCAAAAGTTCTGTTCACCTACCCCAATATGCTCTCCATAGTAAGCATGTGTTGAATTAAGCTTGTGGGGTTGCAGGACTGGGAGTTTCTTGACACGTGAGTACTTCTCACTCAGGGATGCAGTAAGAAAGGAAACAAGAGTCATATAGCGAGGTTGATTAACTTATCCAAAATCAAGCTCTTTCTGGTTATAAGCCCTGCTAAAATTGTGCAGGACATAAGCATAATCGGCGGCTCTACAGTTGCTCTGTGACAACATTATTATTAATTCATTCACGAGCTTAACAATGTAGATCATGAGTGTAAGGAGTTGTATTTTCTGTTGGCCATGTCTCTAGTACCTGGTGGTTGTTCTCAGCTGACATTTGAAGGTTTTATTTATATATTTCAATATAGTTATCATAGGTATCAATAATAGCTTTGTTCTAAAGGAAGACAGCGGGATCAACTGAATTATAAAATAAATATGGCTTGTTTACACATTACCTCCTGTTAATCTTTCTACTAAACTTTTTTTCAGACAGACCATCCAGACTTCATGTTGGAAAAAAATATAATATCTGTGACAGCAAGCTCCCATGTAGGCACTGATGTGAGTGTTGAGGTTTACTTTGAGCCCTGCCAATTAGGTGAGGTGCGAAGCCTATTGACCATATCATCCAGCTCTGGAGGGGATTATGTGTTTCCTCTGTATGGAACATGCACACCTCCTAAAGCCCAAGGCCCCATTGTTATCCGTGCTGGTTCAAACATCTCCATCCCCTTCAAGAATGTCTTTTTGGAGACCACAGCCTTTTCCTGCCAAGTGGATAATCCAGCCTTCATCATTAAGGGCATGGACACCATTAGATCAAAGAAGACTCACCAAATCCTTGTAAGCTTTGAGAGCCCACAGCCAGGCTTTAAGACTCCCTGCACTGGAAAACTTACCATCTCCAGTCTACGCACAGGGGGCCATGGGCAATGCCTCTCCTGGGTATATTATCTGAAGGGCATCCCACCAGAACAGCCTCAGAGAGAGAGAATGTCATGAAGTGCTGCGAAGATCAAAACAAACAAAACTTATGTATGTTTACCTACAACATTTAAATGTAGTTTTTAATAAATACACAATTTAATGATGATAACTGTTGTCTTGTACAGTTGTTTTAAACCCCCAAATACCTATTTTACCTATTGTAATATAAGATTAATATAATATAATATAAATAATATGATTTTAGTTCAAATTGCATTTAAAAAGTAACTGTACTAGCTGTACTCATAACAAATACTAACGCTATTGCTTTTACTGTATAGTCCCTTAGACTTTCTTCAGCTTACAATTTTAGAATGTTTTTTAAACTAGACACTTCAGAGTATGGGAGTACTTTAATGAGAGAGTGGGTAAGGACTGCAGCCCTTTTTATAAAAGCGCTGTTAGACAGCAGCTCTAGTGGGCTTTAACAGTAAACAGTTTATATTGTATTTTAGTGAGCACAGGAGATGCCTCATAGAGCATAAGGAAAGCCACAGCAAGGTACTGATGAGCCTAAAGATTTAATACTCAAAACAACTACTTCAGTTAAGAGCTTTCTCATTTCCAAAGGAAGAACCACTGGACAGCAATAGGCAGTGTGCAAATGGTCTTTATATATGACCCAAACTCTGCCAAAGATAAAAGATTACTTCTTCTCAGAGTTTTTTAAGACCAACTTCTGTATAAATTCCTGTGCAGGAAAAGGCATATTTGCCTTTTAAATCGGCCACTAAAGGACCACAAAATCACACACTGTTTTGCACTTGGTCAGAGCCTTTTATTTTGCAATGTGTATCTGTTTGTGATTAAATTGTATGTTGTAGAATATCAATAATAAAATTATATTCTAGTACTACATGCACTTTTATTCACTTTTATTTATATAACTTTTATTTGCCAGTTTCATTTTGCCAGGTATAATTATAAAATTTAAGAATAATATTTTGGTGCAATAAAAGGGAATTTAGGAAACTGGCTAATATGATGGAGAGAAGGTTGGTATATATACAAATGACCATGTGGAATGACAGTAAGGCTTGTAGTTTGGGAGCAGAATTCAAGCTGAAGGAAAAGAGTGCTGGCACGAAGATAATGTGCAGAGTTGAAGCAGCTACAGATGAATAAACTTGATGAATCATACAACAAAGGTATGGGACAGAGTTAGGTTAAAAGAGCTAGATTAAAAGAAAATTATTTGTGAGCAGCAGTATGGTTTTATGGCCGGAAAAAGCATTATAGATCCAATTTTTGCTTTGAGAATATTAATATAGAAATACAGAAATGATTAGAGGAAGCATTATACATGTGTGTGAAAGAAAGGGAAGGAAGTGGAACAGTAAGATTACCAGGGCCAAGAGGTAAAGAAGGTACATGAGGAGTTAAAATTGTGGGGTCAACAGTCCAGAGCAACAAAGATTGTGGAAAAAAGGCGAAGAAGCGAGTGTAGGCAAATTGAAATGGGTGAAGAAACGTGTCAGAAGTGATGTGTGGTAGAAGAATATCAAAGAAAAGGTGTACAAGACAGTGGTGAGAGCAGATATGTGGTATGGTTTAGAGACAGTGGCACAGAGCTGTAGATGTTGTGGTTCACTTTGGGAGTGATGAGGTTGGAGTGATGATAAGATTATTTAAACAGCTGAACCCCTGCAAGGCTGCGGGCCCAGATTCTGTCTCCCCATCCATATTAAAGCATTGTGCTAATCAGCTGTCTCCAGTCTTTACAGACATTTTTAAGACCTCACTGAAAACTTGTCACGTGCCATTCTGCTTCAAGACCTCATCCATTGTCCCAGTCCCCAAAAAGGCAAGGATCAGAGGGCTTAATAACTGCCGGCCAATCATTCTGACTTACATTTACATTTACAGCATTTGGCAGACACCCTTATACAGAGCGACTTATATTTGGGGGTTAAGAGCCTTGCTCAGGGGCCCAGCAGTAGAATGAGGAACATAATAACTGTAGCACGAAACAATCCACCTGTGTCATTTTGCCTAGTCCACATTCCATACCATAACCATGCAAGAGTTAATGTAGCTTCCGACCTTGTACCTTTAATAAATTCTTTTTTTTATTTTAATTGTTCTTGTTTCTTTTATGCAGTGGAGAAATAATAATTAATTTGTTTTAAGTAATATGATTTTAAAATCTTTCCATTTTGCAGGAGTCCCACAGATACTTTTTTTTCTTGTCACGTACTGTGGTCTCTAGGTTTGTGCAAGAAAAAGAAAGTAAAAATAAAACTGTAGATTTTAAAATAATTATTTAGCTCTGTTGATATGCATATCCAGTGCTCAAACACTACACAGAAGATTCAGCTTTTCCTGGTCTAAATTCCAGAAGGGAGGACAAAAGGACCTGGCATGATCAATGGCACTTTAGGTACATGTTTAGGCCAGGGTTGTAAAAAGGTTTTTTACCATACCTAGGGCAAAGTTCAGGCATGAAGGCAGAGTGGACAACACCTAAATATCACTAATTTGCTTTATAAGATAGTGTTGATACCTTTTTTGACAGAGGATCACTCGGTCTCCCCAGTAGGGGGTAGGGTGGCAGGGTGGCTCAAATGGTTAAGGTGCTGAGTTGTTAATTTAAAGACCAGAAACACCTGGGTTCAAGCCCCACCTCTGGCAAGTCAACCACTGTTGGGTCCTTGAGCAAGACCCTTAACCCCTCCTGCTCCAGGGGCACTGTATCATAGCTGACCCTGCACTCTGACCCCAACTAAGATGGGATATGCGAAAAATGCATTTCATTGGCTCTGTACATGTACCTTGCACAATGAATTGAATATACTTATTCCTCCTATTGTGATGTAGTTACCATTATTTTGCAATCTCCCCATTCTGATGTACACTACCATTATTTCAAAATGATGTAATTGTGTATTGTGATGTAAGTTACATTGTGAAGTATTTTTCCATCAGACCGGAACACCAACTGTCCCTCTCCAGTCAACATACATATAAGG
Organism: Bagarius yarrelli; assembly: GCA_005784505.1. Lineage (NCBI taxonomy): Eukaryota > Metazoa > Chordata > Actinopteri > Siluriformes > Sisoridae > Bagarius > Bagarius yarrelli. Next base: position 360,006 of record VCAZ01000104.1, read on the forward strand.
GTCTGGTCCCCATTGTTCAATTTCAGTAGTCTTGCCTGGTTTGAAGTATTTATTGTATGTATCAATAGCATTACCAATCTAGCCACATGGGTCAAATCTAGCCATAGGGGTCAACTTAAAACTTTGCCAAATCTAAATATGTGACTCATCCGTCGAAATTTCATACCGGATCAGTCGAGGCCCAGGTTAACAAAGACCGCCATCGGCACCAACAACATATAGGGTGCCGGCGGAAATTGGGCTACTGTTGGTCAAAGGAGGAGAGGAGGAGGAAGATGCGTAAATAGACAGAAAGAGAAGAGGAAAGGCAAGAGTGTAGGACTGAGAGGAACTGCAGCAGAAAATACAAACTACAACAAACTACCTCAAATTACACACTCAACAGATAAATGTTTACAGCAACATGGAAACACACAAAATAAAATTTTTATGAAGCAAGGTCACTTCATGGCCTTTTGGCTAAGATCAAGTGTAGTATCTGTTCTTATCAGTTTAATATCTGATACATCCCCTACTGATCTGGAGACTTGGAAGACCAGGGTTCAAGCCCCACCACCGCCAGCTGTTGATCTAAAGACCAGAAACACCCGGGGTCCTTGAGCAAGACCCTTAATCCCTCCTGCTCCAGGGGTACTGTATCATAGCTGACCCTGCACTCTGACCCCAACCTACTAAGATAAAAAAGAATTTCTGTGCTGTATATGTGACAAAATAAAGACATTTACATTAAATGCTGATTGCACAAAATCTTGCCATATGTTTACCTGCACATTTCTATCTGGTATAGCGCTATCTAAATGTACTTTACAGTGTTATGTTTTGTTCTGTATTGTCTGTTTTTGCATTGTCTGTTGTAATGTTTGTATTGTTTATTTGCATTGTCTGCCTTGCACTGTTTGCACCAGGTAGCACGTTGCGGAGACTATTTATTCTTAGTCTCTAGCTCTGTGTTGTTCTGTTCAGTAGCTCTTTGTTGTTATTGTTTTGTGTAATAAAGCTTCTTGAACTTAAACTTGAATTAAACTTGAAGTGATCAGAGAGACAGGAAGAAAGTGGTTACACACAATGTAACCACTTAATTCCTGCTACCTGTTTTTCACCCAAATGAGGATGGGTTCTCTGTTGAGTCTGGTTCCTCTCAAGGTTTCTTCCTATTTCCATCTCAGGGAGTTTTTCCTTGCCACCGTCGCCCCCGGCTTGCTCATCAGGGACAAACTGATTTGTCTCATTTTCATCTTATAATTTTTTCTATTGTGTAAAGCTGCTTTGTGACAATCACCATTGTAAAAAGCGCTATACAAATAAAATGGAATTGAAAAGGTGCTAGGTGAGTCATATGGAAGGAGGAAAGAAGATAAAGAGACATGGTGGTGAAATGAGGAAGTTCAGGATAGTATACAGAGGAAGAGGTTAGCCAAGAAGAAGTGGGACATGGAAAGGACTGAGGAAAGTAGGCAGGAATACTAGGATTTGCGGCACAGAATGAAGAGGGAAGTGGCTAAGGCCAAGTAGAAGGCATATAATAAGTTGTACACTAGGTTAGATACTAGAAAAGAAGAGAAGGACTTGTACAGGTTAACAAGGCAGAGGGATGGAGATGGTAAGGATGTGCAGCATATTAGAGTTATTAAGGATTGAGATTGAAAGGTGCTTACAAGTGAGCAGCAGAATGGATTTATGCCCAGAAAGAGCACTAAAGATGCAATCTTTGCTTATTTGAATGTACAGAGATGGTCGTAGGGAGCTGCATTGTGTTTTTGTAGACCTGGAAAAAGCATATGGCAGGGTACCAAGAGAAGAGCTGTGGTATAGGAGGAAGTCAGGAATAGGTAGAGGTAAAAGAGGAACAGGAGTTTAAGTACTTGGGGTTGACAGTCCAGAGCAACGGAGAGTGTGTAAAAGAAGTAAAGAAGCAAGTACAGGCAGGTTGGAATGGGTGGAGAAAGGTGTCAGGAGTAATGTGTGACAGGAGAATATCAGCTAGAATCAAGGGGAAGGTGTACAAGACAGTTGTGAGACCAGCTATGATGTATGGTTTAGAGACAGGGGCACTGAGGTAAAGACCGGGGTTAAAGCTGGAAATAGCAGAGCTGAAGATGTTAAGGTTTTCTTTGGGAGTGACAAGGTTGGACAGGATTAGGAAGGAGTTCATTAGGGGAACAGCTCATGTTAGATGTTTTGGGGAGAAAGTCAAGTAAGCCAGATTAAGGCAGTTTAAACATGTACAGAGAAGGGATAGAGAATATATTGGTAGGAGGTTGTTGAAAATGAAGCTACCAGGCGGAAGACAAAGAGGAAGACCAAAAAGGAGGTATATGGATGCGATTAACAAGGACATAAAGTTAGTGGGCTTGAGTAAAGAGGATGCAGAGAATAGGGTTAGGTGGAGACATGATTCGCTGTGGTGACCCCTAAAAGGGAACAGCCAAAAGGAAAAGAAGAATTGGGGATTAATGCCTTTGCTCAGGGGCCCAGCAGTGGTAAGTTGGTGATTCTGACACTTTCTCCACCCATTCCAACCTGCCTGTACTTGCTTCTTTACCTCTTTTACACACTCTCCAAGTACTTAAACTCCTGTACCTTCTTTACCTCTTCGCCATGTAATCTCAGTGTTTCACCTCCCTCCCTTTCATTCAAACACATGTACTCTGTCTTGCTACAACTGACATTCATTTCTCTTTTCTCTAGAGCAATCCTCCACCTCTCCAGGTTTTACTCCACCTGCTCTCTGCTCTTATTATAGATCACAATGTTATCTGCAAACATTATTGTCCAAGGAGATTCCTGTCTGACCTCATCTGTCCCCTGATCCATCACCACAGCAAACAAGAAGGGGCTCAGAACTGATCCCTAATGCAGTCCCACCTCCACTTTGAACTCCTCTGTTTGACCTTACCACTGTTCTGCTCCTCTCATACATATCCTGTACCACCCTGACATACTTTCCTGCTATTCCTGACTTCCTCATACAATACCACAGCTCTTCTCTTGGCACCCTGTAATATGCTTTCAGGTCTACAAAAACACAATGCAGCTCCCTACGACCATCTCTGTACTTCTTCATCGTCATTCTTAGCAAAGATTGCATCTGTAGTGCTCTTTCTGGGCATAAAGCTTACTGTTGCTCACAAATACCTACTACTTAACCTAGCTTCCACTACTCTTTCCCATACTTTACTGTATGACTCATCAACTTATGCTTCTGTAGTTGTTGCAGCTCTGCATCTTCTCACTCACTAAAATCCTGTTCTAGGCATTTTCACACCTCCACTGGTATTTCATCAGGACCAACTGCCTTTCCTATTTTCATCCTCTTCAAAGCCATCCTAACTTCGGATGTACTAATCTTTTGAAATTCCTGCTCCACATTATTTACCTCTTCTACCCTTTTCCCTCTCATTTCCCTCATTCATCAACCCTTCAAAGTACTAATTCTATCTTCTCTGTACACTCTCCTCACTTGTGAGTACCTTTCCATCTCGATCCTTAATAACCCTAACCTGCTGTACATCCTTCCCATCTTAATCTCTCTGCCTTGTTAACCTGTACAAGTCCTTCTCTCCTTCTCTAGTGTCTAAACTAGTGTACACTCATCATATGCCTTCTGCTTGGCTTCAGCCACCTCCCTCTTTACTCTGTGCCGCAAATTTTTGTATGCATGTCTACTTTGCTCAGTCCTTTCCATATCCCACTTCTTTTTGTATGCTATCCTGAACTTCCTCATTCCACCACCAAGCCTTCTTATCTTCTTTCCTCCTTCCATATGACACACCCATTACCTTTCTTCCTGTCTCCCTAATCACTTCTGCAATTCATCTGGAAACACTAACTGACTGCCAAGAGCCTGTTTCAACTCCTGTCTAAATTCTTCAGAGTATTCTTTCTTTTTTAGCTTCCACCACTTGGTTTTCTCCATCACATGTTTTTTTTTTTTAACCCCCAATTATTTAGTTGTATAAAAGTGATTAATGTAAGTTGCGCTGGATAGGGGGGTCTTCCAAATGCCGTAAATGTATATGTAAATGTTTGTGTCCCTTGATGGACTGGCGACCCATCCAGGGTGTACCCCTCCTGCCTTTTGCTCTTTCAGAGATGGCTGGGATAGGCTCCAGCAGATTCCTGTGACCCAGAATTAAAGAATAAGCGGGTATAGAATGCTTTATTATTAATGTCCACTAGAGTGAATTTAGGCTGTTCTTTACTCATTGTGCACTTTAGATTTTCGAATCCTTAATGAGTTTATTCTATCTACTAGTATGAATGTTACCGGGCCCCTTTTTCCAGTATACCTCTCTTGGTTCAGATACAACAGTTGGTGTCAAACCTGAGCAATAATTATCTTGGGAAGAGCTGTCTCCAAAGAACTCTTCTACTCCATTGTCTTTGTTGTGTTCGTTAATAAATTCAAGCAATTTAAACATAACTTGACTAGGTCGAGAAGCTTCTAGCAGGGTACCCAATATAGGACATACTAACTTACGTTTCCATATTTCTCTAATTGCTTCGTACTACTCTATTTTTGGACATGTTTTTATGAATGTAAATAAACTCTGATCAAATCTTGTCAAAGGCCACAATTTATCAGAAAATTGTTTCTTTGTCTGTCACCTTCTAACACCAATACGGTCTTTGTAAGTTTTCTTTCACCAAAAATGTTTTTTCTTATTTTTCTGATTTCTATCTCTAAATCCAGTAATGCCATCCAACACTCACACACACTTTTATCCTGCCCGTAGCCCCCTTCTTGTCTATCCTTCAATATAGTCACAGGTGTATGTTTGTTAGTATGTGTTAGTAGGGGTTAGTGTTTATATGTAGGTTAGTACATGTTGGTAGGGGTTAGTATTTGTATGTAGGTGTATACTTACCTCTACTACTTTCTAGCTTGCCTCTCTATTATCCACCTAATAATCCACAAAATAGCTCCAACTTCCAAACCAAACCTCCAAAACCTTCTAACACTGCATATACAATAGCCAACACTCCAATCAGAGCTAGTATCTCACGCAACATTTTAATTATTACATGAAGAAAAATTACATCTTATTCAATAGTTTTCAGGTCCCGCCCTACATTCAAATGCAGCCTGCCACTCTGCATTCACTGTGGTGACGCTCCATTTCACAATTTACTTAATATTCTCTTTACACTTGGGTCCCACATCTTACCCTGCTCTGATGTGATTCTGTAAAGCTGCTTTAAAAAATTTCAATCGTTTAAAGCACTATATAAAGGTGACTTGACTTGACCATGCTCTAATAGCAGTGCTGCACCAATACTTTACTTTAATTCACTTTACTTTATCGGGTCCCACCCTGTCTTTAAAAGACAGTGGCTCTCCAATCACCCGCCCCCCCATCACACAATTACAACACACTGATATTTTAAACTCCTCACACCAAGCCTTATATTAATAAATTTTTCTGCACCTCCAGGTCCTTTTTGCCGGAGGCCAGCTGCCTTCACCCTCCCTAGGGCCACCTTTTCCATCTTTAGGCCACAGACAAACTATAAACAGACTTTCAGTTTAACAGGTGTCTGTCATATTTTTTAATTTATTTTTTAAACACTTCTTTGACCCAACGAGGGAAAGGTCCAAGCTCAGGTTCACGCCGTTACACTAACAGTCCCTTAATGGTTGCCAATAACACATTCGAAGGGCTGTCGCAGGGCTGGGCCAATTTTTACTAATTAAATGTCCTAATTAAATTATTATTACATACAATAATATACTTCTAAAAAGAATAGAAAATATCGAGTCCAAGATGAGAACAGCAAAAATCTTCAATTTATTGCAGTCAGAAGATCCAACAGAGGGCAATCTTTCCAACAATAAATGGCACATGCAAAAAGGCAAAACCTCCAAGCAGAGTATAATCCCAAAAGCAAATGCAAAGATTATTTGAAAATCCTGTCATTTTATACTTGTGGTATTTAGTCCTCTCCACTTTCTTAGCCGATGAATTTCCATTATTACCAAGTAATTCCTCATTTTAATATAATTCCCCAAATTCCTCATATTGTGGTGTAGTTACCATCATACCATCTCCCCATTCTGATATACAAAACCATTATTTCAGAATGATGTTATTGTGCATTGTGATGTCATTTTCTCATTGTGAGGTAATTTTCCATTTAAGTCAAGCTTTCCTTTTTGTTAAAAAAAAAATGTTGTCAATATAAAAGCCTTTTTACAGCCTGATATGCTGACAATGTGTAAGTTTAATTTTATTAACTCTCCTCATTTATATAAGTTTTATATATTTCTTGTTGCTTAAACTACCTATTAGTTATATTTTAAGATCACCTATTTAGTCTAATCATTTAATAATTTCTCAGTTCACTCTAGCTATCACTCAGTTTACACAGTTTACAATTCAGCACCTATGTTCACACAGTTTATAATTACTTACTTACTATAATTACTCTATTTTTAAGACTGTCATGCATGAAAATCATAACTTTTCATACATCTTCAATTTTAAACTTGTTTTGCTCTTTTTTCTCTAGCTCGTTTAACTGCTAAACGTAGGGAATACATCTGGCTGGTATGGCCTTCTCAACTGGCATGTTTGACAGAGGAGATCATTGTCAGAACTCAAACCGACAGTGTGATCTTTCCAGATTTCCCTGGAAATGCTGGGCCCTCTACTGTGGTTAAACATCACTTTTTTCATATCTGCCCTAATTGCATCATATTTAAATCTATCTCATTTCTTCTTTTTAGTGCTACTCCTATTATAATAATCAGTTAATAATTATTGCTCCAATGCTCCTGTATGCTGTTCACCCAGCCCTCATGTTCAGCATTTTTTTCAACAAAAACAAATCTTGTTGCCAGTGTCTCCCCACTGACCTACCAGCGCTATGGCCGACCACATACACCATCAGGGAGGGTGCTAGCCCTGCAGAAAATTTCCAGATTTCCAGAATTTGGCCAATCGGGCAGTTAAATGGGTCCTGCTGTTATTGTTTGTACTATGCTACAAATAATTTATTTTTTAGTGCCTAAAGTTTCTTTATGGCAGGAGCTCTGAACTGTTACTGGGAGCTGCACCACCTCAGGAGCCATGCCCAAGCCTCCATAACTCCAGAGAAGCTGGATGCACTAAGAAAAACCAGAGCAGGCAGTGTGTTAACTATTGTGATGCGATCAGATCCACCTCTGCTCTGCCGAAATGTTTACATCCCCTGGGCCTTAGCCCATGCTTTGACAGGATGTCTGCTCCCTGATTCAATGACTCAAGTATGTAGATTACTCTCCAAAAGTTTTCCCTAAGGCCAATAAAGAACATGGCATGCCAACTTGTAAAGTCAGCTTAAATGCAGACAAGCACAAGCCGGTTGCTCAGATGTAGCAAAACTTGTTTTAATGCCTTTAAGACTGCAAAGCATTTCAAAGCATATCCAGCCATAAGAAATGAGCTCCCTCCCACATGGCTTGGGCACAGCTGCCACACATGACTGCTCTTCAGCCTGTGAGGAAGGCATTACCTAATCTGTCATAAGCATTACGCGATAACAATAAGATGATTGTAGACCTTGCACCTCAGGGAGCTACCACTTTAAAACAGCCTGACAGTGAATGACTGCCCATTTCTGAACTTCCTTGTGGTCATAAGTGTCGAGTCAGCGACACTGGGGAGGTTCAGGTACCATATACTATAATCTTACCTAGAAGATCCCCCTAGGTTGTGTCCCTAGAGACCAGACTCAAAACTTTTTCTGGGGGCTTTTTTTAGTTAGTGTTGTTTAAGTTCATGTTTGTTGTTAACTTAGTCTTTATGTCAAGTGTTTATGTAGCCAAGTTAAATTTTGTTTGTTTGTTTGTTTGTTTATCGGTTAATTACTTCGCTTGGGTTCTACTTTACGTCTTGCCAGAGTTCAATACAGAATCATCCACCTTAAAAAATGATCCCAGTAGTTAGCCGTTTGCTTTGCCTTTGTCAAGGCAAATCCTCCATTAAGGATTAAGATGCCAGGGGGAAGAAAATCCCTGGTCCATAGCGGAATATATAGATTATGTGTTGCAGCTAAGCGGTTCCTTGTTTACTGTGGGGTTAATAGACAAGGAACCCTGCAACTCCATACCAGCTCCAAGATGGCCACCGCTCCAAGATTGCTGCCGCTGCACAGGCCAGATCCGCCACTTTACTGCCAAGGCTGTTGTCCAGTGTGGCTAATCCACAGATGGGATCAGCTCTGCCCCACCAGAGGAGGCTCCCGCCAAACCTGCACCGCCAAAAGAGGCTCCCGCCGAGCCTGCCCCGCAGAGGAGGTTCCCGCCAAGCCTGCCCTGCCAGAGAGGGCTCACGCCAAGCCTGTCCCACCAGAGGAGGCTCACACCGAGTCTGCCACGCCAGAGGAGGCTCACGCCGAGCCTGGCCTGCCCAGCCCCAGCCAGAGACGGATGTTATGTCTACTGTGAAAGACACTGTTTTTGTTATGCCTACCAGCCAGAGATTGTTTTTATTACGCCTGCTATATCTAAGACTAACTTTGTTAGGCCTGTCGTGCCTGTAATGGGTTTTATTATGCCTGTCATGCCTGTAAATGTTTTTGCTGTGCCTGCTATACCAGTGGCTGACTTTGTTATGCCTGCCATGTCGGTGACTTTTTGTTGTGTCATGCCAGCCCTGCCATGGTCCACTTTCACACTGGCCCCGCCATAGTCCACTGATCATGCCATGTCTGCCAAGCCTGCTCACACCGTACCTGCCAAAACAAAAACTTACTAAGCCAAGCCCACCAGGAAAACGTCCCCTAAATATTTTTAAAGGGGGTAAGGGTGGACACTGGCAGCCAGAGTTGGAAACAGGACTGATGTGAGGAGTAGCACGTCCTGTGCCAGCTACTGAGCCGGAACATGGGCCATCTCCACAAAAGCTCCACGATACACTTTACCCTTCAGGTGTTGTTTTGGTTGGAATAAGGGCGTCGGGGACGTATATATACCCCTGTGTATCCTTGTCTGTTTGTGAATGTTTGTGCACCACTGCCGGGTTCTACTTGGGGTCTTGCCCCAGTGGAGTGCGTTACAATTGTGTGATTAGAAGTTGTGTCCCAGCTACATTGATCTATTTTTTTAAAACTTAACTTTAAAAACTTAATTTCCCATGATTTCTATGTAAAGCGTTGAGTATGTAAGTAAGTATTAGTTAAGCATGTTGAGGGAAAATGAAGCAGTATTTTCAAGTCTTCCACGAAATCCCAAAACAAGACTGCAAAATAAAAATGACAGAAGCAACTTCACCATATACAGAGTTGTTATGTGTGTTGGAAATCCTGGAAATGCTTAAATTTTAATATTATTTTCAACATATGTGCTTGAAACTGCTTGAAATTCTAATTGAATTGATTTTGTAACAATCTTACAGAGTAGATTTCTTTTTAAATAAAATGTGCATTTTTCACGTTGCAAAAACAACTCAGCTTGTCCATGTTCGTCAATTCTCACTTGCTCATCTGCAGCCTATGTCAATTCTCACTTGCTCATCTGCAGCCTATGTCATGCACTGCTTCGCCTTTTTGTCATAAACAGTGAGCAGAAGCTAGATATTACTCTTTATTATGTTTGAAATATGGTTTTTTTTACCCAAACACTGATTTACTTTAGGAAGCCTTTGTTCACCCTGGAGCCATGTGGGATATTTTCTGATCGATGAATGCACGTTATTCAGCTTTTTTTGGACTGTTGAAAATTAACACCCACTCACTGTCAATTATGAAGCTTGGAAGAGCCAGAACATTTTTTTTGTATAACTCTGCTTAGATTTATCTGAAAGAAGGAAGTCCTATACACCTAGGATGCCTTTAGTTTGAGTTAATAATGGAGTAATTTTCATTTGAACAGTTCCTTTAGGTTATTGATAGTTTTATTTATGTGTTGTATTTAAGGGCCTGTTCAAGATAAACAGAGGGCAAAAAATAATGTTTTTATTTTATACAGTTTACTAACATGTTTATTGCCATTCAAAAAGCACATCAGCGCTCAAAAATGACATTCATTAATTTATACTGCCTTCACATGCTTGTATGCATGCCTGACAAAATCAGGACATCCCTGCGTGCACTGGCCTTCCTAGACAATTACTGTGCTACTATCAAACCAGTCCAGCGTTCCACATGAGCTCAGGATAAACTTGTTCTTATCTATTTAAAAAAAGGTAAACCAGTGGTAGACCTGTCAAGTCAGCAAATGTTAATCGGTGCTGGGCAGTGAGCAAAGGGCTCATTAAAGGATATCGTGCCCTCAGGCCATCCTTATGAGGTTTGTTTCTGATTGTCTGGTCAAAGCTAATCACACCTGTGGCATGATGGAGTTAATGGAGGTGCTATTTGCACAGTACTGTTGTAATTTGCACATTGCAATTTCGTTCTCCCTCATCTACAGTATGATTGGTGCTATTCCTTTATGTCCCGTCCTTTACTGTCTTTTTGCACTGTCCTTGTTATGTTTGTATTGTTTATTGCACTGTCTGTTTCTGCACTGTCTTCACTGACATGCACTTTATGTCTATTCTGTTTAGTGGCTCTTTGTTGTTATGTAAATTCTATGTTTTGTGTAGCACCAGTAGGGTCCTGGAGAAACGTTATTTCATCTCACTGTGTACTGCATCTGCTATATATGGTTGAAATGACAATAAAGCTCCTTGAACTTGAACTTGATTACCCAACAAAAACCAGTAGAAGGTGAGGAGACTTGGAAGTATGTTGCAAGAATCTTTTTATTGAAGATTTAGAACACATTTCTGTGGTCATCAATGTCTCACTTGACAAAAGACAAACCTCTGGTTCTTATACACATTTTGGAGGCTGTCCTATCAAGTTATGCTAATGTTAAAGCTTTAGATCTTTTGTTAAGATTGTAGACTTGTTTACTCCGTCACCTATTTCATACTTCCCGGCTTTGCCACCCAATCCAGACTTCCCGACTCCCCTTTGATAACAAAGTTACTTTGATGTGTTGTAACGGACACCATGTTAACACAATTTGCATGTCAAATGCTTACCCAAAAAATATGTTTTCCCACACTGTGAAACCTCTGTAGGGTCCAGGTATTGCTACCAGTAGTGACAGTGACCCTAGCCAAATGCAAAACAAGTAAAAAAGGGTAAAAAAAAAAAAAGAAAAAGGAAAAGGAATTTGCAGCATCCATGGGGTCATCTCTGACCCTCTAGTGCACCTGTTGTTAATGTCATTAAAACTTATGCAACTTAATCTGATTACCAAACCTCCTTTGCTACATGCTATTCTGTTTAAAAAGTGTTTCTTACATTTTTTTGCGCAGTGATACATTTTTAACCATTAAATGTGTTTTCCCAAACACCCTTTCCCTTTTTTTGCAAATGAAGTTTTTGTGATGGGTTGTGGGGTTTTTTTTGTGCTCTGTATGAAACATCAATGCTTGTTTAAGTACCAAGTTTAAGTAAGTTACAATTTAATTTGCACCAAGGTTCTAGGTTATATAAAATTGGCTTTAAGTGCTGTTCGCTGGCATAGTCAATTACACTTCATGGCTTCATCCCTATAAAAAAACATTATCCAGCATTAATGATAGATTTTACAGCAGGTGGCTTTTTTGGTGCATTACTTCCACCTTTTGCACTAATTGGGCTGACACACGATAAAGTTACTTGATGGTGATTCAATAATTATCTTGTTAACACAACTATTGCAATTCAGTAGAGTCTGCAAACAACAGTTAGCAACAGCCAACCACTAGATACAGTGCTTTGAAAAAGTATTCATATCTCTTGAACTTTTTCACATTTTTACCTCACAACCACAAACTTAAACATTTTCCATTGAGATTGTATGTATCAGACAACACAAAGTAGTACATAATTGTGAAGTTATAATTATAAACAGAAATTTTCAAAATTTTAAGCAAATAAAAATCTACAGAGCATGATGCTACCACCATCATGTTTCACTCTGGGGATGGTGTGTTCAGGGTGATGAGCATTGTTACTTTTCCGTCACAAATAGTGCTCTGCATTTAGACGAAAAGGTGAACAGAGCACCTTCTTCCACATGTTTGCCTTGTGGCTTGTGGCAAACTGCAAACAGGACTTCTTATGTCTTATGTTCTTCATAATGCCGTTTGTCACCAGTGTTCTCTAACAACCCACTGAGGCCTTTAGAGAACAGGTGTATTTATACTGAGATTAAATTACACACAGGTGGACTCTTTTAACTGATTAGGTGACTTCTGAAGGCAGTTATGCACTAGATTTTTTTCATGGGTTTCGGAGTAGAGGGGGCTGAATACAAATGCACGCCACACTTTTCAGATGAATTGCTTAAAATTCTAAATTAACATTGATAACTGTATATCATTTTTCGTTTCACTTTACAATTATGTGCCATTTTGTGTTAGTCTATCACATAAAATCTCAATAAAACACATTTAAGTTTGTGGTTGTGAGGTGACAAAATGTGACAAAATGTTTCATTTGTATGACCAAAATAACAGAGAATTTTAAGCAATTCCCAATTATAACGAGAAAATCTCTGATCATGCCAGATATAAGTTTGATTATATAAATTTAAAAAAAATATATCTTGGACCCAGTCAGCAAACAAATTTGGTCCTGACTTGGCGTTCCTCTGGCACAGCTGGCATTCATCCGACAGCACGTGGGCCAAACATGAACTGGGTTTGGCAGAGGTAGTACTAGCTTTAAGATGGAACACTTGACATGGGCCAGACGTCAAATGTAGTACTTGGCCCAATGTTGTGGGCCCCATAAGTATGGCTGATTTGGGTAAAAAAGCTTTTAGTACACAAAGCTAATTCCACATTCTTGTTGATCCAAACAACAATTAAGATTAAATCATTTAAATTATGAAATTATGAACTGCAGATTTTAAATTATTAACATTTTTTCAATCTGTTAAAATTAAATCCTGCATTCAATATTATAGGTAATCAACAAACGAACTAAAACGAAACTAAGAAATATTTAATTTTAATACCACTTATGTCAATATAGCATAATTTTTGACACACCAAAAAATACTGTTTTTATGTATTATTGTAAAGGGTAAGTTTGGGGTTGGGATAGGTATATTCGCTAATAAAACACAATCTAATTGGTAGAATTTTTTGTTTGTTTGTTGTAACTGGAAAACCTTCGAAATCAGGATTTAAAAAAACTCATTAGTGTAAAATTGGCCTATCCCAGCAAAGTTGGCCAAAACGTGTGCTTGTCATTTGCAGTGCTTAATGGAATTGTAGTTTTATTTATGCAGTTAATCTTGTACTTTTTGTCTTTTATACAAATTTTAAATATTGTACATGTTCTAATTTACATTGTAGCTCTTTGTTGAAATTCATGGCTTATGACGCGTTAAGCAACAAACAAGAGAACTAAACTTCCAGAAACTTGCCTGTCGTAAAAGTGGGTGGACACTGGGCAATCGTGCACAGACTTTGGAAACACTCACACAGACTTGTACTGAGCCAGAAAGAAAGTTGGTAAATTAGAATTTAAGACTTGTTATAGTCATAGAATAAAGTTATTTTTAGTATTTAAACAGTACATTTAGTGCTAACGTAAGTTGCAATAACGGCCTGCTCATCTTAACGATAGCTGCTGTGCTATGGTGCAAAGAGCCATCGTGAATTCAAATCTGATTTCGCGGATTTTGGCTAAGCCAGAGACACGTTTATTATTATAGTTTACTCTATTCTTCATTCTTTTCACCGCGCTTACATGCGGAATTCGTAATTAATTCAATAACTGGATTTATTACGCGTCCCCCTGCTATCAAATTATCATAAACTCGATTATCCGAGATGGAGAGGAGTGGTCTTGTTTCAGTGCCACTTAAACGCACTTTTAATCAACATTAATGTCACTACTTCTGCAATAGGTCATTTTATCTCATTTTAATTTAATAGTCTTTAGCAAAAACGTAATTTTGATTTATCTGTGGTTAAAGCAAATGTCTGTAATACCAAATATAAAATTACAGTTAAAATTGTACATTTTTGTTTGATGGATATTTTTGAATTTGATTAGTGTTTTATTATTTAAATAGTTGATTAGTGGTAATTCATGTGCATCTCTGCTCTCCTTTTTCCTAATTGTGAAATGGCAGTGTTACACAAAGGTTTCTCGTGAGCACACAAAAAGTTTAAATGCATGTAATAGTTTTTATCTATTTAATTATTTGAGAATTTTCAGACCAGTGTTATCTATAATCATTTTTGTTATTGATGTTCTAAAATATTAAACCGCTGCTTTAAAAGAATTAATAAATGATTTCAGATAAACACACTCTTCTTATGGTGGTACCACTGTTCAGAAGTGTGGGAAGATTGGCTTCCTGTGCCTACAGATCCAAGATGTTGTGATGGGTAAGTTGCTATTTATGCCCAATACTGTCATTTATCCTTTTTTTGATCATTGGATTTATTGGGTTTTTTAAATTAAACACAACATCTAAATTCTTTAAAAACCAAAGGTAAAAATACAATACAGACTGTTTGTCCAAAGGTCATGGGTTTAGATTTTATGGTAGTATTTTATTCAATAGCCACATTACCTGCTAATGCAAAAGTTAATCAAACACCATGTGTGCTTGTGTTTTCCAGCGGCTGTGAGATGTACAACTAAGGCCACAAAACAAATAATGTGACTCCAGCAATAAAAGATGGCTATATCTGGCTTTAGACACATATGGTGGCAGAAGAGGAAGGATGAGAAGAAAATGTGTGAGACTGGAAGTAGAACTGGAAGTCTTTTTAAAAATGGATGTTCAGAAGCTCTGTCCAGAGTGCAACTTGTTCGTTGACAGAATCATGAATGTTTCAGTGTCATTTGAAGAGTGCTAATTGTTGACCAGAAACATAGACGCTCAAGCATTAAAATTAATGTAAAACTTTATGAACAAAACATGGCGCTAAACTTCTAGTTGTTGTTTTTTTAGTGCAGAACTGACAGGGAAGTTGCATTTAGAGGAGTTGTTTATACAACTGTAAAATGTGAGATAATAAACATAAATAAATATTTGTTTAGAGTACTGTTGTTGTTGTTGTTGTGGCTGTTTCTCTGGGAGGAGAGGCCCAAGTCTGGCTTAGTAATGGATTTTAAACTCTTTAAACTTGCCAGTTATTTATTTATATATATATAATGTGTGTGTGTGTGTGTGTAAAATGTATATAAATATGTAAATAGGCTGTAGATAATTTATCCATGACTGCAGCTGACGATGGCTTTCACACATTTATGTGCATGTGCACAAACTCAGAATCGAAGTCTGAGCTGACAAAGAAAGTTGATAATTAGCATCATGGAACCAATAAAGTCTGATTGCATTGGTTTGTTTTTGTCAACTTAAAACTAATAGTATAACACTGACTTTGATCATCTACCTTACATGTAACCTCGGTAACCCCAGAGGGAGCGAAATGCTGCGTCAAAACGCTAATGCTTCAATTTGTTACATTCTTATATAATACTACATGGTCTCGAACCGCTAATATAGCCAGGTGAGTTGCGTTGGGTCCAAAGCTTATGTTGTGCAAAACAAGGAAATTTTTCTAGGTTCCCTAGCGGAACAAGACACTGCTTAATAATGACATGGGAAGCACGTGCGAAATTAGCCCTGGTAAAGGGTGACACATAACTGGCGCTTGATGAGCGACCATAAAGTACAAAAGATAGCATTTAGCAACGCTAAGGTAGGCTTTGGTCTAAAGCATGTACATTTACATTTGCAGCATTTGGCAGACGCCCTTTTCCAGAGCAACTTACAGTATTCCTTGTTATACAACTGAGCAATTGGGGGTTAAGGGCCTTGCTCAGGGGCCCAACAGTGGTGGCTTGGTCAAGCTGGGAATCGAACCCACAACCTTCGGGTTGGTAATCCAACACCTTAACCATGAGCCACCACTTCCCACCTGTAGACAGGGATGCCAGGGTTATTGCTATGACATGCAGCGTCTTGTTCGCCTTGGGGAAGCAAGGTTGCATACGTAACCTTAAGACTTTTCTCTTTAGGAACTCGAGCTGTATTGAAATGCTATGTAAACAACATGCCAATGCTACCATAATGCCAAGACACTATCTTATGTGTTTGAGGCACAACAAAGACAACTAGCCCTAGGTTCCAGTGTATCACCGATTTTAGATAGTAGGTGTGTGCTAAAAGCATTCAACACTGCCTTGTGTGTAGATGTATAATTACGACAGAGAGACCTTGTCCTTGGTGTACCACCAATTCCCTTTCTGTTGTTCACTCCAACATTGTGTTGAGTGACGACACTAGGGGTCACATTTGGGAGTCCAAAGTATCTCTGACTTGCATAGCCAGTGCAGCAGAAGCAGCAGCCTCCAAAAAAAGCAACTCAAAGCGATTGCCTCTTCTGCATTGCTGGAGCAGCAATTCCCTTGCGTTGGTTGAACCCAGAAGTGGCGAGAGGACCCCTGGTTTCGGTGGTGCCCGAGCAAAAAATTCCTCAAGAGCAATTCTTTCCTCCGTAAAGGGTGCCTTGTGGGTAAGAGAACGTGATTTTTTCCATGTCTTGAAATTGGCTGGCTGTGTGTTTCTATATGCAGTCGGTCCATTGCGATGACCGACACAAATGCTGTTTTCTGTATATGGGTTCGTTCCATGCAGCAACAGTATTTGTTGATTGGTCCGCTTGCGAGGCATTTCCAATTAGCATGTTGCGTGCTCAGCTAGGGGTTTTTGCTCAAGCCTCGGCCACTTCAGGCTGTTGGCAGTGTGGTTGGCCCTGAAGAGGTTTCAGCTGATGATTCAGGGCAAGCACATGTTGATCCTGAATCGTGGTAGCGGATGCATGTGGTGAATGCGGCTCACTACAGAGGTTCCTCAGGGGTGGCCCCATGTGTGTAATCTCCACTGTGAAGAGGCTTCAGTACAGTGTTTCCCTATCTCTGTAGGTGTGCTACGATATATCCCCAGGTATATCTCCTTGTACAAAGCCCACCCCGGGGCCTACCCTATGTCCTACTGCCTCTTGTCAGTCCTTAGGTGAGTCTTCACATGCTACCTTTCAGCTGGCAGGATATGATCTTCGTAGGGCCCCTGCCCCTCAGGGAGAGGCCTTGTCCCAGTGTAACAGGGTTCCCAGTGAAAAAAGGTAAGTATTAGAAAAGGCTATTGCTAAGAAGCCTACGCTATATTCTTCTCCTTGTGGGAGGAGATGAGGTTGCATGCTCCTGCATGCTGGTAGGTCATGAGGTTGAGTAGGGCTGTGCTTCTGACATGCTAGCTTCTGTCAGCACTCTGATATAGTCCAGCACAGCAGCGTGTAGTATAGGAACCCCTATTGTCATCACTCGACACAACGTCGGAGTGAACAGCAGAAAGGGGACATCTCCGTTATGTTTGGTAAACCTTGTTCCCTGATGGAGGGAATGGAGACGTTGTGTCCCTCATGTCACTGCACCGGACTGCTCCGGTGGGGCGTGACCGGCTATGCAATTTTTCCTTGTCAAATGTTATTGTCCTTTCCAAAATAAATCAGAAATACTTTGGTCATGATGTCCTTCCTAGGTTAGGACTGTAGAAGGGAATAATTATCTGCTGGGAGGATGTGCCCTTAGTGCCCAGGCCTTAGGGAGCCATATGTTTTCTAGAATGGGCTCAGAGTCTGACTCGAATTGGGAGACCTGAAGGTTAATAAGTAAGCATGATGTTCTTAACCACCCACTTGCTCAACATCTTTTTGGTGGCCAGAAGCCCATTCCTGATCTCACACTGGGCACAACCAGTTTGACCTTTCCTGGTCTGGGTGCTGAAAGGGCAAAGGATACAGCCTGCAGTACAGTGGTTCAAAAGGGAGGGGCACATAGCCTCTCTAGAACCACCGCCAAGTCCCAAGTTGGAAACCTTGGTTGCCATGCAGGTCTAGGTCTCAGTTTCCTGGTGCCATGGAGGTAACATGTAACCTGTGGGTGCCTACCCATAGAGGGGCCACCCTAAGGAGTTGAGGAGCTGATGCTAAACCCAACATATATACCTTCAGTGAAAGCAAAGCAGAGAAACGATCTGGCAGTCCACTGGGTTCTGAGTACAGAAAGTCCTCTTTGATTGGTACCCCTTAAGAAAGACAGTGCTGTTGGAAGACCTGGTCCAAGCCTGGCCAGATCTGCCCTAGCCAGACTGCCTTTGTTGGTCTGTGGACATGACCTCTCGAGGAGTTTGTAAAAGACCAGACCTTCTAGCACCAAGAGCTGAGGTGAGCTACTTAATCAGAGCGCGTTGTCCATCAGAAAAACCCACTTGTCCTTCAGCTATCACTATAGAGTCTCTGTGGCTGGAAAGAAAAATATTAGGGGACCAGCACTTCCTGATGTTTGGCACTCATGTCAAATAGGGTGACCAATCTATTGAGGCCAGCCTCTGGTACATTCATGACAGCTCTCGTGGTGCCCTGAATTTGTTTCCCAAGGGTGACAGTCCTTAAATCCATCATTCTGCTAGCTTGCAATGCAAGGCAGTTAGCTTCCTTGAAAGCCGCTCTAGCGTTCTCCGCATCCAAAATGACATGCACATATCTTGTAATTAGGTGCCCAAAAGATACCACATGCAAGCACCGTGTTTGTGTGGGTTTACTCAGTGTACTCCGGTTTCCTCCCACAGTACAAAGACATGTATGTTAGATTGATCAGTGATTCTAAATCGCCCATAGGAGTGACTGTGTGTGTGGTTGTTTGTCTGTATGTGGCTCTGTGATGGACTGGTGACCTGTCCAAGGTGTTCCCCTGCCTTTTGCCAAATGACAGCTGGGACAGAATTCAGCAGATTCCCAGGACCCTGATTAGGAATAAGTAGGTACAGACACTGAATGGATGGTTGGATGGATAATTGATTTTATTTACTCTAGTATGAGAACCAAGTCAATAAGCTAGCTATAGTCGTCAAAGCGCTTCAGAAATGTATTTTATGCATCACATTTAAAAACAACCATGTACAAAGCAATTTATCCTAGAAGGCTATAAATAATTAATAAATAAGAATATCAATAAATAAACCAATCAATAAATCAATCAGTCTTATTGATTTGTCTTTATTTATTTAATTTTTAATTTTTAAATTTTTTTAAATGTTGATAAATGTTTACACTGACATAATGTCATAAAGTTCTACTTGTCTATTCGTATAAGTGTTTAAATGAAACATATGTATATAAAGTATGTCCTTAAAAGTAAAAGTACTTTTTTTTACAAGCGAAAGAAAATAAAAAGTATTAATTTGTTCACCGCTCACCTCGGTTAAGAAAAGATAGATCACTGAAAATTTAAACATCTGGTTAGTGGTACAGTGTGTGTGTATGTGTGTGTGCCCGTGAGCTCTGATGTCAGAGCTGGGGGAGGGCATCGCCCCATAGCGCGCAGCATGAACGCAGCGCGGCAAAGAGGATGTGCGAGCAAGCAGCGCGCTACTGCAGGGACGGCGTCCACAAGCTGCTTTACAAGGATCAAGCCAAGCTGCGAGCTCAAGACAGCGGCGAACAGACTAGATTACCCGCGCCGAATAGTGAGACCGCGACGGCCGCGCCGCCCGGAAACGGCAGCTCACAGCCCGGCGCAATAGACGGGCTTGTGCGCTGGATCGTCACCAAGATGAGCGACAACAAGAGCATCTCGACTCGCGAATACGGCAAAGAGGAAGCAGCCGTAGCGCAAGAACAATTCTTCGCTCCGGAGCCACGCAAAGGCATTTCAGTTATTCTAGACGTAAGTGCGATTTTGTTTATGGGCGCTTCAGGTACACGTTTGTATGCACTAAACACACTTATACACAGCAAGGGGTGGTAATTGCAGATTAGTTCGTGTCAGGAAAGGGTAAAAAACTCTTGAATGTTTAGAATAGGGTTTCTTTTTTCAAATAGGGGTGGGGTGCATGTGCCCTGGATCGAAAGCAGATAACTCGAAACCGCTGGATCAAATAAACGCGCTCTCTCCAAACGTACAAAAACCACTGTTGCCAGATTGGACTTAAATAGATTTTCACCAATCACAGTTGCGTAAAAAACGTCCTAGTACGCGGCTGTGTTTGAAGTAATCATAAGGTTTATTCCAGTTTGACCTGGTATGCAGGAAATTCGATCCATTTTTAAAAAGATTTTAGGGTGATAACAGCCAGCAAACCTGGCAACCCCTCTAAACAGCATCTGCAAAATTTGATAAATCGGTCAATTTAATAGCAAACCGACTAATGAGATTACGCCAGGCATTTCCAGTCTTTATTTCCGTACTTATTTTACATTGCTGTATATATATATAGACTGTGTTTGCCTGAAAAGTGCACTTCACTTATAAATATATTTATTTTTCTTTCTTTCTTTCTTTCTTTCTTTCTTTCTTTCTTTCTAAATGGCTGCAAGGGCGAGGCAATATTGATTTAGGTCAGAGTGTTGTTCGGTATTCAATCGTGTTCTTAATTATCTCTTATAGCTTTTATATCTATCTACTCTAAGACATTTAAACGATACATGAAACTAAATAAACTAAGAAACTAATTTTAAAAAAACCTTGAAGCATAATTGTCAAAAAAAAGAAGAATTAAATTAAGAGGAATAAGCAAACAGGCCAACTAAGCAGACAGACATTGGTGCAAGAAAAAGGATACAGGGTTAGGAATGAGAAAAGGAGGGAGGAACAGAGATGTGCAAAGGGGTGCTCTGCAGGTACACACACACATTCAGCAGTGCTTTCTGCTTTTTGTCACTCTTTCCTAGCAGGTAGAGTTTTAGATTACCTGTGTGAGACTGGTGGTCAAGAATCGAAAACTGTTGTTACAGTTGAATACATTTAATTAAATACTGTTAAGTACATTTTGTGGTTAATTAGCCTAATAAATATAAAAATATGTCAGATCTAATATTATGTTAATATTATAATCTTTAAATGTATTAATTTTTAATTTTATCATGCTCACCAGAAACTTTAAATCAAAATTTGTTTCATTACAAATTTATTTTGTAATAAAACAAATTTAGTTTATTAAGCACCAAAGGTGTTGTAGGGTGGTATGTTTTTGTATTTATATCTCTACTTTATATCTCTACCTCAATGACAATTAGCATCTTTAAACAGTTAATCCCCTATAGGATTCGATTATATAGCTTTCGAACATGAGACGTGAAAATAGAACTGTAAATTTATATTTATTCAAAGGTAAAATTGTAATACAGTATTTAACTTGCTTAGTCATTACATAGGGAACTTTTATATTATACACTTAGTACTATCTGTACAGTAAATGTGACTTTTTTTTAATTTAAATTTTACCTGTAATTAAATTAGATAATGTGTATGTTAAGGTATAACTGATTTGTTGTGATAATCATGAAGAAAGCTTAGATTGAAATTTAAAAAGAGTACGGTAAAACACAATAAATATAAGCATTAAAGCAGAAAAGGGTCAGCACAACAACAATAAACTCAAGGTAAGAATCCAGGTGCCTTTAACATTGAAAAGAAGTGGTTTTATATTTAGGGTGAGGCACCCTCTGTCAGTCTGCTGATTATGTTATTGAGGACAACACATTCTGTTGACAATGAATGCTAAAGCTTCACAATGAAGAAAATCTGAAGCATACTTTAACAACCCAAGAGATGGAATTCTGTGCAATGGCCAGGTCAATAACCTGACCTGAATTTTTCCTAGCATGGTTTTCCATTTGCAAAGGTTAAAAAAAACAACCCAAGAACAAACAGTTATAAAGGATAGCTGATAAAAAAGGGCAGCAGTTCTTCCAGACTTGAAGCAGCAATTCCTTTACCCAATAGACCATTATACTTTTAAATTGATAAAAAAAAAAACATATTTCTTTTTAGATCCAAAATTGTGGTAGACAGCTAAAACAGAAAATCAATTTATCCAAATTTTTATAAACCTGACTGTTAAATGGAAAATGGAAAACACCTTATATATAGCTGTTAACATATGTTGATAGAATTAGAAGTATGGGGGAAATTTATTTTTACACTCACTACAAATAATACATTATACAGTAGGTTTCTAAAAATCTTTACAAAGCACATCAGAGACATTCATCAACATAGTATTATGACTAATTTGAAATATAATTCATAAACAAGTACATAAAAAGTAAAGACACTACAAACTAAAAAGAATTCAAATACAACCTAAACCCTTTCCCAGGTTATAGAAATATTCAATATAACCTTATAGTTAAATGTGTTAAATAATATATTATATACATTATATACAGTATAGTCGAAATAATTATATACAATATATACTGTATAGTTATAGATTGCTGCCATTTTGAACTTGCCTGGTTTTTAGATTGCTTTAATGGGAACATTTTATATATGGTGTGGCAGACATGATTGTCAAATAAGTGGAAGTAAATTGTGTCATTGATTTAGGTGATGACATACTTCCCTAGTTATTATTAATGTCATTAATCAAGCTCATATGACATAATGCAGTTCTCATAGTGGCCAGGGGTGGTGGTGAAGCCTTCTGGAAAGTAAATGACCTGAGAAACCAATTCCTGAGCACCTCCTAGATGTACACCTCTATTACCTGTTAGGACTAGCTAATGAGCTTGGTATTTTGTTAGCAAATTTGTTGGTTGTGGCGCTGCATTAAGTTATGGTTTATTCCTCAATGGGTACTGTGATAGTGTCTTGCATTCCCAACAGGCACAGAGCCTGAGCACAGATATTAAGGTAATGCAAAGTTCTTAACCAGTGAATTTTACTGCAGACCAAAGTCAGTCAGTATGTTGTGCCATGACAGGCATTGTACAGTACAAGGTTATTGAGAGATTGGAATAGTCTGGGTGCAGAGAGGGCAGCTTCCAATCAACTGCTCTTGTTTGCTACAGTTGAAACAAGGGGTGGCTGTTGTAAAGCGGGTGGTCAAGGCGAATAATTAAGTGGGGAGTGTGATACTCCTCGTGGCATTTAGAATCTTGGTGTAAACCCCCTGTTGATCCACTTCCTTTGAAGCCATGTTGTTTCATCCACTCATTGCAATTAAACAAAACACAACAATAAAGTCAGCTACTCAGTGGGAGTATTGATTAATTTAAAACTGTACTCAGGTCACATTGTAAACATGGCAGAATGACCAGGTTCTGGGATGTGGAGTTTGCTGATGGGGTGACCTGGCATCTGGGGCATACGTTTTATGATATAACATGTTTTAAACCATTCCAAAGCCTAAAAAAGGCTGTGATTTATAGATACATGGTTAAACCTAATAATAGGATATATTTAATTTTTTCCAGGATATCAGAAAATGTGGTAACCTCTTTTACAAGGTTAAGAATTTAGGTTCAGACAACATGTTTGGTTATAGCCACACATACCATTCTTCCAAATCCACTGTCAAACTGTAAAGAAAAACATACATCTTTTGTGCTAGTATCTGTCTCTATAATGCCTGTGGTCAGAAGAAATAAGAGACGCACACGTGTAAGAATACAGAAGCTTAAAATGCTCTGCACAACAGATTGGATCATGAACCTATAGTGTCCCCAGTCTTGATGTACACTAGATATATTGTCTTGGTGTTCTTATTCTCTCCTTAGGAAAGAAAGATTTTTAGTGTGATTATATAGAAAGCATTGTTTTATAGGCAAACATTAAGCTACATGAGGTAAACGTCATTTTTTGTATACTATTATTTTTGAAAAAAAATATTGTTTGTTTAAGAAATATTATGTATGTGCTTATATTACGCAATATACCAGTGATTCTGAAAGACACTATTGTCCTTTTTTTTCTTGCTGTCACAGAAATATTGCTGAAGCTCTTTTGAAGCAAAGCTAAACTGGGTCACCTAGATTATCTGACAATGTTTTTAGATTTTTGATAAGTACAGACTTTAAATGCTGGCACCTAAATTCATTTAACACTTAACATGTACTTGTACCTCTATCTTATCTTCTGAAAGTCATGCTATCAGAATCATTGATACCTGTTGCACTACTTTTATAGGATTACCATGCCACAGTGACATTCCTGTTTCATTTGTCCCAATGAGTTCAGTTTTCATAACAGATTGAATTAGCTTTAGGGCTTTACTTCATATTAACACGAATATAGTTTCAAAAAGTTTTTAGTGTGATTTAACCAGCTATTTTACCTTTATAAAATATGAATTGTGTTACTTATAATAGAAATAGCACTGTCCATTGTGTCAACACCTATTATGGAACATACATTTTATGGTGTATAAATTAATTACCCAATGATTAGCAAATTAATTTTTTATATAAATAACAATTATATTTTTTACTTAGCATTAGTAGAGTTAGTAGACTAAATTTTGTTTATTTTATTAAATGTAGATTTAACATGCACTGATTGTCTCTATTTGGTTCCTTTACAGATATTCCGGAGAGCTGATAAAGATGGTGAGTATATATTTAGCCATGAATATTGTTGTTGAATCAGTTTAACTGTCTAATGTTACTGTCTAATAAATCTAATAAATTAATTATTCATTATTAACTAAAAAAACAGCCATGTTCTTCCAAGTATTAAGATTGAGAAATATTTTATGCTAATGACATTTGTGCCATTACTATAACAATAAAAATACTATTACTTGCAAGCTCTAAAATATACTTGCAGCATATTTGTAAATACATTTTTAGCCTACTTGGTTCATAGCTGTCTGTTTCCTCATTGTGTTCCTCAAATTTCTTTAGTATAAGCTTCTTCAGTTGCTTCAGACTCGATGTTTGACTGGACTGGACCAGACGGAGTCATGACTTCACACATAGTAGTAAAGGGAAAAGAAAAACTAAATAACCAGCATGACAAAATTATGTCAGTTATAGGTTCTAGATTTAGGTTTTCATTACTTTTCGATTGATCATCCAGCCATTATAACAGGTGGGAGATTCAGGTCTGTTCCAGACATTTGTTTTGAATCAAAATAGTTGCATCAATGTGTAATTGCTTATTCATTTAATTTGTTTAAAAGCCTACGTTACATGAAATTATGAATACATAATCTAGCATAACATTAACATACATCTTTAAATAGTTTTATCTCAAACTCCTAATGTACAATAAAAATATAGTACATATTAAGATAGGATAATTATTAGATGTATTTTGACCCCATAGTTTTTCACTGTCCCTTTGACAGTGGGCAAGCATTGCACTTACAGTTGTGTCCCCTCTTCAGTATTGCGCCTGCTTAAATGGAGCTCTAGAATAGAGAACTGGGTACTAATGAAAAGGTAATTCTTCCTCTGTTAAAACACTTACAGAAAAAAATGTGGTGCCATCCTTTAGATTGTATCTATAGTGTCTGAAAAAATGCAGTAATTTACAATACTGTACAAACTTTCTGTTTATTTGGTTCATTTGTGACTATCACTCAATTATCCTGTTTAAGCATTTGCAATAGCTAAATCCCTGTTTTTGTACTTAAGTGCATGTTTTAGTCTCTCTCTTTCTACCTCTCTTTCTTACAAACACACACACACACACACATTTGTTTTTCTTTCACAGGCTTTCTTTGGCAGCAAATTACTGTTTACATTCATTTCCAGTTACAAGTAAACAGGTTGACAGTGGCCTCGCTTTCAATGTAAATATAATATGGCTCCCCTTCCATAACTTTTCCATAAAAAATAAGGCTTTGCATTTTTATACAGACAGGCTGTTGATAACAGAAAACATCAGCTGTTTTGGATGAAACACCACAGGATAATGAGAGCCCTGGCATGTGGTTATGTGTTTCTTCAGCTAAGCCTCATTCATTCTTTATGATGTTTAGAATTGTAGTCAGGAAGTACACTACAAGGCAGAACGCAAATCTTGTGATACATGTTAAGATCTGCTTAGATAAGCTACTGGTTAGTTGTACTTACAAATCTTGCAGTAAAACTTTAGAATAATGGTCCATTGTTAACAAGTAACCTTACAGGAAGTGATAGCTAGTACTACATTAACACTTGAGCAAGATTGAGTAAACAATAGCTAATTTAGAACAAAAGATTCTTATTGGTTATTTAATAATTACAAAACAAAAATTATGAGACTTACTTGCGGACTATGATCAATTAATTAAAAATAACCAATTAATTAATAATCACATCAGTACCCCCCACACACACACCAAGTCGGCTACAAATTGAAATTGTGACTCTTACCAATGAATAAACGGATATATGTTTTCTGTTTATTTCAAAACTAATAATAACAATCATTGTTTAAAATGTAAATAATTAAGAGGTGATGCTGAAGAGCTCATAACTGGATTAGTTCCATTCAGTTTAATTAATGAAGGATCAAACAAAAATGAACATTAAATAATGAGGTTCTCTTGTCAAAAACAATTTGCATTCTTAACAAAGACGTTGACTGCATTTATATTGCGTTAAGCACAAAACCACATCTTCCAGATTACAATGTCTGGTAGAATATCAAATCCAAATTATATACTCCCACTTGGTTTGTGAAGCATGGCTTTGCTGCCTTGACACATGTCTTAAAAAAGCCCCAAATTTTTAAATAAAAACATAACTGTTATTTTTTAATGAAATCATTAAAAACCATTTAATTGTAGGCCTACCCACATGTATGTGCAGTGCAGTTTATTCAATAAACATGCGCACAAACTGGCATGGATACCCAATGCACTGCTCACTGCAGTTCTTTGTACAGCTGTGTACAGGGTTATGTATTATTTAACCTATTTAGTGCTGTCATTCGACTCTTTCTGCTCTAACCAGAGGCCTTGGCTGTGGTGCCTCTGTGTAAGTGCTATGGACAGACATTTTAAAGCACAATTCTTCTGGAAACAAGTCAGAGCTCCAACAAATGCGTTTAGGTTTCTGTGCAATTACAAAAATACAAGTTGTTGGATTTCTTTTTTTGCAATTTAATATTTTTAAGCTTTACAAAATTTTTAGGTTGTAAAAAGGAGTAAAATATGGATGTGTACATATTACAAACCTGTGGTGGTTTGTGAGGGAACCCCTCCTGGTCGATTTCAGACATCTGGGCGCGGGTGTCAGATTGTGTCCCTGCCCTAAGAAAGAAGGTCCTTCCTCAGGAGGATTCGCCAGCAGGGTACTGATGCCATAAGCACAAGTTCCGAGAATCAGGTCCTGTTGTGCCAGTAAGGGGCCACCAACAGAAGCTGTTTTCTCTCCTTTGACTTTCCACAGATTTTGTGCAATGAGGCTCACTGGGACATATACTTGAGTAACCTCCAGGGCCAGCTGTGTGCCAGTGCACAACACAACCACAATAGGTCGATTCCGATGAGGTAAACAGGTCAGCCTGTGGCCAAACTGACTCCAGATCAACTGGACCGCTACACAAGAAAGCTTGGCATGAGAGGAGGTCTGCTACACGATTAAAGCTGTCTGGGATATGAGTGGCATGCACAGACTTGAGTTTGTGCTGGTCCACAGTAGTAGGTGGCGGGCAATGGGAGGGTATGCCACCTTGGTGGTTAATGTACACCATGTCGTTGTGCTGTTCGAGTGGATCAAAGGTACAAAGGTATGAACGTTTTCAAGACCAGAAGGCCTGTCAGCAACTCTAGGCAGTTGATTTGTTATTGAGGACCCGTCCAGATGATATTTTCCCAGTTGAACTGAATTCGTAATTGGGCTAGGTGATTAAGAACCATGTGCCTGTGGGTGGACCTTGTACTGATATGCCTGTACCTTGAAGGCAAACCGCAGGAATGGCCTGTGCCTTGGAAGGATAGTGACATAAAACCACGTGTAGGTTGATTGCCACAAATATGTCAATATGTGCTTGAGGGTCAACATTCTGAATGGGAGCTTGTGAAGGGCCTGGCATACCTTGGGGGTTTGCTGTGGCTGGGTGATGCTGACCTAAAAAGACATTTAGTTTGGTGTGCTCTTAACTTTTGAAGTGATAGTGAACACCATGGTGAGCTTAAAAGGGCCGTATGAGGTCTTCAAAAAAAAGATTATAGCAGCTTATGAGTCTGGAAAGGGATTTACAAAGATCGTAAAAGATTTTCCACTGCCCGCAAAATAGTCTACAAGTGGAGGACATTCAAAATTGGGGATGCTTTGCTGCAACACAACCTGGCCAGTTTACCATCATAGAATACACGTGAATTCTACCGTGTATCAAAGGGGTTTTGAGGAACATTTGAGACCATCTGTAAAAAAGTTAAAGATGAAGCTGAACTGGGCTCTGCAACATGACAATGACCACTAAGTAAATCCACCCAGGAAATGGAGAGTCTTGGAATGGCAGAGTCAAAGTTTAGATCTGAATCCCATTGAGATGCTGTGGGGCAACTTGAAATCCCTTAAGCATCTTACAACTGAAAGAATTCTGCATTGTGGAGTGGGGCAAACTTTTCTCTGACCGATGTCTGAGACTGGTAGATGGCTACAAGAAGCGTCTCATTGAAGTTATTTTAGCTTAACTTAATTCTTGGTGAGTGTCCCAACTTAATCTTTAGTGAGTATACAGTGTTATTTGTTGTTGTTTACCTGCAATTAAGTCACTTTCTTTTCCAGAGAAAAATTAAAACAAGATAAGCCATTGATATGTTAACGTTTCCTAATTAAGAAGTAGATGTTTAATAGGGTGTCCTAATTTTTTTTTACATGACTGTAAGTATGTTCTCATATTGTTGGTCTTTTCAGCTTGTTTTGCCACAGCTTTTATTTTGTATCTATAGTCACCTAAGAATGTCTGATTTTTCATGATCTATTTACTGCAGCTTGCATTGCTGTGATTTGTGCTTTAGTAGAATAGTGCTGATATTGCATTACTTATGCCGTATGGAAAGGTTTTAAAAAATAGAGCACTCAATACTTTTATAATGTGGTCATCAGTAAAGATTTTTATAATGTTAAAATTTTAGAATGATAGCTTGTCTTCCTTAAAAGCACAAAAAATTAATGACACAGTGGCATTTAAATATTAGTTCTAGCATCACTTTTATGACAATGTTTTATATTGATGTGACCAAAGCATCTAGAAGATGTACAATCTCATTGAATGGAGACTGTATGTGTAATCTTTTACCTTTCTTGTCTTTCTTGTTTGTTACAAATTAGTCCCCTTTTACTAACTCACAAGGAGCACTATAGTCTTGTGATTACCTGTGTAAAGTGTACAACTTTTGTACATTGATAATTTTGTTATTTACCTCATCGAAAGTATGTTAAATCCATTATTAAGGATACATACAATTTAACATTAAAATTAATTATTTTTTAGTATAACTCAAGAAAACTTTTATAACTTGTTCCTTGCAGTGGCCCTTCAGTAGCAAAACAACTGCATGACCAAAAATGTAAAAAAAATTAATTGTGTGCAGGCAACCATTTCAAAACATATTTTAAATTATTTTGACACCTGCAACTCTAACTAATTAAAACAGCTTTCTTGTTGTAAAGCAAAGGGATTGTGGCATATCCTCAGTTTTTCATGGTACTGCTTCTCTACACCCATCATCAAATTTAGTCATCTACTCTACAGCCTTAGTTCATACATTTTAGGCTTAATTAGAAAAATAAAAGCCTGTGGCTTTGTTAAAGCAGCATGTTAAAAGAGAAAAAAGGAACATTTTTACATAACGTGTATAGAACTTCTCCCAAGAGCACTTCTGTCAAAGCCGAACTGTTTAATACAGATTGACCAAATAAGTTAGCTAATAAGTCTGTCTTCCTTGAATGAATTAACAGTTACAACGGTCTGTGGGAAAGGTAGTTATGTAATTTATGGAAAGATTTCCATTTTTCTTATTAAAATAATCTAATTTAATTTTTATGCATCCATAATCTACATAACATACAAAACAATTTTTTTCATTATACTGACAGCTACTTGTCTGCCAGTGTTGTTTATTGTATTGTATGTAAGGTATCCAAAAATTATTTTTTGAAAGTCTTGATAATACCCTTGATAATAAAACAATGTATTAAAATAATTACAATAGCTACATCTGGTAGCTGTTAAACATTTTCAATATACTTAAACATGAACTATGCCAGGCACAAACACAATACAGTTGCCAAATTATTAGCAATTTCCAAAAAACTGGAAGTGTAGACCAACTAAGAAGTAAATGTCAGTTAGCATCCACTGACTATGGCACTATCAAGTCACACACACTATCAAATGTAGAGATTTTTAAGTGACAACATTAAATATTTGTTAAAGGAAAAGAGACTCTTACATTGGCATTTTGACACTTTTTAAATTCACAGAAAATGTGCAAGTCCTAGATGAGACCTTTTTTTCCAAAGCAAGAGGCGAGAATCATGTTCATGATTTAACCCTTATTCAATGTTAAACAAACTTTATTCTAATTTACTACACAATTTTAAACATGCAACACTAAATGGCAGTCTTGCTGTACGCTGTTGTATTGGGAATATCTGGCACTGCTAAAAGTCTAAAGCTTTAGACTATGAGCAATATACCACCAGTCCTATTATTGTTCCTTAGAGAGACCACTTATTGTTGGATAAACTGCCAAAAGCTCTGCAAGCACCATCAGCTCTGGCATTCCTCACAGAAGAACATAGTGTAGGAGGTGTCTGGCTTCCTTCTTAACATGATGATATTAATACTTTTATAATATGTAGCTTCCAGGATTAATTATTGTAGCACTTTATTTGTAAATGCATAAATGTGTTGTCAACAATGTGACAAACTATAAAGCAATATAAAAATTGTCATCATTTATTTATAGCTAAATCTCACAAAAAACTAAATTGCCAAAATAATTCCATATCCCTTCATGACTGGATTAAAAGTAAGCACAGGCAACAAAAAAGCTTGTTGCTATGTGCTATTAGCCACTCATAGCGCTCATAGATTGGAAGTTTTAAAATAGCCTTTGTTAATGAATCCAGTTTGGGTGTAGAAATTAGTTTCAATTATTTTTCTTTTGTCTGCAAATGTAGTTCACCAATAATATATGGCATAGCCAAGCTGGCGACTGTGGTTGTCATTTCATACCCCAGAAAATGCAAAGGGCATGCTGTCACTGAATCGTGAAAATTTTATTGGCTGATAAAAAAAAATTATAGTACTTTACTATTTACTGTCCTTTTCAAAATGACATTAGTATTTTCAGGGCAACGTTAGTGTAAAGGTACTCCACTGAGGCGAGATATATTTAGAACCCAGTGTGCAGTTTATTTACAGAATGTGACACAACAAACAAACAAACTAAACTTGGCAGACTTGACTTGACTTGACTTGACTAGACATTAACACCAACACTTGACATTAACACTAGCTTGACCATAAACATGAACACTAACATCAACGAGAACTCACCGCAGTGGTACAGGAAACAACAAACAACAAAAGAAAGGGGAAAGGGGGTATAAATGTACAAGACAAAACGAGGAAACACCTATAAACACTTAGGACCAAACCAACCAGTGACAAGGGGAAGCACATGACAGGAAGACATGAGGAACAAGAAAGTGAACAAACACTAGGCATCTAAGCTAACAAAACAAGACAAGACAAGAAACATCATGAAACAAGAACCTTACATAATGGGCGGCTCCCGACGCCCATACTTTAACTTAAACCCCATCTTAAGGAGGGCGGAGGAACGGAGGTGGTCTAGGGGGTGGAATGGCATGCCAGGCCCATGAAGCCCGAAGAACCCCAGTCCTTGAACCACAGGGAGGCTGTGAAAACCTTCATGGCCTGAATGGTAAACCGGATCATGGCGCTGTTGTGGGGATGGCCCACAATCCGGCTCAGTCGCCGGGACAGTACGTCCTGGTCCTGAGTCACTACTTTTACCCCGCCCCAAAATATTTAGGGGATGTCTTAATGGGCAGGGTCAGAGCAGGATTGGCAAACCTGGCACGATCAGTAGACCATGGAAGGGCCGACGTGGCAGACATAACCATAGTCTCGGGCCTGGCAGGCATAACAACAGTCTCTGGTGTGGTAGACATAATCATAACAGTTTCTGGCATGGTAGACATAACAGTTTCTGGCATGGTAGACATAACAGTTTCTGGCATGGTAGACATAACAGTTTCTGGCATGGTAGACATAACAGTTTCTGGCATGGTAGACATAACAGTTTCTGGCATGGTAGACATAACAGTTTCTGGCATGGTAGACATAACAACAACAACAGTAGTCTTGGGCATGGCAGGTATAACATTATTAGTTTCTGGTGCAGCAGGCATGAAAGGGGGTATAATGGCACCATGGCAGGCATGATAACATCGGTCTCTGGCATGGCAGGCATAACCACAGCAGTCTCTGGCATGGTAGGCATAACAATATCAGCCTCTGGCGCAGCAGGCATGACAGTATCTTCATCGGATGTGGCAGGCTCGGCGTGAGCCTCCTCTGGCTGGGCATCAAGCTCTGGGTCTGGCTGGGGTGCAGCGGCCATCCTGAAGCTTGGCTGGGGCGCGGCAGCCATCGTGAAGCTTGGCTGGGGCGTGGCGGCCATCGTGAAGCTTGGCTGCGTAGCAGCAGTCATCGTGAAGCTTGCCCGCTAAAAACCAGGAAATATCTCCCCCTGGCATCTTAGACTGAAGCCAGTCATTAAGCGAAAAAAGTTTTTGAGTGTTACCTGATCTAATCCAGTGAGGTCACATAGTCCAAAAAATTCCTCCACATAAACCTCTATGAAGGAATTGTCTTGACATACACAAAGCAGACGCTCAACTGCTGGGTTCAATAACATGGTGGTTTGTTCAAAACGAAGAACACCTGTGAACAATTAGGACCAAACCAACCAATGACAAGGACAAGGGAAAGCACATGACAGGAAGACAAGAGGAACAAGGAAGTAAACAAACACTGCTAAGCTAACAAAACAGACAAGACAAGAAACAACGTGAAACAAAAATCTTACAGTTAGCTTGACTCCTTGTGTGCATAGGTTAACCTATCTACTTCTTGAAACTAATATTTCTCTAACAGAGTATGCAAGAGAGCCCCTAAATGTCCAACGAGGGGGAGGGTCTGAGGCAGTGCCACTATATCTTAATGTTGGGTGATAGGATTTTAGTGGAGACACATGGAACAAGTTAAACATTTGATACGATACAGTTAGCTCAATCCGATAGGTCATTAGGTTTTTGTTCAGCAGTATTCTAATTACAGTACACAAAAATATTTGATGTCGAATACAGATTTTAGATTAAATTTATGCAAAAAAAAATAAATAAGGACCTTCGTCTGATCAGTCATAATCCATAGGCTGTGTTTCACCCTGATCAATAGCCTTGTGACACCAAACCCTTAAAGACATACTTTTTGTTATTCACCATAAAGAGAAATGTAGTTCTCTTATGATAAAAAGAAAAGTGTGCACCATATCATTAATGCACATTTTGTAGGTTATTGGTTAGGTAGGTGGAGAACATTTGACAGAGATTGACAGAGCTTATATAAAGATTTGTTCTCTGTAAAGTGTGTGTGTGTGTGGGGGGGGGGTTTATACATCCTGGTGGGGACTTAAACCTGAATACACACAGACTCATAGGGACTTGTGTAATTCAGGTCCCCCATGGGTACAAAAGCTTCTAAATCATACAGAATGAGATCTTTTAAAAAAGCAGAAAGTTTCTGGTTAGGGTTAGGGGGATAAAAAATACAGTTTATAAACCATTACACCTATGGAGAATCCCCACAAGGATAGCTAACCAGACGTGTGTGTGTGTGTGTGTGTGTGTGTGGCCTTTCTTTTTTCACTTTAATTAGAGGGGGTTAGGCTGGTGTTATCCTGTTCTGATCCAACGGATATTATGCAGGTGCTCGCTGGGGTCTCGGTCCAAATGACATTTAGATGACAATTAATTAGATGTCAATGTGCATGTTTATGTGTATCTGTGTCTACACCTATGACCTGCAAGTAAAAAACCTTCTCAATGAATCAGATGTGCTTAAAGTCTACTGTCTTGTCAGGGTTGTACTGCAATAAACTGCTTGTCTAAAACAGCCTGAATTCTGAGCTGTATTTTAGCCACTGCTTATAGTATAGACTAATGCAAATTGCACATGCCCATCTGTGCCCAAGAATGCACACGCAAAATGAATGTAGTGTTTTCTGCCCATATACCAAATGCAGTCAATAAGACCACTCAAGAAAAAATAAGTTTGTCTGTGACAAAGAGCCATTTACTAATGGTATGAATAACATAAATCTCCAAGCCTCAAGACTCGAAAAGAGCAAATTCCCTGTTATTGATTTCCCTTTTTTTTTTTGCTCACACTCTTTTAAGCAATTAACACTGTTTCATTATTATATATTTTTGGGCAATTAATAAAATACATACATACAACTAATAAACTGATATATAAACCAGATCTATGCTTGATCATTAGTCATTTCTTTATTGTCCCTGCCTTCCTTGCCAAAATTTGCACGTACCTTCAGTTACAGCAGCTTTGCCTTATAATTAGGCCTCAATTGCTTTGCCATGGTGTTGCGTACACCTGGTTTTCGCTTAATAGGGGTTTGGCCAATTTTACACATGATAAAGAACAGCATGTCTTTTTTTCCATACTGAAGATTTTTACATGACTTTATAGGCACAAAACAAGGGCTTGTCTTAATGTTTTAAAGTTCAAGGCCTGTTGATTTACAGTCTGACAAACAAAAAAAATGTTACATTTTATAGATTCTAAATATTTCATTAAAAACATGCAATTACATTTAATTACAGATATGCTGCAATGTTTACTGACCTTTCTAATTTTGCTCACAATCCCTGCCATTAATCTTGTCTACCAGGAATTAGCAGACTGCAGTGTCTGACCATTTACATTTACAATTCTGGCATTTGGTAGATGCTCTTATTCAGAGTGTGATTGATGATTTAGGCGGTATATAAGTATACTTATTGAATGTATATATAAATATATATTGTAAAAATTATTTTTGTGTTGACAGACAAGATGCACTACAATGCACAATTCTTTCATTTAAGGGAACTAATATTGTTGAGCATGCAGGAATTGTACACACACACAACATTAAACCCATTTTTATTTATTTGAAAAAATAAAAAATAACTGAGGAAATAATAGACAAGCGAAAGAAGAAAAAGGTTAGGAATGGTGAAAAAGTGATAGCAGAAAACATTCTGAAGAGGGTCAGCTTCTCAGTGCTTGGTTGCCGTAGCAACCAGCCACCATAACCATTTCTCCTGTTATCTTGAAAATGGTCTGAGTTGAAGATGAAAGAGGGAGAAAGGAGACACTTGGCTTGCTACTTTCATTAAGGGGCTTTGAAAATTAAGGCAGCAGTAACTGAAAATTGAATGTTAATTGCCCTTTTTGCTCATGGCAGAATAACTTTGGCCCTGCAGTCTGCTGCCTAGACACAAAGACAAACTCAAAACACACATCCTGTCATTCAATCTACTGGCAGTGTTTTATTCATTTTATTATCACAACAGAAAAACCCACAACTGAAACTAATGAAAGCAAAATGACACTAAAGTGTCTTGTAATAGCTTTTTGTACAGTGGAAGACAACCCATAAATAAGGCTCTGAAATCACCCTCTAGTTAACCTAACCTGATTGTTCATCTGTTTGTCTATGAACAAACACTTCAGTAGCAGCTAAGTCAGAAGGCAAAAACTCAGTTTAGTGACATTGTGTGTTATTAAAGTAGCATTACTAGTGCCATTACAATAAGGGTTTAATGAACCTTCTGCGTGTCAAGCTACCAAAAGGGTCTTAGAAAAGGATATATTTTGTATGTCTTTATTTTTTTCTCTTTGCACAGTTTCATAATTTAAGTGTTAAAAGATGTGAACATTTTTACTCATATTCTAGTGATGTACTTGAATTGATGAGACTGAGTTAATTACAGAAGGGATATAATTAGTGGTAGTGTAATTATAACTGGTTTATCAGTCCTGGCAGGAATTTTTTTGGGCTGTTTCTTCCCATTTCTGGAAAGATTGTGTTGTCTCTTAATCTATTAAATAACCACTTAAAATAACTAACTATAATCACTATAAATGGTCCCTTTAAAGGTGCACCTAAGACAATTTTCGTTTGATCTAAACACGCAAAAGACAATAGATAGAATTTCAGATTTCATTTTTAAATGTGTTAAGCAGCTTTGAATATAGCAGCTTTTTAGGAAATAATGTCTTTTTCAGATGATCAAAAAAAGTATAAAGAGACCACAGGAAGTGTCATTTCTGATCTTCCACAAAAACCTAATATTTGTTAAAAGAAAACAAAACATTAAATACAGATTACATTTGAGAGCATTTTTTTTAAAGATTTTTTTCAGACAGGTTTTTTCGGTTTGTAGCACAGGTGTTATCTGCAAACATTATAATTAGTTTCTTCGGTAAAAGCTTTGTAAAACCATGAGTAAAACCAAAGCTTTTACTGAGGAAACTGATTATAATTTCTGTGTGTTCTTCAAACATATGAACCCCAGAGATTCATCTAAAAATCTTTTAACACTCTACTAAGAAACGTACTTGTTAGTAACTTAAACAGTTACCCAACTTTAAGAAACGTCAAAAAACATTTTAGTAGATTTTAGGAGAGTTTAGTATGACTCAAAATTGTCAAAAGCTAAAGCTACCTTTAAAGCTTTACGAATCTACCCAGCTGATTGGTGTTTCTAATTTAATGCAGAAAATTAGTTAATCATCAATTGTGGCTTTCTAATATAAAAACAAAATCTTTGGCATTTCAGTGTTTTGGAGAACTGATCTGGAAAACATAATATTAAAATTAAAAGACATTAACAATTATTCAAATAAATAATTTTTGCTACTGCACTAAGAAAGTCCAACAGGATCCTAAAGTCAGTCTTTGTAATGCTCAGACATATTTTTAAAAAATGGCGATGGACTGCATTTAAACAGTAAACAAGTCCAGAATATTCTTGAGACCATTGTGAAGACATCCATCCGACATCTTAAGGTGGGTTAAAGTTTGGCTGTGCA
Organism: Bagarius yarrelli; assembly: GCA_005784505.1. Lineage (NCBI taxonomy): Eukaryota > Metazoa > Chordata > Actinopteri > Siluriformes > Sisoridae > Bagarius > Bagarius yarrelli. The sequence goes on from VCAZ01000104.1 coordinate 396,927, forward strand.
GCAAAATAATGGTACTATGCATATCAGCTAATTGACATCTAAATGGCTAAAAACAATAGGGCGTTGCAAGTCAAAGATTTAGTTATGGAATCTTAAGAGCATTTGTATAAACTGACTGAAACTAACTTATTGACTGAAAAATGTAAAAAGTTAAGTATTGTTTTTCAAAATTGTTCTAGATGTTACTGATTTATAGGATGCACTTATTTTTTTTTTAAGTTATTATTTTTTTCACAAGTCAGTGAGGGTAATACAATTGTAATTTATAATAAGACTGTGTATACATTCTCTTTTCCATAATTATGTGTTTAATCTGGACACTATCTCCTGTGGAGCTGCACCTAACTGCACATCAATCTAAATCCAAATATACACATCTGCCTGCCCCAAATAAAAGATTATTCTTCTTGTAGATGACGGAAAGCTTTCCCTGGATGAGTTTCAGGCCTTCTTCTCTGACGGGACCCTGAATGAAGAGGAACTGGAAAATCTTTTCCACACCATTGATTCTGATAACACCAGGTGAATGTCAAGTTCACTAATATGGATGATAAAGCAAAGATTAGGGGTGCATTCCCAACGAGGGGTAAAAAGGATTGAAGCAAACAAAAAAGAAAGAAAATTTGTGAAAAAATGGTCTTGTGTAAGTAGAGAAAAGGAACCTATAGAATTACCTTTCTGTTTTTATTCTCTGCTTCCCTCTTTTCTCTTAGACCACCTCACTGTCTACATTTGCATTGCTCCTCTATTATGTGTTTACTGTATATACAACATTTTTTAACCTTGACAGACACATTGTATGTGTGTGTGTGTCAGTCAGTGTCTCTCTGGTGGCTCCTCTGTGTGCATTGTCTTTAATCACATTTCAGAATAAATTATGTAAAAATGGAGTGTGCTGCTGCCAAGCACATTTTAGAAGACACATTTTAGGAGATAATGCACTACGAGATTCTAAAGTGTAGGGAAAATACTAAGAAAACACAATTGAAAAAAAGAAAAGTAGAAGAATGGGGGCAGTGCAAATTATAAAAAGTAGAAAAAGGAGAGTGAAAAGGAGGGAAAAAACCTTTTCTAGCAGTTTACTGGTGTTTTATTCCACTGGCAGAACAGGCATTGGATTATAGGACATTTTAGACATAAACAATAAGTATAATCAAATGCATTTTAAATAAATACAAATCTGCTATAATGTAATCAAGACTGTTTTTAAGACTAAAACTATCCTAAAAACTAGACTCCTTCTTCTTTTGTCCTGTAACTCATTTTTATGTCTTGTTTATACATCCAAATTTAAAAGTTCTGCTTGTGACTGCTTGACTTTTTTCATTTTTTGCAGTTATTATGCTATAATAAAAAAAAAAGAAAAAAAAAAATTCACCACATTTACACTGAGATAGTTTGGATTAATAAGGATATCTTAAGTGATAAAACTAAACAAGTTCATAATTTATTGAGTTTAGGATTAAACAATAAAGCAAAGAAAAGCAAAGTTTACTTAAAGGAAAACTCAATTCAAATGAGCTTGCACAGTGCTAAAAGTAATGGAGTAAAATATATACATATTTTTATATTTACTCTGGTATGACTACATTTACAGCATTTGGCAGACGCTCAGAGCAACATTTATTTCATTTATACAACTGAGCAATCAGGTTTTAAGACCCAGAAGTGTTAGCTTGGTGAAGCTGGAAATAAAACTTCAGGTTGGTAATCCAACACCTTAACCAGGAGCCACCCCTTTTTTTAATATTTACCCAACAGTGGTAACTCAGTGGCACTGGAAATAGACCCTGAATCTTCCAATTATCAGGCCAACACCTTAACCACTGTGCCACCGCTTCCCCTATTAGTTTAATAAAGTTATTAAATAAAGAAACATAGATTACTTTTATTCCTGACTCACCATGTTCAAAGCTTCAACATTAGTAAAGGTTGGCGGAACAAGTTAATCTTCAAGAGCCTCAAAAAGAAGAGTGTCTCAAGATTCTTTAGAACGGGTTAATGTCAGTATTCATCATGCTCCTGTAAATGTCATGCTTATTTTTTATGCTCCTTTTTAGGTAGTGGTGGTGAGGTGCCTTTTTACTCTTCTATCTTAATAATGCTTCTATTTTAAGTTGAGGGTACTGATGAAAATGGCAGATGGATAGGGGACAGGACAAGTGAATTGCTATCCTTTAAAATCTTTATTGGCTATGGTCTTTATTTTTCTTCCCCATCACCCCCCCCCTTCTTTCTTTCTTTCTCTCTACATTGTTTAAGGTCATCAACGATAGCGTTTGCCACATCTATATTTACCACATTTAGGTTTGCTATAGATTGCTATGAAAACGTATTTAAACTACATAACATAACTGAATAGTGAAATTACACCTGCCAATCATTTCTTCCATTTTTCAGTTTAAAGAATCTAACTAAGGTAATCTGAGCTCTTTCTTTGAATTCAGCAAGTTACAACTATCCAGTGGTAGAAGGATAACTGAAAATATTTACTTAAGTAAAAGTATTGCTACTTCAGAAATCATTCACTTGAGTAGAAGTAGAAATACTGAAAAATAATATGACTTATGACTTAGTAGAAAAAGTTACTGCTTTCATATATAAAGGTTATTTTGCCAAATTGATGTAATTAATAAACCAAAATAGAACTGCTATAATTTAAATGATACCCAACCCTACATAAGTGTTAGACAGTAAAAAATGAACTTTTAGACAACAGAACATTTATAGAAAACAGAAATTTATTGTAAAAAAAAAAAACCTTAAAAAGCAGTTTTTTATAAAATATTTCTTAACTTTTAAATCAAGTAAAAAAATGCTTTTACCTTTACTGTTTCGGAAACCAAATAGCAGAGAAAAATGAGGCCAGGAATGCTTATTGTTGTCATCGTCATTACTGGGTCTGTTGGTTTCCTCTGCAGAAAAATCACAATTTCTTTGGATAAATCTTCTTTGAACTTTCACTGTGGCAAAGTGGCGCCATTTCTTTTTCTTATTATTTTCAAAGCCAAATTCCTTATTGTTATCATGCATCTTACAAATAAATTAAAGTTTTTGTTTTGTACTTTGTACTTTTTGTGAAAATCATATGTAGTAAAGTTGAATAATTAATATTTATTAAACAACTTAAGTAAAAGTAAAAGTACCACAATTTAATCATACAAATCATACAAAAATATAAAAATTCGATTTAAGTACTCCAGTGAACATATTTGTATTTAGTCACTGTCCAACAATGCAACTAGCTCATGAGGTGGGATAAAAATTTGGCAAATATTAGGTGAATCAGCCTGTTTAATTGTGACATAATTTTTTCTCTCAAATTCAGACACACACACACACACACACAGTTTAAAGTTTGTCACCTCTGACACCAGTGTTTGTCCTTTACCTACCAATACTTAGGTACGTCTATTATTAAAAAACTTTTCATATTTAAGTTTAATAAATATCAAACTTAAGTAATATCCTAAACTGTTGTAATTTCTACTGAAGTCATTTTCCAGTAAAATAACTATACTTTTACTTAGATGTTGCTTTTGGGTAATTTATACACTCTGAGATTCTGATTTCAGATAACAATAATTGCATTAAAGATTAGTGCAGGTAAAGGTGTACTAATTGAATTTGAAGATTTACTTCGATCTTTATCTCTGTGATGTATCTGGATGCATGGATTTGACCGTATCTCTTATCCTATTTTCTTCTTGCCCCCTTTATCTATCCTGTTGTTTGCCCCTCATCTTTTTTGTGATCTGTTAGTAATGTTGACACTAAGGAACTTTGTGGTAAGTATTAAAAGAACTTTCTGTATATGGGTGTTTCTTTAAAGGAAGAGAGGGTGCATGTGGATTATTTTGCATGAATAATGTGTTCAGTTTCATCATACATGCCTTCAATTCCATCATGTTCCTAATGTCAATGTTTCTGCTAAAAACCCATCTGCATGGTGGATGAATGGATACAAAAATATAAGTACAACAGTATTTAAGTTGCTTGCTAAAACTCTGCCTATACACTGATTCTCATAGTACATCAAATATTTTATAACCTTTGAACAACATCCTAAAATGTTTCAACAGAATTAAAAATAACTAAATCTAAAATTGTTACTATAGAAAGTTTTATATAATGTATATGTGATCTACTAAGCTCTAACAGATATAAATTGGACTATCCAAAAAAAGAAAAAAATTTGAAAGGGACATGGTACAATAGTCAATGTATTTTGTATCTACTCAACATCAACATGTGTAAACCTTGGAAACATGTCTGGAATTAGTTTATAGGCTGGGTGATAGCACTGCTGGATTGACTATAGTCAATAAAAGGTTTGTAGTAGATGTGTGCATAAGACAACAATTTTTTGTTTGAACTACTATGCAGCAGTATAAAGCAGTTCCTGAAGATGCTATTCAATGCTATGCCTGAATCCAGTACACTGTTATCTTAATAAACATGGCTGAGTGAGAATTATATCTGATTCACCTTTATAAAAGTAAATAGCCCTTAAATGAAAAAGAATAAAATCTTACACAGCAGCTTTAGATACTAAACTGATGGTTTTGACTGAAATTCTTATTGTCGGGTTCTCTCTCAAATTGTGTTTTTCCCTCTTTTTCCTGTTTCCAGACTACTTTGCTAAACACATGGGAGACTATGAGGGTGTGCTTGCATCCCTTGAGACACTCAACCTTTCCATCCTAAAAGCCATGGATTTCACCAAGAAGGTCAGTGAGGCAGGGATCTTAATATTGTATGCAAGTAATTACTGTACCCTACTGTTTGATCTAAAGAAGATTGTTATTCTATCAGGATTTACTTGGTTCCTTTTTTTTTTGGATTAATTATTTTGGTGTTTTATTTACACATCTAAAGTTTTCTAATAAATCTTTGACATTGATAGTTTTAGTGGCAAACAGATATTATTCTAGGAGTTTGTGTGTGCGTGCGTGTGTTTGTGTATGTGTGTGATAGCTTAGTGGTTACGTTGGATAAAAGATCATGGCTTTCACCGAGATGCCACTGTTGGTCCCCCGAGCAGGGCCCTAAATGTTCATCTCAGCTGTACAATTGGGACGTATGTCGTTCTGGTTAAGGGTCTCTGTCAAATGCCATAAATATAAATGTGTGTGCATGTGTGCTCATTTGTGTAGCCACATATGCGATTGCTTGAGTTGCTTCTACTCAGCTAAATATAACACATCATTTCAAAGCTTTACTTAAATATTCTGTTTGGTATTTACCTCTCATTAGTGCAAGCTGGCTTTCAGTCAAATGCCTTGGTGCACTGCTATGCTTTAGCTACTGCGAAACATAAATCAGATGCTGTTTCCTTTTTGTAAGGATATTCAGGACAAAAAAGATATTTATATCTGTTTAATCTTGTTATAGATCTTTGTCCAAGATGCATTCCTGTGTACATGCATGTCTGTCAAAAAGTGTTTATGTGACACTATTTGTACTTTTTATGTTATTAACTTATTTCTTAGTTAGAAAGATATTTTTTACTGAGAAAGATGTATTGTCTCAACTTTAATATAGAATATTTCATTTTCACTGTCAGGGCAAGAAATAATAATAAGCAGACTGCTATTAATATAACATGCATAATAAGCTTATGCAAATAGAAAAGCACTATGAACGTTCTTGATATTGAAACTGTAATGACAGACTAAGTCGAAATAGTGCCTTACTGGGTATTTGTTCAGACAATTTATATTTATATTCATTTAAGATAATCACACTGTATTCTGTTTGCAATAATGATGTTATTCTATCATTGCTTTTAATTCGCTATTTTGATTTGACAGTGTATTTGTTGATTTTTTTTATGCTTTCCTATGATAAAACAGGTGTTTGATGTCTATGCTTATGCTAATTGAATCCAATAACACAAACACAACCCACTTTTCTTCATCTTCAGAATATCACATAACATAATCTTTTTGTTCATGGCCGCAATTCCAACCAAGCTATTCCTTTTTAAACAAATAATTAAAACAACAACATTTTTTATTCTTAAATAACTAAATTCTATGTACAGTTCAAATGAACCTAATACATTATTTAAGTCTCCACATTTAGTCCAAGAGTGTTCAGTCAGTATTTGTTTTATAGCTAAATATACTGTACCTGCCTTTGGGATTGCTGAGGTGACTTGTCAAATGTGACTGTGACTTGTCAAATGAACGCAGTATCCCTTTAAAGTATATTATATTTTACATTTGCAATTATATTTACTTTTATCCTTTAAGTCTGTCTTACTTTTTAGTGCCACCGCTTCTTTTTGGCTGGCAGTAATTATTAATGCAAATGTGATATTTTCATTCTGCTTATAAAATATTCATCATTTGACAAGCTGAGCATTAATTAGTTGGCTTACTGTATTTCTATCTTATTGTTTTATTGTAAATTGCTTTTCTTTACATGAAACGTATGATTAGAAAAATATGATTAAGAGTTTAATTTAGAATGTGTATTTTAGTCCAGTGTTGTTAAGTAGCTATTACATACATACATATTCAGACATACATGAAAGTTTAAAAGCCGTTCAACCTTTATTATTTTCTCAGGTTATTATTTCAATTCTCTGTAAGTCTATTGACCCATTTGTTTAGATATTAAAAATATTATAATTAGGTATTAAATGTACCTTTAACCTTACCAGCTTTCATTATCTGTGTTTTCTGGGTTAAAAGAACACCTGAGCCTGAACTTTAAAATAATAACAACTAAAATATCTCTAAAATAATCCCAGGCAGGATTTAAAATTATGTTTTAAATATGTCAGTTCATACTATAAATTGGGAACATTAATACATGTGCTGAAAAATATATTTTGGTGTAGAAATTTGCTAGTATTAGGACTGAAAAATATTTCAACCTTCTGTCAGCGCAGAACAAGATTAAAAGAGAGAAATAGTCCCGTTTCTTACTATCTACTGTGTTCTATTATTAACGGTGTCAACGACATTCACTCTGTTTACTTGGGAAAACAGGATTACAATCTATACCGTCTCCTCTAGTATGTCAATTTAATTAAAACCAATCAATTTTCATAGTTTAAGTTTTTTACTTGTGACAATACAATCTTATTTATGTTGGGTATATAAAAGCCAGATTAGAACTTAAGTATAGGTGTAACACTCTGTGAAACAAGAGTACTTTATTTGGCAGAGGAAGGTCATTATCTCTGAAAATGTACTTGAGACTAATTTATTCATGAAATCAATTCTATGACTCCAAAACCTTTACTAGCTGTTTTGAAGACTAAGAATTATATTGAGGTGATCTATATCTTATGTTAAACTCGCAGCTCATAATGGCAGTTGAAGCGCTGCCCCATATATGAATCTTATTGTTTGCAAAGTCCTAGTTCACAGCCTCGTTTTAAACTTTGTTAAAGTTATAATTACCACTTTTTAGTAACAAGTATTTTGTTTAATTTGCTTTTTGACACATATAAGTAGAATGTCTATTATATTGTTTTTCTTTTGTTGCATGAATAATGAGGAGGTGTAATCATTTCTGTTTATCTTGAAATAAGAATTACACGAAGTAGTCCTAAGTAGGCAGAAAGCACATTGACCCATTTGCTCTGGGGGAGGACCAGTGACCGGACCAGAAGACAGCTACTCAGGCTGTCATAAAGGGGGGCACTCGCAGACCCTGCACCAAAAGAAGTTTGTGTCCTCTACACATACATTTAGAATCTTATTGTAGAGCTAAACTAAAATTTTTAAAGCGTCTTGGTTACGTACGGTAACCCTCGTTTCCTGATGGAGGGAACGGAGACGTAGTGTGACGACACGTTTTGGAAGCCAGAAATACCTCTGATATATTTTAAAAAGGCCAATGAAATTAGACGAGCAAAACTTGCATAGTCGTTAATGCCTCGTAATTCAAGTATAAATAAATTGGCTGTGATATTGCACTACATTCCAACCCATCCCCAGAGTCTAGGGCACTGCACAAGAAGGTACGGGTTCCATCCGTAGGTTGTAGAACCTAGCGAATGTGTTGGGAGTAGCCCGTCCTGCAGCTCTACATATGTCCAGAAAGGCGCTTATCCTGCCCTGCTTGCAGGAAGGAGAGAACTGATCCGATGCCACATCTCCGTAGGTCTTCCCCACGGAAAGCACACCAGTCGACGAAGATATGCCACTTCAGGTCGTACAGCCGCCTAGTGGAGGGAGCTATGGCCTTAATGATGGTGTTCACCACAGACCGTGACAGATCTCTTAAGTCTTCCTGTGACCACACATGGAGACTACAGAGATCTGGGCGTGGGTGCCATATCGTGCCCCTGCCCTGGGAGAGAAGATACCTCCTCAGAGGAATAGGCAAGGGGGGCGCTACTGCCAACAGAACTAGTTTGGAGAGTCAGGTCTTGCAGCTGCTCCTGGTCCTCCCTGACCTTGCACAGAACCTGTGCCATGAGGCTCACTGGGGGAAAGCTGTGTGCCAGTGCATCCATGTCGAGGGAGACCTCAGACAGGGAATACCACAACTGGCAGTGAATAGAGGCGAACAGATCCACCTGCCCTGGGCCAAAGCGATCCAAATCAGCTGGATCGTCTGTGGGTGGAGCCTCCACTCGCCTTCAAGGGGTTTCTGTCATGAGAACATGTCTGCTACATGAATGAGGTCGTCTGGAACGTGAGTAGAATGCACAGATTTGAGCCTGTGCTGGCCCCACACCAAGAGATGGCGGGCAAGCTGAGACATGCGACAGGATGCAACAGGATACAGAGAAAAGAGATACTCTGCATGGGGGAGAGTTTGCTTTTCTACCAGTTGACCTGGAGCCTTAACCGGGCAAGGTGGTGGAGCACCCTGTCCCTTTGCGCAACCACAACCTCTCGTGAGTGAGCTAGGATCAGCCAGTCATCGAGATAATTGAGGATGCGTATGCCCGCCTCCCAGAGGGGGGCTAAGGCAGCCTCCGCAGGCTTCATGAAGACACACGGGGACAGGGACAGCCCGAAGGGGAAAACCTTGTACTGGTATGCACAACCTTTGAAGGCAAACCGCAGAAAGGGTCTGTGTCTTGGAAGGATTGAAGGATGAAAGTACGTGTCCTTTAGGTCTACAGCCATGAACCAATCCTGGTATCTTACACACGTTAAAATGTGCTTGAGGGTTAGCATCTTGAATGGGAACTTGTGTAGGGCCCGGTTCAGTGTCCCCTCGTGCAGCTCTTGCAATGTCTGAGCCTGGTATACCTGCAGGGTGGCCATGGCGTCTAGGGCGAATGCAGCTTGCCCAGAAGCAGTGTAAGCCTTCGCCACAAGGGCAGAAGAAAATTTACTTTTTTCCTGGAAGGGAGTATAGTGCGACTCCTCCAAGTGGCGGCTGTCTGTGGACACAAGTGCATCGCGATAGCCCGTTCCACCTGAGGGATGTCCTAATACCCACTCGCTGGTCCCCCTCTCGAGGGAGGTGAGAGCCCTGGAGCCAGTGTATCGGGATCTGGCTGAAAACCGCGGTTTCCATGATTTTGGCAGCTCCTCGTGTATCTCCGGGAAAAAAGGATCTGGGGAGGCAGGTGCGGCTTAGAGTCGTGACCAGCACCCAAGATCCAATTATCCAGCCTTGACCTCTAGGGACAGGGTGGAGGACACCACTGCAGCCTGATGGCTTTGGCTGCCCGGGCCAGTAAGGCTGCCATCTCGGCGTTGCGCTCTGACTGACACCCAGCCCTAGGCAGCGCCGGCTCAGCAGAGTTGTCAGCCTCAACACACTTTAGGGCATCTTATCTAGCTCGAGAGATCGACTGGGGAACCCCTCACGTCCCTCCAGTGTCCCAACCGGCAGGCACAAAGCTAAGGAGGAATAGGGTGCACACAGGGACTGGCCCGGCGGTGCTGCCCCATCTCCCTGCTCTCCCTGAGCAAAAACCTCCAGCCGAGCACGCAACGTGGCCATGGGCAGTGCTTTACAAGAGGGGCACGTCCCATGCATGAAAGCATTTTTTGTGTGGGAATAACTCAAACACAAAAAACAGCAATCATGTTGGTCATCGAACGCGATAGACCGACAGCACCAAGAAACACGCGGCCGAGAAGCCATGATAAATCACGTTTATCAGGAAAAAAGAGCATCAAATTTGGCTGTGGATCCACTTAACATAGACAAAGTTCATAATCTTTAAATGAATATTGTATTTATCTGTCTAACAAATCTTGTTTCTCAACTGGGTAGTCTTTGTACATGTTTTCTAAAGTCTTTTTATATGCTTTCTAAAGTCTAATTTGACCTTTCTGTTATTAAGTGTAACCAGTGGTCTGCATCCTGAGGTAAACCCTCTGTATTTACATAAAAATAAAATCATCTATTAATTATAGACTTAGATTAAGATAAGATAGATAATATTAACATTGTGAGAAAAATCCTGCTATCATTTCCTTTGGTTTTCTCAGTTGTTTTCTTTAGGTGTTAATTGTGTGTGTGTGTGTGTGTGTGTGTGTGTATGTGTGTTTGTATGTGTCTTTGTGTGCGTGTTCTTGTTTGTTTGTGCGCATTCTGTTGTGCAGGAGCTTATTTACAGTAGATCCCCTGAAACGTGTTACTGTTCCACTCCATGGTTTAAGTCTGGCAACTCCACTGTTTCAAGCCATATTTCATGTGGCAATTGTCAGTTCATGCTGTGCTAAATTCTGTTTAAGTGATTAGTTCAGCAGGTGTTACTATTTTGATTTGCCTGCCTATAAATGCTACTTCGTACTAAATCATTATCAAATCATTACATTTCTTTTAGGCATACGAAAACGGGTGGCAGAAAATTATTCATGAAGGTTTAGAGAGTAGAAAAGATTGATTTTTAATATTTTTCACTTTTTTTAATTACTTTTCCTATCATATGCAGTAGTGATGTGTTGTTCAGCTATTAGGAAACCTGTTTTGTATACTGAGCATATACAGTTAAAGATAAACCCCTTCCCCCACCCGCAACCTAACTTGCCTAACTAACCTGATTATCTGAGTTAAGCCTTTAAAATGCACTTAAAGCTGAGGAGTAGTATCTTGATTAAATTTTTTTTTTAACAAATATGTATCATCATCATGGCAAAGACAAAAGAAATAAGTTTAGAGAAGATAAGAGGAGGAAGAAGGATATTTTATTAAAGAGTTTTTAAGTGTCAAGGACTGCTGTGAGAAGAGTGATCAAGATGTTTAAAGAGACCCACACAATGGAGAACAAGACTGGCAGAGGCAGAAAGCAAAAGAAGTCAAAAACTTTGTACACAAAACTAGTGAGATAGGTTTCAAAAGACTCAAGAACAACTGCCAAGACACGAGTGAATGCCTTAGCCAAGTCTGGGATTGATGTCTTAACGAAGTTGCTAGAGCCTTGCACAGAAATGGACTGAGAGGTTTCCGAACTAGAAAGTCCCCACTTCTGTCCACTTGGTCCCTCCCCACTGATTTTTAAGCCAAAGGAGCATGGAAAGCCGATATAGCTGCCACATATACCTAGAAGCAGGGACCCTTAGTGCTGAGGGAATGCTCCCATCCAGCATCCCTCAGGACCTAAAAGCGGGCAGGTACCTCTAAAATGCCACAGATTTTTCGGCCTCCTGGAGCCTCTCGACGACAGACTGTACAGTGTCGCCGAAAAGGCCCGACAAGGTAACCGGGACGTCTAGTAAATAGGCCATGTCGCTGTCATTTATTGTCTAATAGCCATACTCTGCTGCCTTAGCTATATTATAGTATCCGCTAGATTTTACCTCTCCGTTTACACACATACACGTGCCCTAAAGATAAAGAGCTTGCCTCTAGTGTTTGTACAGCGTTACTTCCTGTATAATGGCTTTACCGCCCATCACGTAAAGCTCTCTGATTTGCCAGATTACACACGTGCTACAGGTTAAAGGTTATAAAGGGCATTCCCAAAGCGTTGCGACGCAGCTTGAGTTCGTTAAGGAAAACTACAAGTGACTAAAGGCTGTTGTCAAGAAAAATGGGTATTGTATTACAAACACTTCAAGCTCCCTTAATAAATTGTCATGTTTAAAAACGCTCTGTTGAAAAAAATCTTTTTTAAACAGCATTTGGAAATTATTTGAAAAACAATAAAATATTTTATAGGGGGCTAAAAATTCTCTTTTTTGTCTTTAACTGTATTTGGATTAGGCAAGAGAACCTGTGTAAATTGCAAGCATTACTACCAATTTCAGTTATAGCTGCCCTTAACCAGAGCAACTTTCCTAAGCTATTGAGGGTAGAGGGTCTTGCTTTCAGGCCCAACTGTGGCAGCTTGGTAGTGCTGAAGAACAAACCCTGGTCATCCAATTAGCAGTCCAACACTTTAACCACTGCACTTGCACTTTCCCCTCAACTACCCCTTCTTATTTCCCTTCTGCCTTAGTACTCCCCCCAGTTTTTGTTGTGAGGCTTTGCATGCTCGTTTAGTTTGGGTTTTTAGTCTGTATGTTATAAAGGTGATGTGTAAAGCCAATGGGCCTCGCTTAATACCCCAAACTGTCACATGTTTTAAATTGCTTTCAGGAAGCCCTGTGTCTTTCTATCAAATCAAACCAAGTGTTGGTTTTTATTTGGCAAGATACCATTTGGAGCAAAATGTTGTTTCAATGTTTGGAGCACAGCTGTGTGTATGTAGAAAAATAGACTAACAGTTTGTAGCCCGTTGTAAGCTAAGGCTTCACTGTAAATTACTACATGAAAAACTGCAACATTCGTTTAGTAAAAAGTTGTCTTAGTGGGAAGCTGCAAGACTGACTTCATAAGTGGTTCCTCAGAGCATTTCCTTCACTAAATAGTGTCTTATTTTAGAACTGTCTTCATAAAAGGTTCACAGAAGGCAAATTTTTTTGGTTCAATAATTTTAGAAAATCTGCTTTCTTATTGAGCTGCATCCATAGAAATCTGCTTTGGTATAGAGATTTTTCCACTAAGGCATTTAAAAAAACTGCTCCCCATAATTGTTGGATCAATAGCAAACTGAATTTATAGTGAGGTATTTTTATCGACAGATAAAGATTACCACTATGGAAGTCCTGTAGCTTATTTAAAGCAATCATTGTCTTCTTTTTAAATACCTACTTCGTGTATATATTAAATATATAGAAATTATTTGTCATCCAGTTTTTTTTTATATTGACTATGCATTCTGTTAGTTTTTCGAATTGGTAAGTTTTTCCAGGCTGTAAAGAAATATATAGCTGAGTGTCATCAGCATAGCAGTGAAAGCAAACACCATGTTTCCTAATAATATCTTATAAAACATCAATCTTTAAAGCAAAACCGCCCTTTAGAAAAAAAAATAGGAAAAAATAACTGAGTACACAAAAAATACAACATTCAGTTTATTTATTAGTTTAAATCAATAATTATTTAATTATATAATAATCAGATAGATGTTTTATTTTTGGATTTTTTCTTCATATAATTAATATTCCTGATATAATCTTGATTTCTTTTATGTAATATATGGGATATTTCTGTCTGACCTGAAACCTTTACTGAGACCTTGTGGTGTACATAAAAAAGGAAGTTCTCAATGCACTAGCCAGTAATATTACACTGCTTATAATTGTATTATATTTATTATATTAGCTGTTTCATTTTTAAACATAAATATAATATAGATGTAAAACTATTTATATTCTAGTTGCTTCTTTGGGTGTCAAAACATTTTTTAACATAGCTGATATTTTGTTTATTTGCTGCCCTCTCTAGAATTTGTGCAGTTGTCAAGGGCACTACCTGCTGTCTCAATTTAATTCGTTATCTTCATTAATTTTATTCATTACCTTATTTTCATTATTGCATCTAGTGGTCAAAACTGTAAATTGTAGCAAAATTAAACTCTTTTCCTCACATTCATTTTTCCGCCAAACAAGTAGCCGTGTAGTAGTTATTGACAGTGTTGTAAAACTGGGATACAGTAATAGTACTCAGCAGCAATATTTCAGGCACTAACACGCTGTAAACCTTTCCCTGGAAAAGGAACCTCTAGCAAAGTTATTGGGAAAATATTCTGAATAGACATGCCTCTAGCCCACCCAGCCAAGTCTTGGCCGGAGCATAACACTTGGCCGGAGCATAACACATGACACATGACACCAGGCCCGAAGAACAAACATTTACTATTCACTAAAAGCATTCAAATGTCTACTATGCATTTAGTCGTTGCAAGGTCAAGCAGAAAGATGGGATGCACTCTCCTGAGCTTTCGCAGTGGCTGAACTCTCAGGCACTTGCAAGAGTTCAGACTTCAAACTGCTCCCTTATTTTGCTGGCTTTTAAGAGAAGAAGGCTTAGCGACAAAAAAAGGACAGACAAGCGCCATGCTGCGAGCTCCATCTCTGTTCATGCCGTGTCTCTTCTCTGAAGCTAGGCACTTTTTTTTTCTCACCTCTGGCTTGCAGGGGGGATGTAGAAGTCATGGCCGCCTCCCTCTTATGTGGGGCACCTGCTGGAAATAATTCATGAGACCTTGCCAGCTGCTGCTGAGAAGCCTTTGTCTGGGCATCCACACATGGCTTATAGCCTTGGCCTGCTTCTGTGCCGCCATGAAAGACCCACTATCCTTTTGGAGTCACCAAAATAACCGGGGGAATGGGGTGTTCAGGAGCAGTTTACGGTCTACCTGCTTGAGATCTGCTATGGTCAGCCAGAGGTGCCTCCGGAGGACCACCAAGAACACCATGGACTGGCCAAATTGCCCTTGTTTCTCTCTTAGTAGCCATGAGCGTCAGGTTTGTCGTTGTGCATAGCTCTTCGATGGTGTCTGGGGGAGCCGTGTTGTCATCCAGAGCTTAGAGAATCTTGATGCCTGGAGCATTGCCATGACATGAAAAGCAGATGCCTTCTTCCCATTGGTGGCGTACACTCACTTGACCTTATTGGCCAAGTGAACTGTCGCTCTCCACGGTTTAAAATGCAGGCCTCTGCTACCTCCGAGAGTCTTCAAAGAAGACAGGCACAGATGGATGGCAATGGCCTCCTCCACCAGGGACATACGGAGATATCCCTGGGGCCCTGCATCTTCCACATGAGTGAAAGCGAGTGGGTGGCTGAGTGGACTCGTGCCAATTAAGATGCCTTCTCCACCTGCTCATGAAAAGAATGGCACAAAGGCAGCCTGATGGTGACCGCCGTTTCAAGCCCTGCATGCTATGTTGCGTCTAGACCTCAAGACACACAACAACAGTTTCATGCACAGTGTGGGCAGTCAGCGTCCTCCAACACTATTTACACATAAACCACTTCCTGGTGGCTCAGTCAGGCCTGTCTTCCATCGCCTTCTTCAGGAAGTTTGCTCTTTTCATAAGGAAAACAGCTCTTTCATAAAGATGAGTCTGAAAAATTGCCACCCTGCGCCTTATATATTCCTTATAATGGCAGCATGCACTTACTGCTGATTTTCGTATTATAAATGCATTTGCCTGAGCCAATAATCTCTGCAATGTTGAGTGAAGTTTGACAAAGGAACTTAAATGTAGCAGTCTCTTAACTTTAAGGCTTTGTTGTTTTTTATGTTATTCCTCCCCACTACAACTATGCTTATGAGCTGCTGGTGGGCAAGAGGCCAAAATTATTGTTAGAAAACTGCTGATTATTGCCAATCAAAAATGTGCATACCATAAAATAAATTTCTTTTTACTTTAAAACTAGATTTAATTGCTGTACTGTGTTTAAATTAAGCATGTCCATCTATTATCCATCTATCTTAGTCACAGACACAAATGGAAACAGTCTATCTTATTCTCTGACCTCCATTTTCTTTTAGTTCTAGAGATTTAATCCAAGCCTTTAAAGCTTCAGCAGCAGTTTCCAGCATGTAAATGGATGGATCATATATATATATATATATATATATATATATATATATATATATATATATATATATATAGATATATATAATCTGTGGTGTGTCTGTAATGAAAAAAAAAGGTGCACCAATGTTTTAAATAGACATGCAGGCATATCTGAGGTGTCTCATCTATATTAAGACACAAATCCTCTTGGTCCTTAGATGCCACATAGCTGTTCAAACATGAACCGATTAATTGTATCCTAGCAACAGGAGTCAATATGTTTCTTAGCAACACCATTTGGTGATGTGAGAAAACGTTTTTGAAGAAGCCTGCGCAGAAATCAGGCATACAGCAATATTGAGGATGGGCTATTCCATATTATTCCACATACTAATTTAGGCTATTAAGTCACCTTTTAACAAAGGATTTTCAATAATTTTCATTCTTTGATTTAATAATAGTTTTAGTGCTAACCACTCTTTGCTGTTAACTATTTTAATAGTATATCTAAAAAAAGAAAATAATTTTAGTCCCAGATACAAATATATTGGCCATCTCAAATTACAGAACACTTAAGATGTGTTTAAAATCAAGCTAAGATTTCAGGAGGCTCTATAGGACAGGCCTGATGTAATATTTAATAGAATCATCTGCTTATTTTCTTTTATCTTATTTAATTATAATTAAGATTGCATTATCATTTGTCAGAACATTTAATACATTTACCTTTGTATTCAGTTAGTTGATTTACATGTGAAGATTATGGACATATAATGTGTTTCCTTTTTACACAGTGATTAATAATAAACTAGCTGTACCACAAAATATAACTGCTACTTCTGCAATATTTATAACACATGCAATAGTAATGTATAATGGATGAAGCCATTTCTTTAGAAAAGAAAATCTGTCATGTATTTTCTTTTAGCACAGATATCTGTGTAGACTCTATTTATTGTTTACTAATTTTCCCAAATTATAACAAACAAAGAAATTGTGAAGAAGCAGTCAGAGAGGAATCCATTTTACGGTGAATGGCTTTATTAAAGTTGGTAAAGCAGTTCAGATCCAAGAGGAACCGGGCAAACGAATTAAAACCACTAGACTAAAGAATCGTAAGCAAAAACTGAGCAGAGATCATTAATTGAAAAAAGATTCAGAAAACAAGAACAATTGGTATGTCGATAGCTAAACAATACTTTGCGTATGTGAAGCTAGCTTTTATAACTAGCACAACAGGAAGTGACACTGAAGGTACTACCAAAGAGCTAGTACTCCGGTATTGGTGCCCTTTGGTGGTGGGAGGGGGAAATCATTACAGAAATGTTAAAAATATTTTAAAGAAGCATTAGATAGCTTATGTTTTACAGCTTTAATCTTGGGTCTCTCAACAATTTAAGCAAGTGCCCCTGTTAGTGATGTATGACAGCCTTGGACATGCACATATTTAAATTTTTTCACCTGTTTAATAGCTGCCATTTAACATTATGACCGCTCATTGTTTTACTTCTTGCTTATGTATGTGAAACCTTTAAATGAAGTAAAACTCAGTGCAGAACTGCTGACCTGGCATGTCACTAACATTAATTAAGCTGACCCCAACTGTACACACACTGGCTCTTTGTGCAGTGTTTCTTAGGTCATCCTCTATCCTTCCAGTTTGTTCCCCATTTTGTTGTTTTTAACAGCACATTCAGCAGGGTCTGCAAAGCCCTGCATTTTAAGTTGTCAGATGCATCAGTGCATCTTTGCACTTCAGCATTTTTTTATATAGCCATAAAATTAAATAAAAACTGGCAGTAGTTTTTTACTGTCGGATGCTTGGCACTATCTGTCTAGTCGAGTGAGAATGTGAAATGTGATATCCTTCCTGTGGGGATTATTGAATGTCTGATTGCTGATGATTCTGATGGTTTTGTATTTTTTTGTCTATTATTATAAACGGAAATACTTTTCAAATATTATTATTTGTGTATTAAATGTGTTTCCTTTGTAAAGTTAAGATACATCTAAAGACTTATTCTATTTTGTTTATTTTTTTTCTTTTAATAATATTACATTATGTTATCAAGTAAAGTTTTATTTTAATGTTCTGTAACTGTAAGTTGTCAGAAAACTATTCTCCTATCTCTGCTGTTGTCACTGACTGTAAAAAACCTGTAAATCTAATAACTTCGTTTAATTAACAACACAAAATGTTTATCCAGCTAAGAAAGTTTAATATCTTAATTGTGAAGCAGTAAAAATGGCATCTTTTTAATGTTTTATGGTAAAAATAATTCAAAGAAGCCTTTACTTAATTAAGTGTTAAAAAGCTGGAATGTAACCCACTGATAAGCTTGTTGGGACTCAGGCAAGGTCGCATTAGATATGCATACATTTATTAGACTAGCTACAGTGCTGATTCTGCTGCTATTTACTTTTGCTATTCTCTATTTCTCTAATAAATAACCCATTTTTTCAGGTGTACGAAAGAGGAACTAATATTGAGCAGTTTGTGACTCGCTTCCTGTTAAAGGAATCAGCCAATCAAATCCAGTCCTTGCTCACCTCTGTAGAGAGTGCAGTGGATGCTATAGATGAACAGCATTGCCCTCCTGGGTAAGTTGTTACACTTTTATATATGGTAAGTTTAGGTAAAAATGCTGTAACTTTTGTTACAAGCATAAGTAACATCCAGGGCAGAGATAAATTCACAACATGAAATTATCTACCCTATTATTGAGTTTTGCATTATACTTAATCCCAGCAACACTAGCCAATTAGCAAGTAACTAGGTTACATAAGATACAAAAAAAAACAATGACAATGACCAAAAATCAACAAAAAAATAATGGTATACTCACTATGATAAGTGGGGTATGATGTTGTATGTCTATTTGTCTTTCTAGTAATGCTGCAGATAGTCCTAGATCTTTGAATTTATGAAGTGCTCTCCATCTATCAGAGTGAGTACACCATTATTTATGTGGTATACTTCATCTATTATTGTGTGTATACAACATAAATGATGGTATTTTTACTATGATAAATGGAGTATGATGGTATAACTGTTTTCCTAAAAAGTTTTAGATTGTTCAGATAGTGTAGTTAATTCTGAACAATCTAAAGGGGGGTCTAGAATGGCGCCAAGGAGAGAAGCTAGAAGGGTGCTGAGATCAAGAAGGGGTGCTGCGACATGCTGAGATGGGACAGAGCCATGTTTTCAGCCGAGACAGGAGGCAAAGCCACATCCTCATCTGAGACAGGGAACGGAGCCACGTCCTTAGCCGAGACAGGGGCAAAGCCATATCCAAAACAGGGCCATGGGGCAGATTCAGGATCAGCGTCATAGGTGGGCGGGTGCTTTCTATTAGTGTGGATGGTCTGGTTCTCCTCTGCAGGACCCAAGTTAAAAGGAGAGACAGCACCCACAAACACCACAAAATGAGTTCATTCCCTCCAAGAAAAAGGTGCACAGGCTGCTGTCTGTAAAGTTCTTTCAGTGCACAAGGGTAAGGAACTCCCTGATGTGTTCCTCTAATGACCGCTCATTTGGCTCCATGGCGATGTGTTGCACCTTTTTGTAGTAATCAATTTTGGTTTAAATTAATCCACAGAGACAGGAGATAAAATCCTGCTGCATCCACAGTTTGGTTTTGCACTCTGTAACCTTCAGGGTAGAGATGAAAAAGGATGCATGGGGCGAGGAGATAGGATGCAGCAGAATTTTATTGAAGGAAAATGGCAAAAAGGTAAAAAGGAAAACAAGTAGAAATCAAGGAAACAAACAAAAGGAAGTAGCTTAAGCTTTTTTTAAGATATTGTTTTGGGCATTTTTGCCTTTATTGATAGGACAGAGGGATAAAATGGGGAAAATGGAGAGAGACGTGCGGTCGATAAAGGCCAGACCCAGGAATCAAACCTGGGACGCCGGCCAGCTTGCGCATATGGGCGCCTTAACCCACTACAACACAATGTCAGACCTATCTTAAGCTTCTCAATATTAGTGTTAGCACTGGAGCTAATGGAGTACCTACAGAGTTGTTGGAAAACGGCATGAAACCTACATATTTACCAAGACAATAAACATTTACCAGATGATACAAATTGACCAACTTGGAAAACAGGCAATACTTCGACACAATGAGGAAACAGTTAACCATCCAGGAGACCTGGAAGAATGACAGATTTAGTGGATTATTGCACCCTGTCCCCCTTACACGTTTTTTTTCCTTCAGTTTTTCCTTCAGTTTTACATTCTGTTAGCATCAAATTATTTACAATTTATAAAATTATTTATAATACTTGTTAGGAAAGTATCCTGTAATCACATTATTAACTGCAATTCTGGAGATTTGTTTTTTTTCTTGAACTGTCACTGTCGGTGCATTTAATCTAGTAAATCATCCTGTGATAATAATAATAATAATTTCATTTGTCAGTAAATCTCATAGTACCATAATCAAACCAATATTATTTATAACCTCATGCCCAGTCAAATATGTATGAATGTCAATGTTTGTAATATTGCATTTAACTACGCATTCTTGGATGTGCACTTGTGTAAACCACACATATGTTGGTATTAGCATCATTATTAATTTAATTATTTATTATGCTACTTACAGTATTTACATTCATTATGAATAACTCACTTCCTTCTTTAACCTAGAACTTACCACAAGACCAGTCCACGTCTTCCTGAAAGACACTATGAAGCTCCAGTGCCAGACTATCCACCAAATAACAGGGTTACCACAAAGGACACCATGAGGAATCTGAATGTAGCCTCAGGTAGTACAGTTATATTTTACAGATATATGAACAAAATGAAAAACAACTTTATTTCATTCCAAAGCAATCCTCTTTTTTTTCTCAAAACATATCATAAAGAAATTAGGTTAAAGTATTTATTCTTGTTAAATATAATTAATTATATAATAAAGTAATTTGCTAAATATTGACAGTTAATGTGTATGTATGTTAGAATGTAGGTCTAAGATTGATCTAAGTATTTGAACCTATGCCATTATGCCATAATGCCATAATAAATTCTTTAAAGCTGGAGCATTTCCACCATATAAATGTTTGTCAATGGAAGTGGCTCTGGAGTGTCTGACATGCATCACTGCAGTGTTTGGTATTAGCTTAGAGAGTAGCATCTTACCCATTAAACAAGATGACTGTAAATTAAAATGTGCTGCTTAGCTTAGTAACTTTATTCCATATTAATACTATCTTATTTAACTGATCACAAGAAGAGAGAAATTAAGTTGGTGGGATACTTTATAGTTGGTAAGATGCACTGCCTTTACACCATGGCAGTGTTACAGGCTTACCAGGACAACCTGTATGGCGGCAAAATAATGGCAGAAAAAGAACCGAGCGCACTGGCGGTGTTAACATGCGTGGTGAAATGAACTTGTGCGAGGGTTTAAATGAGGTTGCAAGGGTCTAAAATGAGCTTGTGGGCTGTTGTTCCGTCGCATGTAGATCTGTTACCCTCTTGCGAGTTCAAAAGCTGGTGCGCTTGGTTCTTTTTGCCATAAACCTGCCGGGCAGCGTAGATAATAGCAAAGAGGTGGACTGAGACACAGTTTGAGAGCTGCTTCAGGCCGCATACTGGCTAAAGATAGTGTAGTGGCTACAGAATTATGGCTAAGCCTTTTGGACTCTCCCTCCATTCCCACGGCTTCTTTGGCAAAGTGGTAGCCACAAACATGAAGAGGTTTGTGGAGTTGAGGAGCATTACCTGCTAGGCCACTTCCCTGCTTAGCCACAGGTCACCGGTTTGTTTCCTTTATTGACAGACCTGAGTCTGTGGAACTGTCCCCGCAAGGAAAAATGGCAGTAAATCTGTGCTTTTAATGGCATACCCTGCACACACGGCTTTAGTGCTCCTGAGAGTCAAAGTGAGCTCTCTGTTGAGGCGGTGGTAAGGCCCCAGTCTGGACGAAAATTCCTAGATCACCCAACTTACAGAGGACCAGGTTAACAGCGGTGCCTCCCAGGGGGAAATAACTATGGGGTGCACACTGCAGCAGTGACCACAGAAGGCACACAGCTTTTAGCATCAGGTCTCACAACCAAGGTCATGGAAACCATACTCCAATCCAGAGCCTCTAGCATGAGGAAATGGTATTCCCTCAGATGGTGCCTCTCATGGTAAAGACAAAAGCAGCAGAACCCAGCGAACTGCCCAATCAGTACAGTCTTGGAAAGCCTGCAAGAACTCTTCGCAGCAAAGCTACCTCTGTCTTTTCTGAAGATTTATGTGACAGCCTTAGGTGCTTTTCATGCCCCTGAGGGTGGCCGCACAGTAGAGGTCAACCCACTGGTTACTCATTTTCTCCATGGCATGGGCAGGTGGAAACCAGCATGGAAACTTGGATACTTTGTGCATCTCCCTTTGACATGCTGGAGGAGGTGTCAGATAAAATTCGGACCTTGAGGACAGTTTTTCCTCTATTGTTGTCCTCCCTTCACTCTGGATTCATTTCACTTGACTTTGAACAAGGCATTCCCTAATTCCTGACCTGGGCATGTTCCTACAGTGTCCAGTAATGTGAGACCCATAGTAATGCTCGCCCTTTGCCCTACTTTCTTACCAGAATGTGGACCAGGGCAAGCACAGATTTGTCTATAAGACGCAGTGGAGAATGTCAGACCAGTTGTTTGTCTGCTTTGGTGCACCCAGAAATGGGTTTCCAACCACCAAAGAGACTATGAGCAGGTGGGTGGGTGAAACCATTGGAGAACATCTGTGCTGTGGTGGGTTAGTTCCCTCCACACACATCTTTATGGTTTTAAAGCCTGGACCTGGTGGGAGCACCAGGGTACATGGTTCTTCTGCCCTAGTCGTGCATAAAATACACAGACAGTGACTTGGCACTATGACAGCGCTGCTATTCCCATTTTGTTTTGATGCAGCATCGAGTTCTAGAAGGAGAACCTCTCAGGGTTACTAACGTAACCACAGTTCTTTGAGGGAACAAGACGCTGTATCTCGCAGCTTCCTTGTCTACGCACTTCCAAACTGAGTCTCATTCCTTTGGGGAACCTTGGTTATGCTGGTAACCCTGAGACTTCAATGTAAATAGGGATGCACCGATACCATTTTTTTAAAGACAGAGTACGAGCATCAATATTTTTTTCCTGGTTTTCATCCTTCCGATACTTTTTTTGCGATGTAGGATTATTTGTAGTAATGTTTGTACTAATCTTTTGAACTTTCTGCTCCACATTGTTAACCCCTTCTACCCTTTTCTCCCTCTTATTTTCCTCATTTATCAACACTTCAAATTACTCCTTCCATTTTCTCTGTACACTCTCCTCACTTGTGAGCACCTTTCCAGCTCGATCCTTAATAACCCTAACCTGCTGCACATCCTTTCCATCTCGATCCCTCTGCCTTGGTAACCTGTACAAGTCCTTCTCTCCTTCTCTAGTGTCTAACTTCCCTCTGTCGCAAATCCTTATATTCCTGTATACTTTCCGCAGTCTTTTCCATATCCCACTTCTTTTTGGCTAACCTCCGCTGTATACTATCCTGAACTTCCTTATTCCACCACCAAGTCTCCTTATCTTCTTTCCTCCTTCTATATGACACACCTAGCACCTTTCTTCTTGTCTCCCTTATCACTTCCCGCTGTAGTTTGGCATTTATCTAAAAACACTAGATGACCGCCCAGAGCCCAGTATTCTTCCTTTTTCAGCATCCACCACTTGGTTTTCTTCTCTACTTTTGATCTCTTCTTCTTCTTCCAGAACAATCTTCATTCCACACACCACCATTCTATGCTGTCTGGCTACACTTACTCCTACCACAACTTTATAGTCACTAATCTCTTTCAGATCACTTCATCTAAATAATATGTAATCTACCTGTGTGCTTCTTCCTCCGCTCTTATAGGTCACTATATGCTTCTCTCTTCTGGAAAAAGTATTTACCACAGCCATCGCCATCCTGTTAGCAAAGTCTGTCATCTGTCCTTCACTGTTCCTTTCCCTAATTCCAAACCTGCCCAACAATTCCTCATCACCTCTGTTCCCCTCACTAACATGTACATTAAAGTCTGCATCTTTCAATACTCTTTCTCTTCTGGGTATACTCACCATTACCTCATTGAACTCACAGCAGAAACTCTCTTTCTCTTCTAACTCACAACCTACTTGTGGGGAATAACCACTTACAACTTTCACCATCAACCCTTAAATTTCTAACTTCAGACTCATAACCCTGTCTGACACTCTTTTCACCTCCAGTACATTCTTTACAAACTTTTTTATTAATAATTCCTTATTTAATACAACCTGTTTTAATATTCTGGATAGCATTGCAACTTTTAAAACTGTGCACTCAAAACCTAAATCTGCACCCTGGATAAATGACATCACTTGTGCTGCCAGGCTTGAGTGTAGGAGGGCTGAGTGCAAGTGGAAAAAAGACAAATTACATGTGTCTTTTGAAATCGTAAAAAATAGCTGAGAAGACAAAATATCTGTCAGGCATTATTTTAAACAACAGTAGCAGACCTCATGTTCTTTTTAACACTATTAATGCTGCACTAAATCCCCCACGTTCTATATGTCTTGCTGAGTCCACTGAAAGGTGTAAATTATTTTTATATCTTTATAAAATCGCCTTTATATCGCCTCTATCATGTGACCCATCTGACAGTGCTACATGCTCTGCTGTTTTTAACCAGTTTGAGCTTGTTTCACTTTCATTTTTGGAGGAGGTCATTGGCCATATAAAATCTTCATCCTGCCCAAATGATGTTATCCCTGCTTGATTTTTTAAACAGACTATTGGACCAGTGGTTCAAAAAATTGTAAATGCTAGTTTGACTACTGGTATCGTGCCTCAGACTTTTAAGCATGCTGTGGTGCAACCATTAATTAAAAAACCTAACTTGGATCCATCTATTTTATCTCATTTCAGACCGATAACTAAGATTTCATTTATTTCTAAAGTGCTGGAAAAATTGTGTTAATACAGCTCCAGTCCTACCTGGATACACATGGCATTTTTTTAGGTATTTCAGTCTGGTTTTAAAGCTCTCCATAGCACTGAATCTGCTTTCTTAAACGTTTTTAATGATCTCTTAATAACTACAGACTCAGGGAAATTCGCCATCCTTGTGCTTTAAGCTGCATTTTACACTGTGAATCATTCTACTCATATATCGTCATATATAGTGTGGGCATACTGGTTCTGCTCTGGACTGGCTGACACAAGTTTTTCAGTTGATCTTGGTGGCTCTGTATCCTCTTTAGTAGTTTTCACATGTGGGGTCCCACAAGGGTCTATTCTTGGGCCTGTATTATTTTTACTTTACCTACTGCCAATGGGATCCATTATCAGGAACTATAATTTGTCTTTTCACTGTTTTGCAGATGATATCCAAATTTATCTTCCATTGATACAAATAGTGTATCACCATTTTGAAATGTCTGGAATATGTAAAAACATGTCCAAGGTCAATCCGTTTATAATCGGATCCTTGAAAAGGTTATTCACCCTTTTATTTTAAGTCGTCTCGATTACTGTAATGCCATTTATGTTGGTGTTGGCAGAGCTTCCTTGCACGTTTGCAATTAGTTCAAAATGCTGCTGCTTGTTTTTAACAGGAACACTTAAATGGGAACACATAACTCCTGTCTTAGCATCCTTACATTGGCTCCCTGTGCAGTTCAGGGTTAAGTTTAAAGTATTGTTAATAGCCTACAAAGCCCTGAATAATTTAACACCTCAGTATATTTCTGATCTTTTAAAGCCATACTGTCCAGCACGTTCTTTCAGGTCTGGTGATCAGTTTTTACTGACCGTTCCCAAATCAAGATTAAAGAGTCGGGGTGGTCATTTTTTATTGTTAACTGTTTTAAATCTTTATTTTTTTATTTTAACTTCTTTGTTTTCTTTTGTAAAGCACTTTAAATTACCACTGTGTATGAAATGTGCTATATAAATAAACTTGCCTTACCTTGCCTTGCCTAGTGGCAGAACAACCTTTGCAGTGCCATGCGTGGGTTTTTATTAATTTTGAAATTTTCCACACCTCTGAAACTGACGTTCTGTCGCTGCTGTACAGAGACTTTGTGCACTAAAAGTGCACTCTAGTAACACCTCTAGTCTTAGGTATTGGGGTGTTTTATGCATACAAGTACATGTATGTGAGCTCAGTATCTGTATCAATGCATTACTAAATATTAGGGTAAATAACTAAATTATCAGACATGACAGGTGTGTTTACCAGGAACTGAGATAGCACTTTCCCCACAGTTACCTCTGGCATCTCGTTTACTTCTATGACTAATGCACTTTTTTTCTTTTGTTCTTTTCTTTATAAAAATGTATCTGATAACCAAAGCATGATAAATAGATGTCAATTAGTTTTTTTAATAATTGCGTGGTCTTATTAATGTTGTTTGTTTAGGTAAAATTTATGGCAAATCCCAAGAACAATAACAAAGTATTTTTACGGAGTTATACTGATTACATATGTCCACCCAATCAGAAAGAGATAAGTAACTGTTAATTTGTTTTGGGAGATAGTGTAGCCAGACAGCATCGTATGGTGGTGTGTTGAAGGACTATGATGGTCCTCACCCAAATGAGGATGGGTTCCCTGTTGAGTCTGGTTCCTCTCAAGGTTTCTTCCTATCTCATCTCAGGGAGTTTTTCCTTGTCACCGTCGCCCCCGGCTTGCTCATCAGGGACAAACTTATTTCTTAATTCTGTCTCATAATTTCTTCAATTGTAAAGCTACTTTGTGACAATCACCAATGTAAAAAGCGCCAAACAAATAAAACTGAACAGTGATGCAAAACTGAAACTGATGGTCTTGAAGAAGGAGAAATCAAAGATTAAGAAGAAAATTATGGTTTGTGGAATATGAAGAATTCAGACAGAAGTTAGGACATGCTCTGGGTGGTCAGGTAGTGCTTTCAGATTACACAAAATGTTATCCAGAAGACAGAAAAAAGTCAAAAAGTATTAAGACTTATTAAACCATACGTACACAAATCTATAAGCAATGTTCCTTTTTTATAAATCACAGATCACCTGCAAGTGTGCATAGGTAAATCAGCCTCATATACCATTATGCATGCCTATTTTTAACTATACATAGTCAATGCAAAGTAAGAAAAAATACACTCATATATTTGAAGGTGGAGGCCCAGAAAGCAACATTATTTGGTGGCCACAGCAGTGTTAATGGTTCTGTCAAATGTGTCAGTAGGTTATAACTATAATTTGGTTATAACTAAACTTGGTTGAACTAGCCGCACTTATAAGGCGTGGCTTTTACATACATAGTGGTAAAAGCAATGAATGTTGAAGTATTCTAAGAGGTCTGAAATTGTACAGTATTAATAAAAAAAGTCAAACACTTTTCATAATCCTTCACATTAATTTGGAGAATTTAATTAAAGGTTATACAGACAAATAAAAACAAATTACATATCACTGTAGAATCACAATAAATGTAAGGTATTGGGCATTTCGTATCCTGTATTCGATCCTCTCGTGCCATCATCCCCTGCTGCACTCCCGTAATTGATGGTAAGACAGAGCTAAATATATATTAATAAATATTTTGAATAAATTTAAGTTTTTTTCACAAGAGTGTGTTTATAAAACAGTTACCACTCAGTATAAACACACAAAAAACACTGCTGGATTTAATCTTCATGATTACATTTAGTTCATTTAAATTACGTGTGTGAGGCATCAATAATTATAATCATTATTCTGAAATTTACGTTCCACCATCTGACTTTAGTTCACCACCTCACCATCTGTTTCGCCAATTCCTTTTGTCTCCATAATTTACTAACAGGTGCACATTCTCCTGTCAAGTTTGTTTTCAATAGATCACAATCTTTTGCGTGAGAACTGGCGTTTTTATCCCCGTTTTGTGTGTGTGCCATGTTTATAAATAAAACCCCTATAGAAAAGAAATCAATGTCAGTCATAGCAAGACAGAGTACATGTGTGTAAATAAAAGACATGGAAGTGGAACAGTGAGGAACACTATATTTAAAGTGAACTGTAATGGTTTTGGCTTACTTTACCAGTTTTTGTTACCAGTTTAACAGAGATATGATAATTAAGATAAGTTAAGTTCCTTAATTATTTTAAGTAGATAAGATAATTAATTTCTATTAAATTTGGATCATCCACTGCTTGTACATTTAGCTGAAAATACTTTTTAATTTAGCTTTTTTTTACTTTATCTACTGACACTCAATATAGCAGTTATTTTTGTGAAATTGAGATTGAGGCAAACATCTATAAAGGTGATGTGCTTTAATGTGCTTTTCGACAGTAATTTCTTGTGATCTGGTTCAATTACTTACTTCTTTTTTGCAGGGCAACACTGTCACCCTTAATAAGCTAGTAGTCATGGAATGACAGACTTTATTAAATTCTAACGCCAGTGTAGATTTGCCGAAAATCCCCCTGATACAAAAGCTGTAGGTGTTGACTTTAATAGTAGCTGTTCCTGCAGTAGTGTCATCTTCAGAGAATCTTTGTACAATCTGTCATTTTAAAATACCCAGAAAAAAAAATACTCATCTGTTTCTTCTTGCGTTCATTTCAAGGTACCTCCACCTTTTCCTTATCCCCGTCTTTTGCCAGTTTCATTTCACACCCTAACTAGTATATTTTAATCTTTGTTCCTTTCTCTCTCCTCAGTATCATTACAATATGTTAAAGTGATATTAGTTTTATAGTCGTGTCTATCTCTTAGTCTTGCACATTGGTAGATGTGAAAGCTAAATTTAAGCATGTGCTTTTCATTTCTATGTCCTATAAATGTCATACAAAAGCGTTTTAATGTGTTACATCAACTGATTTTAAACCATTTTAGAGGTGGTGAAAATAGTAGTGTTTTAATAATTTTGGCTATGATGATCATAAATATTTCCTGTGGCTTACAACTTTGTAAGAAACCGCCAAACTCTGCTATTAAGAGAGGATGTGAAAGACTGTTTCATGTCACAGGTCAGACATCATGACAAGACTAAACACAGAAACAATACACAAGGTAGTTAAATCGCAGCAGTAACATTTCTTTAGGCAGAGATTTTAAAGTAGACAAGGTTGATAAAATGTGCTGGTCAAGCTCTTTTGAAGAAGTACAAAGAAACCAGCAATTTTATGGACTATAGATGCAGTTGTAAACAAAGAAAGCTTAATGTAACAGATGAAAGACTCTTCATGCTTAATAATCTATCCAAAGAATGCTGGCCAAAAATTTTTCTTTATAAAAACATATTGTAGATGTTAACTCATGCATTAAAACATGGGAATTAAGGTGCAAAAAAATTGCAGCAGGTGTATGGAATAATAATACTGAATTGTGGTGAAGGTTCTTTGTCAAGTTTGGGGCTGCAATTCTGCAAATAAAAAAGTTGGTCAGGATTAATGGTTTCCTCAATGCTGAGAAAAGCAGACAGATTCTTTTCCATCATGCAGCATCACTAGGGAGGTATCTGATTACAGCCAAATTTATTCTGCAGCAGCACAACGACCTCAAACATACAACCAAAGTCATAAAGAACTATCTTCAACATTCAGAAGAACAAAGACTCCTGGATATGATGGTCTGTCCCAGAGCCCTAAAATTAACATCATTGAGTCTTTTTAAGATTACATGAAAAGGTGTTAGGGTGTTAAGGCATTAAGGTGTTTTTAACAACCTATCATCAAAAAGTATGTGTATGTAGGAGTGTACCTAGAAGATTTTTTGCCTGTTTTGAAGGCAATGTTGGTTACACCAGATATCGATTAGATTTGTATTTCTCCTCTGTTTATTTACTGTTTATTTTGTTTTATTTTGAAATGCATTTCTTACAACTGCCTTTGCACAATACTCTTAATCCAACAGCTGAATCACATGGTAAGCCAGTAAAGAAAATTTTAATTATACATTGCTTAATGATAAAGGCTAGAAAATATGGATTACAATTTAAGTTAAGGCTTCTTAGAAACTCATCAATCAAAAATTGTTATACATCTTTAAGAAAGATTATCTGAATTCAAGCCTATCAAGAATTCAGCAAAACAAATATTTTTATTATAAAATATGTCTATTGTCATAATGCACAAAAGCCCACTGCCTGTATTTCTAATGCCTATTGCAAGTAATGAAAGTTACATACAAAAGTCTCCTTGTTATACTGCTTTAATCATTTTACAGAAATACACTGGTGACACATTGTATGCATTCGTTATGTACCTTTCAATTCTTTACACTGGAATGAGTGTTTCTGACATATTCTTTACAGGACCTGTCGAGGTGAGAAAAGAAGGCTTAGAAATGCAGATCAACCGTCTAGCTGAGCTGATTGGACGCCTGGAGAACAAGGTAGCTTATTAATTCAAAGGTCAAATACAGCAAATAGATATCCATATGTTTCATTTCAAACATATACACTGGCCTTTTATATATACAAACCATCTAGTAAAACCAATGTAGTGTTTGCATTTGAGCATGTATGGC
Organism: Bagarius yarrelli; assembly: GCA_005784505.1. Lineage (NCBI taxonomy): Eukaryota > Metazoa > Chordata > Actinopteri > Siluriformes > Sisoridae > Bagarius > Bagarius yarrelli. The sequence goes on from VCAZ01000104.1 coordinate 427,216, forward strand.
ATGCTATCAAAGCAAAGATAACATAAATATTAACCTGTTTATACTGATAATAAAATATCTCAAGTGTCATAAGATGAAGCTTGTGTTTTCAAAGCATATATGCATTTAGTATTGTAGTAATGTGGTACTTAGTTAATCCTGCAGTTGCTGCCATTGCAGATTTTGTTAAATACTGAGAATATGCAAACAATCAATTATGTAATGATATGTTCATGCAAAGCTAATTTTACATACATAGAAACATTTTAAAAGTAAGTTATACTGACTGAGGAGCAGGAATTCATCCGAAGCATTGGCATCAACTTACTCTAAAACACTGCCATACTTCACTAAGCAGAACAATTTAATTGCTATAAAAGCACTACACTACTTTTCTAATTGGAAATATACTCGTTTAAATTCACTTTTGCTTAGATCGTGGGTTTGATTCCCAACAGTACAAGTTGCCACAGATGAGGTCCTGACCAAAGCCTTAGTTAAAACAAGTATGAGATATAAAATAAGATAAATTTAAATTGCCTTGAATCAGTGCACCTGCTAAATGCCAAAGCTGTACATAAGTATTTTGTAATCAAATTATATAGGACATTTCACTAGGTAAAACTGTAACAAATATGACAATTAAATTAGAGGCAACATTTTGAAGAAGAATGAATAATTAGTTGAAATAATTATATGAATTTAGTAATTTTTGTTTGTTTTTAATTAAAAAGAAAAAAAGATTTTTGAACCTGAGGCTATTTGCACTAGAGACTATGGTGTGACTTTAAACTGCTGTTGCAACAGTTGGTCTTTTGCTTGGGTCTTTATCATTGAACATTTAATTAGCTTCAGCAGGAAGAAATTAGTGTTCAATTAATGATGAACTCCAAAAATTATGCTCATATAAACCTCTGGTTTTATTTGACTACTGTATAAACAGTTGTATAATGGAACTTATTTGTAATCAATCTCTCCAGATAAGCAAGGTTTCAGTTTAATTTAACAAAATTATGTAACATTATTTATTACTGACTTTTAGAGTTCTGCAGGAACATTACATTTTCATTATTTATTGTTGTTTTAGTTAATTTAAGTGGCTGTCATCCATATAATGTATGGGTGTTTCCAGGTTCATAAGTTTAGGCTTTAATATCTTTACTTCTCATTTTATTGCAGTTACTAAATGCTATATTAACTGTTCTTATGTTGCTATTTTAAGTACATAAAATAATGTTCTTTTAGATTGCTAATAACTTTAATAAGTCAATCAATAAGAAATTAAGTAGTTAAATCATCAAGCGGGCTGCTACATAAATAAGTACAACAGTATGTCCATTTTCTGTAGTAAAGATTATGTGGTACATAATTGTATACATCCACTCAATTGCAGAAGAAACATCCTGACTAGCTCAGTGTTACCAGTGAATGAGGCAAAAGTGCTTAAAGAGCTCTTGTTATCTGTTTAATGCAATTCCACTGCTTGAGGAAAATTCATTTCCATTACTTCCCACAGTGGGGTTTGTAAAACCTCCATCCTTGAAGCTTTTGTCATTTCCATGCTCTACAGTAGATCTCTGCAGATGTATAGTGTCATTAGCAACATTATGCATACAGTTTTTCTAGTCAAGTGGGGGGTTGCATTATGGGTTAGTCTCTATCTTAAAAAGCTTCATAGCAAGAAAAGTAGAAAATTATTCTTATAACATATACAGACATTATTACATATTATGCTGTGTTCTTATTATCAGAAGATTATTAAGTATTCCGCATGTAAAAGGCGAAGTTTAACCTCTATCTAATTTAATTAAAAGGGGAATGATCTGGCCATCCAGTTTAAGATTAAGCTGTAATTAATACTTATCCTGTATCTCAGTTCTTATATATTTCCTATTCCTTATTTAGCCTAGTATGAAAATCCACATTCTAGCAGTTATTTCTTGCACATAATTTAATGCAATTTAATGAATATAAAACATTTACTTTGACTAGCTTAATATTTATATAGCATCTTAAGTTACTTCTTAATCAGCACTGTAAAATAATAACAGTTTGAAACAATATACAAATTAAAGATTGTTTATTCAAGAGGTTATGAAAGAGACTTTTCAGTTAAACGCCCTTCACTCTTTAATTAACACTTTACGCGTTAACCTATCAGCCATTTCTGTACCCAGACTGAGAAAGCAGGCACTTATGGTTAATTTATGCACTTATCTATTTGACCTCAGGGTCTGTGTGGATAAGTAGCTGCAGCGAAAAAGAAGTAAGAAGTAAAACTGATTTCACGAGCTGTATTTCTGTCTTTATGCCTGTTACAGACAGTCTGGTTTGACCTGCATCAGCGGCTCACTGACACTGATGGTACAGCTAGCGCCGTAAGTACTGGGGCAAGCCTCATGCATATAGAACATGCTACGCATCCATTATGTGGATGTTTTTCCTGGATTTTTCTTAAATGGCTGCATGAGATTTGTCAGCTCCTATTCTTGGTGATAGCATCATGTATACTAGACAGATTTTACATAAATTTATAAAACCAGCATGTCTAAATCATTACTTTTTTATTACATCTCCATTTCTTTAGTCAATGCTCAGATATTTTTCCACATAACCTCAAGCATGAGAGCCATAAGCAGCCCGGTACAACCTTCTAAGTGCTAGGCAAAAATCTGCTTTTGCGGCCTACAAAAAAGCTTTCTATCAATTTTTAATTGTTGTTTTGGCCCAAAAGAGACAATTGCCCCTAACCCTAACCCCAGGAAAGCATATATATACACATTTGTATTATTTAGCTAATAATTGTCAGAAAATCTGTGATTGTTAGAATTTTCTATCAATAACTAAATATTTAAAATGATGTTTAAAAAAAACTATGAAATGAAATATTAAACCCTTATTAAAGTTTAAGCACCAGAATACCCCTTCACTCCAACCACAGAAATAAACACATTCAGTTGTATTACTTCTGTTACATGTGAATATATATTAATGTTTCAAACTTTACACCAAATGTGATCTGTTCATGTGTCTTAAATAGAGATTATATTCTTCTGGGTGTCAGGGTTGCCATGGGGAAGAGCTGGTGGGTCATGGGAGAATGATGCACATTTTCTAATGAGGAACAAATGTAAAATAAGTAGCAGTACAGCTGTACTTTTATCCCCAATTACTACAGCACGGTAATACATGTATAGTGAGCATATATACATCTCTCTAAATTTCTGCAGAGATATGTAGTGCATGGAAGGTTGGGAGAAAAGTCTATTAATTCTTGTTAGTTTTTACCCCTAGTTGTAATAAGACAAAAAATTGTATAAGATAGACAGCTGTGTGTGCAAAGGAAGGAGTGGATATGTGATTATTCATTTGTTCTGGATAAGGGCCTCTAGGATGTTCCCTTATTATTTACATATGCAAGTGTCTGAAACCAAATTAGTTGATTGTTGAATTGGTTGTTACTTCATAATAAGCACAAACTGTTTTGAAGTAAACTGTTGATCTGTAAATGATATTAATCTGAATTTATCTAAAAGGATGTTTTTTTTGTAAAATATAAAATACAGTGCAGTAAAGTACAAGATAACATGATTTAAAAAAGGTTTTGGGTTTCTATTGCACTACATTTTAGGTTCAGGGGCTGCTTAATTATAGCTCTTTAACACATTTGGTGGTTATCCCAATAATTGCAGCATTTCCAGCAGCATTTCATTCATATATTATTTTTATTCATATATTGAATTTATGTTTTTTGATTGTAAAAGGAACGTTTAAGAAATAGTTGTAATTTTTTTCTACTTAGTTAAGGTATGACTATAAATGAATACATTATTCAGAGGGACCGGTAACGTTACATAAAGTATACAGATCCAATTATAGATTGGATTAGGCGGCACAGTGGTTTGTGTGTTTGTTTGTTTGTTTATTTATTTGTTTATCTTTTGTGCCTCCACTAGCTTAACCCACTGCCCTACCTTGCTCCAAAGAAAAACTTTATAAATTATATATATATAACTATATATAATCTGTACAAAATTCATATAGGGAATATTTATAGAGCTGCAACTTAATATGGCCCACGCAGTCCACAGACCACACACACACACAGGGCAGCAAATTTCTCCTTTTTATATTCTTTTTATTTTCCATATCATAATCTTACTTATTATTATTATTATTATTTTTACAGCACCAGCAACATTAATTGAACTCCAAAACTAAAGTAAATCCCCAAAAAATCTTTTGTTATGAAAACACCATTTGGTTGCCTTTTTTTACAGGATCCACATGCTTATTTTTTTATAGCATATTGGTAGGAGTCACATCTTTTTTTAAAAAGCAGTTGAAGCTGCTGCCTTGTAGGGATTCCTGTTGGATCCTAAGCTTGGGAAGATTCTGTGCAAGTTCTCTTCATGTTTGCATGGGTTACCTTTATCTTTTTTTCTCTCCAAGAAAACATTCCAAGAGTTTGACTGGCTACCTTTATAAGCCCATTGGCTTTTAATATAATACACTATATATTATGACCATAACAATTTTAGATATAAGGAGGAGGAAACAGAGGTTTTGTTTAACACTTTCATTAAGCAGTTTTGATCCACACCACAGACACTGCAGGTGATGCTGTATATGTTGTCTGTCCAATTACAATATGCCCAACTGATGTAACTCATGTACTGGTTTCTATTGATAAGCAGGTGTTGTGAACACCCTGAAGTGTGATAGCTCCTCTCTTAATTGGACAGCTTGTCAGTGGCAGTACAGAACCGCATGATAAGAAAATCCAGTCCTACCTTCTGTTCACTGCTGGGTGTGAAAGCTTGTGGGTAAACATTCTGCCTTTTGTGGTTTTTCCGCTATGTATATCTGTAGCCTCAGCAGGTTTTAAGAATCATTTTGCAGTATTCCAAGGCATTTCTGGCATTATTGCTCTCTATGGATGCCTTTTCTAGTCCCACATGCAAGCAGCTACTTCATTGAGGTTATTGATATGAAGGGAAGGATAGGAGGAGAGCAGCAGGAAGAAAAGATTGAGCTTGGCAGAGGTTGGAGGAACAGCAAATGTGAGAGAGAAAGAAATTTAAAACCCTGGTGGCGAATACATAACAGCTTATCTGAAAGCTATCCTGCTCATTTAGGCCTATTACCATGAAGAGGACTGCAGAAAGAGCACATGCAAGCTTATTTCATTAGTCCCCAACCAATTCGCTTTTCTATGCTTGGTCCTTTTAATGGGATCTCAATGTGTAAATATATACAAACAATTATGAGGGGGGAAATGAACCTGAAATTGATAGACCATTCTATGAGTAGGAGAGATAGGTGGAATAGGAAAGAGCAAGAAAAAGAGAGAGGATGGTATTCCCCAGTTTCCATGGAAACTATATGTTCTATACAACTCTTTTACAGTGCCTCCCTGTGTCTTATTGTCAGTCTAGCCCATTTCTTATGCATACGTGGAGCATTTTACTCAAAGCTACATCATACACATTCAAATATGTACACACAGAGACTTTTTCTAGCAATGATGCTTATGTATTCCCATTCTGCAATCAGTTAATAAAAAAAAGCTACAGAGATAAGGCAAAGAAGGTAACGTCGTATTTACTTATTACTATGCTCTGTATTTGGCAGTCTTCTTTGTTTTAACAGACTATTAAGATCTCCTACCGAGCACAGTGATTGTTTATAGTTTTCTTTGTAAGGCGTCTTTACACAGTCCGACAAGCTCACCAGGGATTAGCCAAGCCTTTGATGGCACCTTGCTGTTCAAGAAAACTAACTAATGAAAGACAATCATTTCTGATTGAGCCATTTTTATAATAACTTTATAGTTAAATGTCACAAATTATAAAAATGCTTTGCTTAAGATTGAATTAATTTAACTTTTTGTTAAAAAAGACATGTAGTTATTGTTGCTAAACGTAGGCTGGAATCAGTTGTTTTTTAGGGGGTTATGCATAGTATTGTTTTGCAGTATGTATAGGGTTTTGTTTTTAAAACTAAATTTGTTTTCTGATCAAACTTTGTGGAAAGTAGCCATTGTAATTGTGCAACAAAAAAACAAACACCATATGGTTTCAAGTAACCTCTATTAAAGACTACTTTTCAAAACTATTTATGGATTAATTATTAATTATTTTAGAATCTCATTAATGATTAGTGGAAATGTATCAATGCAGATAACTAACCAGCATACCTACACTTCAGAAATTTCATCTAAACAAGATAATATCTATCATAAATATGGGTATATTTGTTCACATTATTATAAACTGTGGCTGTGTGTCAATAGAGTAGGTGGAGCATAAGGTTAATATTAGCAATTCAACAAATGTTAATCTTCATAATGTATTAATATCTTACCTCTAAAATTCTATTTACATGTAAGTATATGAATGACCAAATATTGTTGCTGTGTAATATTCATAGTCATAGCTCATTAAAGCTTTATAGTGTTATAATTGCATCTAGGTGCCTTAAAAGGAACTAACACAGTTCTAATACATTTATATTCGGACGATATGTTGTTTATGATTCGGGAAAGAGCATTTAACTAAAAAAAACAGTTGCAATTATTGAGAATTTGTTTAACACATGGTTACAGAAACCACTTGCTGTATCATGCCCAGTTGGGTTTTGTTAAAAAAAATGACATCCAAGTGGCATAACCGAAAAATGTATGTCCTCTAATTAAAAGGCCACAAGTTAAATTTCAAATCCAAATGATTGCAATGGCAAGACTGTTCTAGGTGTCTTGTGAAATCCTGATAGTCACAGTTTGTCTTCTTGTTTCAAAAAGTAGAGTAAACAATGAATTGCTCTTTTAATAATTATTTTTGTTAGTATGTGCATTTATAAATTTCCTCTTTTCTCTGAAGAATTGCAAAGGTGTGGATAAAACTTTATTTAAACAAATACTGTCAGCAAATGAGATTCATTTTTAACCTACTTATATGGGATGCCTTATAAAACCTGATTATCAGGGAGCATAGTTATTATTGAAAAGGATTTGAGATGGCATACCTTAGCCAGTCTGTTTATTTATTTCCCACTGATTTGCTCATTATGTGATTTTTATTATCTCTCTTTTTTTTATCTCTGCAGTCCCTTCACCTAATTCGCCAAGAGATGAAGGTATCCCAGAAACAGCTGGGAGAGTTCTGTGAGGCTCTGAAGCACTATCTAAAAAATGTCTCTGCCCAAAGGGACTGTTTCCAGTAAGTGTGTGTAAAAATAATTGTGTGTTGATGATCTGAGCTATTTCTATTTTCTTTATTCTTCTTTTGTAAACAGTCAATGAGCTGGTTCAATTACTGTGTAAATGCATTTTGTTTAAAGAAAATACTTCATGAATCTGGGTTACTGGTAACCAGGGGCAACACTTTTGACAAAAGATATTTTTAGCTTATGAATTAGTAATTAATAAAAGGAAAAACAAATAAGACATTTTGTTTGTACAGTGGTTTGTAAAAATAGTTTGCAGTATAACAAGCAAAGAATGTATTCATTGTGCATATTTATAATATTTTGTAGATTTATGATTTTAAAGATTGTAAATTGGGACCCATTTGCAAGATTATATTAATAATCTTTATATTAACTATATTTATATATAATTATCTTTATATATCTTTATATAATTAATAATCAACAAAGCTCTGAAACCTTTGTTCTGATGTACACTACACAAAATCTATATAATCTACATAATAATCTAGGGATGTTAAATTAAAATGAAAACATGGAAGCCATAGTTATAAAGAAATTATACATTTGGTCACACCTATGTATTTCAAAGAAATATTTTCTGCCGCTCAAAAAACCATGCACACAAAAAAAGCTTTTGCGTTTGAGTAGCTCGTGTGTTGTCTGATAAAAAGCTAGACAATCACAGTATTTTGAGATTTATAAAGTAGCGCAGCACCTTATTAAGAGTTGTAAGCAGGATTGCTGCAGGATTACTGCCTATAATGAAAGCTGTCAATGCACACAAGTCAGATTTATCTAAACATATGACGTAAGGTGCAAGCAATACAAAGAACTACTGCCATCCAGTGGAGTCTTGCATAGTGCTTTGAATTTTGAGTGTCAAAAAAGAATTGCATTTCTAAGTTACCTAGTATATTAAAGACTTTCATAAAATTTTGGCTGAAAAATTAGTTGGGTTTTACTATAAATATTGTTGACGTTTCAGTCTCCCTTTGCGCTTTTGTTCTCTCTCTCTCGCTCTCCAGTGTGACTGCAGTGCGGCTCCCTGACGGCCTCTCTTTCGTTGTGTATGAGTTCTGGGATGGGGAGGAGGAATGGAAAAGGTTTTTCACTTGCTTTTTTTAATCTCTAACATTGTCTGCTCTCTTTTCTATTATCCTATAACACTGTACATAATGATCTAAATCATTTTCAAGCCTAAACAAGCATCTGTGCTCTGCTGTATAGTGTTATGGTATAGTCATTGTTTACTGTACTATACATTAGAGGTTATATTACTTCAGTGTAGTGAGAATAATGGTTCTATCCAGCAGCAACTGCTTCATTAATAATTTACTAAAACGTAGAATTTACCATATGGAATTGAGGCAGTAAAAAGTCAGATAGATAGATAGATAGATAGATAGATAGATAGATAGATAGATAGATAGATAGATAGATAGATAGATAGATAGATAGATATCTGCATGTGTGTTTGTCTGTCTGCCTGTATGTCTTTGTAATTAAATTAAATTACAAATAATCACACAGAATTTTATGTTTACCTCTTCTCTGTATTTTCTCATTGATCAGACACCTACAGAGTGCAGCCTGCAAGGCTTTCCAACATGTGAAAGTGGACACACTGTGCCAGCCCGACGTCATGTCCACCGTGTCTGTGCCAGGTGAAGCTTTTTTTATGACCAGAACCAATGCCTTTTTGTAAGATAAGATAAGATAAGATAATCTTTATTGATCCCACAGTGGGGAAATTAAATTGTTACGGTGGCTCAGATACAGAAACAATTACGTGCAAAGTAGGAAAATAGAAAAATGTGCAATAAAAAAGTGCAAATTGTGAGAAATAAAAAACAATTTACGATAAACATTTTTAAAAAATCTAAAAGTATTTACAGTAGCATCTGTAGTTAGACTGTTGAGTTGTACAGTCTAACAGCGGTGGGTATGAAAGACCTGCGGAACCGCTCCTTCCTACACGGAGGGTGTAACAGTCTGCTACTGAAGGAGCTGCTCATAGCCTCCACGGTCTTATGCAGTGGGTGAGAGGTATTGTCTATGATGGATGTCAGCTTAACCAACATCCTCCTCTCACCCACCTCCTCCACAGAGTCCAGTGGACAGCCCAGGACAGAACTGGCCCTCCTGACCAGTTTGTTGAGTCTCTTTCTGTCCCGGTACGTGCTGCCTGCTCCCCAGCAGACCACAGCGTAGTGGATAGCAGAGGCTACCACAGAGTCATAAAAAGTCCTTAAGAGAGGCCTGCCCACTCCAAAGGAGAGTTCAGAATGTAGTTCAGAATGGTGTGAGAGGTTGTTTGTAAATATTGTACATATAATGTGAATAAATTAGATAGACTCAAAAATATTTAATTCCTAATTTATTAATCCTTAATTTTAAAAAGTGTACACACACTAACAGTTATGCTGTGAAAAGGGGAAGATTTTAGCTGCCTTAAGTCTATTTTTTTCTTAAACAGAAAAAATGCAACACTAACTTGTTAAATTATTTATACAGTGACGGGCAGTGCATTTAGGACCTGGGTCTTCAGTGGGGACTTACCCAACTGATACATTTACATTTACATTTGCAGCATTTAGCAGTACAAGAAGTGCTTTGAGTCACATCAAAAACAGCTCAATACTGATAATAGTTCACAAAAAGGTGAAAAAACAACAACAAAAAACCTGTTGAATAGAGTAAGGGGTTTGTTTGTTTTTTTTGTTTTTTTTTAAATGTCAAGAGCAAGGTATTTAAGAAAAAGATGAGTTTTCAAACGTCTCTTGAAGACAGCTAGTGACTCTGCTGTTCTGACATTGATGGGAAGTTCGTTCCACCATCTTGGTGCCAGAACAGAGAAAAGTCTTGAGGCAGACCTACCTCGTGTCCTAGGGGATGGTGGAACAAGCCGAGCAGTGCTTGTGGATCTGAGAGAGCGTGGTGCAATGCGTGGAGTGATAAGTGTTTGTAGGTAGGAGGGTGCGGCTCCGTTTCTGGCTTTGTAGGCAAGCGTCAGTGTTTTGAATCTGATGTGTGCAGCTACTGGGAGCCAATGGAGAAAGCGCAGCAGTGGAGTGGTGTGTGTGAAAACTTTGGTAGGTTAAAAACAACACGTGCAGCTGCATTCTGAATCATCTGCAGAGGGCGAATTGCACTCAGAGGTAGGCCAGCCAGGAGCGAGTTGCAGTAGTCTAGTTTAGAAATTACAAGAGACTGCACAAGCAACTGGGTGGCCTGAGTGGTTAAGAAAGATCGAACCCTCCAGATGTTATGCAGGATAAACCTGCTGATACACATCTTAATACCACCACTATCATATCACGATTATAGAAGCCATCAATACTATAAAACACACAATTTAACACAGCATGGTATTACAGAGAGAGACATTTCGCATATTGAGGATAAAAACTATGTTTATTAAAGTGCGAAACCCTGTTAAGATAACTGAAAACCTCTACAATTCAAACTGCATCTGTACCACTTAAATCAGCTGGAGCAGTTCAGAATCAATATTAATCTTAATATTAATATAACATGACAAAAACATAAAAAATAAATAAAATATATAATACAAACCAGCTTTAGCAGTTGGCGGCACTGGTCTGGAAGTGGAGAACAAACTCACAGAAACTTTTCCAGGATTGAACAAGCTGGAAGTTATCTTCGGGGTTAGCCGAACCTCTTTTCACGATGTCTAACTTCTGTCTTAAAACGTATTTTTAAGTATGTCTGAGACCAAGTCAATTTCTTCTCCTTTGTCAGCCATTGTGCCTGTATAAATTCTAATTCAAATGTACAGATGTGTTTTGCTAGTCTGTGCTAGGCTGTAAGAATTTACTCTGATCAACCAATCAGAGGTCGGAAAAATGCTGATGTCATCGTGCGCCAGCAAGAGAAATGCTACGGAATAAAGAGAATAAACTATTGAGAATAATTAATACAATTTAATAAAACAAATATTAGAATTTAGGTTGTAAAGGTAGGTCAGCTTCTGATAGTGTTCAGGCCGGCAGAAAAGGCCTTGCTGGCCCTGACTGCACGCCACTGCCTGATAGTAATACTGTAGGCTCTACCAGAGTTCACTTAAAATGCATGAATGCTTAGGTAAATCCAAAACCAATATTTTAAGCGGTGTTCTCTATCAAAATCATAAAAAACAAAAGACAATTTTAGTTGCAGTATGTAATTCATCTATGTTCATCTACATTTTAAAAACAGATTTAATGCAATACTTTTGGAAATGTATGGGAACAAGACAACTGACTATTAGACCTATATTTTTATTTAAACTGTCTCGACAAATTAGAAGCACAGAAGCATAGATGATAATTATTGTATAGATAAATGAATGTCTCTGTATGTTGTAACATTACAATTTCCTTTATTAAAAGGGCAAAACACTGTTCCAGCATGACAATGCCCATGTGCACAAAGCCCCTGAGCTTCACTTAATATGGAACTCAAATTTCCATATTATGGGTTGCTCGCGCCGAAGAACAGGAAGACACGGATATATAGGAATGCAACAGGTTTTATTTAACACTAGAACAAACAAACAGAACTAAAGGAAACCGCTTTAATCTAAAACAAACACAGAGTAGCAGTTAGCAATAGCACGTTAACTTAAGCATCACAGACGTGGACACACGGAACAAGAAAAACGCAACCACATAACCAAAATATATCATGCAGAGCAAAGAACATATGAAGAACCCAGGAATTAATTTATACAAACAGAAACCACTAACATATACGGAACACCAGAAAACACTGATTAAACAAAGATGTGAACCTAAATCAAAACTGAACCCGGAAATCTTTCAAAGCAAAGAAAACACTACTTTTTCCTCCATCTAGCAGTTCAAAAGGGGAAATGCGGCTTGTAACCGTGACAGAACCCCCCCTTTAAGGGCGGCTCCTGAAGCCTTCCTGGCATAGGAAGGTTCTCTGAGGCCTTAGGGCGAGGCCAGAGGGGGAAGCGAGGAGCGTGGTGAGGCCAGAGGGAAAAGCGAGGAGCATGGTGACGTCAAAGGGGAAAGCGAGGAGCACGGTGACGTCAGAGGGGAAAGCAAGGAGCGCGGCGAGGCCAGAGGGGGGAGCGAGAAGCGCGGCGAAGCCAGAGGGGGGAGCGAGGAAAGGCCAGAGGGGGAGCGAGGAAAGAGCCAGAGCAACGACCAACATCCTCAGCCAAGCCAAAGTGACGGCCGACATCCTCAGCCGAGGCGAAGTGACGACCGACGTCCTTAGCTGAGGCGGACTGACGACCGACGTCCTCAGCCGAGGTGGCAACCCAAGCCACTTCCTCTGCTGCGTCCGGAGCTGGAACAAAGACCCCAGCGGCGTCCTGGGCTGGAACGAAGACCCCAGCGGCATCCTGGGCTGGGACAGAATTAGGGGGTGGGAACAGGTCTCGGGCAGAGTCTAGGGGTGGGAGTCAGGGGTCAAGGTCGGGTTTGGGTCAAAATCAGGGTTGGGTCCGGGTCAGTACCAGGGATCAGGCTCAGGGACCTGGACAGAACTAGGAGCCAGAAAGGGGACCTGGACAGGATCAGGAGTCAGAAAGGGGACCTGGACAGGATCAGGAATCAGGAAAGGGACCTGGGAGGAGGTAGGGGTCAGGTCTGGGTCATAAGTCAGGGGCTGGTGAGGAGTGGTACTGGCCTGCGTCTTCTCTGCAAGGCCCAGGGTGAATGGAGACCCATTGCAGACTAGCACCCACTTAACATATGCTGCAAAGTTCTTCCGGGGGGCCCTCTCCTGAGAGTTTACTCTTGGTGGCAGCGTTCAGCCCAACGAAAAAGATGGTGCACAAAAAGCTGTCCGGGAAGGTGGTGAAGCTCACGAGCTCCAGGAACTCACAGGTGTGAGCCTCCAGTGACCTCCCACCTAGCATCATCTTTACAGCTTTGTCGTGATCCATTTTTCCTTAAGACATGACAGGATTAAGAAACGAGCTTTCGCTCAATAAGCGCATTCTAGGAAAAACTAAGGGCGAGAAAAAGCAGGTCAAAAGGGAAATCTGCGGCCCCTGTGTTGTGACCATGACATTTCTCTAGCCTCTGATCACACTTATATGCTTGTAGCACAAATTGCGCAAATTGCCACAAATTCTTACAGTCATGCTCCAATGAAAATGAGTTTATTATAACAGATAATTTATTTAATGTTTGTTGATCACAGACTTTTTACACTATTTGTCAGACATCCATATTCCTTTGATAAAGGTATTAATGTACTTTATTTATAAAACTTATTGACAACTACAATATCCATTGACAACAGCCCAGCTGCTAAGGTTTTTATTAATTTATTATTTCTGTGCACCACCACAATGGAGTTGTTTATTGCATCTACCATTTTCATAATACATAATAAATAACATGAATAAGTCTGAAACTAATAGACATGCCCATGCAATTCCTCCCTTTTTAATGGATAACCAGACTGGAGACAAGAGTTAGTTTAAGAGTTACAGTAGTTAGGACAGTGACTTAGGCTTACATTAGTGAGCAGAGACACGATGGAACTGTAGCTCTGAATGAACCTTCAGTAGAAATTTTAAAAATCCCAGGAATCTTTGGAGTTCTATAATTGATATCGGTGTGAGCCTGCTGGATATTGCCTCTACCCTCCTCTCAACCATAGGTATGCCTTGAGGACTGATGATGTAGTTATGGAACTGAATAGAAGTCTCAAGGAAGGTGCATTTTGTGGCCTTTAAATACAGATAGTGCTCTCTGAGCTTCTCAAGGACCTCACAGACATGTTGGCGATGACATGCATGCTTCTCCCTACTTCAGGATCTCACCAGTGGTTGACAAGATGTAGGGGTCAAGAGAAACAAACCACAGGCAGGCTATAACTATCTCGGCAGTGAAGTTCTCCAGAACCAACAGACATATGTCTTCGACGTGGAGGAGGATGACCTGTAACTTGACCGGACCCACACAGTAACTCCTTCCTTGACCAATTGGGCCTCCAGTGATATACCGAAGGTTGTACTCGGTCGGGTTTATTTTGTTTTTAAACCCAGGTCTGTTGCAAAGACTTCAAGAGTTGCTGGCTGACCTAGAGTCATGCGCTGAAACTCATTCAGACCCTGTAGTGATCTGTACAATACTGGTTAGAGGACATACCATAACAAAACAGTAAAGGCAGAGACCCTGGGTCAGTAGGCACCAGCATTCAGTTAAGGATAGTCGGAAGTAGTCTACTTGCATGGGCTCAGGGGGAGGTTCTGGATAGCTGAGATTCTTTGGCTTGCAGATTAAGATGTAACTTTGTCCCAGTTGGCCTTATAGACATTCCTTTATGCGTTTTGCGAATTGTGTGCTAAATGGTCCCTATGGTGCCATTATATAGTGCGAGATGCAGTAGTAAAGAGAGTTCAAGTCCCTGCCAATAGCTGGTTAACAGAAAGTGCTTGTTCCAACCATTGGAGGCAGTTAATGTGTGAAAACTAAACATGTAATCTTGAATAGAGCTTTTTCTTTTTTGGAGTTGTTTACTTACAGAAGTGTCTCCCTGGGGTTTGCCAAACACTTCCTTGTTTTACAGAGACTTTGAAAGACACAATTGTTGCGGCTGCATCACAAGGGCAAGTGCACATTAAAGAAGGCTGAGCCAGAGTAGAGGAGCAGGTTGACCATAAGACAATGGCAATGTAGAGAGGCACTGAGGAAGATGTGGATGAGGAACTTGTGAGCAGTGGTGTGGCAGTGCTAGCAGATGTCGGCCGGAGTATCTTCCGCAGCGAATCCACAAGATCCTGAAAGGGCTCCGCACCCAATGGGCTCTTGTTGGTATGGTCTGGTCTTCTGGAATAAATAATCAAACTGTAGACAAGAATTAGTTAAACCGAGATGGGTCCATTTATTGACAACACCAACAACAGATAGAATCTCTAATAGAATCTTAGCAGACTTGTACTGGTTACAGGAGACCAGTGAATAATGCAGGAAAAAAGGAGAGGCTGCACAGAGCCAGAAGCTGATGGACTTGGAATGGAGGATGCTGTAACTTGGGACGGGGTCATAGAAAAAAGGCAGGGGCTTGAAAATCTTGGAATTCTGCAGCATGGAGTCAAGATACAGAAATCACTGGTAGTGAGTCTAATTTAAGTGATAGTCACTGTCTGAGACCAAAAAGAGGAGGCCAAACATGTAAAGACATACATAGAAAGCCAAAAATATGTGAGTACTAAGTACTACAGTAGAAAGGTTTTATAACCTTACATACTCATGCTACATAATGGTAAATAATTAATAATTTAAATAACTAATAATTTAAAATACATTGGTAATAATGAATGAAATGATTTTAATGGGGCTTTTTTTATAAATGATTAGTTATATTCTTGTAGAAAATGTGGAATTATAGGTATATGCCACTAAAACACTTAATATAACCAAGTCTGACCACAATGATTCTAATCACTATGATCTCATTTGTTCCAGCCGCCTGGTGCAGCCATAGCAGAGACTGATAAAAACAGCGCCAATGTGGGTCAAGGGTGGAAGACCTAAATGTAAACCTAAATAGCCACGCACCTTCACTTTCTCTTCATATATAACCCTTCTTGAAGCTCTTTATTCTAAGGCTATATCTCTGCTTCCCATTCTCCCTCTCTTTTGTATCTACTGTTTACAAACTGTTGGTTTGACTGCAAAGAATGTGAAACATAGTATTCCTTTCTAAAGCTGCTAAGGTTGCTTTGAAAAATAGGATTTAATATCAATGTATCAACTGTTTATGGCTTTTGGGTGGATCACAAAAAGCTAAAGTATACCTAGTCTCTGGTTATGATAATGGTTACAATAAGAGAAGCATGTTTGGTGAAATGCAAATGCACATATTCCTGGTCCACAGTCTGCTTCTCTGATTAGCTAATGGTTATACTATGTTATGGACATTAACGTCATTGGAACGCCCAATTAATCTGCAGCCAAAAGTATTTAATCTACTTGGGCAAAGTGCATGACCAGAGACCCAGAGCAGCACCATCAAATAAAAGAAAGAATGTTATGTGATGAATGTTTACGGAATAAAGTTTACAGATCTAGACATAATCTAACATGCTAAGAAAAATAGTCTTTAAATATTTTAAGTAAATTGTTTATTGATAGTAAATATATTGGTAGTGAAACATTTATATTGAGTGTAATGAGCTCATAACACTAATACACATAAATCATTTGTGCATTTCATAACTTAATTTAGTGAACAGTACACTGTTTACAAGGAGGTTTACAAAACATGATTTAAAAATGAACTGTTAATCCATATGAATTATATAACAAACACTTCTACCTAAAAATCCCTTACTGATAATTACAGCATGTAAGTTGGATGTATTTGTGAATGGAAATTTGTTAAATTGCTTGTGGGCACCTGTATGATGTAAACCAGTTCAAAGCAAATGTCCTCACTGATGTGGAACACTCCTAGCTATTTTTCCCCCTTAAATCTTGGCTTCACTTTCCTCATCCCTTACACGTGAGTGCATGTTTTAATGAATGTTTAGTATCTGATTTACTGTAGTATTTAGCTATTCTACTTTCAACGGATTTTGTGCATTTCTTAATTTTATATTAGGAAAACTTAAATATAAACACTATAAGAAAACAAGAATAAACATGGACTTTTATGGCATTGTTTGATGAAACACTAATTCTTATACCTGTGTATGTTTCAGTAAAACTTAGCTCTCTCTCTTAAAATAGACTGTAGGGACTTATTGCAGGGATGCAAATATGTTTGTTTTAATTTGTTGAAATAGATTATGTAGTAATGTAATTCAATAGAATTAAAGGTCTAATGTGAATGAAAACCTGTCTCCGTTTAGTCTCTTTACACATTTTACTTGAAATAATCTTCAGAACAAAATAAAAAACTTTTTGAATGAATGGCATGTGTTAAATGTAAGGCAGGGTTAGTCAGCTGTTAAAAAGGGACACCATAAGCTACATAGTAAATAAATTATTTAGATAGAAATGTTATTATAAATCTAAAATATGTGTCATATGAGACATTACCTTATGGGTCTCAAGATGATCTTGGATCAGCATTATGCTCTACAACAAAGCATTGTTGCATTGTTCTACACAAGATGTCTGGTAAATAGATTTTATTGTCACTTATATTGGAGAAACCAAGAGGCTTCTGTTTGGGGTACACTGCAATCAATAATCAACAGAATGAAAGAAATTCATCACTTACTAATTACAGATAATATAAAACCTTGCTATTAAAGGTTGACGAACCATTATATACTATATATATATATGTCAAATTAGTTGAAGTCATACATTTGTAATGTTTAGTTGAAAACAAAAAAGGCTGTTTAGAATGTTGACAGGAATCATTGCTTATTAAAAACCTGCATAATAGCAAAAAACATGCTCTGCCCAAAAATAAATGTGCCACATACAATTGTGCACACTCCCCATGCTATTAAAATCCACCTGCAAAAAAACAAAACAAGTGAGTACAATTGACCTGCTCTTTGCCAAACTGCAATATGTGAAGAAATTGTATTTAACCAGACAAAGACAGTCTTTTATGAGTCTCACCTTAGTCTTGCTGACATTGGCTGAGATTGCATTGCAAATATTAAGCAAAGCCCTGTAAACAAAAAGCATAAAGAGTTTATGTAAAATCTAGAAAATTAAACATAGCATGTGTTCGAAAATTATGAATCTAATACACTATATAACAAATTGACCAGAACTTGATTATTATTTATTCTTTAATAAGGTTGAATAACTGAATTTTCACTTCTGTTTTTCTTCTCAAAATAATCTTAAATGATCTAACACTCCTGAATTAGCTAAAGCATATAAAAATAGCATTATTCAATTAGTCACTACATACAGTATTAAAATTAATGCTTAAATTCTAACCTGGAAAGACAAAGATGAAGAAAGCACTAATGCCACCAATAATGCTGATGACTTTGCTGACGTCTGGAACAAATAGAGCAATAAGAAGAGTGATGCTGATCCATACTGCAGTCAAAGCACCTCTAATGCAGGTCTCATAAGTTTCTCTGTGCTGCAGTAATGGACCCTGAATCACCAACCTGTAAATCATGCAGTGAAAAAAGCTGATTCACCACTGAATAAAAATGAATTAGTACACAAAAATGTCTAAATACCTATTTTGAGTGTTTTAAATAAAGGGTAATTCATTATGTATGCAATAATCTATCCAACATAGCACTTAGAAATACCAGGCGCTGAGAATCAACCATATAGTGGTGACTTGGGCAGCAGGCACATATACGCACTGTAAAACTAAGCTGTGTAGCTTCTGAAAACGGCAGACACAGTACAGAGAAATGAACTGCACCAAACGGGGCAGAAAGAGAATATACGGTAAAATGTCTAAAAGCGGTGTAATAGAAATACAGCGATTACCCGCTCACTGGGGCGCTAGCAAGGGAATCTCTAGCTTGTAAAACCTTACGAAGGTATTCTGCGAAGACTATCCTAAATAAACACGCCTTTAGCCCACGTCCATGAGGGCGCAATAGCACTGGTGGAGCACGCTTTAATGCTAAGAGGGGAGTTCAGACCCAAGTCGGATGAACAGATCTGATTGCATCCACAACCCAGAGGAAAAGTATCTGCTTAGAGACTGCTTGCCCTCTTGTGCCACCACCTTAGCACACGAAAAGCTTATCAGTTTGCTGAAAACTGACTGTGTGGTCAATTTAAGATCCTTATGCTCTGACCAGGCAGATAAAGCTTGGCATGTCAACATCGGGCACTGAAGAAGACTTCATCAGAGCAAAGAGAACCACTGTCTGCACCCTAAAAGAGGGTTGACAAGCACTTGGACGCTATTTCCACAACCCTCCACCTGGCCCTCACACACATGGACAATAAAGACACATACGTACGAATGCTGTTCATAGACTTTAGTTCAGCATTTAACACAATCATCCCTCAGCATCTGATCGAGAAGCTGAGCCTGCTGGGCCTGAACACCTCCATCTACAACTGGATCCTGGACTTTCTGACGGGAAGACCTCAGTCAGTCCGGATTGGAAGCAGCATCTCCAGCACCACCACACTGAGCACTGGGGCCCCGCAGGGCTGCGTACTGAGTCCACTGCTGTTCACTCTGCTGACTCATGACTGTGCAGCAATGCACAGCTCAAATCAAAGTTCGCCGATGACACGACTGTGGTGGGTCTCATCAGCAAGAACGATGAGTCAGCATACAGAGAGGAGGTGATACAGCTTGGTGTAAAGCCAATAACCTGTCTCTGAACATTGACAAGACTAAGGAGATAGTTGTTGACTTCAGGAAAACAAAGAGCGACCACTCTCCGCTGAACTTCGACGGCTCCTCGGTAGAGATCGTCAAGGACGCTAAATTTCTTGGTGTCCACCTGACGGAGAACCTCACCTGGTCACTCAACACCAGCTCCATTAGCAAAAAAGCCCAGCAGCACCTCTACTTCCTGCGAGGACTGAGGAAAGCCCACCTTCCACCTCCCATCCTGACAATGTTCTACAGAGGGACCATACTGAGCAGCTGCATCACGGCCTGGTTCGGGAACTGCACCGTTTCGGATCGCAAGACCCTGCAGACGACAGTGAGAACAGCTGAGAAGATCATCGGAGTCTCTCTTCCCTCTTTAACGGACATCTACACCGCAGGCTGCATCTGCAACGCTAACAGCATTGTGGAGGACCCCACACACCCCTCACACTCACTCTTCACACTCCTGCCCTCTGGGAAAAGATACCGCAGCCAAGCCATCAGGCTGCTCAACACACTGAACTGAACTACCTCAACCCACATATACGCACACACTCTAACATTTTTTGTAAGCACAGTCACTTTACAATACTATAGTCACTTACAATACTATAGTTACCTTACTCACTTTACAATGCTATTTGCACAGTACTGTTGTAATTTGCACATTTCGTTCTACCTCATCTACAATACGTTTGGCGCTATTCCATTATGTCCCGTCCTTTATTGTCTTTTTGTCTTTTTGCACTGTCCTTGTTATGTTTGTATTGTTTATTGCACTTGCACGTCTGTTTCTGCACTGTCTGCACTGACATGCACTTTTTGTCTATCCTGTTTAGTGGTTCTTTGTTGTTTTGTAAATTCTATGTTTTGTGTAGCACCAGGGGGTCCTGGAGAAACGTTATCTCATTTCACTGTGTACCGCATCTGCTATATATGGTTGAAATGACAACAAAGCTCCTTGAACCTTGAATAAAGCTCCTTAATCTTGGACACGTAACAGAGCCTCTGTCTGAGTGTAATGCTGCAGTCACCGGGCCAGAAGAACAAACATTCACGTACAAACAAACACGTGAATGTCTCCCACACGCTTAGTCATCGCTAGAGCGAGTAGAAGCGTAATTTTAGGTGGGAGCTCCCTATCAGCAAATGATGCTAAAGGCTAAAAAGGAGGCTGGGAAAGAACTTTTAGCACCAACTCCAGGTCCCAATGCGGTACTGAGGGCAGACAAGAGAGGAGAAGCCTTAGAGCCCTCTGAGGAATTTAACTACGAGCGTATGCTTGCCGATTGATTGCCCATCTATGGGGAAATAAAGAGTGGAGGGCAGGGAGCAACTATCAATCCTGTGCTAAAGAAAGCTGAGTATATCTGACACAGAGCAGCTGTTTGCGTCAAGGCTGGCTTTGCGACACTATTAGGAGAAGATTTGCAACTTCAAAACATACCTATGTGCGCCTGTTTTATCATTGATATTCTAAAAGGGCGTTTGCAAAGCGCTCAGATCCAAAATCAGACTAAACCCTCTGGTCCGTTTGGGTACTAGGAAATAACGGCTGTTAAATCCTGTCTCCAGTTCGCTTGAGGAAACTCACCCTACAGCTCCTTTATTGAAACTGTGAAACTCCTGTCTCATAACTGAGACGTTTTCAGGTAAAATTAATGACTGTATCACATTGTTGAAATTGGGTGGTCTGCGTCGAAACTGAAGTGCTGGCGCCCTATGATTTAAAAATCTAGCACAACACCCCTGGGATAGGCCTTTAGGCTTCCATAAACTGTTTTAACAGTCTCAGCCTGTTGAGCGCTGAAAGACAGGTGCAGGTGCTGAGCATTTGGAGTCAGCACACGTGCATGTACTCTTTAAACAGCAGCACATGCTTATTGCTCATTTGCATACGGATGGCAATTGGCCCAGTCAAATGCACGAGAGTAAGACAATAGAAGGAAAGTGAAGGTGGGGAATTTTTCCATAGCGGATGCTCCGCAAATGTCAAATAAAGCTCTAAAGAAAACAAGCTTCAGGGCAAGGGTTAAGTTCCAGAGGGATACTCGGGACTGCAACCTTCTCTGCTTCACTGGGACCATTAGTGAGACTGCTCATCAGACACTAACATAGTCAGGTTTGCTGACAACACTGTTGTGATGGGTCTGCTCTCCAACAATTATAAGACAGCCTATCTAGAGAAGATAAGAAACCTGGAGACATGGTGCCAGGCCAAAAATCTGCTTCTGAATGTCAGTAAAACAAATTTGATAGTGGACTTCAGCAGGAAGCAGTAGAGGACCTATCAGCCACTCACGATCAATGATACCAAGGTGTTCACATAAGACAGAACCTATCATGGTCCTGTCACATCAACACCATGGTAAAGAAGGCCTGGCAGTGTCTATTCCACCTTAGACATTTAAAGGGCTTTTAATTGCCACCTCAGGTTCTAAGAAATTTTCTACATCTGCACTATTGAAAGCATCCTAACGGTAAGCATCAAAGCCTGATGTTGGGATGACTTGATCTTCTTGGCCTTGGTTCAGCACCGCTTGCTTTAGGGAGACTTCAGATCAGGGAGTTTAGTGCGGATAGAATGTTCAGCTGATCGCACCACACCTGTCCCGTTTGGTGCTGTTACCAAGGCCAAAATTTTTTTCTTACTAAGTGAGGACACTTACTTAAGTCATTATATATATCACCATATGTTGTACTGTGTATAATTATGTATGTGATGAATAAAATTTAAATTTAAATAAACTGCATAAACTGCAATTTTACACTGACATATCACAAAATCAAGCAAACTGCTTTATATTAGAAGCTTTAAAGGTTTAAAATGACTGCAGATTGTCCACAGATTTGAACCAAGATTCGTTCTGTGACATCATAAAACTCTTTCCGACAATGTCCTTTCAACATGAGTCAAACATGTGCATGCCTATCATAGAAAGTAATTACATTTGTGTCCTTACTGCAAATAGTTTAAAAAACTGTTCTCACAATTTTGCAAGTTCATGCATATCAAGACTTTAAATACTTTTTAAAGGCTACTGCAAAATCAAGAATTTTGACAGCAACAATAATGAAAAATTGTTTGGGGAAATTTTTTTGCATAGCATTTTTATCAATGGACATTGTTACAAGCTGCTTTATAAATAACCTGTTACATGATTTTATTTTAAACCAGTTGTATTGACAAATGTTTAATTCATATAAATAGCTTCTTCCAGTAGCACCATAAGCTACCACTGATGGATCCCTGAGGAAAGCCTTTAACTCTCAACTGCTCAGTTGAATAAATAAGATAAATGTAAGTCACTCTATTTGCCAAACACCAGAAATGTAAATGGTCTGGATCCTCTGCAGAGGACAAATTGCATTCAAAAAACAAAAGCGCAGCAGTATCTAAACCGTCAAATCAGCAACTGTCAAATAAGCCACTAGCAAATGTGATGAAAAGCTGATCTGGCTGCATGTAATTTTTTCGTGACTGTTTCGAAGGCAAGCAGGGCAGAAAGTAGAGTCTGTATGTATGAACTGGATTAAATCTAGTGGGCAAGTGGTGGTGTAGGACAGGTTGATTGGTTGAACCTTTTCTGATGCCAAGGTTAAAAATATCCCAGGGAAAGAGAAGGGAAGTTTTGGGTCAGCAGCAAAGACGTAGTTTGGGTAGAAGTAAAAGTCTTGCAAATCATATCATTATAGAATATTCAAAGATGTAAAAGATACTGTGGAGCTTGGAAAGTACCTTTTACAAAAGCTTTTTAGAAGGTGATCTTGATGGATCTAAGGAAAAGCGAAAAGTGATTTCTTTCACCTTGTCTGTAATCTCTAAACGACACATTCAACAGTCAAAAAACAGGGCAATAGGTCTTCCAAGGTTTGACAGACAGATGGCAGAGGAGTCTATGATCATAGAAAAAATAGGAACCTGTCAGTGCATAAATCTAAGAATGGGAGGAAAAACTGTCAGAGTAGGAGAAGAAAAAAAAATCCAAAAATTACAGAGAAAGTGAGGATAAAGTGAGGTTTTAAAAGGTTACAGGTAAGGGTTGGTGGTAGCTGGTTTTAAAAGGAATAAAAAGAGAAAGGCTGGACACTACCAGGTGATAACCAAAGGTGTAAATTGGGGTAGCATTTATGTCTACCGCAGGGGAAAAACAAGTGAATAATAGATACAAGACATTTTCTCCCTTGTGTGTGGGAGAACTGTTAAATGTCAAGGAGACGGAATCCATGAAAAGCAGAAGGCAAGAGGAAAAATCACCAAAGACTCTGCATTTAGTACATTTATAGCATTTTTTAGACATCCTTATCCAGATCAACTTACATTTATCTATTCTATACAACTGAGAAATTGAGGGTTAGGGGCCTTTCTCAGGGGCCCAACAGTGGCAACTTGGTGGCACTGGAAATCAAAACCTAATCTTACAATTAGCAGTCCAACATCTTAACCACTGTGCTAGCACTTCCCCCTTTAGTAGTGAAGACACTGAGAAGCCTGTCCATCATATGGGACTAGGTGGGTGGTTGACAATTGTGAAAAGGTTGATTGTAGAAGTAACTGAAATTAAAAAATTAGAAGAGGAGATGATTATACCAGTCACATGAAGACTTGTGAAACACCAACTGAGAGACAAAAAAAGAAAGCATAGGCAGAGGATATAGCAGCTGGTGTAGCAGAGTTTTGTTGTAATATCCAGGATTATTTCTATTATTAGACCGACTTGTTAAACCTGTTGTTTGGTTTATTAGTGACATGTTCTTAATAAAGCCTGTATTTAAGGAAAATATATGAAAAGGAGTAATTTTGTTTGTGAAAAACATATACAGTGGAATATAGTGGAACACTGCACAAGTTTAACAGAATAATAAAAAATACTTATTATACAATCTGCAGTTAAATCTATAAAACTACAATACACTATGATGACATTTTTATATATGCTACCTTCCAAGTAAAAGAGCAATAGGGTATATGGTGATAATGGAGATCCCGAAGAGTAACCTTGCAATGATCATAAGAACATCATTTTCACTGTATGACATCAGAACATCGGCAGAAACATTTCCCCCAAAGGTGAGATACCCACAGATACCTAAAAATATATTATTTTAAAAACACACAAATTGATGCATAAGAACATGGCAAAAGAATAACACAAATGAAAAGATTAAATTAAAAAAATTGGATACTATAAATATATATAGATATGTGCAGTACCTCAGTGAACACAAGACATACTTCAAAATGATGACAAGAGTAAGTTTTCGCAGATGTACCACATATCCCAATTCTCATATCGCATATTCAACAGCTCGGAAAAACTGGATAATGTAATTGAAAATTTTGGAGACTGTCTTTTCTAGTACTTTAAATACAGTTGCTCCGTTACGCTTAAGAAAGATAGGAAAATAGTTTGGCACCGTGGTATAATGAGCACACACTCGCCTTAAAGAGAGCAGCCTGAAAAATGGAGCGCAGCTGGAGGAAAACTAAACTAGAGGTATTTTGTATTGCATGGCGGGAAAGTAACCTATCCTACAGGAATGCATTAAAAACTGCTAGATCTGATTACTTTTCATCTCTCCTAGAAGAGAACAAACATAACCCTATGTATTAATTTAATACAGTAGGTAAATTAACTAAAAACAAAGCATCAACATGTATTGACATTTCCCATCAGCAACAGCAGTGATGAATTTATGAATTACTTTAATTCCAAGATCGAGATAAAATTGTGAACGTGCAGCAAACAGTCGCAGTATTGCATCAGATAGTGTGCTATAGATCCCCCAAAGAACAACTCCACTCATTCGTTACTATAGGGGAGGAAGAGCTTTATAAACTTATCAAATCATCGAAACCAACAACATGTATGTTAGACCCGATTCTGCCTAAGCTCCTAAAAGAGGTAATTCCTGAACTCATGGGTCCGCTTCTGAATATAATTAATTCATTGTTGTCATTAGTATATGTCCCCAAAACATTTAAACTAGCTGTTATTAAGCCGCTCATTAAAAAACCACAACTTGATCTTAAAGATCTAGTTAATTACAGACCGATCTCAAACCTCCCATTTCTGTCTAAGATACTTGAAAAGGTCGTATCATCACAATTAATTTTTTTCTTAGAGAAAAATGATATCTGTGAGGATTTTCAGTCAGGATTTAGATCTTGTCACAGTACAGAGACTGCTCTCATTAGAGTTCCAAATGACCTGCTGCTATCAGCTGATAATAGTTGTCTCTCCCTATTAGTGCTATTGGACCTTAGTGCTGCGTTTGACACTGTCGACCACAACATTCTTTTAAATAGATTAGAAAGCTTTGTTGGCATCAGCGGAAGTGCCTTAGCATTGTTTAAATCGTACTTATTTGACTGCCAACAATTTGTAGCAGTGAATGAAGGGGTATCATATCGCTTGCAAGTAAAGTATGAAGTACCCCAAGGCTCAGTTCTAGGGCCGTTACTGACGACACTCAGCTATATATTTCTTCGCAACCTGGTGAAACTTACCAATTCGAAAAACTAACTGAATGGATAGTTGATATAAAAAATTTCTTATTGCTGAATCCTGTTAATCGGCAATAAAGCCTCTGCCTGTAATAATCTAGATCACTGTCTAACACTTGATGGCTGCTCTGTCAACCCTTCATCGGACTTCAGGATTCAATAGGAATCAATTTGATAATACCTAGAATAACAAAATCAACTGAAGGGGGCAGATTCTTTTCTTATCTAGCACCTTTGGAATAATTTACCCTGCACTGTTCGGGAGGCAGACACAGTTTAAAACTAGATTAAAGACACATCTCTTTAACCTGGCCAACACATAGTACACACTTTTTTTAAAGGATTGTCAGGCTGCAATAGTCAGGTCAAACAGAACCGGGAACACCCCCAATAACACACAATATATTTGTTTATCACAAGTCGAATTGCATTTACACTAACATACAATCAAGTCCAAATGTATTCATACCCCTGGCAAATTCTGACTTAAAGTTACTTTTACCAGCAAGTTTTTTTTTTGACCAGAAATGACACAGGCTTCTCCCAAAAGATAATGATGTACAAGAGGCATCATTGTTGAAAAAAAATATTTCTTAGCTTTTATTTACATTTGAACAAAAAGTGGCATGTCCAAAATAATCAATAGAAAAGCCTTTATTGGTTATTACAGCAATCAAAAGCTTCCTATAATTGCTGACCAGCTTTTTGCATGTCTCCACTGGTATTTTTGCCCATTCAACTTTAGCGATGAGCTCCAACTCTTTTAGGTTGGAGGGTCTGCTTGCCATCACCCTGATCTTTAGCTCCCTCCACAGATTCTTAATTGAATTTAAGTCAGGACTCTGGCTGGGCCACTGCAAAACATTAATGTTTTTGTCTGCTAACCATTTCTTCACCACTTTTGCTGTGTATTTTGGGTCGTTGTCGTGCTGAAATGTCCACTGCTGCCCAAGGCTTTGCAGACTGCCTGATGTTGTTGTTGAGAATTTTGATGTATTGATCCTTTTTAACGTGCCATTTACCGTGATTAGGTTCCCTGGTCCACCGGCTGAAAAACACCCCCAAAACATTAGGTTCCCACCACCATGTTTGACAGTGGGGATGGTGTGCTTAGGGTTAAAGGCTTCTGCTTTTTTACACCAAATGAAGGCTACATCATTGTGGCCAAACAATTAAATTTTTGTTTCATCTGACCATAAAACAGAAGACCAGAAGTCTTCTTTTTTGTCCAGATGAGCATTTGCAAAGGCCAAGCGGGTTTTTGTGTGCCTTATCTGGAGAAGTGGTCTCCTCCTTGGTCTGTGTCCATGGAACCCAGCAGTGTGCAGTGTCCATTGGACTGTCTGCCTTGAGATGTTGCCACCAGCAGAGTCCAGATTCATCAGGATGGCCTTGGTGGTGATCCTTGGATTCTTTTTTACCGCAGGTCCTCAGTGAGCTCCTTTGTCTTAGCCATGACTGTCCACAAACCAACAGCAGAGAGCTTCTGTTCCCTTTCTGTCGCTCACTCCGACGTTGTGTCGAGTGATGACACTAGGGGTTTTGGGAGCTGGAATACCTTTGATCTAATTTGAAAAGGCCAATGAAATTGGACGAGCAGAATTTGCATAGCCGGTAATGCCCCGTACTTCCGGTATAAATAAGCCGGCTGCAATACTGCTCATCGTTCTGTTTTTCTGAGCCGAATGTGCATCTTCTCAGGGCGAGCGAGCGAGTGGCGGCAGCAGCAGCAAGCCGGAGAAGAAGCGATTTAGGAAGCCATTACCTTAAAAAAAAGCGTCGCTGGATCAGGAGCGCGATCAGCGGTCTCTCTCGCGGCGGCATCCAACCAGGAAGTGCGGGAGGACCCCTGGGTGCGTCGGCGGCGTCCACAGCAGTGCCTGAGCAAAAAATTCCTAAGAGCGATCTTTTACTCGGTTAAGGGCGTTTTACGGCAAGAACGTGATTTATCATGGCTTCTCGGCCGTGTGTTTCTGGGTGCGGTCGGTCTATCGCGTTCGATGACCTTCATGATTGCTGTTTTTTGTGTTTCGGTTATTCCCACACAAGAAATGCTTTCATGCATGGGACGTGCCCCTCTTGTGAGGCACTGCCCACAGGCACGTTGCGTGCTCGGTTGGAGGTTTTTCCCCAGCAAAAATCCCCAGCCACCCAAGCCACTCACCACTCGATTCCTCCTGCCTCTGGGCCTGAGGCCGTAGTGGTGGGTGCTGGGGAGCAGGGAGGTGGGGCAGCACCGCCGGGCCAGTCCCTGCGTGCACCCCATTCCTCCTCTACCTCGGGCCTGCCGGTCGGGACACTGGAGGGACGTCAGGGGTTCCCCAGTTGCTCTCTCGAACCTGACGAGATGTCGATCGCAGCATCTGAGAGTGGGCTCGAGTCCATTGAGGCTGACGACTCTGCTGAGCCGGCGCCGGCCAGGGCCGGGTGTCAGTCAGAGCGTGACGCCGAGATGGCAGCCATACTGGTCCGGGCAGCCAAAGCGGTGGTCTCCTCCACCCGGTCCCGAGAAGTCAAGGCTGGATAATTGGTTCTTGGGTGCCGGTCATGACACTAAGCCGCACCTGCCCCCGGTTCCTTTTTTCCCAGAGGTACATCGGCTCCTCGGCTCTCACCAGCGAGGGGGTATGAGGACGTCCCTCAGGTGCAGCGGGCTATCGTGGTACACTTGTGCCCGCAGACTCCCGTCCAGGGCATGTAAATTTTCTTCTGCCCTTGTGGCGAAGGCTTACACTGCGTCTGAGCAAGCTGCATCCGCAGATCTGTTTGCCTCGTCAGAATCGACTCACTGCCAGTTGTGGTATTCCCTGTCCGAGGCCCCCCTCGGCACGGATGCACTGGCACACAGCTGGCCCAAGGGACTGCGCAAGTATGCTTTTCCCCCAGTGAGCCTCTTGGCACAGGTCCTGTGCAAGGTCAGGGAGGACCAGGAGCAGCTGCTGCTCGTGGCGCCTTACTGGCCCAGCAAGACTTGGTTCTCCGAACTAGTCCTGCTGGCAGTAGTAGCGCCCCCCTGGCCAATTCCCCTGAGGAGAGACCTTCTCTCCCAGGGCAAGGGCACGTTATGGCACCCACACCAGGATCTCTGGATGCTCCATGTATGGTCCCTGGACACGACCAGCAGGACTTAAGAGATCTGTCACCCTCTGTGGTGAACACCATCATTCAGGCTAGAGCCCCCTCAACGAGGCGGCTGTACGACCTGAAGTGGCGTATCTTTGTCGATTGGTGTGCTTCCTGTGGGGAAGACCCACGGAGATGTGGCATCAGATCGGTTCTCTCCTTCCTGCAAGCAGGGCTGGATAAGCGCGACTTTGACTTTCTGCCTCTACCCTTAAAGTGTACATCGCTGCCATCTCGGCGGGCCACGACACGATAGGGGGTGCGTCTCGGTTACGTGTGGTAACCCTCGTTCCCTGATGGAGGGAACAGAGACGTTGTGTCCCTCATGTCACTGCGCTGGGCTGCTCCTGGGGGAGTCGTCATTCGGCTCCTCAGGACAGAACGATGAGCAGTATCGCAGCCAGCTTATTTATACCGGAAGTACGAGGCGTTACCGGCTATGCAAATTCTGCTTGTCCAATTTCATTGGCCTTTTCAAATTAGATCGAAGGTATTCGGGCTCCCAAAACGTGACCCCTAGTGTCGTCACTCAACACAACGTCTTCTGTTCCCTCCATCAGGGAACGAGGGTTAGTGTTACCATACGTAACCGAGACGTTTTTCACCTGTTGAGTTAATTAAAAACAGCTGTTCCCAATGAATCAGGGTAATTAGGATGCTTTAGAACAGCTTGGACTATTTGGAATGGTATAGAACTTTTGAAAAGGGTATGAATAATTTTGGACATGTCACTTTTTGTTCAAATGTAAATAAAAGCTAAGAAATATTTTTTTCCACAATGATGCCTCTTGTACATCGTCTTATTATCTTTTGGGAGAAGCCTGTGTCATTTCCGGTCAAAAAAATTGCTGGTTAAATAAAAAGTAACTTTAAGTCAGAATATGCCAGGGGTATGAATAATTTCGGGCTTGACTGTATGTCTGTTCTTTGCTATTCCGAGCTCACAGTCGCCACCATCACCTGGAGACAATAAGGCAGTTTCTCAGGGATCTCTTGTCTTCTAAACGGCCATCCGAGCAAGACCACGGAAACTTTGCTGTAGCATAGATAATCTATCTGGTCAGAGGAGAACTGACCCCGGACTGAGCCTGGTTTCTCCCAAGGTTTTTTTCTCCATTCTGTCACTGATGGAGTTTTGGTTCCTTGCCGCCTAGCCAATCAAATTGACTATTCTAATAAATGTTTATTATTGTCGTTTCTGATGTATTTCTGTAAAAGCTGCTTTTATTGTTTGATTGCTCCCGAAAAAAGCTCTATATAAATAAATGTGACTTGACATGACTATACTAAAAGAGAAAGATGCTACCATCACTTCAGGCCCTTGGTCGACGTGCACTTTTCCAACAACAACAACATCTAAGGTCACTGTTGGATTTCTGAAGACGAACAGGGTAACAGTAATTTGGTGGCCACGTATATCTCCTGATTTAAACCCAATTAAACACTTATGGGGAATTTTAAAGAGAGAAGTTGAGTATCACTCTCCATCCAGCATCCACTCATTAAAAGCGGTCATCATTGACAAATGAAAAAAGACAGATGTTGAAAATTGTGGTCAACTTGTTTATTCCAGGCCTAGAAGACTTGGTGCTGTCATTAAAAATCAAGGAGGTCATACAAAATACTACATGTAGTAGCTTTTGTTGTGGGGTGTACAAATTTTTGCATCACCCTAATTTGAGTAAAACTGGAAAATCTAATTTGTATTATTAACCTTGCTTTCAAGTTAAACGGATGTTATATTAAACTTAGTCTTGTCAAAATTTTGGAAAATGTTTTTGTGTTTATTAAGTTATTGAGATATTGTTTTAAAATGTTACTTTTCAAAGGGGGTGTGTACTTATTTTCTCTGAGCACTGTGTGTGTGTATATATATATAATATAATATCTATATAAATATATATATATATATATATATATATATATATATATATATATATATATATATATATATATATATATGTGTGTGTGTGTGTGTGTGTGTGTGTGTGTGTGTGTGTGTGTGTGTATTACAAATATTACATATATAGTATATAACAAAAATTCAGTATAGACAGATTGATTATTTTACACAATACTTTTATGTTACCCGTTAGAGTGTAGACAACAAGGCAGATGAACATAGACAAAAATGAGATTACGACCCAGTTGGAAAGCTTCTTATTCTGTAAACTGTTGTAGATGGCCACACTGCACTCATGGCACTAAATAAAAATAATACATTGTTAACTACTTATAATACATTGTTAACTACATTGTTATCTACTTTTAGGATTATGGTTGAATTTATGTTATCTACATCAACTCTATAACAATTTGATAGGCAAGTAATTTCAAAGAGAACTCTGAGTCTTAAAGCAATTGCATATTAAATAATAAATCGAGGCTTAATGGATCGTATCATTGAGAAGAACATTATACATTTTGTAATTAACAGTAGAAAATGTAAGCTTAGTGGTTAGTGTTGGCCAGGAATTCCCAGCACCATCAAGCTGCCATTGCTGGGACCCTGAGCAAAGCCCTTATCTTTCTGTATGGCACCAATATAATGCATGTAGACATTATGTTTATATGTTTAACAGGAATGCATAAGCACACAGGTTATATCTTGTCCACTGTTGCTCTTCTTTACAGAGATGGCAAACGCTGATACATGGGCTATTGAACTGCAGCAGTCTGCTTATTTTTAGGGTTTTTTTGTGAGAGCAAATATTTCAATTTTTTATATTGAAAATTAAAACTTTTTAAAAATGGACAGAAATGGAGGTAATGAATAATGGAATTGTGATAGTAAGTTAGGAACACACAGAGGCTTCAAAACAAATGACTTCACTCTGAGCCGCTATGAAAGTTCTTTTCTGGCAAAATCTTAATACATAAACATAACCACTAATCAATGTGCATGCAGACAATTAAATGTTGACTATAAGCTACTCTACTTGTATATATTTGTAAATCTGACCCTAAAAGATTCAGTGGCTCACCACACACCAACCTCACCACACGTCACTG
This sequence comes from Bagarius yarrelli, assembly GCA_005784505.1. NCBI lineage: Eukaryota > Metazoa > Chordata > Actinopteri > Siluriformes > Sisoridae > Bagarius > Bagarius yarrelli. Next base: position 459,320 of record VCAZ01000104.1, read on the forward strand.
AACAGCCCAATGCAAATTTTCATGTAAATAGAAAACAGCTTTGACTAATGTTTCACCATAATCATCAAAATAGAAAAAAGGTGCCTTCACATTTTTTTCAAAGGTGACTTTAACTGCAGCATCATTGCTTACGCCAAATGAAATAGTTTGATTATTTCAAACTTACTAAAACCACGGTGAGCAGAAAAGCATGTTAGCATGCACAAAATATTGACCCTTGAGTTTTGGCACAAAACCGCACTGGGTTCCACTTCTGTCAGCCAAAAACATAAACCTAAGATTTTCATATCCTCTGGCATTTTATTGCATGTTTGTATATGCAATGATTTTCTGATTAGATAGTTAAATCTATAAGTAATGTTTTAAGATAAGATTCCGTTTCAAGGTAAAATGGCAGTACAGTACAGTCACTACAGTACATAAGAAGTACATAAGAGAATCACCTGAAAGCCAAAGCAGATTGTGGGGATGATGCTGAACAGGGAAGCCCAAAAGCCCATCCTAGAAATAAAAGGGTAAAAACAGAGTGAGTTTAACTATTAAACCTTAATGTCCAGAAGCAATTACTACCCTTGTGTAAAGATTCTGTATACTACAATCAACCATAGATTTTTGACATTCATAAAGGGGGCACTGGACAAGATAAACCAGATGGACATGTAGAGAATACATTTTTTTAACTGATTTAGTTGCCCAGAGTTTAACAAAATATTTTCTGAGACCAGGCGATCATGTACCTATCATGAATCATGTACCTATAATAACAGGTTTTATTAAGAAATTGTAATAAGGTCAAATACTTGCCCACTGTTGTATGAAGGGGAGAGGTGGCCCTCATGGACTTTTCTTGTGTAATATCTTATAACAATTGCTACAGTCACATAGGTGCCAGCTACAGTGCCTAATGCGCTGCAGATTATATAACACAAAGAAGATTTGCACACATGAATAGTAATTATTGTATTTCAGCAAAAGCGTAAAATATAAAACCACATCACAGCTTCAAAACCTTTCACAATTAGACAATAAATGTCTAAGATGCAGAAATGTATGTATTCATGTATGTATTTTATTTAGTATCACTTACTTTTGGCAACTTTTTCTGATTGACTAAAAGTTGATTCCCTAATTCCAAACATTACAAATGGTATATAATAAAATGATAAAATAAACAAAGTAAATCCAAAATGTAAGCGTATCAGCTGGCGACAAACCGTGGGCAATAGTTTTATATTAAATTTGACTGGTTAGCAAGAATTGTCCCAGCAATTTAGACCACTGGGCAACTGGTCCCATTGACATAGTGTATGTAACACTGTTTGAGAAATATAAGTAATAATGTACTGGAATAAAGTAGTTAGCTATGTATTCACACTAGTCGATTCAAAAGATTATAACTGATTCAAAAGGTTATAACTGATGTTCTCTAAATAAAGTGTATTTCTTTATAGTAAAGTGATAGATTAACTGATTATCAACTCATTATTGAAGTCTTGGTATGTTATAATTGCAAACACCAGTGAGGAGCAAATTTGTTAAAAAATATTGTAGTATTGTTCATACTGTGTATAAATATAAAGTAACTATAAATATGCTAGCATCATTGTATTCAGTTGTAAAAAAATTAATTAATGAATTATCAAAAATTAGTAACAAAAAGTGTTGTAGCATCAACATCAGAAACTAGCATTCCATTACTAGCATTCCATTAATAGAATACTATATGGAACGCATAAGAATTATTTACAGATCATATCTACATACAAATCCTGTAAAAGTGTCTCACCTGGTATACTTCTGTATCCAAATCTCTTTAGGAATTGAGAGAGGAAGAATCACAAAAAGACACACAAGGAAAAGCACAAACCTCTGGTCTGTGTACCAATTATAAGGCAAGTTGTTAGCAGTAGAACCTGTGATTAGCTCATATATGGAAATACTCACTGGAAAACAGCCAATACAGACAGGGACAAACATTAATCATTAAGAAGGCATTAAAATTGTCAGTTTTAAGCATGTGCAGATAGTTGATTTTAATAATATTTCATAATTAAAATATCATTTATTTCTTTTTAGACACTTCTTAGTGCTCTCCAATAATACTGTATATCAAAATCACTTATGGAGAAGCTAAATGCCAGAAAATGCTCGCAGTTTGTTCATTTAAATTGCTAACATAAGTTTTTACTGCAAATAACAAATAAGGAGGTAAAAGTTAGGAAATTATTAGCAAATTATTACTAACGTTTATTCTGGTTTGTAACCAGAATTTAGGCAGTGGCACATTTGTCACATTTGCTCCAACCAGGATTATATATACAGTATAGGATCTATAAGAATGTAGATGTTTTATGGTAGTACTGTCTAGACAATCTGGATCCTAATGCAAGAAAAAACACATGCTATATTCACATGGAATATCTCCAACAAGTAATTGGACGCATTCCTTATACAGATCAGTTGGATGCTGGTAAACCATAATTATTTCCCCTATCCTTAGAGCTCTTTACATAAAAATATAATATTACGAAGTGATTTACAACATAATTATAACACGATTGTTATTTACATTTTTTAAGCTGGTCTGCCAATATAATCAGAAACGCCACACAGATCATGAAGACGTTGAAGACGAAGCAAAGCCCACACAGTTTGCCTATAGCAGGCCCACAGATATGACCCACCACAGCCTGGTATGTGCTCTGCCCACTGATAGACGATGAGTAGCCCAGAATCACCAGTCCACTAACGAGGAATATGAATGAAAACTAGCAGAGAGAAATCGCATTAATGAGGAGACAGTTACAGTAGCATATCCACATTGTCCGGCACCCTGGACAACACACATTATTAAACTAGCCATATTAATGTATACAATATTGTCTGTCAAATTTAATACATCAACAAAAATTGTGTAATAATGAAAAATAGCTTAAAAAATAAAAAACAAATTACTAAACAATCTCTAAACTAGTAGGCCAATAACTCAATAATTATATTAAATTGATTGTATACGTTTTATAGTTCAATAGTTTTTATAACAAAATGATCATTTGTACATGTATGTTTATTTAGAGTTTTATTTTATTTAAAAATTAGATTACTACGATTACTACAAAACCTATAAGTATTATTCTATATCTATATAACTTATTAACGCCCCTTTTCTCAAACCTGGCTGTTGATGGGTGTTTTTATCCTGCTCGTTAGCGTTTCTTACCATCTCCACTGTGACTGCCGCGTAAACTCCTCCAGCTCGGGAGAAAGCCCAGGGAAAGTTCAGCAGTCCAGCACCCATAGCAGACTTTAGCATGATAAACACGGCGCCGCAGAAACCCAGTCTCGCACTATCCGCGTTCATTTTCGGTTTATCGAAAGAAATTGAATTTCCTTTCATCTGCACCTCCATTCCTAAAATCAGTATAAATTAGGTAATAGATTATGGGCGGGGATTGACTTGACCAGGTGGGCCAATGCATGACGTCACTGTGTGACAACCTACTGTGTGGATAACATTGTGATTGTGATTGTACTTGTCATCATGTAGTTTATTTAACTATGATAGAAAGAAGTTATGTAACGATATGATATTTTGTTTGAAAACTATCACATTGATATAGACAAATATATCAAACATTTTATAGTCATTTAAAACCATTAAAGCAGTATAAAAAATTATAGTTTATAATAATTTTCTATATAATTTATTATTATAATTTGTGGACACCTTCCCAGCAAACCCACATAAATGTATCTTTGCCAAACTGTTGCCACAAATCTGTCCAAGAAACATCATTTATCCTCCAGAACTGAGGCCCAAATCTGTTTTAGCTACATAGTTGCCAGCTACACTGCTGTTATGCGCTACAGATTACATAAGACAAAAACATATTTACAAAATGTACATTTCAAGATTCAAATATCACAACTTGAAAACCTTTACAATTAGGCAATAAAAGTCTAAAACAGAAATATCTATAAAGTCATAATTATTGAAGATCTGACCCAGACTATTATGTATTTACGCAAAACGTTAAATATAGTATAACTTTTCTTTGGCAACTTTTTTGATTGACTAAAAGTTGATTTCCTAAAAATGTAATGTAATAAAAATAAAATAAATACACTAAAATAATCAAAAATAATAAAACAATATTTACTATGCACAAGCATAGCAAACAAAGTGAATCTAGAATAGTGTATTAGGTAACAACAAAGTGTGTGTAGTGGCTTTTGTATTGATAATTATTTTTTTTTAACTAAATAGGAAAATCCCTACAGCCACACTCCAAAATCTAATAAGAGTTAAAGTAAAAGAATATTTGGAATATGTTCTAAAATATGGAAATGATAGTCAGGGGTCCCAATACTTTTGCCTATACTGCATGGTGTATGTTTCAAGCATTTAAGAAAATAGACGTGTGCCATGTGGAAAAAAACAAACAAGAAAATTGTTACAAATAAGTCTGTATTTTAATAAATAATTAATAAAAGAATGGATAGGTTTGTTTGACTCTGTGTGGAATAAGCTGTGCAATAATATTACAAGTATCCGCGCTATTGGAAAATAACTGAAAAATCAGTTATAAAAAACAACTTAGACATGAAAGAATATAATGGACTTTATATTTTTGATCTTCTAACATTTAAATTTACATTTATTTGGCAGACGACTTTATCCAGAGAGTCATAATAATTTTTTTCTCATACAAAACCGAAAGTGTAAATCAGTCATTGTATATCAACTTGAGCACGTTTGCATGAATCAGTTTCATACTTTTACCCATATCACATTATATTTAATTGAATAGTGCTCCTAGCGTGCGTCATTCTCCAACACACACAAATGCTAATGCGGTTATGTGTGCGTCTGGCCTCAGCAGAGATACATATTGTAACTGTATACTGCAAATTGGTGTTTTAGCACAGTAAACCAAGATGTCCCACAAGCACATACAAACGGTGAAACAGATGGTGACGACTTGACCACGAAATGATAACAGCTTTTTAAATAGGGGCCCGGCAGCCCATAGGATACACAGAATCCTTTGAAAAAGCATGTATATTTACCTTACTTCTAATGAATAAAACACTATTTATTCTGTGGAATATTTTAATACTTATTTGCAGTTGGGAAGTGTCAACATATCGCAGCACTCACAGATGTACATTAAAGAAATATCTACATTTAATAAGAAATTAATTCGTCTGTGTTAAGGTGAGTGCTTGTTTTAACTGTTATTAGATCTATTTTAGAGCTCTTTTTAGAGCTATGCCCAACAGCCAGTTCTTACACAGACGAGCGCTTTGTAAAAGCACAAAACTTGAAAATAATGCACATAATTGTGTCTTTGCTCTTAATGTACAATCACTAATAAACACCTTTGGTTTAAAAGAGAAAAAACATGCAAGGGCGGATTAGAATGTTGAACCTCATGGCACCTTTTGGAGGGTAAAAGCTCTACCCCCTGTGATAATGGCACTATCTAACAATGGTTTTAAAAGTCTTCTGAAAAAAGTCTTCAGCTCAAACAAACACCGGAGATTGCTTAGACAAATGCTGAGAACACTAACGTAACAAATAAGTATTACACCATGAAGAATGTTTAGGAATCACTTTTATCTGTCTAAATGGCAAAATGGTTCAACTTTTTATGGATAATCTACTCTTTCCTGTGGATGACCTCTGACCTACTTCTGTGTTGTAGTTTTAGAAAGAAAATACTTTCAAAAATTGACATACTTTTTAAAATATATTTCTCTTTAAAACGGTCACATCTGTCTTTTTTGCCCTGCTTTTATCTCTAAAATAGATCTGTGTTTCCAGCATCAGCACTCTTGACCTAGTCTGCTTTGAAGTGAACTAATTTATTAAAAGTGATAGGGCTGGGTTTTCCCTCTAAACCTTCTGGCTGATCCACTTTTAATAGCCTGTGAAAATGTCACTGACCCCTCAGGATGATGGCTCACAGTGGAGGTTAATTACACAAAGAACTTGGGAAATGACCCTGTGACCATTTATTTGTGCCTCAGTAAATTTCTTGAACATGTTCAAACTGAATTTCCAAACCCCCGTCCTTGCGTGCACTGCCAGAAACCAAGTGTCGATGGAGAGCGTAAGTCAGTTTTGGGCAGGCAGAAAAGACACTGAACCTCAACACCTAGCTTTTATCAGTTGCTCTGCTGCTTAACAGCCTGTCTGTTAATTCACATTTTCTAAAATACACAGAGCCAGCTGTGACACATTGTCTTTTGATGGAACTTAATTTAGTTTAATCTTACTTGTATACTGCTCTTAACAATGGGTATCTTAAGGTAGCTTTAAAGAAAAACATGATTTAATTTTAAAAATACATCCTTTTACTATAAGTGTTACATGTGCGCTTACGGGGACCGCACTAGATATTATTTTATAGCCCCTCTGCAGAACCAAGGAGTAGAGAGGTATATTTTAGTTGGAATTGTGGTAGACAGGGAAAAAATGTGTGCTTGGGGTAAGAGAACGTGAGACACAAAACTTATAAATAAACGCAAATCTCTTTGTAAACAAAGTATCTCTTTTCTTTATTGTCTTTTTTCCCCTTCATTTTCTTTTATTTTCTAATAAATTTTTTTTGTTCCTATACCAGGGCTACACCACAACCTGGCGCTACCTAAATGACTGCCCGCCGACTGCTCAGTTTTGGGGTTTTTTTGTTCTTTTATAGGCGTGCGGTCAGGTGCCTTGCATTCGGCTAATTAGGCGGCATGGCGGCGTTGCTTGGCAACTGTGCTCTGCTGCTCGGCAACTGTGCTCTGCTGCGCTTGCGGACGTGCCTGACTGAAAACTAGCGGGGTAGTTGTCCGTGAGTTTGCCTGTCCGGAAGTCTGTGACGCAACAATAAGTTGTAAATTTAAGTTTTTATTTATTCCTAAATAAGCAAAAATGGAGCGATGCTGTCAGGGAAAAACTAGAAAAGATAATATTAGGAAGAAATCTTAAGAGGAACGAGACTCATGGGAGAACCCTCATTATCTGGATGGCACAAAAGTGTGTGATTTTCAATAATGTCCTGTATACATAGGTTTAAGTATATGTCAAATATCAGATTGTATGTCAAAATAGCTTACAGTTATACGTTTGCTATGGCTAAGAAGTAATTATGCACAAGTTCACACAATAAATTAGCTCCTTCCCTTAGGTTCTTTTAACTTCCTCGTGACCCTAACATCCAGCCGAACTGATATTAAAATGATCATCTGGATTGTAAAATTATTCCACTGTACATTGCCTTAAAAATTCATGCCCCTTGAACATCCCTTTGAGATTTTATGTGATAGACCAACACAAAGTAGTACCATAGTTTTCCGTGCTATGGCTTAGGGAAGGAGATTCTCACCCAAGATTTGACAGTACACAGCCAAGTGTATTGTCCCTTTGATGTGGTAAAGTTGTCCTGTCCCCTTAACAGCAAACATATACAAAACAAGTTTCCACCTCCATGTTTGACGGTGGTGATGGTGTTTTTGGGGTCATAGGCAGCATTCCTCCTCCTCCAAACATGGAGGTTTAGCTTGATTTTGGTCTAATCTGATCACACTTTTACCCAATTCACATCATATAAATCATTCACATGTTCATTGTCAAACTTAATGGGTCTGTGCAGGGAGATATTGCGGGTGCTGCAGAATTTCAGGTGAGATCTTGCATGGAGCCCCAGACTGAGGGAGACTGACCGTTATTTTTTTTTTTACTTGCAAAAATTTCTCTTTAAGCTGCTTGTTAAAGGTCTTGTAGGCCATTCCAGCCTTGGGTTGGTCTACAATCCTGTCCCTGACATCCTTGGACAGCTCTTTGGTCTTGGCCATAGTGGAGAATTTAAAATCTATTTAATTGATTTTGTAGACAGGTATAAAAGACATCTGGGAGACAGACACTGATTGATAGGGGATCAAATACTTATTTTACACATTAAAATGCAAATTAATTTGTTTTTAAAAAGTTTTTCTGGACATTATTCTGGACGGTCTCTCACTGTTAGAATAAACCTACTATTAAAATTATAGACTGATCATTTCTTTGCCAGTGGGCAAACATACAAAACCAGCAGGAGATTAAAATAATTTTTCTATGCATCATTTACATTTTTTAATGTAATGTACTGCAAATTGTTTGTACAAACTTATGTCAATTATTTCTTAAAAATATTTTAGATAAAAAGGCAGGCAGAAATGCAAAAGCTGACATCTAATATGACTCTGGTTCCTCAAAGTATGTTTGCATTTGAAGTTGTTTGCCCTTTAAACAAGATAAACAAATAATTATTTTAAATTAAAGCAGGTTGTACAGGCTGAGAGTTTGTCTATCTTCAATCACATGTAAAACAATGATCAACTGTAGCTGGACTCCGGATTTACATTCCTTATTACATTCCTTTGGATGTAAAAGCAGGCAGAGGCAGGTATAATGCTTTATTTCAGATGAGTTACAAAGGTGAAAAATCATGATTGCCATTTACAAAACTATTAGAAGTTTATAATATAAAAACACAAACTGGACATAAAGAACAAAAAGAATCAGTTCCAATATTTGACTGTGAAGAAAAGAGGTATGAAAAATGTATCTAAAATATTCAAGACTTTGCACTACTTCTTAAGGGTGGCGTATGTTGACAAATATTACCAGTTGACACATAAAACATTTTAAATAAATTAAAAATAATGATTTTGGTCATTTGGATGAAAGTTGTTTGGAAAAAGGAACACTAATGTCTATAGGGTAACCTCACAAATAGAGGTGAAAGGTGGCAGCCTTATTAGCACTGTGTCACATGACCATTTAATCCATAGGAAATTTAATCCACCACCTCAAAGTCTTGGTGAATTATGGTAGTTAATGTCACACCGTAGGGTTTTTGCCTGTGTGAGGGACCTGCTGCTGCTGTTGTTGGAGATAGGTGGGCCTTTTAATGCGTGGTTTCCTGCGCTTCGGCTTGCTCCTGGATTTAGTGAGCTGTACCACAAAGAAGGACAACACAACCATGGCCCCCAGAAAAGCAAACATGGGAATGGTTTGGCCAACTTCTTGATTATAGCGACCTGGCATTATACCTGAAAAAAACAAATAGCAACTTTGCATAAACATCTGACATGTAAGGTTATAACAAGATATTTTCTATATTTACTTGACAGTGTAACTTTTACAGAGTATATTAGTATAAACAATTCTCTAGAAGATTTTAAGGTGGGTTTTTTTGTTAATTAATTAACTTTTTAATGTTATGCCAGCATTGAGGCTATTTTTATGGCACTAGTTCTTCACACTCGCACTCATACTTCAAACTCACTTAAGCTAACATACACGTTTTTGGACTGTGGGAGAAAACATGAGTACCCGGCGTAAACCCTCGCAAGCACGGGAATAACATGCAAACTCCACACAGAAAGGACCCCGGGAATCGAACCGGAGATCTTTTTTTTGTAAATATCCAAATGAAGTGTATAATGGTATAATTTAAAAGAAATTGACTATTATATACATTGTTTTACGCACATACAGACTATGTAGTGCCCTAATAAGGCCTGGTATGTATCTTACCTCCGGGTATGTCCCAGGTTTCACTCTCCCCTGGTGATAAAGGTCTGACCTGGGGTCGATATGACCTTACATTAGGTAGCGCAACCATGTCCATGTCTACAGACAGCAGTTTCTGGTGTTTCCACAGGTTACTGTAGAGAAAAGTACATTTAATCTGTTGGGCCCTGACCATAAAGGAGTATTCGTACCGACACTAACCTGGGAGCTGTTTCATTAAGTGGCTGAGGTTTGGCCCAAGATAAATGAGGGCATGCAGGTAGAGGGCGTGGCTTTGGGTCTCCCAGGTGGGCCTCTAGCACTTTTGAGTAACGGTAGAGGTGATTTCCTGAAATAATTAAAAAAAAAACCCAACTTAATAAATCTAAAAACAATTATTTATTTTCAGCAACATGTTAATTACTATCCCTAACGAATCAACATAGAAAACGTGTTTGTGCAATGCAGTATAATCTGAAAGAATATTAAGAATTAATAAGAACATTAAGATTAATGTTCAGTGTTGTTTGCTCTTACCCTCCAGTCTCTCTGGCAAAGGTCTATCATTGCCTGTAGGAGCTGGCACTTTATTCTGGGAGTGAAGAAAGCTAGGTGGAATCACATCGTAGGATGTATACTGCAGAAGGGCATCAAGAAGCCAAAAACACTCTATAGACAGACACCAAGTAGTTTTTCCACCAGAAAAAAAAGACAAATCAGTAGAAACACCAATTTTTTAAAAGCTTACTTAGGGAAATACATTTTACTAGACAATTTAACACCACCTTTTTGTCTGTGACTGTCATCTATGCAGTTTGAGTCTCCATACAGTGCGATGCGACCTCCCCTAACTGAGGGTGTCTGGTATAACCCAAGCACTGGGACATTATCCACCACTGCAGTCTCTTGCTTTAATACTTCTAGTCCTAGAATAAGATTAAAAGTACAAACAACTAGGCTTGGGTCTGTCTGTGCATGGTATTGAAGAATCGAAAACAAGTGAATGACAGCAAATCACTGGTAGCCATGGCAACAAAAGTGAACCTGCCAAGAATGTGCAACAATAGTGGGTGATTTTACCTTGATCCTTCAGGGTTTGTGCAATAACGAGCCCATCCTCTGGAAAACGTGAAATGCTACAGCCTGAGGCATAGTACACTAATGAGAGAAAGCAAGGAAATAGCAAGAAAACAGAGAGACAACATGTTATACAACGATCAGCCAGAACATTAAAACTAATGCGGGTAAAGTTAACTTTACATTAGCATTACAGCGTTACATAGCATTACAATGGCATCTGTAAAGGAAAGAGGTGTACATCAGACAGCAAGTAAAGAGACAGTTCTTGAAGTTGCTGGGAAGGAAGAAGGAAAATGGGCAAAAGGAAAAACGTCAACAGGGGTCAATGTGTGATGCTAGATGACTGGTTAAGAACATTTCTTTCCGGGGTGTTCCTGATATGACCAGAGTCTGTTCTATAGGGGGAAAAGGCAAGAGCAGGCTTCGGGCAAAGTTCTTCTGGGAAAACTGTAGGCCCTGACATTCATTTAAATATATACCACCAATTTAATAATTGTTCTAAAACCTATACAACCCTTTCTGGAAACGAAGGGTAAATAATCTTCTAAAGGGTAAATAATCTAAAGGGTAAATAATGTTAATATCTTGAAGGTAGGTACCACAGCACAGCTTTAGAGGTCTTGAGGAGTCTGTGTTTTTAAAAAAGCTTTTTCGATCCACATAATAATTTCAAAAGATGCCATGCGTACAAATATAAATGTATACAGTGCATTTTAAATTACATTATCTACATATAGTAATTACAACCTAGCACCTAAATGTACCTAATAAAATAAATTAATCTTTTTTAAAAAAGAAGTATAACACTTTAATTGCACCTAGTTGGACCTCATGAAGCCTACTCTGCTGATAGTAGGCTTGCTGTGATAGTAGGCGTTGACATTGTCACATTGGTTTTCTCACTTGCCCAACGGGTGATAGACCCACACCACCATATTTTTTAAAGCATTAATTTTATTTTTTTTAAATTACATATTTATTTAAATTAAGTAACAAATATTAATTTTTTAACAATGAATATTTCATGATAAATAAAATTTGATTTCGGAATAAGGGCATCTGCTAAATAATGTAAATATAATGTAATTGTAAAAATGTGCACTGGTATTTATAAGATAATTAAAATTGAAGGACAGTGAAGAAAAGAGAAAACTGATAGCATTTTTTTTTGGTTCTTTATACAGTGCTTATATTACAAATAAAGCGTGATCTTATGCTTTTCAGACCAAAACTCTGTGGTTTGAGAGTGAACCAAACAATTCTTAATGTAGTTAAACAAATAAACGAAAAGTATAATATGTTGAATCTTACTGTCATGGTCTGCCATTGTAAAATCTCCCTCATAAAGTCCATCACTAAACGCCATGCCCCATACAGAGATAAGGTCATTAAGAGCTGGGATATTGGCGCCCCCTGTGTCCGGCATCCACCATTGTCTACAAAACAAGTCTTTTCACACAGCTTGTACAAACATTGCAAAATTTCAAGTTAATAATCACACATTTTCAATTAGTGCTACATGAAATGCATAAGTAACTATCAGGTTAGTGGCAAGTCAAATTCCTATCTTATTTGGTGCTTCCTAAATATAGAATAGAATAATTGAAACCGTAAAAATGCAAAATGACTTAAAAAAAATAAATGCTTAATTGACTAGTATAATTAAAATAGTAGTATTAAAAAATAATTGTTATTCTCAGAATTAAATTCATTGACTAATTAAAGCATTTTGTTTCTAATGTCTATATTACTGCCACAGCATTTCTATTATGGTACTGAATAATTTCAGTAGAGTAACACTTTTTTTTTGGGTGCTAGTTGAGCAATTTAGACAGATCTCATCTTGCATCAAAGCTAAGTGATTTTTTATTAGTGAATCAATGAAGTGAGACATTTGCAGGCACCAATACCTGGTGTTCTCGTCGTAGAACTTTACTTTTCTCATAACTGAGGTGTTGTACCAATCACTGAAGACGATGAGTGACAGACCATTATCTATGTCCCTTCGCAGCTTGCTGATCTCTTCTGGAAAATACTCCTCCTCACTATCCACCATCAGAAGAGTCCCTTCATTTAATTAAAGGACAGATATCTTAATAAAGTAGTACATCCTTCCACAGCACTGCTGATTTGGTTAAGATTTTATAATTTAGTCAAAAGTTTTATGTCCACTCTTACCATACTGACTGGCATCAAAACATGTAATGGGTGAGCCCAAAACTTCCACAAAGTATCCCATACTTCTGAGGTGCTGGTACATGTCTCTAAAGTTGGTATGGATATGATCACCATTCCTATAAAAAGAGATTTATTCGTTTATCTGTGATGCGATTGGATGTCGTGTTGGGACGAAAATAGGTTTTTTATTACTTTAATATCCCATAACATCTTGTCGAAAATACACTTTACTGCAGAAAAATAGTGCTTTATTGTGCTTTTTATTCTAAGCTACAAGCTATACTAGCTTGAGGATATTTTATTTAGAGACGTTAAAAAAACGTGTAGAGATGCAGTTCTGTTAGCTTTCCTGACAGAGCGCTTATTCTTTAATTGTGCTTAGCACTATTTTTATATTAACACTGTCCATTACTTTCATTTTATTCAAGCAAACAGTGACAGGCTGTATTACAACTTCCAACTGCATCTGGATGTTTTATATGTCCATTATTGGTTTGTGTGTCAAAGTAATTTTTTGTAAATCTTTTAAGTTTTGTAAATTTAAGAACATAAACAGTGAATAAAATACGTCTTTTACTACGGTAACGTAAGGTTTACATATGAAACTTGACTGTTGTTGAGCTTTTATTTTCATTGCCTCTCTTTAAACCCATTTTTCAAAAAAATGTGGTTTCTGAAAGTCATAGCGATCAGCTAAATTTAGATAGCCATAACTTTTGTTACAGAGACCGTATGGGGAAAAAAAAAAAAAAAAAGAAAAATTTGGAAAGTGCTTGAAATGTCTAAAGCTGCTTTGTGACAATGTTTGTTAAAAGTTCTATACAAATAAAATTAAATTTCAGATTTCATACAATATCAAATCTGTGATGGTTTTACCCAGATTGCATCACATTTTAGTGTTTATTAATAGTACATTACATAGTGCTTAGGGTACTTAGTGTTTTATCAGTAGTACTTTATAATTTGATGCATGATTCGAATTACAGAATAACAAAAAAGGAATTTAATAAAGTTTTCCCCCCATAACAATCCATCTTTTATGACCATCATATTTGAACTGGATATATGTTTTAATTATAAAACAGATTAAACTGTAAAATGTTATTAAACTACCAATCGAGTGGGTCATTCTTCATGCGCAGGTTATCCCTTGGGAAATAGCCAGGTGGGTAACGCAGGTTGTGATACTGGTCCCATAACACCCTCTTATTGCGAGGAGGAGTGGGCACAATCTTCACCTTCACCGGCAGCTTTACTGTGGACGTAATTTCCCCTCCTACTGCTGACTACAAACAATTAGACACATAACACATAACCAAATAAGGCATTTTTTTCTGGAGATTTTAGAACAAAATTATTCTGCTAGTGGACAGCACAGAAATTTGTATTTTTACTTACATCATTTTCTGCAGGTGAGGCAACAGTGAGCATCACATGACCCTGAGCAATTCCCTCCCAGGATGCTGCTTTCTTGGCCACAGATATAGAGACAGCCAAGTAACCAGCCCACGGCCACAGCACAGGTGAGTAAGAAACAGCCACATCAATATGATCTCCATTCTGGGGCATATAAGGCTGCCAGATTGGCTAATGAAGGAATGAAGAGTTAGTTACAATGTAATAGGAAAAAAAAAAGATAAATCAAAAGATGCCTCTATACCTTTTGTTCTAAAGTAGTCTAGAAATAAGCAACTGAAATAAGCAACTTTAAAATCAGGCAATCACAGACATCTTCTGAAGCTTTTTTTTTTATTTTTGTTGGTCGGCTCATTTGAAGATAATAGTACTCCCTGCACTGTGTTTTCTTTTTAAAGTGTTATCTTCAAATAGGATCAGAAATAAAGTATGATTAGTCAACATGGTCATTAAAATATTAAAGAGATCGAATTGATATAATGCTGTACTCTAGGAATTGAAAATCTGGGGTCTTGAGGCCTTTTATCAGGATTCTTAAAGGTGGATGCTGTAGTGGCTTAGTGTAACAGTGTATACTAGCCTTACATCACATGGTATTGGTTGTAGGACATTCTTTATAAAATAGTAACATAGATAAAATGATAAACCAGTATCAAAATTAAAAAAAACTTTTGTTTACCTTGTCTACAATCCTGCCAGTTACACCCATGCCATTTAGAATGGTTACATTGACGATTGTTGGCATGCCTCCATAGTAGATGGGCTGGGAGCAGTAAGGCCACATATAAGGGCATTCTGTCAAGTCTATGTAGCTGGGGCTGAGACTGAAAAATAAAAGAAAATTAGACAAATGACTTCTTTTTACAACTATGCGTATCTCTGATCAATTTAAGTGTTGTCTGGGTCACCCTAAACAAATATTTGCAGCCTTATTTTTAGTATTGTCACTGTCCATTGTCAAAGTAATATTAAAGTTCAATTAATGTGTTCTTTACAAATACTTTACTGCTGGCATCCATCTGAAATCTTTTTTTATTTCAAGGAAACTGGTCTATTTGCTTATAAACGTACTGATGAAATACATTTTCTGTCACTTCTAAGAAACTTGACCTTCATTTTAGAACTTTTAGAATTTTGTATCAGTGTACTCTTTTACCTGGCTTGAGGTTTGTAGCTACTGAGAATCTGGTAAGCTCGAAGCAGGTCCAGTTTGCCATGGCCCTGTTCAAACATGTTAACTCCAGGCAGCCTGCGAGCTGATGCAATCAAAGCCTGCTTCATACTGGCTGGGTTTACAAGTTCTCGATTTAACACCGTACTGAAGGAGAGAGGATGGAAAAAGTGAATTACATGAAATGAATAGTTGCTCTCAAATATCAATATTAAAAGAGATTAACTTTAACTAAATCAATCCGACTGATGCTTTTACTGTCTATTATTTAACTAAAAGTAAAAATGATGGCAGTACATATAAATAAAAACTGAAGATGCAGTGTGCTAAACCTTTGGAGAGCTGTAAATCAGTTCATATTAACTGACATGACGTACATTAAAAACACAACTGAAAGAGAAGACAAAACGAACCACATCAAATTTATAAATGACTTACTGGTCTAATATCAGCACAAATTGTCAAATTTTCTTTACAGCAAGTCTCTCAAGCAAAAACATATAAAAACACTATTTGTATCAAAACCTCTGGTAGTGTTTCTAAGACAAAATACAGCACTTTGTAGCCACATTTCTAAAAGGGTTTAACAAACCGCCATAATAATCTTAGAAATGTATAATCCCATCCCTCCTTTAAGCAAAATGTTTCTCAACTATAAAATTATAATTCAATTACAAATTTGTTTATGAACAACATTTTCCTATAAAACCACCTGTGAAAGAAAACCTAATGAAAATGGTCAGTTTATTCTGCCGGGTTGTCTCAGGAAAAAAAAGACAGCGAAAGAGTGTGTCGGTGTGTCTTACCTAGCTAGAAGAGTGACGGCACCAGCCACCACAGGAGAGGCTACACTTGTGCCAGACAAAGAGCGGCAGCCCTCTTTCAGCCCAGAGCCACGAACTCCAGAGCCGTAAGTAACAATGTCAGGCTTTACTCTGCCATAGCCCCCTGGCAGCTCCTAAACAGCAAAAACTGTTATATTATAATAGTGGTTTTTATAAATTACTATCATCATTCTGAGTCAATATTTAGCTATTTTAGAATTAGTGTCCCTTTTACATAATTAAACGTCTATATATCTGCATTTCGAACAAAAACAATAGTCAGAAGAGCTGATCATTAGGTAAGATCACCATCTTAAATATTTTTTTTGCTTTTTGCTTCCAGACAGTATAAGTGGCTCCTACAAGACCCTAATTTCAAACTTCATGCTAGAATAGATGTACACTTTCTGAAGGTTAACTCTCCGATTCAGATGCCAAGTAGGATTTGTCTGCATTTATAGGTTAACACAAAGTCCTTGGGCATGCACCAACAAGCCTGCGCATAAGCCAATAGGTGAGGGCTGCAGTTCAGCGGGTTATTATAAAACAGGATGTACCCATGTTGTCATGCCACGAGAGGAGAATCGAGCAATATTGTCTTCAAAATCAATTCCTCCGACTCCAATCACATCCATTTGATCAGCAGGGTTGTTTAGAGTACTGTAAAATGTTTACACAAACACAGTGTAAATACATTTTACCACAACAGAAAATAGGTCAGATAATTAGAAAAATTTGTTAAATAGTTTTATTCACTTTGCCTCTTACCCATAGAGAGGACCATCATTTCCAATAGCAGACACCATGATAACGCCATTCGCAGTGAGCTCCCAGACCTGGGGTAAAGCCAGTAAAGAGTTACAGGTATAACTTTATTTTATACAATACATATTATTTGTAATGAATATATAATTGAATAACTAGCATTTATTTCCTGTATGGTTAGTGTGTTGTGTTTTGGCTAAAAATCACTCCTACTGAAAGTAAGTCATGATGTTCTGCTTTTTAATTCTGGGCACAGCTGAGAAGTTTAACAGCTCAGATATGCATAGAATTCACACTACAGTCAGGTTTATTTTTAAAATCCCAATGCACAAGTTAAAAAAAGATACTGATATATGCTACTTATTATTAAACGTTGCGTTCACATTTTCACCTGTATGCATTCAACAAATAGTCCTATTAAATCTATTCAAGTCAAACCATGCCACAATTTTGCCCTCCTTTTCTATGTGGTTTGTTTGGAGAGGGCAGAATAGTGTAAAAAGATAAGGGCCAAAACAACTGATTTCTTTCTAAGTAATGATGTCTCTGTTTGGTTTCAATCAAAGGCAAGCATTGTTTTAGTGCATTGAGAAGGTAATTAAACTGATCCAAGCCAAAGTAACTTTAACAATGTGCAAAAAATCAACATTTTATTAAAACAAAAATCACAAAAAGATACTAAAAGAACCTTGTCAACAAATGGATGGTCCATGAAGTCTGGCCCACCAATGCTGAGGTTTAACACATTAATCTTCTTTAGAATGGCATAGTTGAAGGCATCCAGAAACCAAGAAGTGTAGGACACCTAAAAGTAAAAATGATAAATTAAAATTAAGCAGTTATAGTAATTATATCCATTTTGTGCTCAGTTAACAAACCTTCAACTTCATAATGATTGTCTGGTAAAAGTAGATAAAACTATCGACCATTATTTTACCACTTATCCCTCCTGGAACACTTGCTCCCTGGTTCCTTGCCACTGTCGCCACTGACTTGCTTAGTTGAGGACACTTAATTTACAGATAAGTTAAACTGAACTAAGTGTTTTGGTAAGTGTTCACTGTATTGTTTAATTTGATTTGCTTTTGCACAGCTGCTTTTGCACAATCTGTATTGGTAAAAGTGCTATATAAATAAGGGTGACTTGACTTTCATACATCACTTTCATAGACACAGAAGAGCCACTTAAGTAGTAACGATTGTAGGGTAGTGCACCAAAGAGTTATACAAACTAGAGCTAGCAACATGGGTTAAACAACAATCATCTAAACATGTAATGCTAAAAGACTCAGTATGCTGTGAAAATGCAGGTGTGAAAATGCACCTGGTTGTTGGTGAAAACTCTAAAAATATGCAACTCAGAGTCAGGAGCAAAGCCCTGGCACTCCCTCATGCTTGCTATAACACCAGCCACAAAGGTGCCATGGCCCAAACCTATAAATAAAAAAAGTACACAGAAAAAAGTAAAATATTGTACATTGTTCGTGCAGCATTGTGAAAAATTCGATGAAAAAAAAATGCTGCTTTTAATGCCAAAATACATTTCAGTGGGGATTTACCATCATCCAGTGTCTTCTCATTAGTCCAATTAGTCCTCTCTTTAACATTCTTAAAATGTGGGTGCTTTTCACTAAGTCCAGTGTCAAATACAGCCACCCTTACTCCCGAGCCTATAAAAAAGCCAGGAAATATTCAATTTCGAATTCAGAAGAAAAATTTGCATTAGCAAACTATCTTTGTATTTTAGTGTCCATCCAAACAATTAGACACAAATGGAAACACACACCTGTATGGCCCATTTGCCACAGCACATCAGCCTGCAGTATTTGAGCGACATGGCGGGGAATGGCTCGAAGCAGGCGACGGCTTGAGTGGCGACCTGTGGCATGCCAGAATCCCGAGCCCAGAGACAGACTAGTCCTCCTTAGAGGGCGAGATGACTGCCATGACTGCCACTTTTGTGTCCAGCGTGTGTCATTACAGGAGGAGCCACCATCACCTCCAGCTAAGCAGAGAAATAACAATAATGCCAATTGTAAGATTGGTACTTAAAATAAATAATTGTAATGGAGATACAACGGTATACAAATATTTGAATAATCTGCATTTTCATTCAATGATTTATTCAGTAAATGATGTGATGTATAAAATCATGCAGATACAGATCAGAAGCTTATGTCGTTTTTCAGAAAATTTTTAAGTAGAATCACAATGAAGTTACAGAGTAATGTTAGGAACCTTAAAAAATAAATAAAATAAAAAAAAATCACAATTTACAAAAGTGGTAAGAACAAGAAATACTTCTCAGCGTGCATAATAGATTAAAATTTGAGATAAAGAGGCTACAACAGCAGAAGACTTCAGTCTGTAGAAGACTACTACGGCCTGACTGGTAAAACCAAGGATCTGAGGCTTAAAGTTCAAGACTGACTTCAAAGTTTAAAAAAAACAAAAAAAAAAAACAAAAAAAAAAAAAAAAAAAAACAAAAAAAAAAAAAAAAAAAACAAAACAACACATCAACATTTAACTGTTTAGTCTGTGCCCGATAACATGCATCAATACTTTGCAAAGTTATGCTACATTCATTAGCTTATAATGCTAACACCCAGAGGGGATTGATGTGAAAGAGCGCACTCGGATAAGAATTCCCTCTGGCGGTCAGACCATGGCGGTGATTGTTTCGCCAAAAAAAAAAAAATCAAATCAAGGTACAATTATGAGTATGAATACAAATAATTCCATGTCCCTAAAAAGTACAGATATCTGTACCGGTGTCTGAGATCAGTCAAGAAGATGCAAATAATTATATATGCATTAAAGAAATCTGCAATTTTAACATTTTTAAGGTGCACTGATAATTTTTAGATTAGTCCTCCTCCACAGTAGTTTTAGTCCTACTAATGTTATTCACTTTTGGAACTTAGGTCATTTAAACTCCTAGTATGTCTGCTCAGCAGCCATTTAATTCCTTTTTTTAGCATGTTCTTAGTAAACTTGTGTGACTGGCTGCTGGGTTTGATAAGGAAAGTAGAAAGTGTGTAGGAGTGCACTTCAGATTAAAAAATGTAAACTGAGAAACGAGTCATCACATAATGCAGCCTTTTGATTTGAGTTCACTGAACCCTAATGTATTTTTACAATTTAAAAAAACTACAGAAAGGATCCTACAACTGTTTCAGTGACTTGTTTTTTGTTAGTGGTAAATTAGACTGTCCTATTATTACTTTTTAACTATTATTTCCTGACTACAAAAAAAATAACTAAACATTTAACAATTGTCCAAATATAACCGCTTCGTTGGCCTAGAGAAGAGAAAAATGTGCATTAAAAAACAGGTTCAGGTAAACAGATGAGCGTTTGATGAATCTGATCAATAATCAGTAAAAATGAAGTCAATTTAGATATTAATCAATCAATATTTTTAACTATTTTTGGCAGCAGAAAACGTTAAAAAAAAGTGTGGAACATTTATTTAGTTCTTTTAGGATTTAGCACCGCTTTTTGTAAGCGTTACCGGTTAGTATTACAGATTTATACCAGTTTTTCTAAAAAAAATTGTCTTGAAATACCAGTAGTTGCATTCTGACATCCTAAAAGAAAATCACATTTTAACAATCAGTTGTCTCAACTGCTTCTCTGGCTTACACAAAAGAGACAAATTCACTGACATAAAACCACCAAACACAAAACAACAAGTGTGGAAACAGGCTTGTGAAACTCTTAAAAAAACAAATAATCAATCAATCATGCTCAGATAAGTGTACCTTGTTGAAATAGTATATCAGAGTGTTTCGTTTTAAGCATGTACATTACTACATATTTTGTTTTTTTTGCAATATATTGCAGTCAAAAAAATTTGACAGATGACTTGAGTAGCTCCATTTAAAAATAATTTATTATTTTAGAATAAGTGGGGTGATGTAGTAAGGAAGAGCATCTGTGTAAAATATAATACACAAATTATGAGCATGAATAAATAAAATACAACAAAAATGTAAATAAAATAAACAGTATTTCATGTTTTTCCTGGAGATTTAGATACAGAATAATTAAATGTAAAATCACACTGCAGAGTCTTTACTGTACCAGTTGAGTACAATTTACCTTTGTTAAAGCTACAGTAATTGTTTCTCATGCCGAAATGCTTTAGACTTGTTTGAAATGTTTACACAGTAACAGACATTAGAACAATGTGCAAATAATCAACCTTTACTCTATTATTAAACCTTACAATAAATCCACAAATCACATGAGTTTTGAACTGTGGTGCAGTCGACTATAACCCCCACTTGATATTGCACATCCTAAAGTGCGACTTTTGCCGATGCAAACATTGCGATGTCGATGCTAAAATGATATATTGTGCAGCCCTACTATCCATGGTTACCTTTGTGTTCTATGGCAGTCGGATTGCATGATTAACGCCTCTTGCCAGGAGCTGATACAAAGGAAAATCTATTATATAGCTTTACAACTTTAACACACATGTTAATACCAAGTCTAAAAAAAGACTTTTACAGGGTCTGCAGACTGGAATGTTAGTGAGACTTGTTTTAGTCAGAAACAACATTTTTTTTAAGCTCCATACCAACTAAAACCAGACAAATACTTGCTAGTGTCTCGTCATCTGCTGCCTTCTCCTCAGTGGGTAACAGAGCGCTTACAAAGCACAATTTCAGTCACTGCATTTAGCTCAAAAATCAAAAAATGAGGCACATGTATTTCTTTCTTTCTGTATAGTTGTTTCGTGAGCTGAAGCTACAGTAATAAAGGTTTCTAAAAGAAATTGCATAATCAAGGTGCTTTTCAGCAAAAAGAGAAAATAAAAATATATATATATCTCAAATTTAACTAAATATGCAGTGTTGGTTAGGTGATAGTACAGGATATCACAACAAATCATCAGCAAAAGTGTTAGTAACATTCTGGCAGGTGATATGGTGTGATATATGTGGATCAGAACATACCGTTTAAGAAATTTGAGTGTACGAAAAACCTTGCGCTGGGGGGTGACTCTCTTGATGTAGGGGTGGTCCTGCAGTGTGAGCAGACTGCTGTGTGCATCCTGTCGGATTTGCACCACCTCAAAGTCGCTGGGGTAGTCGCTGGCCGGATTTTCCCGACGCACAATTTTCCAGTTCAACGCCTTGGCATTCTGCAGAGCACTGCTGATGAAGTGACTGCGTGCTTTCGCTGTGAAGTACCCATTAAACGCTACTATATACTCTGTAATGCAAAAGAGAAAGTGACATAAATATAAATATAAAATCATTAGTGATTTCACTAAAATCTATTTGTAATAGGGCTGCAACAAACGATTATTTTGATAATCGACTAATCAGTATTTAGAATGATTAAACTGCAATTTTTTGGGCTTGTAAAATTGGTTAAATTAAAGAAAAAATGTACTCCAGTTTTTACCATTTTTTTCTATCCAGGCTGCAATTATTTAACTTAAAACACAGTAGGCTTTAATTGATTATTACATTTTTGCAAATACTTAAAATATAAAATTATGTGCTTCAACTAATGGATTAAAAAATGCTTATTTCACCAATTTATTTTTACACTATTGAAGTAATTATTTGTTTAATGATATTTACCATCAAGAAGCTTGATTGACTAAATGACAGTTTTGTTCTACAGCGCCACATTGGTTAAACTGTGTTATTGCATGCTGGTAGATTTGAAAGCAAGAATCATTCTTTTTGATTACATATAACATAAATCACTTCAGAATACTCTTCTTTAAAGCATTCCTTCATAAAGAATGATACATCTCATATTTATATCTCATATAAACTTTGATTGTATGATAATCATACATTGATTTGTCTTCAGTATGATAAAAGCAGGATGTGTAATGACCTTCTACAAGTTAAAAAACATGAATAAATAAAGTGTGAGATTTTCCACAAAGCTTACATTCACAGGCCAGCTGTAGGGTCATTATAAAGATCATCTATGTGCTGGCACAACACTGGTCTTTTGAGCAAACAGAGCTTGAAGCTAGAGAACAGGACCTGGGGCTACAGCTCAAACAACAATAGTTAAAATATGTTTTAACTGTAATTTTTCAATGATTTAAATGAGGAAAATGGGCACTGCTGTCCTATTATAAAAAAGAAAACTGGTAGCCAAGTTAATTGCATAAAATAATTATGCTATTCTTAAAGTGGCCATCAGATGCGAATTTTCTCACAAGTCAATGAGCCTTTTTAGGGTGCTAATGAAAAGTCCAGAATATACTTTGAGTAAAAATTGTCATTGCTATAGTGAAAATAATACTTATGTTACCTTGTCAAAAACGAATTTTCAGTGCATGTTGCTTTAAATGTTAATGAACTCTGTTCACCTCACCCTTCTGTTCTGTGGGCCGTTCCACATTTTCAAATTTTTTAATGACTTTGGTAGGTCATTAACACACCTTTAAAAATTATCTACAAAGATAAATTTAATGTAGTTTTTCCATGTTATCTTTACTGACAACATACACAGTTTGTAATAAGACACCTTACAAGACACCTTAATGCAAAAAATTCACCATGAAACTTGTGAACTGTAGCACAATATTAGAAAAGTCAATTTGCAAAGATAAACTAAAAAATACACACCTCTTCTGGGGGTAAAGCCTATCCATTTTTAACGAGTAACTTCTTAGCAAGCCCTGTTTTATACTAGTGTCATTTATAAAGCAGTCTACTGAGAAATAATTCACACAAACATGAAGCGTTTAGGTAGACAGGGGCAACATTCTGCTTCAGCCTCGAAAACAATGGCGATTATCTCATGATCAAAAGAAGCCAAATTGCCTAAATCGCCTCAGGCCAGGTCTATGTTAAAAACTGCAGTGGTTGGGCAGTGTCACTCACCTTAGAACGGATTGATTTGAGGAGATTTAACAAGATTTCACAAGATTAAAAAAACCAGCGTGGATTTTTATAATTACATGGTGGTTGTGCACACACAGTATTCATCTTAAACATCTTGTAAAAGTGCATGTCACATCCAATGACCTTTAAGACGTAAACATTGTTTTACAAGCAGACTAATTAGAGCACTTCAATTCAACAAACATCTAATGTAAAAAAGTAACTAGTGTGAAACTATTTTTTTTAAACAAATGTTTAAGTTGGAAAAAGGTTCCTAAAATAATTCTATAAAAAAAAAATGGTTCAACTAGGGGCAGACTGACAAAACCTTGTGTTTAAATCAAAAACAAAGAGCACATATGCAACTTTTTATTTGTACCGACTGTTGCTTTATTTATCTCTGATCAAAATTAATTTATTACCCTAAAAATTAAACAAAATTTCGGCAGGTTTACACTTAACAGTTTGTCATTTGATACAGTAAAAGTTTGGTGTTTTTTTAGGATTCTTTACATTTTTAGTTAAATAAGAATGCAATTATACCAGGAGATTTCCTGATTTTTTTAAAATAAAAGTGTCTAAATTGGAAATAGACCTCAACTGAAACTTCTCATGTATCAACTGCTGCAAATACAAAGAGAACACACTTTAAATGACTTCACCTACCATGCTCCACTACTTTGGAAGAGAAGTCCAGTTTGAGGGTAAGCTGAGAGCAGTTGGAGCTTAAGAAGCCACTTGAAGAAAAAGTAGAGCTTGAGGTGTGTCTCTCTTTTTTAGTGCCAGCCAAGGGTGCACACCCCAACAGCAGGGCTATGAACACAAAGAGCCACACTTCTATGGCTAGCGTCATGGTGGCCACGCTCCAGTTCAGTTCAGAACCACCCAAAGAAGTTCAAAATTGTGTGTGCTTCATAAATCACTCTATTAATGCAGCTGGTTTCAGGTGAACAATGATGAAACCGAGCATAAGATTGCAGGTCACTTCAGATCCAAAACACAGAGAAGCCTGGGTAATGCATGGCTTGTGCTTTCATTTCTTTCTGCGTTTTCTCTCCATTTTCAGATTTCAGTGGAGACAATCAGTGATGTAGCCCAGACCTAATGAGGAGTGCCATCTTATCACACACTGGGAGAATATTAAAGCAAATAAAGAAGTGAAAGTATTTGATCATCAGTCCCAAAAATAGTCTTCATTCTCCTACAGAAACAAAACACATAACATTATTTATAATAGTAATGATAAATGAGTGCAAATAAAAGTATGACATTAATTTAGCTTTCATTGCCAAATCAATAGCGTGCATAAGAATTATTTGGGATTAAAAAAAAAATCCAGTTTCAACATTACATTCACCAGGTATGGACACAATGTATACAAATAAACATTTAATATATACATACAGACAAATAGAAGGGTTAGGGTGATAAGTGTAATCATTTACAGCACTTTGCAGACGCCCTTATTCAGAGCGACTTACATTTATCTCTTTTACACATCTAAGCAATTGGAGGTTAAGGGCCTTGCTCAGGGGCCCAGCAATTGTGGTTTGGTGGTGCTGGGAATCGAACCCCAGTCTTCCTGGTATCAGTTCAACACCTTACCACTAAGCCATTACTCCCCCCCTAATCATTAATCATGTGATTAACTAGGACTTACTCTTTCTCAGTAAGTTCATAACCAATAACAGTCAGTTACTCAGGTAATCACAAAGAAATAGACTAATACAATGTTACCAATTATGAATGTGTCTTTATACAGAATCACTGAACAGCCACTGCACAAACTAGCTCAAAACTACTTTAACTGCCATTAATTCTTTCTTAAATTTCTTAAACAATGTCATTTCTATTGGTGATGCACAATGTAGTGTTTTAGCATTAACAGCAGGTAGGTGGAAGCTCAGTGTTGGGCTACTAACCGGAAGATTGTTGGTTCGATCCTAGCACCACCAAGTTACAAGTTACACCAAGCACACCCTGAGCAAGGCCCCTAAGCCCATGTAATAATGAGAAATGTAAGACACATCTGACAAATTCCATAAAAGTAAACATCGCATTTTGGGCTTCTGCAATTTGTACACTGAAGGATATGCAATATCAAGTGGTGAATATATTATTTGACTGCACCACTGTTCAGAACACATGATTTGCGGTTGTAGTATTTGTGGCACCATACTTCCATCCAGAGTATGTGAGCAGAGTGGAAGCGGCATGAGAATGCAGCAGCATAATTTTGTTTAAAGTTTGGTGCAGGTTTTTTTTAATAATAATCGGGACAGCCCTAGCTGAGGAGCTGATGGTCATAGCACTTTAGCAAAGTATGAAGATACAGGAGATTACTGTTGGTCATAGCACTTTAGCAGAAGTAAGTATCAGTAACAGATTATTACTTCAGACAGACAGGAAAATAAAATCTGTTTATGCAGTTTGCAATTTTGGTCACATTTACACCTGTATGCACAAAATAACAAATTCTACTTCTCAATGCTCAATCAGCATCCTGTTATACCGAAAAAAAAAATAAACACAGAAAACACTAAAAGCAGCATTTACGTCTAAGTTGACTTTATAAAGTGATGTGTAGAGGACGACAGGGAAATTATAGAGCAGTCGTTTGTGAAGAAGAGTGGAGAATCAGACATTGGGAATTAGTACGAGGAGTGTGTCAAGTTATAGGCGTTCAACTGAAGGAAGAGTTGGAGAAATCAACTGCTTGTATGTGTCAGTGTAGAAGTGGGGAAGTGGTGGCTCATGGTTAAGGTGTTGGACTACAACCTGAAGATTGTGGGTTCGATTACCAGCTCCACCAAGCTTGTACTGCCACTGCGGCCCCTGAGCAAGGCTGTTAACCCCCCAGTTGCTCAGTTGCATAACCGAGATAAATGTAAGTCACTCTGGATAAGAGTGTCTGCCAAATGCTGTAAATGTAAATGTAGAATGATGAGAAATGTTTGTTAAAAGAAAGGTAAAAGTTGAATGTTTTCTCAGTATACATGCTTCCCTTGGGAAACATAATTAGAAGACATGGGATTGGTTTCCACTGTTATGCTGGGGACACCCAGTTATATAGCTCATCAAATTGAACTGATGAAATAGCGAACCTGGGTGTAATATTAGACAGCAACTTAAGAATAATATTTCCAATATTACCAAAACAGACTTCTGCCATCTTAGAAATACTGCCAACTAGGTGGTTGTCCTACATCCTTAATAAACAAGCTACAGCTAGCTCAAAATGAATAAAATAATTTTCAAAAACACTTTTTGGTAACATGTCACCCAAATGAGGATGGGGTTTTTTTTGAGTCTAGTTCCTTTCAATGTTGCACTTTAAACCATCTGACCTCTCTCGAATTTAATACCACAAATCAGAATTGAAAAGATCAGATTCCATGTGGTTTGTGCTGTTGACTCAGGCTTATTAGGAAAACATCTGAGTTTCATCTAATGTTCCTGTATTTCCGTAAAATGGTTTCCATTGTGAAAAGGGCCACACACATAAAACTGAAAATTCTTCGAGATTGGGGCAAAACAGTCTGAAAAATAAGTCATTTAACGTTTATATAATCTTTGCAGCATCTTTATACAACTGATTGTCATTGTTTGGTTTGTGTCTGTCCGTAGTGAGAACAGACTTAAGATGACCTCCTATGCAAGTAAGTAAGTGGGTGAGTGATAAGATAAATGGAACATTTGGTGTAAACATAAACATGACTAGTCTGCCAAATGATGTAAATGTAAAAATCCAATGGGTGTAATCAACAAGTTAGTTTTAAACTAACCACCTCCACAAAGTTTTCAACCAACAATCATACTGTAACTGGTTTTAACTGGTGGATCAAAACTGAAGTCTTGATTTCCTTTAGCTCCTTAAGAGCCTAACTAGTTGTTTCTGAGAAGCAGGGAGGAGTTCAGGGGAGGCCTGGTCCGTTTTCCTCAACTGTGGTGCGACTCAAGCTCGCACGTTTAGCTGCTGAGCACTGGATATCTGCAGCGGGTGGTTTATGGACCCTCCTCACAGTAATTAGCTCAAGTGTTGACACACTGAAAACTCCAGTAAGTCGCAGACGGAGAGATAAACAGTCAGTCTCTATTTTGTACTTTTGATCGTAATCTGATTCACCCAGTGACAAACTGGCTTAATTCAGGTAAATTCGGTTTTTCTAAATTAACGTTTATTTGACATCTGCTCAGAAATACAACAGTTGATTACGACAGGATGTCAAAATGTTTCGAGACACGACAACAGATGGCAGCATAAACTAAGCTAACGCTAAAGTCCAAACTTGCCTACCAGATTAAGTGAATAAAGTCAGTGTGTTATTAAAGGTAAATTCCTCTTAATGCGACAAACATTTCCTTTGTGTCCGTTTTCTACAAAGAGCGCGGTTTATGCTTTGCTTTCGCACAACAATCGTCTTCTGCTCAAATTAAACCATTTTGTTAAAAATGTACAAAATATAGATCAATCTTTATCTTACACTATTGTGGTGGTTTGTTTACAGCCAAGAAGCTAGCAAGCTATTATAGCAATAAACAGAAATTTAACGTCACAGCTGTCTTATTGTAAATTGCTGATATAATGCTAGCTTGAGTTGAATAGGATGTGGCAACGTTATAACTTGCAACTAAATAAAGATCAGTGAAGATCAGTAACTATCTAACTCAGATAGACAGATGTGCATCTTTGGACATGCTGCCAAATTTAGCTAACTGCAGCTAACAATTAGCGCGTTTTAGCTGAACAGTCAGAATCTAACGTTATATCACAAAAAAAAAGTTACTCACTCTTCTCATACAGTCCAGTTAAATGTAATGCGGTTTTATAAATCCCAAACAATCCCCAAACCTCTCTTTGTTAGACGGTGTGTTTAGCTTTAGACTGCTAACAGACATAGCTGGTTTGTCAATGCTGTTTGCTTTGCTACACTAACCCAAGATGCAGAGAACAAAGTAGCCAATCGCCAACAGATACGCGGGGTAAAGCGATGAGCGACGCAGTGTCTAGCCAATCAGCATGTACGTGGAGGCGGCCCCTATGCGTATCTCGTCTAACAGTAGTAGTGCTGTGTAGTAGTACTAAAACTGAGAAGGGTAAGAAATAGAGTAATTATGTATATTTTTGTACTGCTTATCTATCAAAAAAATTGACTCATTTACACACACTAACTTTTATAAAATTATTATACTATTATACTATTTATAATCGAAAAGTGATCTACGCGATTTACGTTTTGATCACAAGATGACGTCATAAAATTGACCCCTCAAAATAAACCAATGAATGTAGTTTTGACGTCACTTTAAAAAAATGATTTTGCCTATTCCTAGCACATTATTAAAATATACCTCAGGTGGAGCAGTGAATTGATTTGTTGTCCTTCTATAATGTGCTGGTGGATTGGCAGTTTGGTAACAGCGGGTGTGGGGTGGTAATAGACGCTGCTGATGAAATGGCAAGAGTAAAAACCAGAACAGCAGTAACACAATCAAGTACAATCTTTTAAATGAAACAATTTAATTCAGACATTTGATAAAAACTAAATTCACTATTCTGGGAATAAAGCTATTTAAGATAAGACAGCATTAATCTTCAATAAAAGAAAAACAACACGCGTTTACACTCTTCTTTCAAAATTGTTGGATCAACATCAGCTGGAATTTTTTTTTTTTTTAATAAAACTGGATGTACAAAAACTACACTCATACTAAATACTGTCCTGGGAAATCTTGCTACTCTTCCTACGTCTGTGGTATGTTTTTATTAACTGACAATATGGCAAAACATTCTAGTAATAACTATTATCACTGCTAAATATCCTTGTTTAAAACAACCTTTTTTTCAGTCAAAACACAAAATTATAAAACAGTGGTTTTCCTTTGCGAAGTTACACATTCACTTGTGAAGATTACTTATTTATAAAGAAAATTGAAGTATGGAATGGAAAAGTGTAATTTAAAATAAGTAATTTTCACTGCACGATAAGAAACACTAAAAATTTGGTTACTTCATGTAGAAAAAAAAAAATCTGAAACACCCTATTTTTCCAAATGTATACAGTGTTCATGGTTAATAAATCTAATCGTAATGTAGTGTAGAAAAATCATTTCAATCCTAATAACAAAACTTGAACATTAACTGCATATAAAACACAACATACCCACTGGACTTAAATTGCTAAACTAAATACCAAACTAGGACTGCACAATATATTGTTTTAGCATCGACAGTGCAATGTGTATATCTGCAATAATCACATTCCCAGATGGACAATGTTAAATTGGGATTATATTTGACTGCACCACAGTTCAGAACACATCTAATATGTGAATTAATTGTAAAGTTTATTAATAGAGTGAAAGTTTATCATTTGCAAATTGTTTTAAGTTCTGTTAATGTGTAAACAACTCAAACGAGTTTAACAATCACTTGTAGCTTCAACAGAGATAAACTCAGTGAAGACTCTACAGTGTGATTTTACATTTGATTTCTGTATCTGATCAACATAAATGTTTGCAATGATGCAATTTACATCTTTTGTGTTTTTTGTATTTATCTCTCATTATTTGTGTATTAAGTTTTACGCAGATGCACGCCATTATAAAATCACCCCAATCATTCTAAAATAAATTCTTTCCAAATAGAGCTAATTAAGTCATATTTTTTTCATATTGCAATATAGATCACAGACAAACAAAGTATCTCAATGCCAATGTTTCCACTATTGTGCAGCCCTATACCAAACGTAAAGTGATTTACAGCAGAAGTGGCAAATTCAGTTCCTGGAAAGCCAAAACCATGAAATGCAGAGTTTAGTTTCATCCCTTCTCCAAACCATGCAGTTTTCGAAGAGCTTGATTATCTGGATCAGGTACCTTTAATTATCATTAATGCTAAACTGAGCAGGGCTGTGACCCTTCAGGAAATGAGCTGTCACCTCTAAATTTAACTTGTTTTCTGTGAAAAGCTCACATGAAGAGTATTGAACAAAATGCAATGTAGCATTACACAATCATTCAATAAGGGAAAAATTACATGAACCCCTGCTGATTTTGTACATTAATGGTAGGTTTACACTAACAGTGAAAAAAATACAGAATAAGAATAAGTATTTGATTCATTAATCAGAAATAAGTATTTCCCCGCGGTGTCTTATTCTCTATTAATCAGCAAGATTTCTGTCTTCCGGGTGTCTTAAGAAGTGCTCCTAGAAGCAACCAATCAGATTACAAACTTTCCACCAAGACCAGAGAGCTGTCCAAGGATGTCAGGAATAAGATGGCAGCCCTACACAGAGCTGGACTAGGCTACAAGACTATCAACAAGCAGCATAATAACAAGGTGACAACACTTGGTATCCGCAAATGAAAGAAAAACAAAATAAATCTTGCTCGAATCTAGGGCTCCATGCAAGAGCTGACATGGTGGAGTTTTAATTATCATGAGAACAGTGAGGAATCAGTCCAGAACTACACAGGAGGATCTTGTCAAAGATCTTAAGGCATCTGGGAACATAGTCACAAAAAAAACAATTGGTAACACACTATGCTGTAAGGAACTAAAATCCTGCATCCTCCTGCAGAAATCACATGTCCTCCTGCTCAAGAAAATCACATGTACAGGCCTGTCAGCAGTTTGCCAGTGAACATCTGAATAATTCAGAGAACTGTGTGAAAGCATCGTAGTCACATAAGACTAAAATTGAGCTCTTTCACATCAACTAAACCTGCCGTGTCTGGAGGAGGAGGAGGAATACTGCTCATGGCCCCCCAAGAACGACATCCCCACTGTAATAGAGGTAAAACATTGTGTGTTGGGGTGTTTTGCTGCTAAGGGGACAGAACATTTTCTTCACATCAAAGGGACGATGGACCGTCATATCTTGGGTGAGAACCTTCTTTCTTCAGCCAGGGAATTCATGGGTCGTAGATTGGTATTTCAACATGACAATAAACAAATACACACACAGCCAAGGCAACCAAGGAGTGAGTTTAAGAAGAAGCACATTAAGGTCTCCAAAGAAAATCCATCCTGAGGGACCCTACAAACATGGTAGCCAACTAAGAGAAACATCTAAACCAAAAAGCGTTTTTTTTAACTAAAAAGGGAAAGAGGTAAAATACTTATTAAATGCATAATGTGCAAATGTACAAATGCATAATGGGCAAACATACAAAATCAGCAGGCGATTAAATTTTTCCCTAAGTACTGCAAATTAGTTTGAAATATGCATATTCTAGATCTGTAAATCAAAATACTGAGGTGACAGGAATTACTTTACTGTTGAAGGAATACCCTTAAACTCACTGTAGAACATCTATAAATAACAGTTTAACCTTCATGAACTGATTTTTGGCACAACAACAATCAATGGTGACAATTAACAGCATCACAATGAGCAGAGCAACTAGATTTATAACAAATAAAAATAATTCACAGCTAAAATCAGGAAGGTTTAAAAACATTGACGACGAATGTAGTGGTCCTTCCAGAATCGTCATTACTTAGAATTCTGTTCAACAGATAATACAATGACATAAAAGGCTTACTCAGACAGTAACTCCATAGACAATATAACAACGACAGTCAATAAATAAGGGGTAAAACATACAAATAACATGGACATAAAGGACAATCTCAGCACAAAGATAGACTGGAGTATGAGTGAGATACTCATTTGCTGATTGGCTCTGTAGTCATCAACAGTTGTCCTTCATCACTTGCAAGAACATGCCACTCCTTAGCCTCTTTGCCTCCTCTGCTCACAGACTGAGTCCTAGACATGTGCCAATATTATATTTAACTATCCAGATTCATGCTCAAATTTTCCTCATAGTTAAGGGTCTGACAAAAATATTTTAAAAAGGACTATTATTTTATCTAAAAAGACCAAGTGACAGTTCGGTTTGTCATCTTTTTTGACATTTAATTGATATTTTTTTTTAGGTGAACAGGTGACCTGCCTTCAAGAAGAAATATCTATGTAAAAAGACCTTTGGCTGCCTTCTGAATAAGATACAGGGAATACGACAAAATTAAATATATTGCTTAAAAGATTATCAGCACATTGGCTAGTGGGTCCTATAGTGTCAGAACCAACACATACAGTTTGACTGCAGCTTCCTTTCTTTAGCCATTGTACTGTTGCTGATAGCGGCGGTTAAGCTCCCTCAGCTCCTTCTCTCGTGCACGCCGTGCTCGGCCTGACTTGCTTGAACGGCTGGAGCGCGTAGACTGTGCTGACTTGGTGCTTTGGCAGCGTGATGACGCCCTCTTGAGCAGATTCTGAGAGATACAGCGCTGTAGGTTCTTCATGGAAGACGAAGCAGCCATGCTAACAATCCAGGGGTGCTTAAGCGCTTGGCTAGCCGTTAACCTCTCGCTTGGGTCCACAGTGAGCACGCGGTCAATGAAATCCTTCGCCAAATTGGAGACACTTGGCCAAGGCTAGGTTGAAGCAGAAAAAGAGTATTCTCATGACAAACATAGTTTAAAAAAATCCATGTAGATTAAATTAGTTTATATTAATACTTATGGCATATAGCCAACTTGCACTTTGATTTCTAAAGTAAAAACAGTAATGCATAAATTTTATTTTTGGCCCTGGACTAGCATTCCAATCCAATATTTTTGGTAAAAATTTTATAAAATATACAGTACAGAGATAAAATGTCCAGCATAGTTTCTTGGTCAGGTATCTCCACATAAGCATAATAATTTTTGTTTGGATTAGTTTCCTTATGGAAAAAAAGCTTTTGTAAACATTTAATCTGTCAAATTAAAATGTCAGTTAATTTTTAACCATTCTGTTTACGTCTTACAGACCCACCACTTTACTTACCCACCACTTGTGTTAACCTTTGATGCTTTCTATAACTCATTTCTTGAAAGCACAGAGACACAATAAAACAAACAAAAGCCCCAATACAGTAGACCCCATAAACAGTACAGCTATCAAGTTGGTATTGGATAGTAAAACAATGAATATAGGGTATTGTTTCCTGGTGTCAAGATAGCAGTTTTTTGGGGAATAATTCCATGTAGAAAAACAGATTATGAATAGACTGGGTTAATGTCTATATATCCTAAACACAAGAGGCTGCCAAAGTCATTATGCTATACTACAAGCCACCAGGAAAGCCCTGAATACATCCCAGCATAGAGCTGCATAATCTCACAAATTTCTCTAAACAACTGTTGCAACAGTAATCAGACACATCTGGTATTTATATTCAGATTTTCACTGTGCTTAGCATTGCTACATAAATTAACCCTATTTTTGCAGACATCAATGAATACAACAGCCAGATTATAAACAAGACGCTGTGGTAAATCTAATGTTCAAGAAGTCCTATTTTTACTGCAATGATTTTTAAGCAATATCCCAATTCATACCGTCTTTACGCTCAATTGTACCTGCTGATTTCTCCAATTCTCTTGTTTGATTAAAGCAATAATTGAACAGCCAATTTTTTACATTTTAACTGATGCATAGACAGTTCTGTTGTGTGTAATAACCATATAGGTTAAATTATGTTTACATTAATTTATTATGGATCAGGGATAAAATGACTTAAGCAAAAAGTAGGGCTGCACAATATTGGGGAAAAAATGACATTGCATATTTAGTTTTTCTGTGATATATATTGATTGCAATATGAATAGCTCTATTTGGAAATAATTCGTTATTTTAGAATTGTGGTGACTTTGTAAGGAAGCGTGTCGGTGTAAAATATAATATAGACGAATACAATAGAACAAAATGTAAATGAAATACAGAAATGTCTTCACTCTATAAATTGAGTACAATTAATCATTGTTATTAGTTACAAAATGTGTTCTGACCTGTGGTGTAGTCAACTATAATCACAACTTTACACTGTACATCCTGCAGTGTAATTATTGCAGATGCACACATTGCATTGTTGATGTTAAATTGATATATTGTGCAGCCCGAACAATATGTTAAGTTAAATGTATTTCTGCACAATGTTAAAAATGGAAAAGGTCTTTAGCAAAGAGATGCTCAAACGTATCAATTATTATAACTACACGTACACCTTACAACTAAAGAAAAGCCATGATAACCACATTGTGCTGCCGTTTACCTATCTTTATAGAACTCCAGAACTTGCATCACTACACTGACCTATTATTTACAGTAAGAACTTATATCTACAGTTTAAAAAATAAGCCAAACTCTTTTCTTTACTGTTACAATACGCATGAGACCAGAATAAAGTGCAAGTGTTAGATTCCCACCTCCCCACAGAAGCTGTACTTCCCCTTCAGGATTTGTCGATAGAGGCGCATGCGGTTGTCGTCCTCAAAAGGCATGGCGCCACTGAGTAGGATGTAGGAGATCACCCCTAGTGCCCACATGTCCACAGCATTGGTATAAGGTTTACGCACCAAGATTTCAGGAGCGATGTATTCAGGAGTGCCACAAGTGGTTTTCATAAGGCATTCGTCACCCTTTTTGCGTGTACTTGCTAGGCCAAAGTCTGTGATCATGATTTTGGAATCAGCACCAGGGTGATAGTAAAGAAGATTCTCAGGCTTGAGGTCACGATGTGTAATGCCTAGCATGTGCAGATAGCGCACGCCGTCTAGCACCATGCGGAGTACCCGTGTGGCATCCCGCTCAGTGAAGGAACCGCGTGCAATAATGCGATCAAAAAGCTCACCTCCTGTGGCCAGCTCCATCACCATATACACACGCTCGGCTGTCTCAAAAACCTCCATCAGCTGAATGATGTTGGTATGACGCACACGCCGCAGGACTCGCAGCTCTGACTCACACACTTCACGACCCTCACGCCATCGTGTCTCGATAATCTTAATTGCATATGGTTGCCTTGTACCTTTGTGCTCAACCCGCACCACCCGGCTAAAGCTGCCACGTCCAATGAGAGCCTTAATCTCGTACTTTACTGTCACCCGAGGGTCAAACTTGGCCCGATACTTGGCCACTTTGTTCCGCCGCGGTTCAGAGGCCACCTGCTGGCCTTTTCCTGCTGTAGGGGAATTCGCGTCAGCACTTGTAGCCTGGCTTTGACCCTGAGGATAAGGAGAGCCGGTTTTCTTGTCACTGCCATCCACACGTATAAAGTTCTTATAGACATCATTTTGCTGAGGCTCGACCTTCTTGACGAGATCTAGCTGTATATCTCCTGGTGGTTCTGGTAGGACTTTACTTGTCCTGCACCCCATCACGTCAGGATCCTTCGCACCCAATGCCAGCAGCACATCATCATAACCTGTGCCAGCCAAAGGCACAGACAGAAGCTTTTGATGCCACAGTAAATAAGGATATCGAGGACACTCACCAAGGTCTACCAGAGAACTATTCTCTCTTATGTAAAGTCTATCAATCTAAAAAATAAAAACAAGAAAAACAGATGTCAGAAAATGTTTCCTGAGTTGGTAGAACACATAATGCCATTAACAATAGTTTTGTAATACAAGTATCTGCCTATATGCCAGCCTAAAAATTCTGTTAAAGAGCAATTTTATTCATAATTTTATCCAAGTTCACATATTTTCACTGGTCTATAATGTTGGCTTTATTATGAAAATCTGTTCCTCTGTTCCTGACTAACATAAGGATAATTGAAAAAAACATACACACAAGATTTATGTTTATATTATCTAGATTGAAAAATGAAAAGTAGCTAACGAGGCAAATTAAGAAAAGTTTTTCGGCTCTAGTTCTGACTAGATAATAATAGATATAGATAATTAATGTGTTTGTTGTTTCAGATAAATGCTTGCTCATTTAGAATACGTTAGAGACAGTAAAGTGTCCAGGTTTCCGCAGTAAGGCACAGAAACTTTTTTAGGCTAACAAAACATGCTAAAATAATAAAATGTGAACAGGGGAAATATCATTAAAGACCTAAAACAATACAGTGAAACATCCTGAAGACGCTTTAATGCTGTAGAAGCGGGTTTTTCTTTTTTCTTTTAGCAACCCGACTGAAAGTAATGTAACGTTAAACAACAAATGTAACGTATTTTCGGGTTGAAGGGTCTCATACCGAACTGAACTGTTTCAATTATAATAAAATGTTAGTAACCTAACAAAATGAGCGACCAGAAGATGATCTAACAGAAGGGTGTACGGCGGTGTTACACGGCTCCCGCAACTGGTTTTTCTAAGGCCTGGAAGAAAAGGTAAACGGTAAAGCGCTAAAGTTGTTGTTTTTTTGTCCCTCTTGTATGTAAGTTTGCTTCACAGACAACAAAAATGACTTACACACAACTTTTACTATATTTCACAATGGAGAACAAAAAGATTTGCTTGAAAGTCACCTTAAGGCTGTTTTTGTTTGAGCCGAAGCAGCGAGTCGGAGGGCAGGACTGTAGAGGTCTCCAGCGCCGCCAGTCTCCTCAGCCCGTTCTCAGCTGTTCTCTCCATTTTATTACCGTTTTCTCAAACTTTCCTCCACTTTAAACTATTCGATTCAGTGGATCTTTCTACACTCATTAATACCTACGTGATGGACACAAAAT
The DNA here is from genome assembly GCA_005784505.1 of Bagarius yarrelli. NCBI lineage: Eukaryota > Metazoa > Chordata > Actinopteri > Siluriformes > Sisoridae > Bagarius > Bagarius yarrelli. The sequence continues at coordinate 496,699 of VCAZ01000104.1, forward strand.
CAGACATGGACATCTTCATTAAAGAAGAAACAGCTTGTAAACAGAACCGCTTTAATCCGAACGTGTTTTCAGAATTGGAGCAACTTTTTCTCTGTATCGAGATTTTTTGTCAGGATTTCGGGTTTGTTTCGACCCCTGCAGGACATACAGTGAAGCCAGAAGCAGTCAACATGGACAAAGGGGCAAACAGGGTACATGTCTGTCAAAGCCAGGTGGAAACTTATCCTATATTTAGATAGATACACGTAAAAACTTATCAGAAAAAAAACTTATCATATATATATATATATATATATATATATATATATATATATATATATATATATATATATATATATATATATATATATATATATATATATAACTAAGATACGGGAACATTACGGGAAAAAAACTAAAAAAAAACTTCCAGGGGAAATTATAGATTCATTTTTTTTTAGATCGCTATGCATGTTTTTTTTTTTTATTAATATAAGTTTAATTACATTCAAGGCCGTGGTTGTAAGGGGTTTTTTTTTTATTCAACCTATTTAAAAAAATGTTGTATATGTAAATTACTACTAAATTACTGTAAAATTATTTTTGATTTAAAGGGTTTATTACAGTTTTAACAGTTGAAAGGGTTTTTTTAAACATTGTTACACATTTCAGATATGTATGTATGTGTGTATAAATATGTATTATGTATGTATCTATGTATGTGTATATGTATATATATGTAATCCTGTACATAAATTAGTAATTATTTGTTTTGCTGTTGTACTTTTTAAATTCAGTCATTTTAACCTCTTTTACTACTACAGTTTTAAAGTTTCGTAGTCTAACTTCGTACTGTGACTTTTAATTTGTTAAAACGGCTCTTATCGCACTTGGTTGCTGGTTTCAACTAGAGAGTGGCATGTTGTTGAAATCCATGTTGCTTAAAGCGTTTAAAAAAACTTTTTGGCAATTTTCCGAATAACAAATTTAGTTTTAAAAAATCACGGTTTCCAGAAGAATCGTGCTTCAGGCTTAGAAGAAGGTTTTTAAAGAGTCGACCTGTTTTACTCCTGCTATAGTATAAAATAACCATCTTGGGTGATCACTAATCCAAATCATTTTAATGATCTATTATAGTAAATCTAAGCAAATAAAATAGATGAAGGAGCCTGGATGAGGAGTCAGATTCATTTAGGATAAAAATTCAAGACTGTATCTTGAATTAGACGTTCCATTCGATCAGAATACACTGTTAAAATTGGATTTAAAAAAGACATCAGAGATAAGTATTAAAGTAGACAAAGTAATATTTTAACACATGACAAAAGGCACAGTATACCCCTAACAGTTGTAATAATTCACTTCCAGGATACAGCACACATGATATCAGTCTTTATGTTAGTATATGCCATACCAATTTCTGCACATAAATCGTTTAATGGTCATTGGAGGTTGACTGTCACTACACAAGGCACTCATTTAATTTATTTCATTCAGAGTTCAGGTAATTGATTTTATGTTATGGTGACTAAGATAATGGTAATTAAATTATTTTGGAAACCTGACTGCTGAAGGCAGTTCTTCTTTTTAGTGAGACTGTTAAAATAAAATTCACACACAGGTCATTCTTTCTCTACTCTCTCCTCAGCTCTCATATCAACTCCTTTTATCACTGATGCAACTCACCAAAACCGATGACGTGTCTGCCTGTGACCCAAGTGGAATCTCCGATACCCGAGTCTTGCTTAGACTCAAGCACCCTGCATGTGGATTAACCACGCCCACTTATTTAAATCTATTATGGTTGATCTTTTTTTTTTTTTCCATGGTACCGATATACACAGTCAAACTGCCCAGCCTGTCAATCATTACTGGAACCAATAATAATGTCTATGTTATAATGATATTGTCATATTCAGTGTGTGGCTGTCAATAATTCACTGAAGCTGGAGTTCAAGAACCACCCAAACAACACACTGTAAATGGCTGTGTTTAGCAGGCTTTAGCAGGTGACTAAAGGGGAAAAAAGGGCTAATTTTAAATGAACTTCCAATTGCAACACATCACTCTCCAGAACCACCATCGAAGCCAATGCTTTGGAGATCACCTCTCATTATGGGTTAAGGAGGTTACTGTTAGCCAAACCAATATTGTCATCCCTAAGTCTGTGATTCACCTTATAAACTGGCAAGTAATTTGGATCTGGATGTGGATAGCAAAGAAAGAACTTAGTCATATAGTTAAAAAATTCTCATAACATTCTACATCTTAAAACCTGTATCTTGAATCAGTCTGGATTATACAGGACAAGAAAGTATTGAATTTTGTTTTTTATTTTTTGAGTTTTTCACCTGTACACTATTTTAAATATGGTGAACACCAGTAAGGTCTTGTGAGACCCCTCAATCTGCGAATATTAGGAGTTCAGGTCGCTTGTCCTATAAATACATGAATTATATTGATCTAATTTATGAATTATTTTAAGCATTTCACAAAATTGTTTGACAAGACCAATATTTGTGGATAAAACAACCCCTGACAAAGTATGGAATCGCCAATGTTTATTCAATTGTTTAACTGTAAAGAAAAAAACTAATCACAGATATGCCACAAACTATTTTCATTTAACATTCCAACCTTATGGCTTTATGAAACTTTTTTTTTTAAAGGGGGGGAGAAAACTAGTCAATTGCAACTTTTTTTAAGATGAAGATAAGATAAGATGAAAAAAATATGGAATCACAGAATTCTGAGAAAATTTATGGAATTTAAAACAAACACTTGCATAAGATTACATCTGTGTCTGCTGTTACAAAAGTGCCTGCTCATCTTACTTAGCTGAACCAAACTGATAAATTATGGCTCCAACACAAGAGATGTCAGTTGGAAAAAAAAGAAATATACAGTTTTATAAAGAAGGTAAAACATTAGAGAATTTTGCAAAAGATGTTGGTTGTTCCCATTTTGTTGTGTCTGAAATCTGGGAGAAGTACTAATCAAATGGGAAAGTTGTAATAGATAAGGGTATTGGTAGACCAAGGAAGACATCAAAGCGTCAAGTAAGAAAACTTAAGTATGCTTTGAAAGCAAAAACTCCACAAAAAAACAAATGAAGAAAAAATGGGTGGAAATTGAAGTAAATGTCTGTGACTGAACTGTAAGAAATCGCTTTTAAAAAAGGGAATTTACATACAGAAAAGCCAAACGAAAAACACCATTAACATCTAATCATAAAAAAAACAAGGTTACAGTGGACTAAAGAGAAGCAATCATATGGACTGTGGATGAGACTGATATTCAGTGATGTATCACAAATCTGCATTGAGCAGGGTGAGAAATACTACTTTTCTTTGGTGTTTCTTTAAATGTTAAAGACAACTGCTTGAAGAAAACTAACTAGCAAATTCCACAATCATTAATGGTATGAGGTTTCCACAATCATTAATGTATGTCAGGTAAAGATAAAGATATGGATGCACAAGTTTATATTGACATTTTGGCCACTTTTTATATTTTATCAATTGAAAGGACGACGTTTTGGTGATGATGGACACATCATTTTTCAGATTGACAATGCCTTGACAATGCCATAGGGCCAAAAGTGGCAATTTTCAAAATGTGAAATTTTTCCGTCGAGATAGACATATACAGACACTCCCCCAGTTACAAACGAGTTCTGGTCTAAGAGTGTGTTTATAAATCGTTATGTTTGTAAATCTTTATTTAACTTATTTTAAGGGTATATATTTATTTAAGGGATACTTTTATTCAAGTACCGTACTTGGATAGGTAAATTGTAGTAAAAGAATGCCATAGAGTAGAAGACCATAAAATACCACAATCCATAAGTCTGCAGGCCTTCCATTCTTCCTCTTTTAATTTAGACCAAGAAAATTTGCAATTTGATGTTGAGGAACATTGTTTTGAAGTATTACTTAATCTTTTTACACAGTCTTTCAGTAGAGCTTCTGCCCATCTTTAGTTCTAAGACTCTGCCTCTTAAAGACATTCTTTTTATAGGTAATTATCTTACAGATTTGATGTCAATTAACATAATTAGTTTCCAAAGGTTCTCATTTAGTGGATAAAATTGTACAATTTCTCAGTTTAAACATTATGTTATATTGCAAATAAAATATTGCCTTATGTGAATTGGAAGTCTTTTGTTTTCATTTTATTCAAATAAAAAACATTCCAATTTTTCGAGAAATCGGGTTGTGAGCCAAGTATTCATAATTTATTTTCTCTTGTAACTAAAAGAAGTCTGAAAAACATTATAACTTAACCTTAAATCTATAAAACTTAACCTTGATGCATGGTTTAAATTACAATGTATGTAAACTTTGTTGTCGGAAATTTTATTCAGTGAATAGCGCAGGGCAGGCTAATTTCCCTTATTAAAAATATGGTGGTTGATTGCTGTCTTTGCAAAACTGCCCGTATGTCAGTAAACGCTACACACGCACACACACACACACACACACTAATGGTAATTGCTGTGGCTTTTTTAAGCCCTGTCAAATATGTGCTATATATATAGCGCTGGATAAGAGTGTCTGATGAATTCTGCAAAAATAAATTCATTCGGTACCTAAAGCAAAGCAATATAATTAAAAACAAATGATTTATGCAAAAATCACACAAAATTACACTTTTAAAATAGACTTTTAGATAATACTTAGATATCTGGAATCTAAGTATTCCTATATCACTGTAAGAAATATTGAAAATAACTGTACAATGCAAAAAATAAACATTTACATTTTTTTATTTGGAAACTACACTTGAATGCTACTTTATATGTTCCTATATCTTCTCTCTCTGAGGCTGTTCTGGAGGAATGCCCTTCAAATAATATACCCAGGAGAGGCACTGGCCATGGCCTCCTGTACGTGGACTGGAGATGGTGAGTTTTCCAGTGCAGGGAGTCTTAAAGCCTGGCTGTGGGCTTTCAAAGCTTACAAGGATTTGGTGAGTCTTCTTTGATCGAATGGTGTCCATGCCCTTAATGGTAAAGGCTGGATTATCCACTTGGCAGGAAAAGGCTGTGGTCTCCATAAAGACATTCTTGAAGGGGATGGAGATGTGCGAGCCAGCACAGATGACCATTGGGCCCTGAACTTTTGGTGGTGTGCATGTTCCATATAGAGGGAACACATAATCCCCTCCAGAGCTGGATGATATGGTCAGTAGACTTCGCACCTCACCTAATTGGCAGGGCTCAAAGTAAACCTCAACACTCACATCGCTGCCTGCCTGGGAGCCTGCTGTCACTGGCATTACATTTTTTTCCACAATGAAGTCTGGATGGTCTGTCTAAAAATATGTGTTAATATGTGCAAAAATATTATATTGTTGATAGTACTATATTCATATTTTATAGCTTTCAGATTGTATTTTTTGTATATTAAATATTGGTTTATTTAATACACACACACATAATTAGTATACAAATAGATAAAAAAAGTCTAAGGATGCTTCTGATGGGTATATGTAACTAAAACTAATGCAGCTAAATAGCAACCAAAATACACTATATTGCCAAAAGTCTGCGGTCACCTGACCATCAGATTCATATGTGGTTCCTCTCCAAAATGTTGCAACAAATTTGCAAGCACAGAGTTGTCTAGAATGTCTTCTATCATTCATATCATAATAGTTTTATAGAATCAATAAGTAAATAAGGAATAAACAATATAGATGTAACAATAACAAATTTCAATTTCAATTAAAAGTTTTTTTACATTTTTTAGTACTTGCTAGTAAAAGTTTTTTATTTTACTGTACCTTGCAGGTGTACTCAGTCTTGATACGGGTATAGCTGTTGAACCTGGCAGTGACAAATTGCCCGCTGCCCAATGGTGCACTGAAGTAAAGGGGTTTCTCGAAAGGAGCGGGAAGCGCACGGAGCAAAAGCTCATAGTGAAAATAACCCAGTTCATTGTTATACAGCATGAGCCGTGCTGTAGACTCACCTAAATGGAGCGGCTGGTACTCAAACCTCAAGGTTTCCTGGGAGTAAAAAAAGATATTGTGCGCATGTAGGATGGAGAGACTTAACAGAAGTCTTAGCTGATTATATATGCCCTTACCTACTGGTCAGTTTTCTTAAATAATAAGACAATTATCAGCAACTTTTAAAGCTTTGATGAACAAAGAAACAAATAGATACCGTAGTGAGTGCCGGCACTGAGAACTGAGGTTGCACACTGACATCCGTACTGCGACACTCAGCTGTGAAGAACAGGTTTGTGGGTAACGGATTTTCCACTTTCACACAGCCTGAAGTTGCCTGTCTAACCACTGATACCATCTCAATTGTGCTAATCACTCCTGGAGGTAGGGTCTTAAAGTTAAGATAGTAGAACTGGTATTCTCCTGTGGCCTCGTTTTTAAAGGTCAGCTGTGGAAAAAAAAGTTGGTGTAAAATTTCTAACATACTTTACCATGTTTAAAAAATATAAGCTCATGTAGCTTAATTAACTGTCACTGACTCATAATTGTAACTGATTCTGTATATTTGTAATTATTAGCACAAAAAACAATTTTTAGAAATTGTATTGATTTGGTTATTTTTAAGTTGTTTAAATCGTAGTGGGGTGTGTCACTACTTTGGCAATGCATTGGCATTCCTTGTAGCTGAAGAAAGACATTTTGTAATCCTCTTTACTCAAAGCCGACACATCCACATAATCAAGCCCCTTCAGTGAGATTGTACTGTCAGGACGTTCAGGTTTAATCATCTCCATTATAGCCCGAAATCTGCACAGCATGAACACAAGTACATTACACATCTATACAAAACCATACAGTTGGACACAATACAGCTCTGTTGATGTGTAGTACCTCTGAGGTTTGGACAACCAATTATAAACAGGTATAATCTCTGTGTAGGATGTCTTGCAGGGTACTTCACGGCTAATTGTGCCCACAGCTTTAGGTGGCTCTGCTGTGCCCTGTAAGGTGTACAGCATTCCTGAGCCATCAGGAAAGGGAAAAAACACGGACCCCTAGACCAAACATAAAGCATTTTGCAGCATTTTTAGCAATCAGCATTTTGCATATACTTTAGTAAACACAGCCTTGCAAGAAGCATTGTGTTGCCATCTGTTGGCATGTCTCAAAACTTTTTGGAACACACTGCATTAAAAACAAATTCCTAAATGTTTGAAGTAGCAAAGAGTTCCCAAACTGGGGGGGTGTAGTGTTAATAAGGGTGTGTGGAAAGGCTAGTGTAAGGTCAGCTGATATTTTTAGGGATGCACCAAAATTTCAAAAGAGAAAAACGACTGAAATATAAATACGGACTTCGGACAGTGTTTAGAACGCAGGTTTCGCTTTACTTTAAGCCAGTGTGTTTTGTGACGCTCCCAGCAATATTCTGCAAATATTCTCATATGAATGCTTTACTCATGTATTGTGTACTAGGTTATTTTTTGGTTTGTCATATTTAAATTATATCATTATTAGTTCATCTTTAAATAGTATCATTAACATTCTTAAATTGAATAAATAGAAATAAAATAAAAATAAATAAATTATAATAAATCATTTTTGGGTTCAATTTTGGCCCAAAATTTCATTTTGGTGCCTTTCCAGATTTTTTTTATAAAAAGAAACGTCTTCAGGTTGATACAATAACCCACTGTAAAATTATCTTGCTTATTATATGGCTACATGTCACGCATGTAGATAATTGAATACAAAACATAAATTACATCGCATTAGCTTATATAAACTGAAGAAAACTCAAAGTACGCTTGTGTGGAGGTGTCTGGGGGTGTGTCTGTTCATGTCCTGTAGGGTTTACCAGGTGCTTTTTGCCATCCGTGGTCATGGCCAATGGCTTATAGGTGATCTCATATGCTTTATTTTGCTGGAAGGGCTCAAGAAAAAAGGAGAGTAAAGCACTCCAATATTCACCCTCAATCACAGGTTTTAGGTGCCAGCGCTGATTAGTATTATTAGACAGAGTCACAGACTGAATGCAATGACTACGGACCTGACAGACAAAATTCAGCACCTGTAAAAGGGGAAGCAGGAGCATATAGGTCATAGATTAACATAAATCAAGTAATACCTATTGTAATTAACCAAAGACAATATTTTACCTGATTAGCAACTGGAAGAGCAATACAGGAACCAGCGAGGGTAAGGTTTACAGGCTTCCCCCCCTCTATAGAGCATAAAAGGTTATCATAGCACAGGTCCTGCTTAACTTCTTTAGGAGCAAAATTCACCACTAGAGGCACCTCCATCCCTGGGCAGATATAACCTTCAGCTGGGCAGATACTAAAATCTGGAGAAAAGGCCTTGGCATCCCACTTAAATCTAACAAAAACACACAAATATATATGCAACATAAAAATTCATAATTCTAGATTTGCCAAAGCATTAAAGTTACTGCAAATTTAATATAAAACACAACAATGTATACAAAAGAACAATACATTAGAAAGAAATAAGTTACATGAATACATATGTAAAGAGACAACATTAGTGAATATAATCATAGTGTATAAATGATTATTTAACTATATATTTATAAGCAAAATAAAAAGTGAAAAATACAGTGAATGAAGAGTAGCACTTATTTCATTTTCTACACTGGGAGTGTTTTTTTTCCTTTGAAACACCACAAATTCTGCATTTTAATTTTTAGTTTATTTCTACTTTATGTACAATTCAAACTGTGCAAAAGGGTCTATCACCTGTTGCACTAAATCAATAATACAATTGTTAACCTATAAAAGTACTTTGCAGACAATTTTCAAAAGAAATTGCAAAGTGTATTCGCAATGTCTATGGAAAAGAAATAATGACGAATTAGAAAAACCCTGTTAAACTCTATTAACTGAATAAAAATTAATACTTTGCATTTTAAACTGCATTAACTGACAAAATCAATACATTTCATTAACATTGCAATTTCCTTTGAGTTTTGGCAATTACAATGTGTTCACAAAACTAAAATACTAATAGTTTGCAATTGTGTTTGGATTAGGTCTCAGTTTATGCATCCACATATAGAAAACGCAATTTCAAGTACACTTTGCAATTCCATTTTAAAAATTGGTTGCCAATAAACTTCCATATCAAATTAATGTCAGGATTGGAGTCCGACACCCATGCCATATGACAGCATGCCCCAATATGTTGCATGATATGTATATGAATATATGCACCTTGCCCCAATGTCTCCTCTATTGTGCAGCATAATACGACGTGTGGCTTGGCAGTGCTGGGCCACAGCTCCAAAGGACAAGTAGTTGTGGTCAAGTGTAACCTCCACGCCCTGGCAGCAGCCTTTCAGCACAAATAATGGACGCATAGCACCTAAACACTTTAGCTGTACCTCCTCGCTGAAGGAGGCCATGCGTTGCTGAGGGCTAAAGAGCACCTCCACTGCACATTTTCCTCCTCCTCCCTTCAGTGTCACCTCCTTACATGGAGTCACTGACAGGACCTAAAGACAAGTATAATAAAGTTGCACCACACATTTTAAAATAAAATAGATCAAGATTTTAAAAAATAAAACAAGAATAATGGAAATATATTTTCGATATTTGACAGGGACATTAATATTGATAAATGTCTGCTATTTGACAGATGCCAGAGAAATTTATATTTATCTTATTATTTTAACCAACTAAACAGTTAATGGCTAAGAGCCTTGCTCAAAGTTCCAGCAGTGGCTAATTGGTGGTACTGGAAAATGAACCCACAATTTACCGATCAGCAGTCCAACACTTTAACCACCAAGTTGGGTTTTACCTTAGAATTTAGCAGAGTCTGCGCAGAGTGTGTAAAGACGAGCGAGAACGTCAAAGAAGACAGACTATTGTTAACCAAGGGGATTAGCTTTTTGCTTTTCTGGCCCACCTGCAAAGTTCCAAGCTTTACAGTCTTTAATTTTGGATTCTCTACATCAATCTGGGAAAACAAGAACCCTATATTATATAAAACATCTACACAGATTAAATGCATGAATTCATGTAGACTATTAATCTCTAAATATAAATTTGATATTTCTTACCTTCATCACAATTCCTTGCCCTATGATTTCCACTACCTGCATAAAACACTTGTTTAACCTAAATACCACCTTTTCGTGGTAGCACATTGCATCTCTTGGGTAGAATGTGATAGGAACCTCCATGCTACCACTGGGGGGCAGCACATCAAGCATGAAACCCACTTCCAGAAAAGGGGTGTTGGAGAATAAACACTTTATACTACATTAAATAAAAAAGTCAGTATGAGTTATATATCATAATAATAGTTATAGCGTAATGAGCTGCAGCATTCACCTGATTCCTCTTTTTCCTTTGTTGCTAATGATCAGTGTGCATGTGGCAGGTACCATGTCAGCAGTGTAAATGAAAGTTTTTCCAAAGTTGTATCTGAGGAAGGAAAACTTCACATCCAGGCTGGCTGCAAATCCCAGCAAAGTGCAATGCAAAACTGGGCCATCTTTTACCTACAGAGTAACATGAAACAAAACCATAAATTATAAATCATTGCAACATTAATAGATATAAATTAATAAACGTATTTACAAAAGGTAATTAAATGTTAATAGACTAAAAAGGAGAAAGAGATGGGATACCTTGATTGAGAAGCCCAGACCTTTGAGATCACACTTCTTCAGGGGGGAGAAGCTGAGAATGCATCGATTCTGTTTTCCTACTTGAACCACAGCTGCTGTAGGCTCCACCTGTAGGTGGCAGTGTAGCTCCTCAGGTCCTGTTATCTCATACTGTACATCCACATCGAACCTCCCTGGGTTAAAAACCACAAAGGCACATGTGGACTTACTACCCAGCTCCACCTGTCCATAGGAAAAGAATAGAGCAAACGTCCTCAAACAATTCAAACCTAATAAACATACTGCCATATAAGGCAACCTTCCTGTTATTTCACATATTAATTTTGCAATTTAAGATTTTATTATGATTAACTAATCTCTAAACATGTACAAAGCACGACTTTAAAGATTTCAATAAAGCATTCTGTTTTTTAGCTTATATTATATCTCACCTGTTTAAAGTCTACAACATGACAATCAGCAGCAGAGAGTTCCGTCATGGCCCCTTCTGGACTTTCACACTGGACACGGACATTCATGCTGTAGCAATCCGCTTTTATGTTTATATTGAGTGGTTGAACTTTCCCTTTGATCATTATACGTAGGTTAAATGTTACCAGACCCTCCAACATGGGTGTGAAGGATATGGCCACTGCAAACCTGATAGACAAAATGCACAAATGCATTGACCAACCTCATTTTCTTTGCATTACGCTTTCTTTTCACACAAGTATGGTGCTGAAAGGGTCTTACTTTTCTTTAGGAGGTACTGTCCCTTTCATTGGCTTCAGTATCAGGTTGTCTCTGAACGAATCAGAGTGCAGAGAGGCATCCTCTATCACAAAGTGAAAAGGCTGATCTTCTCTATTTACCACATGCACAATTTTATGGGCCTCACGACCTGAATGTGTACATATTCATACATAATTTTTAATCCCAAATTTTTTAAATCCTCATAGTTACTTATTGTTTTACTATGATATTAGCACAGAGTTTTACCAAGGTAACTGTGTGGAAGCTAGAACAGACAAATAAAAAAGTCTGATTATTAAATAAAACATATTTAATATTCACAATGTTTTCTGTGGCTGCTTAATTAGGTTTTCACAAGAAAGTAGGAATTTTAGACAACTGTTTTAGTTTGATTGCAGTTATTACTGCTAGAGAAGAGAGGATTAAATGTGTCAACATATTTCTCCAGCCTAGATGAATGATTGATGTATTGGGTTATGTATGTAAACCGGTTCCCTGAGATTGGAGTATAGTGCTGCATCTGCTAGACGTTATGGGAAAGTGACTTTTGCACATGCGTGTGTCTAAATCACATGTACCACACACCATTTTGAACTGGCCTAAGGTGAGCTCATGACAAAACTGATCAAATGATCAAGCACCAACCTAGCATTGGATTTTTTTCTCAAAAATGTTAACATCAGCCGAAGTGATGATAGAGAACATCTTGCCATTAAATTTTCCCTAAGAGGAGTGAAAACACTGGCTGAAAGGTGCGTGCCACCCACAAAAGCTTATGTTCCATGCTCCAGAGAACCCGCAGACAATAATTACTTCTGAACTTCCTTTCAGTGTAATCTATATTATAACATTTCTGAAGACAGTGTTTTCTAATCCCACAGGTTCCCCGAAGCCAAAGGCACAATCTGATCCGCTTCGCACACACCTTCCTGGACAACAGTCGTCCTGGGACCAACCAGACCATCTCACTGAAGATCACTTCTGGTGGCACAGATTGACAAACAACATAAGAAGGTACGTGAGGGGCTGTCAGGGGTGTGCTATGGCCAAAACTGCCCATCAGAAAGCTCCTTTTCGAGAGAGTAAGATGGGCTAACGGGGAAATGGTGGCTTATTGTTAAGGTGTGACTGCCAACCCGAAGATTGTGGGTTCAATTCCCAGCTTCACCAATCCACCATTGCTGGGCCCCTGAGCAAGGCCCTTAACCCTCAATTGCTCAGTTGTATAAATTATATATGTAAGTCGCTCTGAATAAGAGCGTCTGCCAAAAGCTGTAAATGTAGGTAAGAAGGTCTGGGAAACGGCTCACCAGCCTCACCCGTCCTAGAACTGGATATTAAACACAATCGCTTTTAATGTTACGTTACAATATTTTTAAATAAGTCTACACCCTAAAATATAAACATGAGCCGCGTCCAAAAAAATTGCATCAATTTATAATAATATTTTCAGTGTTTCTCAGAGCAGCAGGTTTCAGGTATAATTTATTTGAAGTAATGGTGCTTTATTTAATGTCATCCAAAGAAATAGATGCTAATAATAAATCTCCTGCATGTGGCAGGTACCATGTCAACAGTGTAAATGAAAGTTTTTCCAAAGTTGTATCTGAGGAAGAAAAACTTCACATCCAGCAGAAATAGATGCTAATAATAAATCTCCTGTAATGTTTGTACTGGCTACTGTGTACATGCCACCAGGTCACCATACAGACTTTATTAAAGAATTTGATTTTCTAACAGAGTTAGTGCTAGGGCTGCAGATAAAGTCTTAATTGTTAGTGATTTTAATATCTATGTCAAAAATGAAAAAAATGTTCTGGGATCAGCGTTTCTAGAAATTCGAAACTCTACTGGAGTTAGACAGCACATTTCAGGTCCTACACATAATAAAAATCATACTCTAGATTTAATACTATCATATGGAATTGATGCTAATGATGCTGAAATTCTGCAACAAAGTGATGATATTTCAGATCATTTTCTAGTCCTGTGTAAACATAATATAGCTATAACTGTAAATTCTAAAACTTGTTACAAGTATATAAGAACCATTACTTCTACCACAAAAGACTGTTTTGTAAGTAATCTTCGTGATTTATCCCAATTCTCCAGCATATCCAATAGCTCGGAAAAACTGTTAAAAAATATGGGGACTGTCTTTTCTAGTACTTTAAATACAGTTGCTCCGTTATGCTCAGAAACAATAAAGGAAAATAGTTTGGCACCGTGATATAATGAACACACCTGCCTTAAAGAGAGCAGCCCAAAAAATAGGGTGCAGCTGGAGGAAAACTAAACTGAAGGTATTTCGTATTGCATGGAGGGAAAGTAGCTTTCCCTACAGAAATGCATTAAACACTAAATAAATAAAGGTTGACTTGACTTGGCTTGACTAATGTTACTCTCAGCCTACAAGTTCTCCAAAAGACCTAAATTCAAAATTGGACGCTGGCTTTCATTTTTCCCTCAAGTACCTGCTGTAAAACACCAGATTTATGGCCCCTTTTTCCAGCAGAGACCAAAATTAACAAAATTAAATGATGTGTACTTCACTGAAGCAAGGACTTAAATTCTGGTACTTTTTCGTTGTATGCAGCACGCATGGAAAAACTTTTGGCAAGTTTGGGCCGTGCCAAAAAGGTTGACAGGGGGATCATTTATGCATCATTGTTTCCAGCAGAAACGCCTCAGACTTTTCAGCAGCATGAAACTTATAAACAACGGTATTAACAGCCTCACCAAATAGGCCAGCCGGTAAAATCGAAGCATCCAACTTTCTAATGTCTCCCTTTGACAAAACAAACTCCTAATGGCGCTGACCTCTTGCTTAGTTACACAGAGATTGAAATCTGTAGCCCTGTGGAGTTTTTTAAAACTGCATATGGGATAGACCTTCATCTATCTCTTGCAGAAGATTAGCAGATGACGAAGTTACAGGCACGGCAGGCTCAACGCGAGCTGTCTCTGGCACGGCGGGCTTAACACTAGACGTCTCTGGTATGGCGAGCTTGGAGTGAGCAGTCTCTGGCTTGTCGGTCATCTTAAACTGAGGCTGAGCTTGGCAGGCACGAGATGAGCAGTCTGTGGCTTGTCGGACATCTTAAACTGAGGCTGAGGCTTGGCAAGCTTAGAGTGAGCAGTCTCTGGCTTGTCGGCCATCTTGAACTGAGGCTGTGGCCTGGCAGGCACGAGGTGAGCAGTCTGTGGCTTGTCGGACATCTTAAACTGAGGCTGAGGCTTGGCAAGCTTAAGGTGAGCAGTCTCTGGCTTGTCGGCCATCTTGAACTGAGGCTGTGGCCTAGCAGGCACGAGGTAAGCAGGCTCTGGCTTGTCAGCCATCTTGAACTGAGGCTGTGGCTTAGCAGGCACTATGTGAGCAGTCTGTGGCTTGCCGGCCATCTTGAACCAAGTCCCTGGCTTGGCAGGCACATCGTGAACGAGCTCTGGCTCGATAGGCATGATACAAGCTGCTTCCAGTTTGGCAGGTGTAGCGTGTTTGCAGGGTTCACACAGCAAATGAGGAGCTGCTTAGCTGCAGCGCATAATTAATACACTCAGCCAGGGACCAATGAATTTTTTCCTTTAGCATCTTCAACTGAAGAGAGTCCTGCAGCCCCATCTCGAAGATGTCTTTATGCACCACATCATTAAATCCAAAGAGGTTGCATAGTCCACAAAGCTCCTCAATGGAGTGACTGCCTGGACGAAGGTGGCGCAAACACTAACTACTGGGTCATATTCGGCCATGGATTCCACAGAAGCATGTATTTGACAACCCAAAGGTGCAGTTTATTAACAACGTGAACACTTGGCAAAACAACAAACATAAACTAAACTAGACTTGACTTCACTTTTATTTTACCTTGAATACTAGCACAAGCCTAAACACTTAACCAAGCAATGAACAAAACAATAAACATGAACCTGACTAGAATACACTTGACTTAGCTTAGCTTAGCTTAGCTTGGCAGACTCACGACACGGTACAGGAACACAACCGAAATCCATGACAAAGACAATGGGAAACACAAGGACTAAAAAAACACAGGGCAAACCAATAGGAACATGACACATGGACAAGGGGAACACATGACAAGAAGCACATGACAAACAAGGATCACGTGACAAGGACAAAACAGAAAGTAAACAAAGGCATGAACAATCAACATGAATTCAAAACATAAAACATGAACTACATAACACAAACATTATATAAACATGACAACAAGATTAAACATAAAACATGAAAAATTAAACATGAAACATAAACCTAATTGCTTTGTTTGTAATTCAGTATGGCTGAATTTCATTGGCTGCCATTTCGCATCATTTAAAACATTTCCACGTGTATACTGACAGGGCCATAGATTTTTTTTTTTGAGCAAAAAAGGCAGAAGGCACTTTTCTATAGCATCTGGCAGATGCAGAGTTAAGTTTTCCTACAAAAGAACCAATGTTTTTAAATATTTTTATTGCTGAATAAGTTTAAGCATCACTTAAAGTATGATTAAAATACAAGTAATTAATGTGAAATTCCAAACTTTGGTATAAAACCTTAATAATTTAGTTATGTTGTCTAATTTCAGGATTAAAATTTTTTATTGTTTTATAAATGTTTTCTAATGTTTAAAAAAACATTGCAATTTTGTAAAACAGCATAAAGAATGTAATTATCTTGAACCTTAAAATAACTTTTGTAAATTCTCACCAATAAGCAGATTTCCAAAATTAAGATAAGCATGATCAATGTACACCATCGGATCCCTTGCTGTGCCCACCAGTAAGAAGGGCACTGAGAATTTATGATCTGGGATTAAAAAAGTCCAGAGGGATTCCACCAAATCCAGCTTTTGGGCATAGTATTTAAATGAAACCTAAGGATTATCAGATTGATAATTTCATGGTTAGTATAAAAAAAAAAACAAAGGCTAAAATGTTTAAACATACTGTATATACCAGCATATACTAAATATAATATGTACTTATTTTAAATTGTATACTGTACCTCAACTTTTTTGCCAGACTGAATAGAGTCTTTTGGTGTGAGGCAGGTGAAGGGTTTGGCTTCAGAATCTTCACATCTCCACAAAAATGAGTATGTTGTGTTAGTGGGATTTATAACACTGAAGGTCCTGCAAAAGTGGTAAAGTATGCAAAGTATCAACACAATAACATCCCTGGTAATCAAAAGATGAATAAAACTGATTAATACCTGCAAATGGATGTGCTGACACCTGTGGATTTAAATTCTACAACTTTAGTGTTGGGATCCAGAATGATTCTAGATGTAGACCCCTGGGGGCCAGGGAGCTCAGAATTTTGATCATTGAGGTATCCAGATTCTTCCAGGTGGAAATGGCAATAAGGCATCACACTACTTCCATTTACTAGTATCACAGGGCCTTGTTTGTCCCTCAGATTTGGAATGCTGCCAAAGAGTCAATGTAGATTGTAAAATAATTGTTATCTAGTTAGCGTAATAGTATATTCAGTGCCAGGCAAGCTCTACTAATGTCTAACTAAAAGCGGGCCTTATTAAATGAGCTGCTTACCAATGGATTATTTCAATTATGAAAAAAATCTTTGTTCATAAAAAAAAAAAAATAATTATTTCTGCTCTTTAGGGTGTAATGTAACTTTAGCATATAAAGCATATAGCATTATAAATTTATGAAAATGGCTAAATAGCACAGACACAAGTGATAAAATAATTTCTCTGATTACACTTTACACTAACAGTTCTATTTTAATTAAAATTGTTGTGTATAACATTAGACTTAAACATCACTTTTTTATTGTAAGTGTTTGTCATCACTAAATTAGCTTTTCTCAGAAATGCACTTTGCATGTTATGGTAATTGTTACCATAATGCAATTGTCATGAATAGTGTAATAAATATTAGTCCATTACAGAACATGAAAAATTAAACTGTTGTAAAATTATAAAAACATTTAATTGGGAGGATTTTTAATTAGAAAGTTAAGAACAAGTGGATGTCTTTAATTTGCAGACCTGCAGACTAGCCTGGCCTCATAGTGGGCTACTTCTAAAGGGGAGAAGTAAATATGAAATATTTGGTTGGTCCCAGGCAGGATAAGCCCCATACTAGGCTCCACAGTGAATGGAGGAAGCTCTGGATCTCCTAACAGCAGAGTAGACAGACTCTTTATATTGATGGCGGGCCTCAATCCTGCCTGACTGTCTTCTGCAGACACAGAGGTGATATATGTACAGTATGTGTAAAATTGCATAAACTCAAATTTAACCAAATTCATTCATACATTTTTAATATGTCATTAAAGAATTTACAACTGTCCTAAAAGATTCAAATTTCAAATCTCTAGTAAGTGTATTTCTTACATAAATTATGCTGATTTAAAATTATGTGCTGACATATATTGTATAATGCAGGCTAGAAAGTTACCTTCATGATTAAAGCACTGAGTATTTACAGAGCTCTCCATTAAAACGTGCCAGGAATACTCAAGCTTCACAGTGCCTTTGTTGCCCATCTGCATTCTAAAGGAACCAGATAATATTAAATTTAATAAATCATTTAAATTCAGGTTGGTGAAGAAATACACCCCAAAAATAGAAAAAGAATATATGATGCACAGTTAATATTAGTTAGTATTTTAGTGATTACTATTCTAATAAATATTGTGTATGAATTATCTCATACAATGTAATCATACATACTGAAATACTGTGGTTTGAAAGAGCATGGTGTCTTTAAATTGGATTGGTTTACAATCATATTCAAACTTGGCATAATCACACACGGCACTTATCCTCAGTTCTAGTTCCCTAAATGAGTTTTCCACCACTGAATGGACGGGTTCCGGATCAGTCTCTACCACCTACAAACAAAACACAACATATTTACCCTGTGGTGCGATTTACTAAATGTTGCCTTTTCAGACGTCTTTTCATTTAGGTACTGCCATTATAAAAGATTATCAATTTAAATTTAAACAAGCTTGCATCGGTAAAAGGTCAATAAAGTACCCGAAAGCAACAGTTGAGTAAAAGCATAGATATTTAAGTTTTTTTTCTTAATTAAATGTATCTAAGTGTTGAAAGTAAATTTGCTATTAAATGTAAAATATAAAAGCAAAAAATATATTTTTAATTGTTCTATACCCAAATCAGCAAAACTATATTCAGTTTTAACATTCTTCAAATATCTTTTCATTTGATTATTGTCAAGTGTTTATGTTTTAAAGTTTATGTTTAATAAAAGCATAATAATAATAATTATTATAATACATTTAAAAAACAACTGTTTAGTTTCAATATGGAAAGACTTTATGCTGTTCATCTGAATATATTAGTCACAACTAAACAATTTAAATTACTTGTAACCAGCTGTTTCCTGATTCTTTATGCAAAATTTACCACAGGAACAAAAACAAAACTATTTAAGTAAGAAAAAGCTTTTGGTACGACTCTTTTTTTTTTCATTTCAAACCTACGTAAACACTTTTTGCAAATATGGACAGGTGATCGTTGTCAGAAATGTCATTAGATACCATTAAAACAGTTGCCAGCAATATTTCCGCATCTATTTTGAAATCTGCCATAACGTAGAATAGAACTCGTTTGCTAGGATGAAATGTCTGGCCTTAAATTAAGATTAATTTAACCATGGTTATGCAAAGCAATCGTACCACTTATTAAACACCAGACTGTGTTCTTTTGTAGTAAGTAACAAATATATTTCGGATAAATTGATCAATGTAGAAGTATACAAAAAAGTATTACTTTTTTCTTTGCTGGTCTCTGGGGTGAAAGTGCCTTGTCTACATCCACCCACTTGACAATCTGGTGATGATCATCCCAGTCTGGCACTTGATCCACAGGCTGTTGGAAGGTTATCTGGCAGAGTTTACACTTTAACACCTGTGCAGTCAGAGCTATGGGCTGCTCTGAGTTGAAGCTTACTGTCACCTCCTTGGTACACCTGGCATGGAGGTGGCCTGTCTGAGTGTACACCTGGCTGGGAAAGGAGGGGGGGGGGGGTGCCTGGGGCGATGGAGTGGCCTGTCTGAGGTGAGAAATAAAGATGAGGTTCACTCGTAGGCCACTGAAAGCGCAGAACCTCAGACTTGCTGTGGTTGGTCATGGTGAAGGTCTTGTGGTAAAGATGGCCCACATGACAGTCTCCAAAATGCACAATATCATAACTGGCTGTAATGGATACAAAGTAGATGAAGGGAGTTTATATGGTGATAAGGTTTTTGGCTCAAAATGCTAACATTTCTAAAGGACAAAATAAATTCATGTGGATTCCGACAATCAAATCATTTTAGTGTACGGTTTGACCCACAAGGTATGTACTGACCTTCTGTACTGCCCTGGTCCTGAGGAGACTTGCTGCTGATACTGTCCAAAGAGATGATGTCACTGTAGCCCTCTCCTAGAAGCTGTAACAGTGTTTTTTCATATGGGTTGTCTTTTACAGACAGCTGCATAGTGGCTTCAAAACTCTGAGTGACCCCAGGATGAAACTCCACCTCAAACTCTGCTTGCTGTCCAGCCATTAGAGTCAGAGAGGCCAAATGAGCCATCTGTATTTCTTCTGCAAAAATTGTATATTTCACACGTATTCTTAAAAAGACTGACATAGTGTTTAAGTTAATGAAATCATTTTAACCTTTAGTAAAATATATTTATTTATATATATTTAATTGCCACCAGCTATATAGTTTTCATTGCACAATGGTACAGCCTTATGGACAGTCTTTTTGTAGTAATCTCTTGATTTACTGCATGACTGACCAAGTTTATAAGGAAAAAAATAGATAAATGAATAACAATAATTGCTGTACAATTTGCATGTTTTTGTGGTTTAAGATAGGGTAGTATGCTAAAAGTTAGCATACAGTAAGGTGATGCTGTCCTAAGACATCAAAGTTTAAATTTGAAGGTGATGATTTTAGCTAGCATTTGGCTAGTATTAAAATAAACAGCTAACATATTGTTAATACACCATTACACAAATAGTTAGAAATGCATCACAATAATCTTAGTTAAGATAAAAAAAAAAATCTTTAAAAATGAGGTGCACATTTACATTATTTGGCAGCTTGCAAAATAGCACTTTGTGCACTAATTTGTAAAAATAAGATGAGAATAAGAAATTATTATGAAATCGTGCTTAAATATGTAATAGCCCTTACTAATTAATTTCTTTCCTTTTTTAATTGCATTCAGGCTGTAATACTGACCTGTTCCAGACTCACTTGGTATGTGTGAAGCTAAAATATGGTTGCACACAGTTCCAGAAGCTGCACTTAAAGCAAAGACTCCCATCTTGTCGATCATATCAATGCTAACCTATAAGGGTCATAAATTATAATATATTTATGTTGAGGTGTGTCAATACCCTACAAACTGAAGTGTTTACGTTTTTATTCACCTTACCTGTGCTAGGACTTTGCTAATGTTCTTGATGACCAGAGAGAGTATTTGTCTCTTGTCTATGAGAAGACGTTTGAACTGCAGGACTGGTTGTCCATATTTGTTTCTCTGAACTGGTTTTAAAACAGTTATACAGGGCAAATTGCCCTCTCCCACCAAATCAAACACCAGCAACTTGCTCCTGCCCAAGACAAGACAGACAAAATACTAGTCACATGCTATTTTTTTGCTATAATTTTTTATTAAGAAATTATTATGGTACGGCAGGTGACACAGCATCTAGTTCCTTTAGGAAACCCGGGTTACATATGTAACCTAAAGAAATTTCCCTTCAGGAACTCAACCTGCGTCGAGACGCTTTAAAACGAGATACCTATGCTGCATAGCACCATGTCACTAATTGGTTTGACCTTATTCATGGTAAAGCATGTTAAACATACAGACCTAGTGCTTGCACTAAGCACAGAAGGTAAATTTTTACTGGCTAAGTTCGGGAAGTGAGAAGAACAAAAGACCTAAAACTTAATGGGACTTATCGTTACCAAAGGCCAGGAAAATAGAAAAACTTTTCCATGCCCAGGGCAAAGTTCAGGCACCAATGCAGGGTGGACAGTGCCTAAATATTACCAATTCTACTGATAAAATATATTGCCATCATATATTTCCCCAGTACCACAGGCAGATTTTAAGCATCAAGTTCATGCAGGCTTGCGGAAGTCTGGCCTACATCATGACCAAATTGACACACTAAGTAGACGACACTTTAGTAGGTCATTGTCTAAGCTAGGGGTTGTATGCTGTTCTTGGCATTAGTATGAGTCTTAACACCAGCTTATCCTCAGAGAGAAATGCGCAAAAACGACATCTCAATGCTGAACCACTTGATGAGGTGACTGGGGCATCTAGAAGGAAGGCTCTGTCCTTATTATACTTACCTAACAGGCTCATTCATTGGCGTCTCTCTGTAGTCATTATTCTTGCCAGGGACCGAAAGATAAATATGTGGCCAAACGCACTTTTTGAATCTTGTCTGAATTTATCACTCGACCTTCATCCAGGTCTCTAAGCAGGTCGGCTTTGCTTGCCTTACAGTATGCAGACATGCTCCAGCCTGACCGGCCACTATATAGACTTGTTTCAAAGCCCTTTTTTGGGGTAATTTAGGAGCCCCCAGTGGTGATGCTGCACCTGGGGACAGATACAACCCTGGGCATCACTTACATTACATTACATAACCGTACACATTGGCATCTATTGTATTTGAGTGAGGCATTCCAAATGTAGTGACCACTCTGGCTAAAAATTAATTCCAGGAAAAAATAGAAGCTTGTAGGTGAAGCCTGCAGTCTGGCTTTAAGGAAACTTTCGGGTAATTTGCTTTTCTGATGCAGCTGTTGGGTCTCTATCTGTGGGGAAAAATTTGCACAACAGGCTTCCTCAGCCAGATCAACACTCACAGAGCTAAATAGTGAGAAAGGGCTACACCTAAAAGCAGTGGGACCTAAGCCGAGGGGATGGCCATTGTCCTCAAACAACGACCGACGGGAGTGGAGCATTGGAAGCCTTTTACAATGTTCCACTCTTAAGCATGCAACGCACTGTGGTTATGTATCTGAGCCCGATATAAATCGGAGGCACATATAAATGCACAACGCGGCGCGTTTCTAAAGCATTACTTCTTGGTTGATGACGTCGCCTGCCTGTGAAGTAATGATTCTCAATTAGACGGATTACAAAAGTTAAAAAAGGGTGCTACCAATGCGTCTCGATGCAGCTAAGATGCTGAAGGGGCACTTTGAGTTAAAAAAGCAAAAATCTGGGGCAGACTTGTACAGTATGTGAAAACTTTACAAGGGGATGTCAATACACTTACCCAGTTGTCCCTTTTAAACAAGCTTCAAACAATCCATAATACATCAGCATATTTTGGGGAGTAAAGGTAATTGTGGCAAAAGCATGTGAGTTGCTGGAGATACTCATTCGTGTAGGGCTTAGCTTAAACACTTCAGAGCTACGCACAGACATCTGAAACAATGATAGTTGTTTACACAGTTATTTTTTAACAGCGTGTTTTTTGTAGTTACTGTACAGAAACACAAACACACCTTGTTAGGGACAGATTTCACCTGCAAACTTAGTTTACAGGGTATTTTGCCAGGGTTGGTAAGACGGAAGCGGGCTTTGGCTGACTGGCTGACCAGCACATTATTAAAGATAAACTTGTTTTCGTCCTGGATATAAATGCCCATTGCCTCCTGATACTGCTCACATTGTAGCATGTTGCTGTTCTTGCACAATCTGTGTTCTTCGAAGATGGAGCCAATATCATGAGCTATTGCTACAGACAAAAGAAACATATACTGCCAATCAAACATTTTTAAAAACTTAGATTTATGTGTGTTTTATTCCTTATTAATGAATATTAGTTACAATTATTAGACAAAACAAACAGGTACAAATTAAAATATCAAATTTTATTAAATTATTCAAAATGTACCTCAATGTTAACTGCATCTACCACATCTTACCAACAAAAAATTACAGGTCACCTAAAATCAATAAAGAGTTACTATTGAATAAAGATTTAAAAAATCAAGAATAAATTTAAAGTATTTACCCAGTATACTCTACTAACAACTGTGAAGGCGAAAATAGAGACAGGTAAAAATTTAAAGGAGAAACTAGTAATTCTGTGATGCCATTGCTGCATTGCTTTGGTCTGCTAATCAACTTTAAGCAGTGTGTCCTTTTATATTATCATTATTCAATGTCCAGAATTGCATACTGTTAATGCAAAGATAGGAATTACGCAAAATGGAATTTGGTTTATTTCAAGAAAGCTTATTTGTGGGTGAATATTTTTTTTAAGTAAATTGAGTTAAAGAGCCGGCGCCGTGACTCACATGTGCAAGTGCACTCCAGCAACCCCTTCTCTTTCCCCTGTTCCAACTCTTTCAGTCTATCGATAAAGGCAAAATTCCCCAAAAATATTTTGAAAAAATATTTGACTAGAAAATTATAAACAATGTGAAAGAAAACCATTGTTCAAGTTAATTACTTTGACTATATCCTGGCTTGTGAATTTTTTAAAGAAACTTACAAACCTGGCATGCAGACCTCTGCTAATAACTTGTAGGGAATCCCCCTTGGGCTGTCAGAAGGGTCTCGATCACTGATGTCCACCACTAGGCGTTCTTCCCAGCAGCCTACATGCTCAGCCAAACACTCCACCGTTACTACTTGCTGACCACCTGGTGGAAGGACACCAAAGCATGGAAACAAGGCGAAAAACCCCAAAGGCAAACGTGTCTATAGAAATAAGTAGAAAGAAGACAACATTTTTATTCAAAATTTTGTAAACACATCTATATATATAAATATAGATATATATTGTTGGTCATTGTTATTGTCTAAAAAAGCATATATATATATATATATATATATATATATATATATAATATAAAACAATAACAATGACCCAAGGCATGTGAATATCAGGTTATGTAATTACTAGTCCAGTATTTAAATAATACATGTATTTATATATATATATATATATATATATATATATATATATATATATATATATATGTATGTATAAACTTAACAGTATAAAATTACTTTTAACTCTAGAGTTTGAATATGATCATGTCTTAAGCCACCGTCAGACTACACAATTTTAGCAGAATTTGTCGTGTTGTAAGGATTTGTAGATGACAATAAGTGTCAGAACATAAGAATCAATCATTTCATCTCGTGTGGTGTGTCATTATGCACGGCAACCAATGGCATGTCTGAGGCGCTTCACAAAGTCAACGCAGAAAGTGTAGCATGTTTAATATTTTTTAAACATTTTTTAAAGTGTAGGCTGTCTATTACCTGAGAGGCCATGGAATCCCTAATAGTGTCCTTCTGAACAGAATCACACTGGCGTAGTTTAACGACTGAGGATAGTCGTCCTGCAGAGTTACTCTTGCCTATTCTATACAAATAAAGCTTGCAATTAGAGAGGCTAATTTATTAAAAAACAACTGTAAATTGTTTGTATGTATGGATCAATATCTGTACCCCCTTTCCAGTTCAGACACTGGAAGTTCTTTAACCATCCTAGAGATCCTGAAACAGATTTCAAATTGACCCCTATTCTCCAGAGTAATTGTTTGTATTGTCTGGGAACCATGGACCACTGGTCCAAAGTTGATGTTATTTGCAGGGTGGATAGTGTACTTGGAAAAGACACACTGCACAGACACTTTTATTGGTACCATCTTCATGGTTTCTTTATCTTCATAAACATTTGGCTCAATTACCTAAAAGAATAACTCAAGTTATTTGGCACATGAACCAGATACTGAACAAAATCTATTTTTGGGGGTTATTTTCTAACCTGGCAGTGTAGAATTGGCTGTTGTCTTATAGAAACCTCTTTGTTGGAACAGAAAAAAACTTGGACACATGCAGGCCGTTCAGTGGGACGAAGAGAGCCTTTTTTAGGTGTAATAGTAAAAAGTGAGTTGAGGTCTGGCATTCCAGGTTCTGTAGGCTCCAGGATAAACCTAAAGCAGCAATATGATTGCACATTAGGTTTAGAGCTTCCAATGGTATTATTATTATTAATGGTTGCATAGTTTTTTAAATGATAAAATATGTTCCATGCTTATGCAAAATATGTGGGTGTAAACATACTTGTACGAAATATCATGTTTGCCCTTGTTTTTTAAGGTAACAGATAACTTCACTTCATCTGATACTTTGATTATGCCAAAGTCCAGGCTATTGTCTGCACCTAAAATATTTATCAAAATAAGATGCAAGCAAGTAGTTAATAATCGATGGATAAAAACAAAACTAATGTACACTGATGAGAAATTACAACTACCTTTGGGATATGATATTTCCAAGGCTACGTCATAAGCCTCCACCACAATATTAATGTTCTCTGTATGGACAATACCAAGAATAT
Organism: Bagarius yarrelli; assembly: GCA_005784505.1. Classification (NCBI taxonomy): domain Eukaryota; kingdom Metazoa; phylum Chordata; class Actinopteri; order Siluriformes; family Sisoridae; genus Bagarius; species Bagarius yarrelli. The sequence continues at coordinate 522,406 of VCAZ01000104.1, forward strand.
TGTCTGCATCTGACACCTAAAAATACACACACAGTTTTAAAACCTGTTTAAAGTTCCTGATCAAATATTTCAAAACATGTAATACTTTCCAAATGGAGCTTTGCACTAACATAACGGCAAATGGTTAAGAACCTTACCTCTATTTTGATACTTTTCTTCAGGCTAAAAGGTTTTATGGCTTTGAAATGCATAAGCAACAAAAACTCAGAGTGTGGCATGATGATTCCTTGATCCTGGGAAATGCTGAACTCCTTACCCAGAACCTCAAGGCCACTCAGCCTCCAAGCGACTGGGAGTGGAGTGGGGTTACGCAAACACAGACTGCGTGATTCTCTTCTGGGGGATGACAGCCATGGAAAAGATAAATATATTACCTTTAGCACAAATTAATAAACAAATTATTTAAACAAATCAACACAAATGTAAGATCTGCCATATTAAAAATAAACTCAATGAACAGTTTTCTGTTATATTAAGTAACAGTAATAAGTAAAAATATAAGAAAATAACACATAATACACAAGAAGTTAGGCAGGCAGCGATTTCCTTTACTGCAAAAAATTATAATAAAAAAGTTATATGAACAAACATTTTAAGTTTTTTATGTCAGAGATCCAGTGCCCTCTGTACTAAAATACACTGTGCTATACAACAAAAACACTTGGAATCAGAATATAAACTAAAAAAATTATTTTCTGACCTATGCATCTGAAGGTGTTAGCTTTTAAAGGCTCTTTTTAGTTGTATAGGAGGTTTTCATCTTTTAGTCTCCTCTTTAGGGGTTAAAATGCATGCGTTAGGGTCTGGTAATTGACTGGGCTGATGAAAAATCTTCCTTTTTCTCCCAATAACATTCTTTGTTGAGTTGGCAGTGTGTTTTATATCATTGCCCTGCATAGGTTTCCCCTGATTAGCTACTTAATACTTCCCTCTGAATTTGCAAATACAATTCCTGTAGCAGAATTTCCTCTGTTGTTACTACAGTATTGCAACATTAGTAAAAAAAAAAAGTGAGGCTGTTTCAGAAGCAGCTATGAAATCCCAAGCCATAACTAGCTATAACATGTATCATAGATAAGCTTGAATGTTTTGGATCATAAGCATACCTTTACTTCCCTAAACTTTAGCCTTTCAGTTACTTTTGTATAGGTTAATCTCGGTTACTTTTTAAAAAAAAATAATTGGTTTGCATTTTTTTGCTTTTTTTGCTTTTTTTTGCTGCTTGTGTTTCTTAGTCTGATACAACACGCCCTATGTTCTATTTACTTTCACACATTCACATATAAATACCAAAAATAATATTTAAAACTCATGTTCAGTTTGATCTCAACCATGATTATCAAAACTTGTCATGGTTTTTAAATTTTTATAAAGGAATTATAAAAGGACCAATAACATAGTAGAAACATGCACATAATATAAACCTGTAATTTATGTTAAAGTAATAATTATTTATGATCCATGCTGCTAATTGTGAATTGACTAACAAGATCAACACCTTCTCATGCTAATAGTAAATATTTAATTTTAAATGTTTACTGTAACAGTTAATTTTCAAAAAATAATCTGGCAAACATTTATTATTAAGAAGTTTATTATATGTAAAACTTTATTATGACTTCAAATATATGATTTCTTTGATTGCTTAAATATTCTGATAACAATTTACATTTGCATTTGCAGCATTTGGCAGACGCTCTTATCCAAAGCAACTTACATTTATCTCATTCATACATGTAAGCAATTGGGGGTTAAGGGCCTTGCTCAGGCTGCTTTAAAACAATCTCGATTGTTAAAAGCACTATATAAATAAAGGTTGATTTGACTTCACTTGACTTCACTTGACTTATGTGGATGACAAAAGAACTGTGCATGTGTGCAGATTCAGACTGGTTAATACCCAAAAAGATTAAAAGACATTTACATTTATGGCCTTTAGGAGACTCTTTTATAAAGCAACATTTGTTATTTGGTTAAATTTAAATGGTTAAATGGAACATCCTTATGGGCTTTAATATTTTTAGCACATGTATTAAACAAAACAAAAACTTTGTGTTGGTTACAAGTGTTCTGACCTGCCCAGGAAAATCTTATCAAAGTTAAGTTGCTTGCGCTCAACTTCCAGCTCTGGTCGGACTCCTTTGCAAGAGAGGTGAAAAATAACAGGTTCTGGGTTCTCCTTAATACAGCACACTACACTGTCTTCTATAAGACCAGCAATAGTGGGGTACGCACAAATTCCCAGGTCCTGCAAAAAAACAATTAAAAAAAATAATTATGCATATACGGTTCCTTGAAATAGTATTCATACACCTTGAAATTTTTCACATTTACAGCTTTAAATTACAGGGAGTGCAGAATTATTAGGCAAGTTGTATTTTAGAGGATTAATTTTATTATTATTGAACAACCACCATGTTCTCAATGAACCCAAAAAAACTCATTAATATCAAAGCTTAATATTTTTGGAAGTAGTTTTTAGTTTGTTTTTAGTTTTAGCTATTTTAGGAGGATATCTGTGTGTGCAGGTGACTATTACTGTCCATAATTATTAGGCAACTTAAGAAAAAACAAATATATACCCATTTCAATTTTTTATTTTCACCAGTGAAAACCAATATGACATCTCAACATTCACAAATATACATTTCTGACATTCAAAAACAAAAACAAAAAACAATCAGTGACCAATATAGCCACCTTTCCTTGCAAGGACACTCAAAAGCCTGCCATCCATGGATTCTGTCAGTGTTTTGATCTGTTCACCATCAACATTGTGTGCAGCAGCAACCACAGCCTCCCAGATACTGTTCAGAGAGGTGTACTGTACTGTTTTCCCTCCTTGTAAATCTCACATTTCATGATGGACCACAGGTTCTCTATGGGGTTCAGATCAGGTGAACAAGGAGGCCAAGTCATTACTTTTTCTTCTTTTAGACCCTTTCTTGCCAGCCACGCTGTGGAGTACTTGGACGCGTGTGATGGTCAAGCATTGTCCTGCATGAAAATCATGTTTTTCTTGAAGGATGCAGACTTCTTCCTGTACCACTGCTTGAAGAAGGTGTCTTCCAGAAACTGGCAGTAGGACTGGGAGTTGAGCTTGACTCCATCCTCAACCCGAAAAGGCCCCACAAGCTCATCTTTGATGATACCAGCCCAAACCAGTACTCCACCTCCACCTTGCTGGCGTCTGAGACGGACTGGAGCTCTCTGCCCTTTACCGATCCAGCCACGGGCCCATCCATCTGGCCCATCAAGACTCACTCTCATTTCATCAGTCCATAAAACCTTAGAAAAATCAGTCTTGAGATATTTGTTGGCCCAGTCTTGACGTTTCAGCTTGTGTGTCTTGTTCAGTGGTGGTCGTTTTTCAGCCTTTCTTACCTTGGCCATGTCTCTGAGTATTGCACACCTTGTGCTTTTGGGCACTCCAGTGATGTTGCAGCTCTGAAATATGGCAAAAAAACTGGTGGCAAATGGCATCTTGGCAGCTGCACGCTTGACTTTTCTCAGTTCACGGGCAGTTATTTTGCGCCTTGGTTTTTCCACACGCTTCTTGCGACCCTGTTGACTATTTTGAATGAAACGCTTGATTGTTCGATGATCACGCTTCAGAAGCTTGGCAATTTTAAGAGTGCTGCATCCCTCTGCAAGATATCTCACTATTTTTGACTTTTCGGAGCCTGTCAAGTCCTTCTTTTGACCCATTTTGCCAAAGGAAAGGAAGTTGCCTAATAATTATGCACACCTGATATAGGGTGTTGATGTCATTAGACCACACCCCTTCTCATTACTGAGATGCACATCACCTAATATGCTTAATTGGTAGTAGGCTTTCGAGCCTATACAGCTTGGAGTAAGACAACATGCATAAAGAGGATGATGTGGTCAAAATACTCATTTGCCTAATAATTCTGCACTCCCTGTATATGCAATAGGGCACATAATTGTAAATTGTAACAAAAATGATACATGGTTTTTAAAATGTTAAGCAAATAAAAATCAGAAAAGCGTGGTGTGCATTTGTTTTCAGCCCCTGCGTCAATACTTTGTAGAGCCACCTTTCGCTGCAATTATAGCTGCAAGTCTTTTGGGGTATGTCTCTACCAGCTTTGCACATCTAGAGACTAAAATTTTTGCCCATTCTTTTTTGCAAAATAGCTTAAACTATTGGATAAGAAACGTGAGAAACAATTTCTTGCCACAGATGCTCAATGGGATTTAGGTCTGGACTTTGACTGGGCCTATCTAACACATAAATCTTCTTCGATTCAAACCATTTCATTATAGCTCTGGCTGTATTTTTAGGGTCATTTTCTTGGTAAAGGACGAATCTCCTTTCCAGTCTTAATTCCCAACAGGTTTTCTTTCGGGATTGCCCTGTATTTAGCTCTATCCATCCTACCATCATCTCTGACCAGCTTCCCTGTCTCTGCTGAAGAAAAGCATTCCCACAGCATGATGCTTCCACCACCATATTTTACAGTGAGGGTGGTGTGTTCAGGGTGATGAGCAGTGTTACTTCCCTGTGTAAAATGTGAAAAACTTCAAGGGGCATGAATACTTTTTCAAGGCACTGTACAAGGCTTTCTGTCAAGAATTTGAACAGTTCAGAAAACCGTGTGTTTTGATTATTAACTATATATGTTTTAGTTATTTCCGAATTGCAGGGCAATAAACTACCTCTTCAGGCCTTTTGTCCTTTGTCAGTCCCTGTGGTCCTGTTGGGAATACCAACCTATTGTCTTCATAATAGGCAATGGCCCATAAACTCACTCATAAAGCAGGTCACAGTTTAGATTTAATATCATCTTTCAGGGTAAGTATAAGTAATATAGTGACAATTCCAGAGTGCTAAGTAATATCATATTACAATCTTATTACATTGAAAATCTGTAATAATAATAATGTACACACAGGGCCACGCTACTGCATACATGCACATCTGCTACCGCCCAGAGCTTTATCTCCCAGAATTATCTACCATAATTGGCTCACCATCTGACCCCACAGAACTCGACCAGGTGACAGAAGTCTTTTAGAGTCTAAATTCCGTTATACCCTAGATAACAAAGCTCCAGTTAAAAAAGAAATGATAAAAGATAAAAAAAACTCTCTGGTATAATGATCACACATGCTCTTTAAAACAGAGCAATCGGAAACTAGAACATAAATGGCGCCAAACTAAAATGTTAGTATTTTAATCAGCATGAAAGGAGAGCACCCCAATCTATAAAAAAGCTCTTAGTAAAGCTAGATCCAACATATCTTTCCACCCTTAATAATATAATAATATAAAATAATAAAAATAGTTCTAAATTTTTATTTAACACCATAGCAAAATTAACTATGAATAAAACCACCACATAAATCTTTAAAGTAACAGCATGCAATAGTGAGGACTTCACGATCTTTTTTGATAACATAATTGCAAAATGTAGGCAGAAAATTCTAGCCTTGACACCAGAGTATTCAATTGATTCTGAGGATCCATATCAGATCAGAGCTTAGAAAATGAAGAGAATGATCGAATTTTGCTCATCTCTTCAGCAAATCATCAACTTATTAGATCCTATACCAACACACAGTAACAGAACCCCTATTAAAAATAGTTAACTCTTCACTGTAGAGAGTTAACTAACTAACTTAACTAGTATGTTCCAAAATCTTTTAAACTAGCAGTTATTAAACCACTAATTAAGAAACCTGACCTTGACCCCAGTGAGCTATCAAACTACAGGTTAATATCAAACCTATCTGTTTATCTTGAAAATCCTAGAAAAGATAGTAGCACAGCAGCTATGTTTATTTTTACACAGGAATAATATACACAGGATTTAAGCCTGATCACAGCACAAAGACAGCACTTGTCAAAGTAGTAAATGCCTCTGATCAGAGTTGTGTTTATTTGCTTATATTACTTGAATTCATAATATTTTTCTTAACAGGCTAGAAAAGGTAGTAGGAATTAGGGGAACGACCCTCATCTGGCTCAGGTCCTATTGACTGTCGGCAATCACTTCGCAGATTTAATTGGTGACTATTCTGCGTTTTCTCAAGTCAAGTATGGTGTTTCACAGGGTTTGGTTTTAGGTCCACTGCTTTTTTTTCTTTACATGCTTCCTAAGGGCAACATAATTCGTAAGCATGATATTAGTTTTCACTGTTACGCTGATGACACACATATGTCTCAGCTAGGCCAGATGCGAAAAGCCAGCTAAATAAAGTTGGGCAATGTCGAGCTGCCAGTGGTCTGGCCCCCCTCTTCACTCTGGACCTGTCTAACCCTTCCTGGTGAACTGCCTTTGGTTGATGATCACGTCACATCACCATAATGAACTCTCAAGGTTTCCTTCCAGGTTCCTTCGTATTACCATCTCAGGGAGTTTTTTGCTTGCCACCAGCACCATTGGCTTGGTCATTAGGGGCAATCAGGGAAATGATTTCTGTTTCTTTCACATTTTATAATTATCTTGTATAAATCTGCTTTGAGACAATGCCCATTGTAAAAAGTAAAATTGAATTAAATTGAGAATCAAAAATTCATATTGTTAATTAGGCACTTTTATTTCGGGGGATCTTTTGTGCTTTTCCTTTTTGGGATCGATGGTTGTTGTGTAATCACTAGCAGTGTTATTAGCATCAAGTGTCAGCAATCCATAGTCTTTTTTTTAATAAAAAAAAAAAACCTGTATTAAAATTTTGCGTTAAACATACCTTTCTCTCGTTAGGCTTAAGAACCATGCTTAGAGGGTCCAGGATGAATGTGTTGGCTTCAGAATCCCGGTAAAGGCAAAAATAAATCTCTGCCTCCATGGGGGAGCTGTTGTGTATTACTAGTCTTTCTGCATTTTTGGGGTGTGTTGTTTCCTTGTATCTATGTAAATAAACAAACTGACTGTTATAATTTTCTTATAAATTATAAATATCAAATTTTATTAAATTTAATAATGCAATAATTAAGGAACGTAATATATCTATTGAGAAGCATTTACTGAATGGATATAAACATGCACTGTAAGAACTGCTTGTAAGTTGTAAGACTTATTAAATAAAGCACCTTTTTTTAGTTGTTCCATAAAGCAGCGGCCCAAAGTCATAAATGCTTGAGCGGATGATGTATGTCTTCTGTAAGTTATTCTCTTTCATCATGGTCTTTTTACAGTGGGCAAACACAGTTCTATAGAGCAAGAGCAGAGTAATCAACAGCATATGGGCAAGAGTTGCTAGGTTAGGCTTTGCTGATGGGCCGATTGCCCGCTCTCTAGACATGCAAGCAATACTTACTTATAATCGTTGCTTATAGATGGAAAAGCACAAATGCCTTTGCAGAAGAGCTGATATCTCCGCTTTGTTCCCATCACTTCAAACCACAGAGTCTGTTTAAAATCCCCAGGCACAGACGAGTAGAACCACAGTTTTAGTGTCACTTCACCATTTGCTGGTACCACCCAACGGAAATGAGTAAGCCTTAATAAGGACCAGAGAATAAATCCATAAACAGTACCAAGAGAAAAAAAAACAAGCATTAAAAATGCTTCTTATTAACCCTTGTTTCTGCATTCTTATTCAACTGACCAACTTCACTGTAATTTAATTATAGCACTATGATTGTATACCCAATACATCTTTATTTTATTTACTGATAAAAAAAATTCTATTTAAAAAATTGCCACACCAAACCTCCTTTTATGAATTAGTTGGACTATATACATATATGTAATGATGGGTTTGATAGGGATGTGAATTGCCATATGTATTTAAAAATAGTTTTTTTAACCTTTTTACAAAATAGTCTTAACATAATATTATCATAATCATAAAGCTTAACATTCACAAAACTTAGCAGATTTTTAAATTTGAATCAGGTTTAGTTTAGATGGTAAAATTGGTTTTAATGTACTGAGTTATTAGACAAAACAGAGCTTGTGTGCTTTGTGTATCTGTAATACTTATGGCTGTGCTCTATAGGACAATCTTCCAGAGACTTGATGTGGTCAGTTTCAGATAATGGGGTCACTGTGTTCACTCGAGGTACATGAGACTCTATGTTTTTGCTTCCTTTTTTAGCAGGTGTTCGCTGTTTGTCTTTTGGGGTGCCCTTCGCTGACTCCTTCTTTACTGGGGCCTTTTTCCCTTTGGATTTATTTAAGATTGTAGCATCCTCCTACACAGGAAAAGCAAACAAAAATGCTTTATTTTATCAATTCATCAATAATCCTGGCTTTTTTTTAAGGCAGGTGTAGTACATGGGGGGCTACAGAGCTCATAAAATGCTCATTGTCCTTTAAAGCACCCTAAAAAAAGAAAAACATACCCCCTTCTTAGTCCACATTAAACACAATATAAAATTAAATTGTAGCAATTTCCCTCAACTTAACACTGCCAGATGAGGCAAGCAATGTTTTTTCCTCAAACATAACAAAATCTCTAAGTTCATTGCCTTCAAATTTCAGTGAACTATAGACACATAAAAACAAAAGATGAGTTTACAACTACTTGTGCCAAAAGTGATGTTAAAAAAAGTAGATACATACATGTAGTTTAAGTTCAACCTACCAGTATTAAATTCATCCTCTACTGTGGTTCTGAAGTTATTTTTTCTGAACATGGTTTATTTTAAGACAATGGTATAATTGTAACAATCTGTAATCCATCAGTAAGCGATAACTTCATATTTCAAGAATAATGGAAATACCAGGTTTAATCACAACCAGGTTATTATGTAAAATTATTATTTAAATGGGTTTTACATCTGTTGAAGTATCTTTCAATGTAACATGTACTAGCTATACTGTGTTTGATATCAAAATGATCCATGCATTATGTCCTATATGATAGTATGTAACATACTATTTTAAGGTACATTATTTGCTGCTAATAAACAATGTGTGTTAAATGTTTACGGATCAGCTCTGCAATGCAGACGGCATCGTAAAGCTGAACGAAGCAACAGTAGAAAGTAAGGTATTTTAACTTCTCCTGGAGCAAACTTCAATATCAGATCAACCCCAAATTGATCTAAATGTTTGTAGCTATTTCTAACAAATTATAAGCAAAAAATAAATTCCCTTTAAGCAAAAGTTTGCCACTCAGGCTGAGTAACCATATTAAAAGTAAACATAGATTCTGAATATACTTTATGTGTTTATGTGTACCTTTGCAGACACGGTGGGGCTTGAGGCCTCTGTCTCCAAGTCAGCCTCCCGCTTCTCCTCAGGTAAGTCTTCTGGAGTTGAAGGCATTAAGAAGGTAATGTAGCCAGGTGTAAAATGAAAGCTGGACACCGTTTTTCTGTTGGGGTATGTGACTACTGAAAACAGCACAGGAGGAGAAATAGGTGGGCCTGTAGGCCCAAGTCCTAACACATCCAAAACCTATAAAAAAAACCATTAGAAATTATTGACAAATCAACATAAAATAGACCCTCTGAAGTGCATCAGGCCTTAAAACCAATAAACTTATATTTGACTTATTGATGGCTTGCAGTACCTCTTCCACAGATGGCAGTTTCATACTGTCGAGAAGGTGGTCCATGTTTGCCTCCTCTTTATTACTTACTGGGAGGCAAATGTAGGGAATTAGCTCTATGGCCAGCTCATTCTCTAAGCCCTCTGTGCCATTGGGCTTTAAGTAAGTCTGGCTGGGAATTGAAGACGGTAGCTTAGGCTCAGCAATGTCTGGTTTTGTCTTCTCTTTTTCTTGCTCTTTCTTAGACCTTTTGCTGTGTAGCTTTTGAGGTTCTGGGGCTTCTTCAGGGCCCTGCTGCTCTTCCTCTAAAGATAGAGAATTAAGAAGAAGCCCTTGAGTTTTATCCCAGTTCTGGAGAATGTGCTGAATCTGTAGCTGGCTCTGTTCATATAGACGGAAGCGGGAAAACAGCTGCCTGTCAGCCTCGGTTACCTAGTAAACATCACAGAGCAAAATAAGATGCTGAAATTATAAGTTTTTATAAAAAACAAGCTAGGTGGGTTTAAACTTAGTATTTTTTACATTTGCAGCATTTGGCAGGTGCCCCCTAATCCAGAGCAACTTAGATTTATCTTTTTTTATACAACTGAACAACTGAGGGCTAGAATCCTTACTCAGTGGCCCAGAAGTGGCAGGTTAGAGGTCCAACACCTTAACCACTGCGCTACCACTTGCCTTTATTTACAGCTAAAGTATCTTACATGGCTTTATATAACATACTATATTATTAACTTTAACCTTTAGTATAGATTTAGCACTGTCTCAAACTGACCAGCTCACTCTCTAGTTCATCCAGTGTCAGTAAAGAATAAACGTCGCCAGTTGCCATGCTGTCTTTGCCTTCTTCATCAAGTTGTTCACCACCCTCTGAGTCTTTGGCTTCTGTGCAGGAACGAATCGTTTTCTCCTCTTCAGGCAGCTGTTCCTGTCCAGTGCCATTTAAAACAGACAATTTGCTATTCTTGTTCTATAAAGTCTAATTGATGATCTTATTTCCTTCAAATTAAAAAAGTGTTCCTAATTTCTTCAGCTCTGACCTGGTCAACTGCCAGCTGACTTCTCCTATCTGTTGAATCCTCTGCAACCGCTACCTTTTTTTGCCTCTTGTTTTTTTTCTTAATATTTTCCTCATCTCTACAGCAATTACATAATCAAATTAAATTTTATACCAAACATATATCCAACTCTTTAGGAAAACTGCCATTGACGTGAAGATTACCTGTGCATATGTTCCTCTAGCAATTGCTGAAGGTCTGCATCTGCAGCTGGTGCTTTTTCTTCACACAGATCATCATACTCTTCCTCATCCATCTCCTGCATAAGCTGCTTTTCTCTTTCAATCTTTTCTCTCTCTAAGGTCTCTGATCATGGATAAACATTTTGCATTTATTACATTGTTGCTCCAATAATCTGCTTTAAATGCTTCAGAGGTATTATATACTATACATTGTTTACAATTTAACTGTATAATAAACTCCTTTCTTTTTTCCAACGTTTTTCTATCCCTCTTATTGTACATGTCTTTTTTCATACTGTTATTATAACTTGTTTTAATTTTTTCCTTTACCATTACCTGCCATCTCCAGTTGAACTCTCTCTCTTGATTTAAAATCAAAGTAGCTGTCAGTAAGGTTGATAACATAGATGAACTGACGGTTCTTAAAGGCTTTGAGGATGACATGAAGTGCAGTGTTTTGAAATTGGCAGTGTGGTGTCTCTAAGCCATCAATCACGATGCCTCTGATGCAGTCACTAAGCTGCAGCACAATTGAAATGCATAATTGGCATATAATAAACATATAATAAAATAGGATTGTTAAAGAATGTCAAATAATGCATTCAAATCATTGTGTGGATGGTCTACCTGTAGTCTCTCTGAAAGAATCTCCACCAGCAGATCATCAGGCAGCAATCTGTTCATGTCCTCCAGTTCAACTGTCTGACTTACATTCTCACTAGGGAGCCCACTTGTTGAATCAGACTGTAACCAACAAATGTAAATGCACTCAATCTGCATCAAATGTAGGTACATTAATGTATAATAATGTATTAATAATAATGAATACATTTACGATTTCCTGTCCAGCAAACTTAATTAGTAAATATTTAGCGCTGCTGTTTATTTCACTGAATAACTAGATAATTCTAACCATACTGTAAAAGTAAATACCATTGAGAAAGTGGGATTGGACCCACTGTTTTTCTTTTCTCCCATGGTGCTAGGGGATTTGGAATCAGGGTCCTTAATATCCTTATCTGTTTGTTTGTCTAATTCCTCAACACTGAGACTGCCGACAGCCGGTCTAGTCATCACAACTGGGACTAAAAATAGAAAATTCAAAAAAAAAAATCTATCATTCTAAATTTACAAATAAAAATAGGAAAATCTACAAAAAAGGAATCTAAAAACAGTATACATAGTATATTTACCAATATCTTCTGCTGTGCTTAGCACAGACTCTATGTAGGCTCCAACTAGCTCTCTGGCTTGTTCGCTTGCATTACTGGTTCCAGATAACACAGCCTCTCTCACCACAGAGTCTATGCTGAAATATGCGGCACCATAGTACTTCGCCAAGCTTACTGCCAAAGCCGTCTTACCTGCACAAAAATACAATCATCTACCAGTAGTAAAGATAAAAACAACAGGTATAAAAACATAAATCTAAATTCTACAATACAAGTTTGTGATCTTTTTGAAAAAAAAAATTCTGCAATAATATGACCTTAAACATTATTACATTTTTTACAAAACTCACCAAAATAGACTAAGTAAACTCAATCAACCAAAAGAGTCCAAAAATAAAAATTGAAAATTTCATTTATTAAAGAAAAAAATCTAATACTTTGTCTATGTCTTTTCTGCAGAACTAAAAGTAAGTAACTTTGGTGGGTTTTTGAGGGATTGAGGTCAGGGCTTTGACTTTTAACATCCCAAAATATAAAATTTGTATTCTTTTGTAAAATATGAACTTCTTTTAAAAAAATAACTTGTGTGCTTGTATCAATACGTATTTGATAAGTAAATAGTGTCCCATTTCAAAACAAAGAGGGAGTTTGTCCCGTTTGTTTTAGTTTGGCAGCATTCATGCAAACCATCCCATCCGTGTTCCGAGATGATACAATTTTTTTCTCTGATTGTAATACTCGCTGCCATCATAAGTTTGAAGGTTTAATACTGTCATGTTTTGGCCAGGCTTAAAAGTGAGTGTGGTTGTCTTAGCAAAGATGCTCTAACAAGAATCATTTGAAAATGATAAAGGCAGCCCCAAATCAGAGTCCAGGTCTAAAAGTTTAAAATAAAAGCTAATGCAAAAGTATCGATGAGAATGTAAGAAATCAAACATGAGAGTACCAGACAATTCTTCTATACAATTGTTCTATAGTGCAAGGGGGCCTGGAGAGCAACATTCCCACAATGCTAGAGTTTTCCAGTAATTTTCTGATTCTGTTTAGATTAGATTTTAAATTCTGTTTTTGTTTTTAATAAAAAATAACGTTAAAATAAAAATAATCACATTCCTACATTATAATTTGTTATAATAAATACTTAAATATTATAGATATATATATATATATATATATATATATATATATATATATATATATATATATATCTATATATATATATAAATTATATATAATAAATACTTTTGCCACAGGGAGTTAAAAAAGCAATACATCAAAAACACTAATAGCCACTAAATAATTAATTATCATATCTGTAACATGATTAGCTATAAAAGGAATGTCTTAGAGAAGCAGAGTCTCTTGGAAGTAAAGGCTCTCTAATCTGTAAAAGATTGCATAAAAAGATTATGAAATACTTCAAGAAACAACGTTTCTTAAACTCAAATTGCAAATTTAACCATCCACAGTGCAATACATGATTTATACCCTCAATTTTAGCAATAAACGGATCAAGATATAAATTAAACAATAGATACAGCACACTGTTTATGATATTAAAAATATTTTGGATTGCCTTTGAAGCGTTTTTTAGCAATAAAGTCCAAAAATATTTTGCCTTCACAATCTCAAAAAGATTATCTCATCTATCTTATCTTATTATCTTCTTATCTTATCTTATCTTATCTTATCTTATCTTATCTTATCTTATCTATCTTATCTAATCTTAATCTTTTAACACATTCATGGGTTATTTGTAATTTGTCCCTTTTACACTTTCTGCTTTTGTCCATTTCGGTCTACTAGCCCTGTAAGTTTCTTCAATTTAAAAGTGGCAACAGCATTCACTATGATTTCACAAAATCATTATACCTATTCCCATTAGAATTTGCTCCAAAACACTGACTCTACTTCCTGTGCTAAAGGGAAAATATTATAAGAATATGTAGACAAGTTAAAAGAGCAAACATATGGTGGTGTAATACCACGCAGGAGACAGCTATATTACAAAAACATTTTTTAGAAATATGTGAAAAACTACCTGGTTACAAACATTTTTGAGAAACTCTTGTACTGTAATCCTTTTGTCCATCCTGCCATTTAATTTTTTGTTTCAGTTTTCTACTGCCTTTATCCCATTCTGTCACTGGTTCTAAAGTTAATGCTGTCTATTGTGTATACGTGTTATCAGCTCTCCATCATTAGTTGTATATTTAAAGCTGGTCATCACAGTGCAAAAGCAACATTTTAGCTAATTAAAATGTTGGGGGGGGGTGTTCTGGGTCAAAGAACTCTTCAATGGCTGGGCGAAGTTGCCTGATATTGCCTGTTGCCTGATATTGCCTGATATTGCCTGTTGTATACACCAATCCAAAACATCCCCAACATGATCACTGGGTGACATATCCAGTGAGTATGCTGACCATGTAGAAACAGGGATGTTTTTAGCTTCCAGGAATTGTGTACAGATCCTTGCAACATGGGGCCGTGTATTATCATTCTGCAATCTGAGGTGATCTTCGTAGATGAATAGCACAACAATAGGCATCAGAATCTCGTCACAGTATCTCTCTGCTTTGAAAATTCCTTCAATAACATGTACCTGTGTTTGTTGTCTAAAACATACACCTATCAATGCCATAACCCCACAGCCACCATGGGCCACTCGATTTACAACATTGACATTAGCAAACCGCTAACCCACACGAAGCCATACACACTGTCTGCCATCTGCCCTGTACAGTGAAAACCGGGATTGATCTGTGAAAAGAACACTTCTTCAAAGTGCCAGACACCATTGAATATGAGCATTTGCCCACTCAAATCGGTTACAACGACAAACTGCATTCAGGTCGAGACACCAATAAGAATGGTGAGCATGCAGATGAGCTTCCCTGAGATGGTTTTTGACAGTTTGTGCAGAAATTCTTTGGTTATGCTAACTGATTGTTGCCACAGAGATGCCGGATGTGGAGGACCTGGGCTGGTGTGGTCACACATGGACTGCAGGCCGGTTGGATGTACTGCCAAATTCTCCAAAACGGCTTTGAAGATGGCAAAGAATATTTAATTCACGGGCAACAGCTCTGGTTGAAATTTTTGCAGTAAGCATGCCAAGTGCACTCTCTCTCAAAACCTGCGAATGTGGCATTGTGCTGTGTAATAAACCGAACATTTTAAAAGATTTGGGCCAAACAACACTTTAATAAACATGAACATTAAAGTTAGAGTGGCCTTCTATTGTGGCCAGCCTAAGGCACACCTGTTGAATAATCATGTTGTCTAATCAGCATGTTGATATGCCAAACCTGTCGGGTGGATGGATTATCTCAGAAAAGTAGAAATGCTTACCGACACTTAGACAAATGTGTGAATAATATTTAAGAGAAACAGGTTTTAAATCTTTGTGTTCAGGTCATGAAAAATGGGAGCAAAATAAAAATGTTGTGTTTATATTTTTGTTCAGTGTAATAAGCAGAGGTGGGTAGTAATGACGGCTTACAGATAAGCAGCATACCTGAGTATGGAGCACCATGCACTACAATGGCAATGCCTCTGGTATAGTAAGCAGCTTGGCCTGCTGGTGACATATCAATGCCCAAGTAGTGAGCAATAGCTCTAGAAACAGGATCCATCTGCAATTCCCCTATTCTACTAGTCCTGTTGTTTTCGACTATATCTGTAAAGACAACACAGCATACTTATCATTAAATATTATTTGATTATGCACCTGATCACTTTTTAATTAACTCTCAGTAAGCATACCTAAAAATGCAGCATATTTGGATAGCGCAGATGTGACTATCTCTAAAGTCCCCACTTCAGCTGAAGCATTTGATACATTATCCACCTTTCCAGCACACATCTCCTTCTCCCTGTCTTCAAATGACTGGGTATCTTCAGGAATGCAAGTATTTGATGCTAAAGTACAAATAAACATGTAAATGTTGCCTAGGTACGAAACAACCTTAAAAGTTTTTTTCACTTTTTAATAAATCATACAACCTCTGATAAGTTATATATACAATAGTCAACATTTTAAATAGATCAATAAAGTCCAAAAACATTGTCCTAAGAGAAGAATGGGTATTGTTTTGGTTTTAGGACAACTATAATGAAAGCTTTTGATCCATTTCAAATGTAGTTTTATTAGTACACAAAGGTATGAATCCTGTGTGTAAAGTAACAGTAGAGACAAAAATACATTTTAAATTATTTTATTTATACCTGGTTCAGTTTTCTGGGACTTGTGTTCTTGATAGTAGTCCAGGAGTTCAGCAGGCAGTGTCTCACCAGGGGCTCGAGGGGGCAACAGCAATATGTTATGCACATCATAACCTTTTATCACCCGCAGTATCTGAGAAGACAGATAGATAAATCATATAACACAAAAAAGGCCTGAGGAGAGCTGACTGAATCAATCATTTTTTTATGGTCAAATATTTGGTTTTAATTGATGTTTTCTATGACAAAACTGAGGGCAATGTGGCACTAAAATCAACGGTGCTGCCCAACCAAAAATTAAAAACATTCAAGCTTCTCTGTCTCACTGAGACATAGCTGAACCCAGCGGTACCTGACCCTGCCATACAGCCGGCTGAGTTTTTCTCAGTTTACTGCATAGACAGAACAATAGAATCAAGGAAGGCAAGAGGAGGTGGATTGTGTCTGATGGTAAACAACCACTGGTGCAACAGCGCGAGCATGGTTCCTCCTCTCTCACGCTCCTGAACACCAAATCTAGAATTTCTGACCATCAAATGTCATCCTGTCAATTAGTGGCTGGTCTACGGGATGCTTTAGACGACGCAGACCTGGACATGTTAAGGCGCAGCTGTAATGACGTCAACATGTTTAGGAAGGTGGTTGTGGGATTTATCGGAAAATAATGGATAATACAGTACAGAAAACCATCAGTAGTTTTTTACAACCAGATGTTTTTTTTTGGAACCAGAAGCCGTGGGTGAAATAAAAAATATCTGTGAAGCTCTGAGATCCCACTTTACTAAGGGTAGTGAATACCAGGAAGGCAATAGGACCAGATGGCATCAAAAGTCAGGTTCTGATAGCCTGCGCTGACCAGCTAGCACCGGTGTTTACCCACCAGGTCCAGGAAGATTGTGAAGGATCTCAGCCATCCCAACAATGGATTTTGTTGCATTCTGAAAAGTGCTTCTAAATCAATTAACACAGAGCACCTAAAACCAGGATTTTCTTTTAGAGACTTTCTCTCTGTATTATTTCCTTGCTGCACAAATATTTGTAAATTTGCACAACTGACACTTAACACTGACTGGCACAGCACAGATTCACCTTAAACACTTTTATTTCTCACACTCTGCCATTTCAATCTGTACTTACCTCTATACTTATTTATATTTTTATTTGTGTTTTATTTGTATCTTATTTATCTGTATTTTTATTTTACGCACTTTTACTTTTATGTTTAAATTTTGTAGAAAGCATTACTCTGTATGTTGTACTCTGTATGAATATGTATGTAACAAATAATATTTAATAAAAATTTTAATTATAGGCACTAAACATGGCAGTTCCCTTTCTGTCATTTACTTCGGCGTTGTGTCAAGTGACGACACCAGGGGTCACGTTTTGGGAGCCCAAATTACCTCTGACGTATTTTAAAAAGGTTCATGAAATTGGACAAGCAGAATTTGCATACCCAGTAACGCCCCAGACTTCCGGGTATAAATAAAATGGTCATGAAACTGAGAACAGCCGGGGGAAACCAGGCACGGTGGTTTCCTTTAAAGAACCCTCGCTAGGTTGTGCTCTGCATGTAGTGGCTCCTGATGCGGCCCCATGTGTGTATCTCCACTACCCCCAGATGGCAGGATGTGATCTTCATAGGGCCCCCCACCCCCTGGGGCAGGGGCTGTGTCCCAGTGTGGCAGGACTTCCAGCAGTAAGTAAAATTGGAAGGTGACTATCTGAAAACGCTTCGCTGGGGATCTTGCCACAGATGGTCTGGACTAGGCCATTTTAACACATGATTCTTTGGTCCAAACCACTCTATTGTAGCTCTAGCTCTAGGGTAATTGTCTTGCTGGAAGGTGAATCTTCTTCCCAGTCTCAAGTCTTTGGCAGCCTCCAACAGGTTTTCTTCCAGCTTCCCTGTCTCTGCTAAAGGAAAGCATCCCCACAGCATGAGTCTGCCACCACCATGCTCCACGAGTGTTAAGGTGATGAGCAGTTTTACTTTTCTGCCATACATAGCGCTTTCAATTTAGGCAAATAAGATAAACTTTGGTCTCATCTGACCAAAGCACCTTCTTCCACATGTTTGCTGTGTCCCCTACATGGCTTGTGGCAAACTGCAATTGAAATCTCTTATCTAACCTCTTATGTCTTTTTTCAAAAATGGCTTTCTTTTTGCCATCCTTCTATAAAGGCCAGATTTGTGGAGTACACAACATATTGTTGGACAGATTCTCCCACGTAAGCTGTGGATTTCTGTAGCTCCTCCAGAGTGACCATGGGCCTCTTGGCTGTTTTTGGCCAGTGCTCTCTTTGCTCAGTCTGTCAGTTTAGGTAGACGGCTATGTCTTGGTAGGTTTGCAGTTCTGGCTTTTGCCATTTTTGGATGATGTATAACCTAAACCTGCTTTAAACTTCCCCACAACTTTATCCCTGACCTGTCTGGTAAGTTCCTTGTCGTTATGATGCTATTTGTTCACTAGTGTTCTCTAACAAACCTTTTACAAAACAGGTGTATTTATACTGAGAGTAAATTACACACAGGTGGACTCTATTAACTGATTAGGTGACTGCTGAAGACAATTGATTGCACTGGATTTTATTTAGGGGTATCAGAGTACAGGGGACTGAATACAAATGCACAAATTTCTTTGATTTTTAATTGCTTAAAATTTTGAAAACCATATACTATTTTCGTTTCCCTTACCAATTATGTGCTACTTTGTGTTGGTGTTTCACATAAAATCTCTCAGGGACCCACAATTACATATGTAACCTGAGGTGTTTTCTTCTGTTGGCTTGAAAAGATGTCTGAATTCTTTTTTTTGCTATCTTCTTTTAGATTGCTATTAAAAACCTGATTTTAGATGAGAAGGTGTCAACCAGGAATATATAATTTCTTATCACAATGTAAGTTATCGGAAACAGCAAAGAGTAAATATTTGCATGTAATCTACTGAATAAAATCTGAGCTAAAGTCAAATTTTTATTCTTTATTTAGTTACTTTTTAACTACCTTACCTTCAACTTAATATACTAGTCGTAGTTGCCATGACCAATTTGTATCAATTTATTTTTTATTTTTAATGTTGTGTGTGTTGTGAAATCAATAGCCAATGCCCAATCAGACAACTCTTTCAAAAATGGTACGGAGAAAACTTACTTCCTCTTCCTCCAGGTACAGTCTGTCAAAGTCCAAGGAGTAGAATTCAATAGGGAAAGGGCATGGGTTGCGAACCACCACCTCAAACTCCTCTCCATTGCTGTATGGCAGCACTGGCCCCAGTTTGATTTCTGTGGTAGAAAACTCTAGCTTTGGCTCTACTCCCTGACCTTGAGCTAACAGTAAGATCCTCTGGGTGCTCTGGGCCACTGCTATCACAAACTTCTCTTTGTACATTTTCTGCAAAAAAAAAGCCATGAATCAAAATAATAAGTAAAAAAGATTGCATAAAGAAAAAAATACATTACTAACTGATTGTTAAATGGACTTTATAGCAACCATTTATTACTGCTTTGGTTTATCCTACTACTTTAATCCTTTGCCACACAATTTAAACTGTTTTCTATCACAGTCTTTTATAAAACCTTATCCAAAAAATAGACTAATTATTTATGTATTTTAAAGATTAGTAGAGTGCTTCGATTTAGATGAAGATGTCATGCCCTTATCGACTACTTCTGAACAATATGTGTACTGTATGTGCATAAGGTTTTATTTTTAAGGTTAGAGATCTGGCTACTGGATAAATAACCAATAGCTAGTCATTCTTACCCCTTCAGCTGGAGTGAATTTAATCTGAATGTTAACCCAGTTACCAGGATACAGCATACCGCTGGATGGTGACATCTCAAAAATAATTGGAGAACTCAGCTTTTCTAAACGAGCCTTCTGTCTCAGATGAAGTGGGATGTGCTTGTCAGTCTTAACACACAACCAAAAAGACAAAATTGATTATATTGTTGTAAATAGTTTGGTTTTTAAATAGTTGCTTTATTAAATGTTTATCTGGACAGAACTGAAACACTATTTTCTAATACTCATGTCTAGTATGTATTACCAGTGTTTCCTTTTGTGACATGCAATTTAATTTCCTGTATAGTATAATACGAATCGTACAATTTACATGCAAATGTTCTATCTTGGAACAATAACTACAACTGTAGAATCTATAGACATTTTTACAAAGTATCTTTACCTTTCTCTTTGGCTGCTCCTCTTTCTTAATGATCCACTTGCAAGCCACTTGCTGAGGGTTGTGTAAACGCATTGTAGCCACTTTACACATTCCACAGTGAACACTATCAAACTGTAATATGTCAGTGGAAGCAGTCAAAGAAGGCATTGTGACCACAGTACATAGACGGACCTGCACTGTAGGACCTCCAAACACCTATAAAAGCAGGGTATTGAATAAAAAAAATTAAGAAGGCTAACATGTCAATTATTTTGGGTTATGTGTGTTACCCTGGTTCTCTGACAAGTAATGTATCCTACTATGAGAACACTATCGGCCTGACTGAATGCAGAAGCACCAGCTGTCTGTCAGAATAACAGACCAAATGCTGAAGCAATCAAGAAGTCCCAGCAACAGAGCAAACTATAGGATTATTATAGGATGGGATTTGGAATTTAGTGACCATACGCAACACATGATTATTCAAACACTTTCCATTTATGACTATTTAGAGAGCATGTAGAGGCTTCCCTTACACTCTGGTCAATCACATTAGCGGGCCAAGTGGCCGGTATAACTTCCCATTTGTCCCTCTTTTCCTCATTATGCACTTTTATGACTTAAATGTAACGTAAATGTATGTTAAGGGGGTGCGGAAAGGCTAGTGTGAAGTCGAAAATTTCTGCCATGCATGTACATGCAGGTTTGGCTCTCCTGCTAGCCATCGTCAATGTGTGGTTTTACACTCCTCTCAATATTCCGCTCTATGAATGTGCATTTGGTTGAGTTGCTTATGGTCTAAAGGAATGCTTTACTTGTGTACTGCTTATGTTTCACTAAAAAGCAAAGTCCACTGTAACATATTAGAACAATGTACTGTAGAAGCTGCAGGTTTTAATTTAAAAGTAAGTTTTTCCCTATTTTTTTCCCATCAGACAGAATTCATGTTAATTACTATCAATGAATTAAAAAGTTTTTAAATATCTTAAAATTTCTTGGTGGTTTGGGATTGGAATTTTTTAGTCTGCAAAAGGTGTGCGTGACAAAAAAATGGTGCTTCTGAAGTCAGTCACGCCATGGGTAACAAAACATGATACCAAACAGATGTTAAAAAGAGTGATAAAAATCTACTAATGTGGCATACTGACATGTGTAATGAGGATTTACATATAGAAGATATACATATCCTTTTAAATAAAAAGATATTTGATTTGGTTTGTGTCTTTTCTGATTATTTGCATCTGTTATCTGACCCCTGCCTGTTTTGTAACTATAACTATACCAGCTTTTCAATAAAGCATTGTAACCTGCAGCTGCTGCTCCCTGCCTTCCATGATATCCTTAACCACTAGATTTAAATTTTGAGGCACAGACAGAAAAGCCTTCATTCCACAAAAGGTTTATACTTTAATAGTTTATTACAAACTTTAAAGGACTGATCACAATAAAAAACAAGCTTATAACTCTCCACAAAATTCACAGATGATATTTGTACACCTCTTCAAATCAATGCTTTTACATTACAGCAAAACTACCTGTATAGGCAACACAGTGTTTATTTCTCCAAACTCTAGATTTGCACATTGTGGATCAAACTTCATCTTAAATGTCTCTGTCTTGCAGTAGGGCAGGTTCTTCACCCTGTCCAACTCGGTACTAAATCCTAAAAGGTGATAACATTTCTATGACTATTTTTTCCATGTCACTTAAATACAAAAACGTGGAGATTACACTTAAATACAGTAAGTACCAAAAACAAACCTGTGCCTGCCAGATAAGTTTTTTCAGCTCTGAAAGACACTGGGAGAGGCCCCGTGTTTATCACTGAGACAGTGTGAGTAGACACAGTGCCAGGAATCACATACCCAAAATCCAAGAGGTACTCAGGTAAAATAAACCTGCCAAAATAATATATTACAAAACACATTTATTTTATTAAAAAGCGGTTTTTAAATAATTATATGCAATGTTACCTGCTGAGCTTTTTACGCCACATGCTAGTAATGGATCCAGGTGTTTCTCTTTGCATAGAGTCTCTCTGGTATTGCTCAGTGGCAATAGCATTTTCCTTAATTAGGAGTCGTTCAACTTCCATCTGCAGCAGAGCATCATACTACACACAGGCATACATATATGCAGTCATGGGAAAAAAGGTCACCCTTCTACAACTTATTATTATTATATCCTAAATAACTTCACTTGTACAATCAGCTCTATGGTGGACGTGATTTTAATAAATAGGATGTGATTCTGGATTAACACCCTTTGTTAATCTTACATCAACATTTTAATAAACCCATTATAACCATCTGTGTGTGAAAACCAGTGGCCAACTACAAGAAACATCTGACTTCTGTGATTGCCAACAAGGGTTTTGCCACAAAGGACTAGGTCTTGTTTTGCGAAAGGGGTCAAATATTTGTTTGACTAATTAAAATGAAAATCAATTTATAAATTTTTATGAATGTTTTTTTTTTTGTTATTTTGTCTTATAGTCTAATCAGTTCTTTGTCACTAGGAAAATTATAAGGGGTATTGCTGCTGAATGTTGGTTACCTTTTCAAGAACCAAAACAACTATTGTATATTTTGAAATTTGTTTTTTTGTTGTTACCCTTTATTTGTTTGTTAATGAAATTTTGACTAATAAGACTAGTAAAATTTTAGGATCATTCAGGCACAATTAATAAAAGAAAAAAAGTATCAAACTGTGAAATTTGTGTTCAGAAGTGAACTTACTGTAAAAATGTGGTCCTCTTTACACATGTCTCCAAACCCTGAACCAGACCTGCTTAGCATGTCCTCTTCTTGAGATTCAATCCCAACTGCATCCTTTGCCTTTTTTACCACTGAGCTATATTGTTCTCCATCTACAAAAAAATGCATGATTTATTGATATTGTTGGGGAAAATAGCAAGAGCACTTTAAAATAGGGCTTGCGGGGGTATCAAATTCTACCCACAACCCTCTAATAGCATCCCTAATTTAACTAGTCTGGACTACCTTTAATAGGCTTAAATTTACAGACTACACTTGGATTTTCTTACAGTCATTAACAGAATACAGAATAAAAAGGCACAAAGTCAATAATCTCAAGACCAAAATTGCAGCCATGAGGTATTACTGTGCCAAAGGAAATCAATTAATACATTTGTCTGCCAATTTAAAAGAACATTCTATAGAAAGGGGTTATATGATCCCATAGAAGTGCATCTGTCTATAACTTTGCCCTCCAGGCCAGCATAGTCATATTCTTATAGTTCTGTTTCATGGTTACTTGGTTGTTGATTGCTTAATTTTACACTATTTTACACTTGTGCTGTATAAAAATATAAATATTTAAGGTATTTTTAAATTATTTACAATTAATGTTATTAATTATGTTGTCTGCAACTTTACCCAAGCATGGTCCATGATAACACTCTATGATCTATGCTAACTACTATATATGATATTATATACCGTATATATATATATATATATATTATATATATATATATATATATATATAATATATATATATATATATATATATATATAAATTTTACAAGTAGTATTTTAGGTCTACAATGTTCTAATCAGAAGTAAAAAAAGAAGTGATCCTTTACATACAGAAGTTGACAGTATACCCAGCCCTTCCATTCATAAACTAAGGCTTGAAACTAATTATGTAAATATACTTTGCACATTCTTAACATTTACTACTTTTAAGGCTATACATTCAAATTTACCATTAGTGGACCCCAGAAAAAACATAATACACAACATTATATGGTATAATACATTTAAAGAAACTTTAAAGAACTTTTAAGAAGGGCTCTATGTAAGTAAGCTTTTACTTAGGTCTCTTGGCAGGTCCAGGCTCACTCTAGGAAAGATGCCCTCTCCCCTAATTGTAATATTTTCTGGGTCAAAAAGGGCCACCTGCAGTTGGAACACCTTCTCAAAAACCTCTGGGATTCCAGGAAGATAGTACACAGAAACCTTCATCTCCTCAGCTGCCCTTAGGTGTCCCTTTAAACAAAATATGAAAAAGCATACAAGCAGGTACTATATACAAGTTAAAAACAAAACAAAATGCTAGAACACATACACATATTTGATTGTCATTTTTAATATTTTTTTTATTTACAGTCTTACACTGTATATTTTTACCTGTCAATTTATTGACAATACAGTAAATAATAATTAATAAAGTGTGATTCTTTAAACTGTCTTTATTTTTAAAACAACTTAATAATTAAATAATTTTACTACACTTCCTGATATAAACATAGTAAAAAAATGTATCTTTACCATGTTGGGCATAACAAGGGGTTGTCCAGGTAAGGCATCTTTTGATGAAACATGCTGGTTTTCTAGCAGAAACGTGAAGTCAAATCCCACCTTTCCTGTGTTTCTTAAATTGATCTCTGCTTCTCCCACATGGTCGAATAACTTGAAAAAAAAAAACATCTTATACGTTTTAAAATATGTCGACCCTCTTAACCACTTATGATTTTACAAAACATTTGCATACCACATACGATTTTTACCTGAGGCCCAAAGTTGATCTCAGTGGTGTCCAAGATATAGGTGATTAGTGAAGCCTCTCCTTTGAGAGTAATCTCATATGTTGGACCTTCTTCTACTGCACACATAGCCAGGACTTGAACACCCATGTCAGCATGGCCAGAGAATGAGAATGTCACCTGCTGGATCTCACCAGGCTGCAGAACTCCAGAAACTGGCAAAATACCAAATATCTAAGAAAATAAAAGACTGACAGTAAACAGCATGTCTTGACCACAGTTTTTGGTAAATTAATTAAAAGATTATATATGTATATATATATATATATATTATATATATATATATATATATATATATATATATATTATATGTTATATATATAGTATAAGTGTGTATGTGTGTGTGTGTGTGTGTGTGTTTCATATACATATAATAATATGTTAGAGTGTCAGAACAAAATAAGAATACTTAAGTATCTGTATTCTAATCTGTATTTTACTTGAGTTTTTTAGACTTCTGTTAATTTTTACTTTTACTCCAATACATTTTTTCAATAAAATGTATACTTCTACTCTGATCATTTTTTCTGATGCAATTGTTAACAAATTTTTATATCTAAAGAATTTATGTTTGGGTTCTATAGTATTTTGATACCTGAAAAATACCAATAGTTCGACTGACTACTTTAATCGAAAGTAAAAGGGGTGTTAACTTATTTATTTTTCTAAGTAAATTGTATATTATATCTTGACAGTATTGGAGACAAAGAAAGTAATAATGACATTTTTTAAGACTTCGTAGACATCCAAATGTTAAGTACATGATCAAAAATTTACATTTACACTTTTATTCATTTAAACAAATTTAGAACAATTTAAAATGTGGGTTTCCAGAGAAGGGTCGTTTTTTCCCAAAAGCCTGTTGGAAAATAGAGGAGTCTAAGAGATAGAAAAAAGGACAGACCACCTGCTGACAAAACTTGTCACTTGGTTTAGTGAATTAGGTCTGTTACAGATCCAGACCTGGATGGCTGTTTGGCCAGACCAGTGCCACAACCTCCCAACCCAGACTCTGTTCAACAACAGCAGCAACAGCCACCAGCCTACCGGAAATTCTTGGACGAACTGTTGTGTTTCTGTCGAAAGTTTAGACCCACCTCTTATGAACTGAGTCATCTACTGATGAAAAAAAAACTATTAGTAAACAATTCAGAATTCAGTTCCTCTGGCCCAACAACAACACTGAACCGAGACATGTGGACTGGAAAGATGAAGAGAACACAGGACACGGGGGATTAACTAATTATTTTAGTTTCCAGTACAAACTGCAAGTTTATTGACCTGGCATGTGATAAATCAATAAATGCAAAGAATCAAGAGAAAGTTTTGTTTGTCTACCAATAAGATACAAAGTTGTTCTATTACCTTTTTAGCCCAGAAAAGACTTTGAGGACAAAGTATTGTGTGCTTATTGTTTTCTGGCTACATGTCTGGTAAAAATTGCATGGTTTCAGCTTATGAGAATGTGAAGTGACAAAAGAAGGAAAGACCCAGACAGGAAGTGAGGTAAACTAATAGACTGCATTTCTTAAAGACCCTGCTAGGCTGCTTAATAATTATTTCTTTTTCATACAATTTGGCCTTGGTTGATATATCCTTTTGACTTATTCTAAATGTGATCAACATTTGCACAAGTAGACATGTCAAAGTAATCCACCATTATCAGTAACACAGTTATTATATTCTGCTGAAATAAACGAAATGACTAAAAAATTGTTCATTTTGTGGAATGATATGTCAGAACATCCGTCAGTAAGATAAGCCGAACTTCCTATTCGTAAAAAAGAACACAGACAGCAATTAAGTTGGTTTGACAATCAGTGATCAAGCAACTCACTTCCATTGGATGCTAAGGTGGATTTCATAATAGACACAGAAATGGGCTAATATGATCATATTTTTTGGTTCTAGTAAGAACTCTAGCTGCTGCATTTTGGACCAGCTGGAGTTTGTTTATTAGGCGTGCAGAACAACCACGCAGTAAAGCGATACAATAGTCTAATCTTGAGGTCATGAATGCATTTGACCTCGAGAGCATAGGTCATAGTTTAGATATTTTTAAGATGATAAAATGCATTTTTACAAATGCTGGAAATGTGGCTCTCAAAGGGGAGATTACTGTCAAAAAGCACACCTAAGTTTCTAACCAACGATGAAGGGTTGACAGAGCAGCCATCAAGTGTTAGGCAGTTATTTAGATTATTAGAGGCAGAGGCTTTATTGCCGACAATTGAAACCTCTGTTTTTTCAGGATTCAGCAATAAGAAATTATTTGTCATCCAGTTTTTTATATCAGCTATACATTCAGTTAGTTAGTCAAATTGGTAAGTTTTGCCGGGTTGTCATGGCACTGTCATCAGCATAGCAGTGAAATCTAACACCATGTCATCTAATAATAATATGCGTAACATGTGAAGTGTAAAAAGTAACGGTCCTAGAACTGAGTCTTGGGGTACTCCATACATTACTTGTGAGCGATATGACACCTCTTCGTTCACTGCTACAAATTGTTGGCGGTCAGATAAGTAGGATTTAAATCATGCTAACGCACTTCCTCTGATGCCAACAAGGCTTTCTAATCTATTTAAAAGAATGTTGTGGTCGACAGTTTCAAATGCAGCACTAAGTTCCAGTAGCACTAATAGGGAGAGACAACCATTATCAGCTGATAGCAGCAGGTCATTTGAAACTCTAATTAGAGCAGACTCAGTACTGTGACGGGATCTAAATCCTGACTGGAAATCTTTATAAATATCATTTTACTCTAACAAAAAATTTAGTTGTAAAGATACAACCTTAGACAGAAATGGAGGGTTTGAGATCGGTCAGTAATTAATTCGATCTTTAGGATCAAGTTGTGTTTTTTTAATGAGCGGATTATTAACAGCTAGTTTAAAAGTTTTGGGGACGTACGATGAATTAATTAAGCAGTCCTATGACTTCAGGAATTACCTCTTTTAGGAGCTTAGACGCAATCGGGTCTAACATACAGTAGTGAAGTGAGTACACCCCCTAAATTTCTTGTAAATATTTATATCTTTTTATGTGAAAACACTAAAGAAATTGAACTCTGCAACAATGTAAAGTAGTGAATGTCTTGCAGCTGTCCCATCAAAAAAACTCAACACACAGCCATTAATGTCTAAACCCCTGGCAACAAAGTCACCCCTAAGAGGAAATGTCCAAATTGGGTCCAAGTAGCCATTTTCCCTCTCTGTTGTCATGAAACTCGTTAATGTTACAAGGTCTCAGGTGTAAATGGGGAGCAAGTGTGTTAAATTTAGTGTTATTGCTCTCACTCTCTCATACTGGTCAATGGAAGTTCAGCATGGCACCTCATGGCAAAGAACTCTCTGAGGATCTGAGAAAAAGAATTGTTGCTCTATATAAAGATGGCCTAGGCTACAAGAAGATTGCCAAGACCCTGAAACTGAGCTGTAGCACGGTGGCCAGGACCATACAGCGATTCAACAGGACAGCTTGCACTCAGAACAGGCCTCGCCATGGTCGACCAAGGAATTTGAGTGCACATGCTTAGCGTCATATCCAGAGGTTGTCTTTGGGAAATAGACATATGAGTGCTGCCAGAATTGCTGCAGAGGTTGAAGGGGTAAGTCTGTCAGTGCGCAGACCATATGCCGCACACTGCATCAAATTGGTCTGCATGGCTGTCGTCCCAGAAGGAAGCCTCTTCTAAAGATGATGCACAAAAAAGCCTGCAAACAGTTTGCTGAAGAAAAGCAGGCTAAGGACAAGGATTACTGGGACCATGTCCTGTGGTCTGATGAGACCAAGATAAACTTGTTTGTTTCAGATGGTGTCAAGCGTGTGTGGCAGAAACCAGGTGAGGAGTACAAAGACAAGTGTGTCTTGCCTACAGTCAAGCATGGTGGTGGAAGTGTCATGGTCTGGGGCTGCATGAGTGCTGCCGGCACTGGGGAGCTACACTTCATTGAGGGAACCATGAATGCCAACATGTACTGTGACATACTGAAGCAGAGCATGATCCCCTCCTTTCGGAGACTGGGCCTCAGGGCAGTATTCTAACATGATAACGACCCCAAACACACCTCCAAGACAACCACTGCCTTGCTAAAGAAGCTGAGGGTAAAGGTGATGGACTGGCCAAGCATGTCTCCAGACCTTTACCCTACTGATCTGTGGGGCAGTCTCCAACATCCACCAGCTCTGTGATGTCGTCATGGAGGAGTGGAAGAGGATTCCAGTGTCAACCTGTGGAGCTCTGGTGAACTCCATGTCCAAGAGGGTTAAGGCAGTGCTGGAAAATAATGGAATTCATAAATTCATCACTTCTGTGCTGATGGAAAATGCTGTTGATGCTTTGTTATTAGTTAATTTAGGCACTGTATTGAATAAATACCTAGGGTTATGTTTGTTCTCTTCTAGAAGAGATGAAAAGTAATCAGATCCAGCAGTTTTTAATGCATTTCTGTAGGACAGGTTACTATCCCGCCATGCAATACGAAATACCTTTAGTTTAGTTTTTCTCCAGCTGCGCTCCACTTTTCGTGCTGCTCTCTTTAAGGCGAGTGTGTGCTCATTATACCATGGTGCCAAACTATTTATCTTTTTTAAGTGTAATGGAGCAACTGTATTTAAAGTACTAGAAAAGACAGTCTCCATATTTCAGTTACATTTAGTTTTTCTGAGCTATTGGATATGCTGGAGAATTTGGATAAATCAGGAAGATAACTTACAAAACAGTCTTTTGTGGTAGAAGTAATGGTTCTTACATACTTGTAACAGGTTTTAGAATTTACAGTTTTAGCTATATTAAGTTTGCACAGGATAAGGAAACGATCCGAAATATCATCGCTTTGTTGCAGAATTTCAATGTCATTAGCATTAATTCCATGTGAGAGTATTAAATCTAGAGTATGTTTTTTATCATGAGTAGGACCTGAAACGTGTTGTCTAACTCCACCTTTACCTTTTGGACGTGGCTCATGTTTATAACAGTAATTTTGGGGTGTAGACTCATTAAAATAAAATAATCATCTGCCTCTAGCCAGGTTTCTGTCAAACCAAGCACATCTAGATTATAACTAGTGATCATATCGTTTATAAAAAGCGCTTTCACAGAAAGGGACCTGATATTTAGTAAACCAAACTTTATCATTTCTTTCTCTGTCTTGCATGAATTTTTTACTTGTCGAACATCGATTAAATTGTTTCGATTAACCTGATTTGGACGCTTATTGTTTTTTCTAGTTCGGGGAACAGACACAGTCTCTATAGTGTGATATCTTCTTAGAGTCTCTATGTGCTGTACATTAACTGAATTCTGTGCGGAATGTGAGGTGAGACAGCAAGCAGACGGACGGTTTAGTCAGACTGTCTGCTTCCTGACCTGGGCTCTAGTAAGTCAATTGGCAACTCTAAGACTATTTGCCATATTTCTAGACAGAAGAGCGGCACCACCCCAGGAGGGATGAATACCATCTCTTTTAATCAGGTCAGGTCTGCCCTAAAAACTCCTCCAATTGTCTATAAAAACTATGTTATTTCATGGGCACCATTTAGACATCCAGCTATTGAGTGATGACAGTCTGCTATGTATTTTCTCATCACAGTAAGCAGGGAGGGGACCAGAGCAGATTACTGTGTCTGACATCGTACTTGCGAATTCACACACCTCCTTAAAATTATTTTTGGTGATCTCCGGCTGACGAAGTCAAACGTCATTAGCGCCAGCATAAATAACAATCTTAATAAATAAATAAAAAACCAATCTACAGCCCCCACATTCTTACTGTACTGGATGCGTGTCCCTAATTCTAAAACCTTCTCTGTCAGCCTCTCTATTTCTCTACATTTATCGCATGTAAAGCCCTCAGACAGAGAGAGATAAACTGTACATATGGCAGGTGGTGCCATATCGTAAATGGAATATTGTAAATAATGAATGATTTCAAGGTACTGCTGTTGTTGATGCAAACAGTAGAACAGAAACGCGGCTGGAAACGCAAAATAACAAATGGGCGAACGATGCTAACACACTACACACACGAATTTAAATTAAAAGCGAATGTCAGAAAAGTTTTGATATTGGAAAAATAGTGGGATTTAAGTTATTTTTTGTTAATATATAACAAATAACAGCACCGCAAACCGCTCAGCAGCACGACAGTAGAACACCAACAGTAAACTGTAAACAATAATGCACAAAAGACAGGGCAAGGACAAGAGCTATAAATACACAAAACAACTCGTTAACAAAACAAGACACATGACTAAACAAACTCATAAAAAACAAGACACAAGGACAAAAAGAATCACATGACAGGAAGTAAAAAACCAAGGACCAAGGCGGGACAGACAGATCTGTGGACCAAGGCGGGCGAGCATGACCAAAACAATCCTTGATGTGACCAGCATTATAAAAACGATAGGCAAAAAAGGCATAACAAAACAAACAGAGGCAAGGCAGGCATAATCAAACTAAACAAAGGCATGGCAGAAAAACTAGACAGAAGCATTAAAGGCATGACACATTTAGTCTCTGGCGTGAGGGGGACATCAAAGTCATTGGCACGGCAGGCTTTACAAAATCTACTACTGCCATGGCAGGCATGACGCAAACAGTCTCTGGCGTGGCATCAGGCGTGGCTGGACAGCCAAGCTCCCAAATGGCCCAGTTCGTGCTCCCAAGCCTGCCTAAGAGCCTGATAAGGAGCCAAATCAAGGGGCTTCCAGTCGCACCTGATGCCACGCCGGCTGGGGCTTTCAGCCGCGCCTGATCAGGCTCTTGGGCACTTTATAGGGGCCGAAGCTAAGTCCCTTGGGAGTTCAGCTGCCCTAATCTGAGAAATGGCCACACTTGACACTAGCCTTGGCTGGGGCGCGGTGGACATCTTGGAGCTTGGCTGAGGCGGCAGCCATTTGGGAGCTTGTTTGGGGCATGGCAGCCATCTTGGGGCTGGGCTGCGGAGCGGCAAAATGTGTGGAGTTGCAGGGTTCCTTGTTTATTAACCACACAGTAAATAAGGAACCACTTAGCTGCAAAGCATATTCCATGTATTCCTCCAGGGACTAGGGGATTTTCTCACCTGGCATCTTTCACTGAACAGGGTCCTTAAGTCCAAATCGAGGGCAATATTATTAAACCCTGTGAGGTCGCTTAGTTTCCAAAATTCCTCCACATACTCCTCAATGGAGGAATTGCCCTGATGGAGGTGAATCAAGGGCTCAACTGCTGGGTTCATTTTGTGGGTGGATTACTTTGTAACAGGACCCCAATGAGGCAAGAGAGATTGAGAATCCAAGTGCAGTTTTATTTACAAGTGACCATTTACAAGAACACTAAACAAACAACAAAAATGAACAAACAAAACTTAACTTGACTGAACAGGAAAAGTAAGCATGAACAAGAACTCTCCACGGTAAAACACTAACAGTAAACAGTAAAAAATAATCCACAAAAGACAGGGCAAGGACAAGGGCTATAAATACACAATGGAACTCATTAACAAAACAAGACACACCTGAACCAATGAACAACACATGACTAAAAAAAAAACATTAAAAACAAGACACAAGGACAAAGCTTATTAAGAAGACCAAAACAAGAACAACACCAAACAAGAACATAAAAACCTTACAAATAGTCAAATTTAACTGTTTGTTTTTTCAAATTAAAATATAATTGTTACCAATATTATACTACAAAAAATTGAACTGATTGGACTGATTGAAGTTCAAGCATTTAGTTGTAATTTTACACTTAAATGCAATTCTAAATATTATTACCCTTCCATAATAACAAGCCAGTCCTTTGCATCCTTATATACCACAGTGCTGTAAAATTCTTCTATAGATTTATACCTTGGTGTATAGTGTAGAAATTGTGTAACTATAAGATATGAAGTTTTTCTATTACTTTTTCAGCCCAGAAAAGACTTCAAGACAAAAATATTTTGTGTTTCTTACATTTTTTTCTGCCATATTAACAAAAACATTAAGTGAGGTAAAAAAATATACTATTAAAAACAGAATAATAATACATAATAACAGACAAATAAACAAAACCTTTTAGCAAATAATGGTAAATAAGATGCTTTAGGATGTGTGTCTTAATCATATAATGCTACTGATTATTGTGCTATAACTGCACAACCTGGTAGTAGAGTGCAACAGCCCATGTCTAGAAAATCCAGCTCTAATTAATGGTACAGATCCTTTAACCTT
Source organism: Bagarius yarrelli (assembly GCA_005784505.1). NCBI lineage: Eukaryota > Metazoa > Chordata > Actinopteri > Siluriformes > Sisoridae > Bagarius > Bagarius yarrelli. The sequence goes on from VCAZ01000104.1 coordinate 555,457, forward strand.
AAGTTAAGGACAGAAAAATAATATTTTATTAATTGTTGGTTAAAAAAATACTACACTGCTGGCAAATTTGTAATTTCCACATCATCTTGTGCCATTTCATTTACAGAGGTAGAGGTAATTCAAAAAATATATTTTTATGGAATGCAACAAAATTAGACAAATAAAATAAAAACAAACTTACCTGTTCCACATCAATATTTGGTGTTTCTCTATCTATAAGGCTGGATTTGCTGATGTCCAGCTCTAACCCTATAATCTTCTGTGCTGTAGATGTTCTACTGATCTGTCCCAGTGAAATAGAGCTGCAGGTACGTGATTCTTCTGCTTCAAAAATGTTTAGCTCAGAAGTCAGCTCATTTTCCTCTATTTGTTCTTTAGAATCAGGATTTGGGTCTATTCCCCCATTGTCCCCCTCTTCTTCTTGCTGAGTTTCAAAGACCGTACTCCTCCTAAAAACATCAGATATAAAACAAGAAGCATTTTTGTGCCACTTCTTCTATCTGAGGTTTAGGGAGGTTACTAAAACAAGAAACTTTCATATCAGCAGCTATTTCTACCACTGACATCCCTATATAAGGCTGTAGTGTTATAATGTTTTAAGACATGCACCAAAGTTTTTTGTAAAACAGGGGTTGTATAGTATACTGTAAATATAAAACAAACAATGTTATGCTCTTTTGTAAGTGTTATATAAAAGTGTTCTATAAAATCAAGCTCATATAGATGTTTTTTTCCTCTAATTTCAAGTAAAAGTTATTGAAAAGGAGAGATAACTGTTATCTTATGACTCATTCAACAAACAATTTTCAGCAAATAAAATTTTAACAGATTACCACTGCACATTTTTTGGTATATCATCTTATTCTAATCTCTAAAAATCTCTGTAATAACAGCAAATATCTTAATTAAGCAGTGCTCCTGGTGTGCAGCATGTCACAGAGACTGCCTCTTCCCCCAAAAAATACCCCCACACACACACACATTTATTGATATTATGTATTATATATTATATATTATGGCTCTTGGTATTTCCTGCATTTCGTGTTTCCGAAATTTACAAATTTACAACTTTATTTTTTGGTCAACCAGGGGCTCATGAATAAAGTTAACTAATGCAATATGATTCTTTTCCTTAATGCTCACTGCTCAACACTTTTCAAAATATGATGCGACCCCGGAGAGCTTGTGGGTTAGGACCCCCTGTTGAAAATCGCAGGTTTAGTATAAACTAACCCCCCTATCCCAACACCTGGAGGCACTGTAACATTGAGGGTGCGCTTGCAAACTCTGTGTAGAGACTTATGATCCAGCTTATGATGAAATGGGGGACACTAAAAAGGAATGGCCATTAGGTTCCCTGGAAGTGAAGTGAGCCTAGCTGTAGTACTAGCTGGCTGCCACATTTACTCTTGTCACCATCCAAATCCTATTAAAATGGTTTGCCAGGTGACTGGTTCTTTTTCCATCAGACTAAATGCCCATCATGACAACACTTTATAGGGGCACATAGCTCACTGACAGTAACTTCACCTTTTTTTGTTAGCTCCTTCCTTTACTACTGCCCAAGATACTAAAGGAACAGATACAATTCAGCATACTCGGTGTTCTGGACAGTTATAAAGCAAATGACCATGGTACATTTGGCCGACTATCTTATCCAGAGCAACTTACATTTATCTCTTATACACAACTGGGCAACTGGGGATTAAAGGTCTTGCTTAGGGGCCAAGCGGTGGTAACTTGTTGGCACTGGGAATTGAACCCCAATCTTTCAATTAGCAGTCCAACACCTTAACCACTGCGCTATCACTTCAGAACCTACACTACAGAAGCTAACACTAGAATTTCATAAACTATAAGCCACAGCTTAATTTGCAAAATGCTGCTTTCATTGAAGTTATATTTTTTTTTAAAAAAAAAGGTGCAACAGTTGGCTTTTTGTGTTACCTTGTGCAGAAAAATTAAAATAATATAAAAACTTTTTTTTTTAAATTTGTGTTTAGGACACTTTTTCCTCTTTTAGAAACATTCACGGTTTTACGGTAAATAAAGTTTTTACCAAATGCGTTGATGCTTTTTGTCAAGCTGAAAAGTCCAGTGGTAGATGACAGGAAGTGGGCTGGAGTTTGTCATGGTAAGCTGCTGCTGGACCTTTGTGCAATTCAGAATGCAGCCAAAGTCCAACACCTGGCTTGAGAAGTGCAAGTTGGGAAAGTGTACCTCTCCTCGTAGAGCTACAGAGTCTCGGTGGGGGTGCCCACTGTAGCTCACCTCCAGCACTTCCTCAACCACACGACTCACTGAATCCGGCTGGTATGAAGGATCAAAGCGCACCCACATCTTTGCTTCAGCACCAACACCTATCACCAGACTCTACATAAACCAATACAGACAAAATTAGAAGTCAATGTAAGCTTTTATCCTAATAAATATTAGTCAGATCCTGTATGTAAAATTTGAAATATAATCAATCATTTTCATTATTAATAATTTACGTTCAAGGCAAAGTAAAGTAAAAAAGCAACCAACTCTTAAAACTTACACTTCTGGATCCTGTATAACATTTTTATAACAACAAAAATCTAACAAAAAAATACTACAAATGTGTCAGTAGAATGATACAGGTTCATTTTCATAGTATATCAACATGGCAGTCAGAATGGACAATTTATTATGCAAAAACAACTCATAAGCAGCCAGAGGCCATGCAGACTAGCTGCACCAAGGACAGACAACACCGTTTACAATAGGTGACTATACTATATTATAGGTGACTATACTTTTACTGTGAGAAGTCATTACTGCACTTCCTTGTCCACAGAAGATCAAGTCAAGCTACAGCAAAGTAAGCAAAATTATCTCAATCCAGAAGTTTCACTTTGCCTGTACTATTTTCTCTCAGTAAGTAGAGTTTCTACACATTATCCTCACTCAAAAACCAACTGATTCTTGGCCACCCCTGGTTAGCTACCCATGAGCCAAACATTTCCTGGGCATAGGGAGATGTGCTCAGATGTTCTCAGTACTGTCATAAACACCAAACTTACGCCATAAGCACTAAATGTCCTGTGACTCAAACTTGTACCTAGGTCCCAGAGGGTTATGCTGAGTTCTCTGAAGTAATGAGCAAGCGCAAGGCTTTAGGACTGTGCTATTGACTTTCCGCCTAATGTAGTAAAATTTACCCTTTCTGTCTACCGGGAATCCAAGTCAGTAAAGGCTCTTTGATCTGGGTATCAGAGGGAGATGAGTGGAAGACGGCATTCTTTAACACTAAAAGTGTTTTAATCATTTATGAACAACATCTTTAGAGACCTTCCGAACCAGTGCATCATCTATATTAGCAACATATTAATCTACTCACATACTGTACAGATTATGTCCACCATATAAAAATGGTCCTCACAAGACAACAGGATAATAAGCAAGGGCAGTCACTGAGTCACAAGTTTTAAGTGATTACTGATCAAGAGAATTTATAATATAATCAAGGGAGCAAAATACTAAACCCTCATCAAGCTGGGCTTTATTCTTCACCAGGTTGCATTTCACAGTTATGTACAGTTATGTTTTTCTTTTTAATAATAAGTGGTTTTCCTATGTTGACTTTGTATTCTGAACAAACCTATGGCAATTACAGATCTCACAATATAAGACATCTTACATTTGAGAAGATTTATTACTCTCTCATTTTGCAAGGTGAGTAAGCTATACCTGTTTAAATAGTGTGTTGATTGATTAAAGGTAAGAGCAGCTATGTGAAATAAACAGGTCTAATAGAAAACTAAGTTGTTGTTTTAATATTATGTTTTGGCATGTTAATTGGTCAGACACTGGTACATTAATATAGATGTCAACTATTTAAATAAAGCATTTTTTGGGAGCTTAGGATGACTGCATCTTGAAAGAAGGATGCATGCATTTGTTAGTTTGGGCCGCTTCACAAATCATCATCATTTTTAGTAGAATAAAAATATGAAAATTTTAATTTGTTCCCTAAACCTTTTAGTGGGCAAGTTTGTTTACATAAAGGTTTTTTTCATAGACCTTAAATTCTAAGATACAAAAGACCTGTAGTTATTCTCTCACAGAATGTTCAAATCTCGTTCATATAAGTCATAATTTCCACAAACATTCCAAAAAATGTTTTTATGGCCATCTCGGATAATTTTCACAATAATAAAGTAAATATAGATTATTATAGATTTCTCACATTTGTGATCTTAACAAAAGGGTTTGCTTAGTTTATAAGTTTGGCGTAGTAGCAACTACTGTACAAAAATCCTAGATTTAAGCCAAATAATAATAAATTTTGTTATTGTTTTGAAAGTTGTCGTGTCCAATTTGTTTGTGTTTGTCAGGTCGACGTATCATTATTGATTTATAGATTTATGGAAATTTTGGGCATGGGTCATTGGTCATTGTTTTAAATGTGTTCATCCTATCTGCCCTTGTAATTGTAATGTTATTTAAATGCTACTTTACAGGCATGTTATTTAAAATGTTGTCACTCGTTTTTGCTTCTTGTTTTTCTTAACTGTGTGTTAAAATAAATTCATTTAACTTTCAATTTGATCTTTTGCATTTATTAAACACCACATTTTGTTATAGACATCAAATTAGTATTAAATTACTAAATTTACTAAAAGGGGTCATTTTATAAAACTATCAATCTATTTCAGTAAAATGATCATAAATGTACTTTAATTGAGTTGTAACTATAAAACAATTAGTTTAACTAAACTAATTGTTTAAACTAATGTTTTTTTTTTTAAAACTAGAAATTTATTTAGTGTAATTTTAAATTTTAAATTAAAAAAAAAAATGTAAAAAAAATTTGTCTGGAATACTGTGTTTGGTAAAAACAATGCTACAATTTAAATAGTGCCAGTAAGTGGTTTCTAGTATTTTACTGTAAAATTATGGCTAAAACACATATTTAAAAGTATACATTCTTGATATATTAAATACATATTTAATATTTCTCAGAAAAAAACTGAAACTTTACCAATACGTAAATCTATAGCGATTGCGTGTTTTAGCAAAATTGTGAATAATGACAATAATTATTTGGTGGTGATATAAGCATACTTACAGAATGGCAGTGACTATTAAAAAGACCTATACAACCACGGTCTATACAGATGGAAGTTAGTAACACAAAACTCAATAATCTTAAAATTATTTTGTGTACAATACCTTTGAGTAGGTGAATGAGTCATCTGAGGTACAGTCACAGAGCCCAAAAGGCTCAGCAAGGGTAATCTTCAGTATGAGTGCCAATGTGGAGACATTCTTAAGATAAAGCCTTTCATACAGAGGCTCAAGGGGCATACCTGCAACCTAAAGAATAAAAAAAAATGCGTAACCTTAATTGGGAAGAGATCCAAATTTTTTCATTAATTTCAAGTTTGTGGAAAAGACTTGTTAATACACAATTAAAACACGAAACAAAGAATGAGAATGTAAACTTTTTTTACAACTTTTTATGTTGCTTCACTCTTAACTGACCTTATATGTGAAGAATGGCTCTGGGAGGGATCTTTTAATCAATTTAACATTTATTACACAGAACAGGTCAATAACGCAAAAGCCGGTACACAGTGATCCAAAAGTAAGGCAGACAAACCCAAAACATGAGACAAAAACCATGCCTTTGACAGAACAGCCCCCACCCCACAGTCTGAGGCATCCACTTCTACTACAAACAGTAAGGCTGGGTCTGGGTGCTGTAGAATGGAAACAGAAGTAAACTTATTTTTTAGGCTTAATAGCTGCTTCTGTCCATTTCATTTTGTAAGGCTTACCCTTGAGAAGTGACGTAATGGGAGCTGCAATAGTTGGTAAAAAATAAGCAAATTCCAAGAACCTCTGAAGCTCCTTGGCTGTCTTGGAGGGGGCCAGTCCGTAACTGCTTTTTCCTTGGAATGGTCTATCGAGACCCAGAGAGAGCTGATCAATACTCCAAAAACAGGATGTGATCTTGATGGAATTCACATTTCTTTGCCTTGACAAACCGGTTATGTTGAAGCAGCCTAGATAGCACAGCGCACTTGTTAAATATGCTAGGGGAGGGATTGAGAATAGATGAGTATATCATCGATATAGGCTATGACACACACATTGAGGAGATTATGGAAAATGTCCTTAATAAATGCCTGAAAAACTCTCCAGTCCAGATCAGATTATACACACTGTGTAAATCGAGTTTTGTAAACTCCTTGGCGTCACGCATCTGCTCTATTGCTGCAGGGATGCATGGTCGCAAACTGCCATGTTTTTCTTTTTGACAAAAAAATGAGATAGTGCCAGCTGGAGATGTGGAAGGGTGGATAAAGCCCATGGCTAGACCTTCCTCTATGTATTTCTCCATGACTTTTCAGTTTCAGTATATAGGATAGACCCGGATTCTGGGAGGAATGGTATTATTTAACAGTTCTGTGGCACAATCCCAAGGTCTGTGAGGAGATCGCTTGGTTGCTTTTACTTTACTGAAAACTTCAGTAAAGCATAGGCAGTGATCATGACAGTGAGAAGACGTATCATATTATATTTTTATCTGGCCAAGAGATGATGGGATTATGAGTCTGTAACCATGGATACCCCAAGATAATCGGCGCCTATGGAGTGCCTATCTAAATCAGAGATGAGGAGAGGAGGTATGCATGGCACATTGGTGATCTTTAAATGTGAGACAACATGACTTTCAATGAGATTGAATGCTGATCCAGAATCCACTAATGCTGGGAACAAAGAGAGTTTATAATTAATAGATAGGCAGACACTTTACACATGGAAAAGGCAGCCGGGCTTGCAAGATGACTCACTTTAATGCACAGTTCTAGCAGCATTTTTGGGGCATGTAGCACTGACGTGATTAGGAGATATTCAAACGCCTCACCCAATTGTTCAATGAAGTAATCCAGCGACACACAAATTAGTGGGTCAGAATCGTAAACAGCAGATGGCCAGTCTAAAGCTCTCCCAGAAAGTAATAAGAGTAGAAAAAAGGCACATGTAAAGAGTAAAAAGGCACATGTCCCTGAGCTCCGTCAGAGTTGTCCGATAGCGAGAACAGGATTCTTGAGGTTGCGGTGTTACCAGATGGTGGAGGCTGCTGTGGTGCTGCAAGTTGTGCTTGAAACGCCTTCAGCACTTGAGCATGATAGTACACGCTTGAGAAGTGCTAAACTCGCTGGATCCCCAGAAGGTGAAGCATAAAGAACAGTTTTGAAAGGAATCCATCCAAAGTATAACGTATAACGTTTATAAACTACAACAGGTCAGTTCACAAACGTGGTCGATAGTGATGCAAAAGTCATAATCCAACAAAAAGGCAGACAAATCCAAAACGTGAGACAACAACCAAAACTAAAATCACAGGCAGATTCTAGAAAACCAGACAACATCAAGAAAATGAAAACACTCAGAAAGTCTCATTAGCAAACAATACTTCGCAAGGAGCTAACGCTAACAAAGAGCTTAAGTAGCGAGGTAAATTGAAAGTAGGACACAAAGTCAATACTTTGGGGACGGGAGGTTGTTACATTAAGTAAGAACTGTATGTAAATCGAGCATACAGATTTAGAAATATGGGATTGTAACATTTTAATTTCTGAAATTCTGTATAGCAGCAGATTATAAAGCAGTTTTCAGAATATCATAGTCATGTATTAAAATCACTTAGGCTCACAATTGCAACATAAGATGTTGTGTATCTGTGTGAAAGGGGGGATGAGGAAAGAGGAGGTATAATAGTAAAAGCTAAATTTGTCACACAAATATCTGTTTCATTATAATGATGGTACTTACATTCACATTTACATTTACAGCATTTAGCAGACGCTTTTGTCCAGAGCGACGTAGTGCTTTGAGTCATATCATTAAACAGCTCAATACTGATACAATAGTTCACAAATCGGTGCAACAACAAAAAATGTTAAAAAGAGTAAGTTTTTTTTAATTGTCAAGAGCAACGTATTTAAGAAAGAGATGAGAGAGCCTCTTGAAGACAGCCAGTAACTCTGCTATTCTGACATTGATGGGAAGTTCATTCCACCAGAACAGGGAAAAGTCTTGAGGTAGACCTACCTAGAGTCCTAGGGGATGGTGGAACAAGCCGAGCAGTACTGATGGATCTGAGAGAGCGTGGTGCTATGTGAGGAGTGATAACTTGTTTGTCACTTAACTGTTTTCTTTCTTTTTGCCTTCCTTTCCCTCTCTCTCTTTCTCTCTCTCTCTCTCTCTCTCTCTCACTGTTGAGTTACATACGCCACAACCCGGTCCTGTGGGACCCTTCCCTGTGACCAGCCCAGCGGATGATGCATCACCAGGGCGATCTAGGACGACCCACTTCGCCATAAAGACGTTCCGGCTGCTCGCTAAGGACTAATGATTATAGTTGTTTACACACACAATGTAACCACATAATCCCTGCTACCTGTTCTCACCCATATGAGGATGGGTTCCCTGTTGAGTCTGGTTCCTCTCAAGGTTTCTTCCTATCTCATCTCAGGGAGTTTTTCCTTGCCACCGTCGCCCCTGGCTTGCTCATCAGGGACAAACTGATTTATGTTTCATTCTGTCTCATAATTTCTTTAATTGTAAAGCTGCTTTGTGACAATCACTATTGTAAAAAGCGCTATACAAATAAAACTGAATTGAATTGAGTTGAATAAGTGATTGTAGGTAGGAGGGTGCAGTTCCATTTCTGGTTTTGTAGGCAAGCATCAGCAAGCCGCCAGAAAAAGCAGAACACAATTGGCTACATCCAAAGCGTAACCCTGCCTTCTTATACACAGTAGCATTTCATCGTTATCTGTTCAAATGTTTATAACAATCAGATTGTCGACACGCGCAGTGAATGATTGAGCCATCTTGCGTTTTAAAATCAGATTTTTTTTGTTGCAGTTTGTTGCTGGTGGGAACGAAGATAATCTTATTATGCTGTCTTCTATTTTTGAGCGGCTCTTTAGCTTTTAAACAGCACATGCTCTGAGCACGTGACTAAGTATGTTTTACTAAGCCAAAACACACACAACACTGTTTTTTAGGGAAATGTCCACCTGTGACTCTAATCATATACATGACATGCTTAACGAATTAGTTGGTAGATTTGGCATTATTTCAGTGCCACTGATTATTCATTCGCTGATTATTCATGTAAAAAAATACATGAGACTGTATATTTGTCACAAGGCAAGCATGTTGAAAAGTCCACTTAGATAACAAAAATGGCAGGCAGTGTAGAACACAACATTGGGTTTTGCCTAGTGCAAAGTGTAATCATATTTCTATGACATTTCTGGATAATAAAAATACTAAAGAAACATAAACAAGGTTAAACACACAAACCTTTTCTACACAGAAGTTTATATGCTGAGGGCAGATATTCAAGACTGGAGCAATGAACTGACATGAGATGTCTGCTGTCATGATACGTTCTTTTCCATTCTGATTTCCCACGATGGCATGGCATACAAGCTTTTCTTTTACCACCTACACACACACACACACACACCATTCTAAGAAACTTTTTATATATAAAATCAGAGCTACGAGACGTGACCCTTATTGAGATTCACTTTACTTATATTCTTACACAATTCTGCCAGTTCTGTTCTAAAACAATCATGACCTGCAATGACTATCAACTTACTGATATGTGCTGTAAGCAGACTGGGTTTATCTCTGCTCTTCACCTTCCCTCTCTTCACTATGTATTTAATTAAATTAGGCTCTGGGCAAAAGTGGCAGAGAAAACATTTGAATTTCTTTGGTGCATTTTGCTGCACGGAGCTACAGCTTTTCATAAGCAAGCCTACAACACACTACATATAAAACAAATGGCCAATAAATTTTGGTATTCCTTATACTTAGAAATAAATATATGTTTACATATAAATAATGCACAGAATTGTTACTATTTTATAACTAAGAGAGGCATTTTGGGACAATTTGAACTGATTAACTAAGAACAAAATGTTTGTAAGCATTTCCTGTGCATTTCCATTGTTGTGTTATAGAAAAAACAGTTAGAATAAGCTCTGTTTGGAGCTTCAAGAAAAAAATAACCATTTAGAATGTCTTATAGTATATAATAAGACAAAATGTCTGCTTTACTTTGGGTGAATCACAGGAGCCCTCCAGCAGCATGTCAGCTGAGTGGCCTGGACCAAGCTCCAACCATGTGGGTGTCAGTGAGAAAACAGGAGCACCCAAAGTCAAGGGTGACAGTGGACTTTTGCAATTGCTTTCTTTGAAGACAGTAAGTGGTTGGTGTTTTGTGGTTGGTGCTCCTCTGCGGCAAGAGCGGGAAAAGCCTTCAGTGGTCCAGTAAAGCTTATGAATTCGCTGACCTTTGTTGGTTATTTTAAAGTAATACTGGCATGGGCCTGAGCTGCAGGTAAGAAATTAAAAATGTATATTAGTTAAACAGTAGTGACTTTGTTTTTGCAATATTGCTGTAATAATTGATGTTATGTATAATTTTAAAGAAATAAAATAGTAAAATAAAAGAAACAGACTGGAATTTCTATTCTCCTAAGCAATTTTAATAAAATTTAAAATGGATTTGCATTTTACAAAATACTGTACCTAAAATGGGTTCCAAGATCCAGATAGGGAGCAAAGGGCCGGTCAGTAACAATGGTAGTGCCTCTCCCTGTAGCCCACAAGAGTACTGTATGGGTTTGGCTGCTGTGGATGGCAAGATGCAATTTGTCCTGAAAGGGCAGAACATCATCAAGATAGGCTACCAGTGTCAGTTCTAGTTGCCCCTCTGGAGGAATCTCTCCTTCTGCTGGCTCCACCCGCCACCGACTTTTACTCCTGGCCTGCCAAACAAACTGTGTTAAAATGACATACAATATTTAACTTATTCGATTTAAACCCCAGAAAGGGACATTTGTAAAACTGCACTGTAGTTAGACGTGTGTGGGTCGCAAGTGTTTGTTTCCGTGATGCAAAAGTTTGGGTCTGCCATATGCATCAGACATTCAGCCAGCAGTTAGTCGTCACAACATGTAAGGTTGAGACTAGCCAGGGCTAGATTTTTTTATTGCTGGCAGTTGGTTAACTATCATCTACTGAAATATCGACATTTTTAGTGTGCAGCAAGCATTTTTTCAGGAGAGCTAGAAAGAACGTTTGGTGATGCCTTACCAAGTCCCAAAAAGTTTTCTGTTTGTTGTTGGCTCTACGCCAGGTTGTTAGCTGTTGCACCTTCTCTCTGTATGCTGACTCGTCATTTTTGCTAATGAGTCCCACCATGGTCAAGTCACTGCTACACAGTCATGTGTCAGCAGTGTGAACAGCAGTGGGCTGAGCACACAGCCATGTGGGGCCCCAGTGCTCAGTGTGGTGGTGTTGGAGATACTGCTTCCAATCCAGACTGACTGAAGTCTTTCAGTCAGAAAGTCCAGGATTCAGTTGCAGAGGGAGTTGTTCAGGCCCAGCAGGCTCAGCTTTTCGATCAGGTGCTGAGGGATGATTGTGTTAAATGCTGAATTAAAGTCTATGAACAGAATTTGTATGTATGTGTCTTTATTGGTCAGATGTTTGAGGGCCAGATGGAGGGTTGTATCAATAGCATTGTCCTTGGAACAGTTTGAATGATATGCAAACTGTAGTGGGTTCAGTGTAGGAGGCAGCAGCGTCTTAATGTGCCTCATGACAAGCTTTTCAAACCACTCCATCACGACGTTCTTTCTCGCTGCCACATTGTTCTGCACCCCAAACCGGGTGTAGAAGTCGTTTAGCGCATCTGGGAGGGAGGCGTCACTGTCACAAGCAGGTAAAGATGTCTTGTAGTTAGTGATCGTCTGGATGCCCTGCCACATGCGCCAAGTCTCTTCTGATGGCTTTGGACAGTTAGCCTTGGCTGTTTTTAGGGCTGTCCTGTCCTTTGCCCTGGAGGTGGAGTCCCTAGACTTTAGCAGTGCACACACCTCTGTGGTCATCCACGGTATCTGATTGAAGCGTGTTGTGATGGTTTCGGAAACAGTCACATCATTAATGCACTTGCCGATGTAGCTGATCACTGATGCTGTGTACTCCTCAGGATAAACAGGTTGCAGCCTCCCTAAACATCTGCCAGTCAGTTCATTCAAAACAGTCCTAAAAAGCAGAAGTAGCTCCTGTTGGCCAGGTTCTCACCTGCTTTAAAACTGGTTCAGAGCGTCTGATGAGTGCTCTGTATGCTTGAGTTAGCATAACAGAGATGTGGTCTGAGTATCCGAGATAGGGACGGGGCTCCGTTCGGTACACACCAGGGATGTTTGTGTAAACAAGATCCAGCATGTTTGCCCCTCTCGTCGCAAAGTCCACATGTTGGTAAAATTTACAGAGCACTGATTTGAGATTTGCATGGTTGAAATCTCAAGTATTGATAAACAGTCCGGTTGCATACCATTGTAGTGAGTCTGTTTTTATGCCTGTGTTTATATAATGTCAAGCCAATTCAAGTTTAGTCAAGTCAAGTTGAGTCAAGTTTTATGTTTATTGGTTTTGTCACCATTGTTAAACTGCACCTTAACTTAACATACGTGTTATACCAATCGCCGTCTTTTAAAAATTAACCCAGCAGTTAGCCAGTTGCTCCACTTTTGTCAAGGCAATTTATATATTAGGTATAATGTAGAAAAGTTTTTTGCCCTGAACGACTTTTTCTGGGTTGGACTGAATGACTCTAATCGGTTTAGGATGCCAGAGGGAAATTTCCATAGTCCCTGGCCGAATATTTGCTTTAAACTAATCAGTTTCTTGTTTACTGTGGGGTTAATGGATGAGGAACCCCACAACTCCACACAATCCGCTGCTTTACAGACAAGCTCCAAGTTGGCCACTTCTCCACAGCCAAGCTCCAAGATGGCCACCACTCGACAGGTAAGCTCCAAGGTGGCCGGTACTTCACAGACAAGCTTCAAGATGGCCACAGCTTCACAACCAAGCTCCAAAATGGCCGCTAATTCACAGCCCAGCTCCTAGATAGCCGTTGCTTTAAAGCCTCTAGTTGTCAGGGAAATGCAACTGCAGTCTTCAGCTACCATGGATGCTGCTACAAAGCATCAGGGACGTTGCATTTGGAGACATTGTGATGGAATTTTATTATAAATTGTATAATAAAAGACACATATTTCACCACACTTTGGCATCCCTGGGTGGGCTCAACAGTCTTTGGAATTTACCCAGGCTGATGTAAGGCGCCAACGCCCGACCACACAATTGGTCACTTGTGGAGTTCTTGGAAAATCACTGAGACTGTTGCAGTGTTTAAACCTGATCCTAAAAGGTAATATTGTATCAAATTCTAAACACATAGGAATTAGAATCGATTTGATTTGCCCAGTATGTGTAGACACACAAGGAATTTGTGTAAAAGAGGGGGTTTTAGTGAGAGGCAACTGGATCAATTAAAAGAAAAATTGCAGGGTTTGAAAAAATGGTGTGAATAAAAGTAAACGTGATAAGTATGATAAAATACTTACTATGTGGTAAACAAAAGCACAGTGTAGGCTCCAAAATAAAAAACACAGCACATAAAAATTATTATACTAACACTAAGTAGTAGCGCAGTGGTTAAGGTGTTGTACTACCAACTCGAAGACCCGGGTTTGATTCACAGCACCACCAACCCACCACTTCTGGGCCCCTGAGCAAGGCCCTTAACCCCAATTGTGTCTGCCAAAGGAAAAATGTTCAGTGTGTTTTTTTAGACCTGGGCCTGGATGGTACAGGCATTCTGCACCAGAATTCCAGCCAACTTCACATGAGTTGAGACGCTGATGATGCGGTAATTGTCACTTGACATATCTAAACTCCAGTATGCATGGCCTGAAACAACGTGTAGATGAGTGAACCTGACTGGAGGCATAAGAACAATATAGAGACATGATTAGAGCTGTTCGGAGGCTGGGGTAGAGAGCTTTTTCCAATTAAGATGGACCTGACTAAGATCTCAATGTGCAAACAGCAAGATGGAGAGACTGTGTCACGATACTTGGTCAATTGACAGAAGTTCATAATGCACACAGTGGATTATGTCCTGATGACATGAATAAGGACCAGTGGGTGCAAATGAAGCCGCTGAGAAATATTTTATGAATAGACAATGAGGACATGCTCATAAAGTTTTAACAAAATGTATTACATAGGACCAGGAAAACTGTCCCTGCTTGAGCACCATGATGTACATGCAGAAAGCTTTTGAAACCATGAAGATCGAACACAGTCCAGAATACACGATGATCAACTTCATGAAGCATAGCTGACCATGTTGCAGATGGTGGGAATTTACCTATATGACAGAGAAAGAGGTAATGGTAATTGTGACGGATACTGGATTTGAGAACATTGGAAACCCGAGTGCCAGAATAAAACGGCAGTACAAGAGGTCAACAGATTGGTAAAGTGGTGGGACTTCCAGCACATGTGAGTCTATGATTTTTTAATCTTACTTTCTGCTTTGCAAGAAGAACCGCTAGCCCAATTTTCCTATCTTTTCCTGCTAATACTAATTGCAAATGAAGAACTGCTTATGCTAGATTTTCTATGTTCTTCATGTTCTCCTTTTATTCGGGCAAATCACACTTATTCGGCAAATCACACTATTTCTATTTTTGAGTTATTTTTAAATCCAACAGTTGAAAAGGGTAAATGATTGAGTCAAAAAACATAGATAAAGGTGGTTGAATTATTCAATGTGTTGCATGTACTGCTTGAAAGTTGTTCAAACATTTTACTTTTTTATTTATTTCATATCTTGTGTTTGTTTTTTTTTCTTTCCTTTGTTGTTGTTATGATGGTTGTACTTAAAGTGTATTGACAGGTACAGTGATGCTTAGCAAGAACATTGTGTTGTTCTTTATAGAAAGTATAATAAATTCATATACGGAACCTCTGGTGTCGACCACCTCTCTAAGTATGTGCTCTAAGGCACATGCACATTCTATAGCGGTATAAAAAAAAGAGGAAGACAAAGAGAAGACGGGTCTTTTTTCAATATTCGCATTGCTGTGTGCTGTAAAAGACATTAGTTGTATACAATTAAACTTTTTTATTTTTTCCTTTTTTGCTTGCCTTGACATCTCTTTATGTGAAGGTCTTTAATTTATATTAAGATACAAATTTTCAAGGCACCCTACAGGCACTGGAGGCTGGTGTCCAATGTGGCGGACCTACATCTGGATTCAACTAGGGCAGCGGAAATCCCAAGGGCCTCAGCACTGCCCCTTAAGACTATGCCTTTATCCACAGCACTCCCTGTAATGAAGTTAGCCATTCTGTGTGTCTGGGTGCCACATACTGGCTCAGGCCGTGCTCCCCAAGCTTGCCCAAGCCCAAGAGTCTGTTTCAGGCCAGCCCAGGATCACAATCCTGACCACAAGCCTGCCATGACAGAAATGGCTTACGCCGAGTCTGCCACAGCAGAGATGGCTCATGCTGAGCCAGCCACACGAAAGATGGCTCACACCAAGCCAGCCACACGATAGTTGGCTCACACCAAGCCTGCCATGCCAGAGATTGATTTTCTTATGCCTGCAATTACAGTGAATGTTTTTGTTAGGTCTTCCAAGCCTGCTCACTTCATGCCAGTCAGGCCAAAGACTGAATTCACCATGCTTGCTATGCCAGAGATTAATCATGATTTCCTAATGTTCCTGTCCACGTGATTATGTTTTATTGTGTTAGTTTGGTCATGTGTTGCTTATTGTTTTCAGTTTTCTAGTTTAGTCATATTTATTGTCTTGTGTATATAGCCCTATTGAGCCTTGTGTCTTTGTCAGTGATTGTGGTATTATTGTGGTAGTGGTAGTGGATGTTATATTCACCAAAAATATTACCAAGTGATTGAAAGTATTTAAGTTAAACAGGGGTGAGAGAAATGGCAATAGAAGATAATACTAAGGAGAATGGTGTGAGAACTTGTATTGAAGGTCGCACTCTGATCAAGGAAATTGAGAATAGTGATTAAACCAAAGTCAGCTGCCATGAGAAGGTTGTTTGTGATCTTAATGAAAGCAGTTTCAGTACTGTGATGAAAACAAAAGTCAGACTGAGAAGGCTATGTTATGGTAAATACGAGTGGAATTAAGCAGCAACTATTTTTTCAAGTATTTCAAAAATAAAGGAAAGATTAGAGATAGGGCAGAAATTATTATATTGTTGGGATCTCACAAGCTGCAGTTTTGAAGTGTGAAAGTACAATTCCAGTGGTAAGAGAATGATGGCAGCTATGAGAGGGAGCAGAGAAGAGAGGTAGGATTTGACTAGGGCTGTAGGTAAAGGGTCAAGCTGACATGTGAAGGGCTTGGGTTTAAGAATGGGGTCTAAGATTTCTCTGATAAAGATCGAAGGAAGAGAAACTAGAGAATGGCTGATGGGGAAAGATCAGAGATAAATATGGGCAAAAAATAAGAGCTTAGGTGCTGGTGGATTTTGTAAATTTTCCAACATCAAACAGCATTATGGAGTTACAGGTGTCAGTTAAATACATATGGGGGTGCAGGGAGTCAGTGGGGAGAAGTTTATTTTAAAGTAAAAACAATGTCTTGGAGTTTTCTTCATTTGAGCTAATGATGCCAGAGTAATAATCAGATTTCGCTTTAGATATAAATTCTTTACAATGCAGTAAGTGAGTATTATACATTTCTCTGTGGACGATATGACCAGTTTTACACGTTGCTGATGTCCTTCAGCTTATATAGACCGGAGTTCAGAGGTAAACCAGGGAGCAATAGGAGAGAAGAAAACAGACCTTGTTTTCACTGTAACAAGAAAGTTGAGAATGTTATGTAAACCATCATTAGATTGTGCAACCAGAGTATCAGGAGTGGATTAACATTCCGGAGTTAAACCATGGTCAATGCATGAGATAAGAGTATCGATATTAATATCTTTAAGCTTCCAAAAAGAAATAAGACGTGTAGGCTTGGTTACTGTAAGGTTAGTGTTCCTTTTTTTGTTTAAGTTTTGTTTATGTTTTATGTTTGATCATGTTTAATGTTTCTGTTTTGTTTCTGTTTCATGCTTATATAATGTTTGTTTTATATAGTTCGTGTTCATTGTTCATGCCTTTTTTTTGTCCCTCTACCACTGCGATAAGCCTGTTATTGTCTATGTCAAGCCATGTCAAGTTAAGTCTACTCTAGTCCAGTTCATCATTTTTGTTTTGCGAAGTGTTTATATTTGTAATTTAAGACTGTGTTTGGGTTCACACACTATTGAGATTCATTACAGTTACAGAGAGACAGATCAAAATATTAAAGGAAAGGGGAAAATGATCAGACACATATATCAACTAAGCAGTTGGTGGAGGTGAGACAAGAACAACAGATTAAGTCCAGAGTGTAACCTCTGGTTCACAACTTTAAATTCAAAATTCCTGTTGCTTCTGTAGTGGGTAAATAGTATGCTTCTACAGGCAAATGTTTAATGTTTTATCAATAAATATATTGAAAATGAATTTATGGTGGGTCAGTATATATACTTTATATATGCTTAAAATAGACAGTAGTAAAAAAGAAAATCTGTTTTAAAACAAAAGATGCACCGATAATCGTTTTATCATTGCATCACATCCCCCTTAATCGAAATGAAATTGAGTCGTAAGGTGCCTACAGATTCCCACCTCTAGTGTTTTTTTAGATATTTGTGTCATATATTTATACACTCGTTTAGGTCTTTGAAAATTAACTGATGGAAATCTATTAAGCCTAAGTGTGTTAAAAGCTGTACAAATATGCAATTTTGTAATATTTTACTTAATTTGTAGTAAGAGTTAGTATAGGTTACTCTTGCTGTGCCCTGCCACACTTACTTCCCTCCCGTCCCCTTGCAACCATTCTTGCAACCAAATTGGACCAGGACTGGAACTAAGTCTTAACTATTTACAAATAATTTTCAGGCTAATTAAAGGTGATCTGGTAAGCAAGAAAATCATGACATTCCAGTTCAACACCACTCCACCAATAGCAAGGTTAACTGGCATACACACACAAATAATAGTTTCCCTCAAATAGTGAACCACCACAATGCATAACTGAACATTAAAAAGTCAAGGCCCAGTGCTTAAAAGCAGCACTTCATTTATGATCAAGATGTTTTTATTTTAAAAAAAGACGTTTTCCAATTTTTTGTGCTGCTTGTACTTGTTTTCTTAAGGGCATCCCCTTCCAACAATGACTGTTGCAGTGGGAGGTGAAGGGGCGAGATTGTGAGGTATGGAGCACACCGTTTGTTTGTCAGCCTCTTTTTCATCTACATAGTTTACCTCTGCATTGCCATTTAAAAGTTTACCTGGCAAATAGGCCATTTCAATCTGGCACTCTCCAACTGAGCCACAGTCACTATCAACTGCAGCATTTGAGTTATATGTCTAGGAAGTTTAAAAATTTGAGATCTTAAAAAGGAGGCCTGGCAGAAAAAGTGGTAACAGCAGCAGCATATATAATAACATTGTTTTTGCCTTGTGCTCTATTGTTTATTGTCAACCTGTTGTTACCTTGTTAGAGCTTATACTGCTTTAGGTAATTAGTCTTTCTTTATATTCCCTTGTTAATTTCTGTCCTGTGCCAGATTTAATCCTGGTTTTGCTGTTTCCTAACAAGCCATCACTTTCACAGTCATGCATGAATGAGCAAGAGCAATCTCATTAAAGACTTTCCTCTAATAACATAATACTTCAAAAAGTTCAATATAATACTGTATGTGTTTAAAATACTGATCAGTTGGGTTTTATTCTCAGGCAGCAGTACACCACTTGTAGGGAGATATTTCTTGTCATATGTGGGCTCTGATGAAAATAGAACAAGACTCACCAATTTCGCCAAGAATCGTGCTGGGATGGGGGACAGGTTCAACAATTGCAGCGTCCTTGGGATGTCAGTAAGCACGGGGATAGTGCCAAAATGTAGTTCAGTTGCAGAGAGGGAGACAGCTGGGCCCTGGCCAATACAGGACAGGAGCAACTTCTATAAAAGACAAAGAAGTGCTAAAGGAATAAGAGGTTACTGTACAACCGAAATGTACAGCTGATTTGATTTATATTAATAATAAAATAATACCACAAAAATAAGCATTGGTCAAGTCTTTTGTCTATGTCTCTGTCCCATAGATATACACACATACTCACCAGTGGAGGGTCCTTTTGGCCTAAAATTGCAATGCAAGCAGTATGTTGCACCTGGCCCACTGTTTTAGCCCGGAGAACAAGAGGAATCTGTGCTGTACTGTATGGCTGGATCACCCCTCTTGGCTGAACAGAAGAGTACAGTAAAGGTGGATTCTCTTCATACTCCTGTATATACAGAGACAAAGTTGTTTGCATGCTGCTCAGAGAGACATAAAGTATATACATTACAACCTATATGTGCTAAGTGTAAATTCTCCTTTACTTAATTTGTTTTCTATCCAAAAATAACGAACACTTACCTGAGCTAAAAGGCCATAGCATGCAGGGAGATTTGTGTCATTAATTAGTCTGATGGTCTGTTCATAGGGATAATCCAGAAAACAATGATGGAACTGCAGCACAGAACTCTCTAGCTGCACTTCAGGAACAACACAGCTGTAAAAAAAAAGCATCATCAGAGACATAAACTTTATAATTTATATAATTATACACTGCTCAAAAAAATAAAGGGAACTAAAATAACACATCCTAGATTGAATGTGCTGACAACAAAATCACTTTTTTCAAATTATCAATGAAAATCAAATTTATTAACCCATGGAGGTCTGGATTTGGAGTCACACTCAAAACTGAAGTGGAAAAACACACTACAGGCTGATCCAACTTTGATGTAATGTCCTTAAAGTAGTGTGTGTGGCCTCCATGTGCCTGTATGACCTCCCTACAATGCCGGGGCATGCTCCTGATGAGGCGGCGGATGGTCTCCTGAGGGATCTTCTCCCAGACCTGGACTAAAGCATCCGCCATCTGCTGGACAGTCTGTGGTGCAACGTGGCATTGGTAGATGGAGCGAGACATGTCCCAGATGTGCTCAATTGGATTCAGGTCTGGGGAACGGGCGGTCTAGTCCATAGCATCAATGCCTTCGTCTTGCAGGAACTGCTGACACACTGCAGCTACATAAGGTCTAGCATTGTTTTGCAACCGCAACCGACATATGTCTCACACAAGGGGTCTGAGGATCTCATCTCGGTACCTAATGGCAGTCAGGCTACCTCTGGCGAGCACATGGAGGGCTGTGCCACCCCACACCATTACTGAACCATTGCCAAACCGGTCATGCTGGAGGATGTTGCACGGCGTCTCCAGACTTTGTCATGTCTGTCACATGTGCTCAGTGTGAACCTGCTTTCATCTGTGAAGAGCACAGGGCGCCAGTGAGGAATGGCAAATGCCAAAAGTCCTGCACGGTGTTGGGCTGTAAGCACAACCCCCACCTGTGGACGTCGGGCCCTCATACCACCCTCATGGAGTCTGTTTCTCACCGTTTTGAGCAGACACATGCACATTTGTGGCCTGCTGGAGGCCATTTTCAGGGCTCTGGCAGTGCTTCTCCTGTTCCTCCTTGCACAAAGGCGGAGGTAGGGTCCTTGCTGTGCTTGGGTTGCTGCGGGTTGTTGCCCCTCCTACGGCCTCCTTCACGTCTCCTGATGTACTGGCCTGTCTCCTGGTAGGGCCTCCATGCTCTGGACACTACTCTGACAGACACAACAAATCTTCTTGCCACAGCTTGCATTGATATGCCATCCTGGATGAGCTGCACTACCTGAGCCACTTGTGTGGGTTGGAGACTCATGCTACCACTAGAGTGAAAGCACCGCCAGCATTCAAGAGTGACCAAAACATCAGCCAGAAAGCGTAGGAACTGAGAAGTGGTCTGTGGTCACCACCTGCAGAACCACTCCTTTATTGGGGGTGTCTTGCTAATTGCCTTTAATTTCCACCTGTTGTCTATTCCATTTGCACAACAGCATGTGAAATTGATTGTCAATCAGTGTTGCTTCCTAAGTGGGCAGTTTTATTTCACAGAAGTGTGATTGACTTGGAGTTACATTGTGTTGTTTAAGTGTTCCCTTTATTTTTTTTTAAGTATATGATTTTAATAAAAACTAAAAAAAGAAGTGTATATCATGTACATCCCTATTATGTATCTATAAATGTTCTACCTGGCCTTAATCGGAAGTGCTAACAACTCCTCCCCAGCTCCGTAAACATCCACAACCATTGCAGGACTGTATTGCTGCACTGTATTGGAGCACAAGGTCAGCTACAGCGGGGACACACAGTCACAGTTAAATATACAGTTCATATTACAATAAATTACAATAAATCATCAAACAATACCACAAATACTTCAACATTTTAAATAATATAAACTGAGTAGAAATTAAGTAACAAGTATTTTAAATTATTGTAAAAAAAACCTAGTGCACAAATATACACTTTAATTTAACTGTGGCTTTTACTAAATGCACTTGTCATGTTTTTGAATTTAAAAGCTGCAGATAATTAGTGGAAAGTGTAAATTACAGAATTGTTAAAGGATCAGGGAAGATGATTTTTATAGATAAGAGAAAAGTTTAAAAATAGAAAGAAAAATATAAAATTCTTATTTTTGTGTCAGGACAAATGCATTAAACTGTAAATGGCATCGAAATGACTGAAACAGTCATCTTGAACAGACTACGGTGTACAACATAAACATTAACTGTACATTTCTTTTATGTTGCTGCCACTTGCATCTTCATTAACATTCTGATGTAAAAAAATGTCACAAAGGTTTAGTCTGTGGACATTTGCTGTTAAATATGAGAGATTTGAGAAAACTTGACATGTTTGGGATTGTACAGGTATATTACATAATTATAGTTGCCATGTGTGACAAAAGCAGACAAATCAGCAAGCAATATTTTAGCAGTTTTTCCAACCAAAAGTTTCTATAATTTACCAAAGCTCTAAAATCCTATCATAAAGTATTGTACCTTATAGTTTTTTATTTGGTTTATTTGGTCCTGGTCTGCTTAGCGTTCACACTGGCAGAACCCGATTGGTCAGCTTTTGAGACATATATTTTGTGACAAAACTTACCATCTGAAACGATGCCATGTACTAGACTTAGCATGCTTATCATGTGCATGTATGTATGGTTTTACTTTTACCAGATGAGAGCATTCTGTCCTTTGAAATCAATCACAATCCTTGTGACATCACATGCTGTTTTTGGTCTAATAAGAAATATTTGGTCTGTGTTGCGCTTATCTAACCGCACCAGAGTTTATTTGGAGGCAGACTGAGACACATCTTTTTTAGCGGCCTTTGAATGCTTGGTTAGTGCAAATAAACCGCACTAACCAAGAAAATGCACCAGATTTTGTTTAATTAAACCAAACATAACAAGTGTAAAAAGGCTGCTTAAAACCCTTACTATGACTTTGTAGAGTACACCCAGAGGTAAATTATTTGATATTTTTCCTTTATTTGAGCTTTTTGCACATACAGTAGTTGTAAATTTACTGCGGTAGCCTGCGTGCGTTCCTACGTGATAGAGTTTTCTTGTGCTTGACATTTAACTCTTTAGTCCCAGCTGCATAGAGCCATTTTATCCAACTAAATAAAGACAAAAATCTATCCATGACTCATGGAATAATGTTATTATGTTAACTAATTATTTTGTATCTGTTAAAAAATAAAATGTCCTGTCACAAACATACTATGGATAATAAAAGGGCCATTTGGCATTCCTAAAAGCACAGAGGTGCTGATAGCGATCAAGGCCTTTAGGACAGAGGGCAACTTTTCCTCTCTCTCTCTCCTTTTCAGGTAACATTTTACATACAAGGGTACAATTAACTGTCTGTTTTACTATTTTTCATTTATTTTGTGTAGCCATAGCAAAATATTGTCATTAAACCATTTCAGTTAAATTATGTGCTAACTAGTCCTGACTCAACCTTAACATTGATGTGCTAACTATAGCAATACAATATAATTACTCAATAGCAACACTCTCCCACACATTTAGCTATTATGACTGCGCTTATTTTTGTCGTTGGTATAAATGAGAATGGGTGGTAATAGACAAGAAATATACAGTTTTATACCATTGTGCTAGTAATGTTTTTTTTTGGCTTTCGGCAATCCTACAGAAACCAACCTTACAGAAACAATTGAGTAAGAAAATTAAAATAAATTAGTAAATAAGTTAGCTTTAAAAAAAAAATTAAATTAAATATGATAAGTGCCTATTGTTCCACTTGAAACATGTTACAACGTCAATTGTAAGGTTCAAGTTCATGTTTTGTTCCATGTTTTATGTTTCATGTTTATGATTTATGTTTATGACCTTGTTTCATGTTCAAGCTAACTCTAGTCAATTTTAAGTCAATTTAGTGTCTAGTTCATGTTTGTTGTTTTATTAGGTCAAGCATTTTATTTTCAATTCAATTCGATTTTATTTGTATAGCGCTTTTTACAATGGTCATTATTTTGTGTTTACTATTGCAAATAAACTGCACTTTTGGGTTCTAAAATATTTATGCCTCAGTGGGAATTCATTACATCACTGCTCGCCGCGGTATTTTCGAGTCATTGAAACAGTAGTGGTTGCACAAAACACTTGTCATATTTACAGTAAAAGTGTTGTCTACTACATTTTGGTACATTTCAGTTGGCCTACACTACAGTCACAATCCCATTTAATAGCGCAACTACATTACTATTGTAGAATATTACCCATTTAACAATGCAACTAGAGGCGATAATATAGTAGAATAATACAAGGAAAACATGTCATGCTAAACTTGCAATGATATAAGCAACACTACTACAACTTTGCATGTTTCATGTTGGATTCCTTGTGGGGCCACATAAAGATTTAAAAGAAATAATAGAAATAACAAAAAATTATTTAAGTTTAGTAAATCTATTATCTGCTATTATGGCCAATACTTAATCTTACTGTAAACTCTAGTATACCCTAAAAGTTTTTACACACAGCTTAAACGTTTATTCATAATGACAGATAATATGATATAATAAAAGTATGTTAAAAATGATAAATGATAAAGAAAGTAGTGAAAATTTTCACTAGGTGCCTTAAATTAAATTTTAGCCTAGAGCCCATTAAGGTCCTGTATTAAATTATAATATAATGTAAGGACAAAATACATTTACCTCTGTTATACAACTAAGCAATTAAGGGTTAAGGGCCTTGATCAGTGGCCCACAGTGGTGGCTTGGTGGTAAATCAAACCCTGGTTTTTCTGGTATCAGTTCAACGCATTAACCACCAAGCCACCACCTTGTTTGACTTTCTTAGCACGCACTTTGGACACGTATACGTACACGTAGTCATAGTTTTGTATATAATGTGTTTTTTTCCCAGGATAAACTGTAGTTCAATCTAAAAATGTGAGAAAACAGCAACAGCTGGCTGTGACAGACCTCACCAAGAGAATCCAAACACACAGCTGAGCTGGTTGCTGATCTCGACAAATCACCATGCCACATTAAGGTTTAAAGCATAACACTAGGACATCCTGCATACTGACAGGAGACACCTTAACTTCCAAGAATATGACAGTGGCTACTCAAGAAAAAGACCAAGTTATTCGAATCTCATATGTTGTCAGCCAAAAAGACTGTAGTGACTGTAAGTGTAAGCTGATTTTCGAGGTCGACTTTGTCTTTAATAAAACAGATTTTTTTAATTTTCTTTATTAATTTTGAGGGCAACAGATTGTAAAAATACACTTTTGAGACTGTTTTATTAAAAATGGGAAAAGAAAGTGATTGAGGCTAACCTTTGCACAGTGAAATTAACTCTTTTGTGTCAAATATGCGATGAAAGTGTCAAAGGAAAACTCTTACCTTGATGTTGATTTGGCTTAGAGCCCGGATTGTGCCAGAACTGGGTGTTACTCTAAATTCTCGAGGCCCCTCGGATGCCCTGTCGCCTGGCTTCCAATTATTTCGGTCCGGCTCATTTACTTGCTCAGTACTGGTCACACTTTCTCTTCCCATCCCATCCCCAGGGATCCGCAGGGCAAAACTCATAGATACCAATGAGGTGTTGATAAGTGTGCAGGTCAGGGATTGAGGAAAGCCTTTAAATCAAATAGTAAGAAGCAAATACACGTTAAAAATAATCAAAAAAACTGGAAGTAATAGTGAGGTTTTGATAAACTAGTCAGTATGGCAATTGTTAATAGTAAGTTTATTTACCAAAGGATACCTCTCCAAAGTCAAGTTTAGAAACATCAAAATGAAATGTAGGGCCTATTACACACCCTCTGAAAGAAATAATAGGGAAAAGAGTTTTTTTATTTCTTACACACTGCCAATTGAAAAGTAACGGTCAGTCCATGCATTGTTTCATTTAAAAACTGAAGATTTTAAAAACTAAAATAAAGAGCTAAAGAAATCAATCTATTTAAATGATCACAGTAAAAAGTAGTGCTTTTGTAATACTTCTTTCAGTATTTTCAACAGTAATCCATTTTACTATGAAAAAAGTAGCAAGAATGACAAATGATTTTACCAAACAATATCTCATTGCTAACATTCGAATAGGCTAGACACCACACACAAAAGAAAGAAAGATTGTAAAAAAGAACTATATGGAAACAGTAAAAAAAACAGGGTTGTAAAATCAGTTAAAAATAAGAGAGGTACCTGAAAGTAAGAATTAGAGGCTGCGGATTCCCCGTAACAGTAAAATGGAACTCCTCAGAGAAGATGCCCAGTTTGTCAGAGGAGAAGTGGACCTCAATAACATGGCATGCCCCAGGCGGCACCATGCCCTCAAAAGGGCTAAAGGAAAAGCACAGGCCCATAGCTGTAGTAGGAGGCATGAGCCTATAAGGGGCATCTATAAGTCCCTTATTGGTCACAAGCACCTTGGGTAAAGGTAACAGCAGATACAGTTCACATTACAATCTGCTGCTTAGAAATGAATTTGCCAAAGCATAGAGAGTAGCATGCATGGAAACAATTTGAGTTAAATTGTTGACTGACATATATCTGCATCCCCCTTGCGTTACACTGAATGTGCTTGCGTTTTCTTTGTAAAGCGTCAGACACTGTTTTAATCTAGCACAGTACTTACATTTAACAATAAAGAGGACTTGGCAGACAAAAGTGAAAAAAGGCAGACAAAAGTGGAAAAAAGCAAAAAGAGCAGGAAGAGAGGAAGTGATAAAGATTAGACTGACTTAACTGACAAATAAATGTTTTTTTGTTAATTTTAGCTTATTTTCGATTAATTATTTGCGAGATGACTTACTGGATATAGTCCAATTACTAATAGGGTTACTTAAAAATAGGTTGGCTAGGCTATGGAGACAGCATGTATTATATAGTGTTAACCAGGTGACAATCCGTTACTGTAAATATGAACTGTATTGATGAAGGCTGATATTTTTGTTTATGAATGAGCACTTTAAAAATATATATTTTCTGTGTTTTAAAAAACCTACATGCTTTATTTAAATACAGGGTCAAATAATATATATCATACCTCATAGCTGTGCTTGGAGCCAACAAAAACGTTGCCAATGTCCAGCTGATAAAAATTAAACTGCAGTTTGGGCCCCATGCCCTCTCCCTTTATACGCAGTGGCAAACAAGCCTCTCTGCCTGAATGAAGACATTCATAATAAATTGTTTACTTTTTTCTGTTAAAACAATGAAGTGGATTAAAAAAGATTTTTGGATATTTGCCCAGCCACATTTTATTCTTGCTATTTTGATTGAAAGATTAAGCCACACACAACAATGTTAAACAAGTAGGGAAGATTTTAGCTCACTGTTTAAGATGTTGAACTGCTAAACAGAAGATTATTGGTTAGGTTTCCATAACCACCCAGGTCCCACTGCTGGGCCCCTGAGCAAGGCCCTTAAGTCCCATTTGCTCAGTTGTGTAATTGAGATAAATGTTAGTCTTTTTGGATGAGGGTGTCTGCCAATACTATAAATGTAAATACCTACTGTGATTAAATCTATTAAATTTAGTATACATGATATGCCAACCACTATACAAACACTTGTACTTGATGATATAAAGTATGACATGGTGGATCCAAAAGGTTTACAGAATCCTGGAATTTTATGTTTGCTTTAAAATAAAAAAAATATATATGCTTTTAAATTATTATTCCTTTTGTCTGGCCAACTAATAAAAATGTGAGGTCTTCTTTGACAGATGGGCATAAATACATATAAGAAAGATTAAGCATAATAGTATTTGTTGCATATTTCAACTATATTATTTTAAACTATAATAACTTTGGGCTACCTGTGACATCACAGTATATGGTGTGCTGGTAAAGTTTGGCTTCCTGGGGTTTGAAGATGATGTTGATTTCTGCCGTACAGTTTGGCCAAATATCTCCCTCCTGTAACCAATACAAAGCGACTAACTTAAACATAAGTTTCCTTTTATTTAAAACCTAAACAGCATTAAATCAGCACTTTTGAAGGTAAACTGGTTATACCACTTTCTACTTTTACATTTACTTATATAAGGATTTGGAAATTTTTTAACCACTGCTTGTGTGTGTAAACCTCTTAGAAACCTGTGGCTCTGTGATGATGTGTTGGTCACTGTAAGCCAGGCTGTCCTGATGAATCTGCTTATGTCTGTACTTAAAGGTGTGTGTGAGCTCTAAAATGCGGTCTTTAAGAGTTGGGTCAGTGCCACACTCAGTTAAAAACTGGTTCATCTCATTATCTTCTTCCTGCTTAAAGAACCTAAATAAAAAAGTAAAAAAAAAGTGGGAATTAATATTAAAATACAAACTCATTCGTATTTATGATTTTACATAAACAATTTAACAACACAATACAAGATGATCAAAATAAGCTATTACACATCATATGATTTAAAATGATATTGTACATTTCTAACACTTATAAAAGATGTATTTATTTTAATATAACTATAGTTACCAAATAATAGAAGGCATATTATAAATAATAGTTTTTTAGTGTGTACTTCAAAAATTCCTATACTTATAATCCACTCCTCACTTCTTGCAGACTGCAGGACAGTAAGTGTAATAAATATGATTAACAAAAGCTGGGTTTTTTATATATATTTTTAAAAATGTAAGCTGTTAATTAACTGCTTTAGTTGAACTAATTTGACCTTTGCTTATGCTGTTCCTCCTCCATCTCAGTGGCAAAGTTCTTCCATTGGAAATGCACTATGGTGTCACTTCTGTTTAGGATAGCCACCGTGCGCTGGTTGGCCATGGTGATATAAGTCTTTTCTACCCACAGTGAATTCTTATCCAGCCTCACATAGATATCTGTGGAGGCTCCATACAAACTGATGTAAATGTCCTCTCCTACAAAACAACAAAAATAATATCATTTTGGTTTATTATTCAATCTTGTTTAAATAAAAATCTAATTAAACTGCTAAGCGGAGACAAAAAATTAACTAGGGACAAGTACAGTTCCCCTATCAGGAACTCAATCTGCAGTCTGAAGCATGTGTGAAATCAATCCAATCGGGGAGCAACACGTCATGTGACGTAAGAAACCAGCTATGGATATTTAAAAACTGTGGGCTGTGTATTGCTAAAAGTCAAACTATATATGATCTATAAACACTGGCCTAAAGTACACCTACGCATTGCACAAAAGCATAATGTTTTCAATACCCGAGCATAGATAGTATTCTGGAAGGGCAATGTCCCAATTAGCTGTGTTAATAATTTTTATCAAGAATATAATTTTTGTTATATCTGTTCACATAGTAAGACCATAACCCATACCCATATAAACCATACTAATTTATATGCACTTTATTAATGTGGCTTTATTTGAAATAAATCTAAATACTGAACCTGTGTGGTAGTGGAGATGCAGTTGCTGACTGTGGTCTCCGTTAGATGTAGGTTGAAAATAAATAGTCACCTGCATGCTCTCACCAACACTAAGGGTTCCCACTGAAGGTTCAACAGAAAATGGTCTATGGGGATAACAGCATAAATATTTAGTAAATAAACATATTTATATATGCAAACAAAAAACATTGTTAAACAACTGTTCAAATGTATTAGTGTGTGTGCTTACTTTTGTGTGTTGAGCTGAAATTTGGCCTTGCTTTTTCCAATATTGCGTACCAGAAGGGTTTTTTCAGATAAACACTTCACAGGACACAAAGGAAAGTGAATTTCATCTGGAAAGTCCAGGATCGCACGTGGCCCTATTGCTCTGATAGGTACCTCAAACTTTTCCCTCTCAGTCATAAAGATCACTCTGTGGTTATAATCCTATCAAAAAGGCCATACACGAAGGTGAAAAACTAAGCACCTTAAGATGTTTGTATAATATGACATCCAAACACCTTAAACTTGCATAAGCCTAAATAAACAACTTTGTGTTTACAAAGATGAACAGGGCAAACATACAGAGCTATTATAGAGAATTTTTTTGAAACATCATACATTAGATACCAGATTTAGCCAAATTTATATCATAAATTAATATAACAATATTTTTCCATAAGGCTACAAAATTGTACATTCTTATCATTAGTTGTCTCAAGGGTTGGGAAAGTTGTCAAGCATGTTTGAACAGTATGCGCCCCTATGCCCGACACGTTCTACAGGTGACATGTATGAGGGGAGTAGCTGGGCACAGTGCAACCAGCTTCTGCTGCCCATTCTTTGCTCCCGTCTGACATTTTTTTAGGAAAGTGTTTAAGCTTGAGTCCTCGTGGCCCTGCACACTCTATGGCTGAGGCCCAGTGTCTCAGCAATATTTAGTGGAGAAATCTGAGACAGGCTCAGTTTTATCATAGTCCTTACTTACTAGATCCATGGCTGTCTCTTAGGTGTTGGAAGCACGCAGGAAAGGTTGCTGGCATACCAGGCTAATCTACTAAAGAACCTGGACAAGGAAGAGGAAATGGCCTATGGCCGCAGAGATGACATGAGCCTCCTTCATATAAGGAAAGGCCACTCTGAGGGTTGGGAGGTACACACATCAGTATATGGTGCCGCGATCCCTATGTAACCATGGATCCTGGGGAAACAAAAACACTGCGTCTCGTTGCCATGCTCCCTGCATAGCTGTCAGTGCTACGTCAGCTCTCAGAAGCTTACCGGTGTGATGCAATGGATGCCTGCTTATACTTCCTGGTTGCTAACCTTA
Source organism: Bagarius yarrelli (assembly GCA_005784505.1). Lineage (NCBI taxonomy): Eukaryota > Metazoa > Chordata > Actinopteri > Siluriformes > Sisoridae > Bagarius > Bagarius yarrelli. The sequence continues at coordinate 585,593 of VCAZ01000104.1, forward strand.
CCCTATTTGTGAAGTGTCACTCATCCACTGGACAGATTTTACACTTTAGTACAAGGTTAAGGGGATCGTCCCTTTTCCCCAGGGAACCTACATATGTTACTTGAGATGTTAGGAAGCAGCAAACTGGTCTATGTAGTTTATCTTTGTGAGTACCTGAATTCCTACAAAAATTATAGTATTTAAATTGACTTCTCTTTTTCTTCCATTTTTTAAAGCCACACTATTTATTTAAAAAATCCAATCTGAATAAAAATGCAAAATGTAAACACTTAGCTAAGGTTTACCTTGTTCTCCAGTGGTGTAAAAAGGACAGTAAAAGTGTACATCATGCCTGGGGCCACTTTGCTGTATATATCCACTGGGCTCACCACTTTGAAATACAGGGAGTCTTCTTCAACCACCTTAACCAGGTGGGGGATCTGCAAGTAGTAGAAGAACTCACATCAAGCAACCAGGCTCAGACATGAATAAATGTGTACTTGTGTGCATATTTCATCTAAAATTGTTGCTAGAAGTATAATACATATCTATCATTTTTAGTTTTATACCAGATTTAATTTTCAATTCTGTTATTTGGTTAAATGCAAAGGTTCTGTAGTAGTGACTAAATGGTTGTCTGATGAATTCCCATTGGTGCTAACACCAGAGTTGTTTTCGGGGCACTACATAAAGGCTTTTAAGACTTTCTTTTCTTTGTAACTGTAGAAGGTTAGTTTGGAATACATTAGAATATGTTAACATTTCTTAATAAAGAACTAAATATTTACTATTTTTTTCACATGACTGTATATATAGTATATAGATCACCTTGTCAATATTGCGCAACACGATCGGCACTTCATATGTCTCGGAGGGCAGATAGTTCTGGAATACAATCTCAGATGGGTATGGCTGGAAAAAAGGCTGATCCATATCTACAGCAGAAAACTGAAAACAAATCAGAATATAAAGCACTAAAATGTCAGAAATAAAAGGTATTTTGAAAACCTTATTTTTCAACATCACTCATCACTTAAAAAAAAGGAAATGTGGTACAAGGTATGTATGCTACCTGTGCAAGTGCATAAAAAACAAAAAGTTTAAATCCTATTCAAAACATCCAGTACAATTAAAATCTTTCTGGGTACATTTAGGGAACAATTACTACCAAGTCCAACAGAAAAACATCTGAATGGTTAAACAGTTAGTTGATAGGATTTTCTAGTGCTTTACCTTGTTATATGTAGTCTCACTCATGTCTAAAAGCTCCAGAATATGAGGTGAATACACCTCATGCGTGTTAGTTAGTCTCTCTTCTGTAGTCTGAGACATTTCATGTGCATATTCAGATGGGAACATCTGTAATAACATAATCAGTTGCTTTAATAACATTGAATACATTATGTCTTTTCAAACAGCATTTTAAGAAAATCAACACAAAAGTAGCTGTCCAATAACATTAGACAATAATACTATGTGATAAAAAGCAGTAAAATTTGTGGATAGTGAGGCACTGAATATTTCCAATTTAAAAATATATGAATTGTAGCTTAAATTTACAGGTTCTGTTTTATATCGTTTATTAGCATTCTTTACACATAAAAGGTAAAATACATATTCGATCATTTAATTTTATTTTTTTTAAATAATTACACATTAACATATTAGTCTCCAGCACTAGATATGAAACAATTAAACATTTATATTGGACAATAAATTTGGACATAAATGAATAATAAAGTGGAAATATTGTGCATTTTTAAAAACAGTCAGTGATACCGCATGTGTGTTCTGAATACTGGGCCTCATTTATCAATAGTTTCAGTGAGCCAACCCAAACCCAAATTTACAAAGGTGTTGGCTGCATATGAATTCAAATGCATATAATAATAATACAGTAACATTGTGGCTTTTGTCATTATTATATAATTAGTCATATTTGTCTTGATTTATGTTATATATATATATATATGTTATTTCAAATGAGTCTACACCCCAAAATTACTGTTATAAACATGAGATGCGTCTAAAAGGTAAAGGCGGAGGGGTTGCATAAATTTATAATAATATTTTTAGTGTTTCTTAGAGAACAGGTTTTAAGTATAAATCATTTGAAGTAATGGTGCTTCATATAACATAACCCGGAGAAATAGATGCTAATTATAAATCTCCTGTAATGTTTGTACTGGCTACTGTATACAGGCCACCAGGTCACCATACAGACTTTACTGAGTTAGTGCTGGCTGCAGTCTTAATTGTTGTTTATTTTAATATCCATATCAAAAATGACAAAAATGCTCTGGGATCAGCATTTTTAGAGATCCTGAACTCTACTGGAGTTAGACAACACGTTTCAGGTCCTACTCATAATAAAAATCATACTCTAGATTTAATACTCTCAAATGGAATTGATGCATTTTCTTATCCTGTGCAAACTTAATATAGCTAAAACTGTAAATTCTAAAACCTGTTACAAGTATGTAAGAACCATTACTTCCACCACAAACGACTGTTTTGTAAGTAATCTTCCTGATTTAAACAAATTCTTCAGCATATCCAATAGCTTAGAAAAACTCGATGATGTAACTGAAAACATGGAGACTGTCTTTTCTAGTACTTTAAATACAGTTGTTCCATTATGCTTAAAAAAGATAAAGGAAAACAGTTTGGCACCATGGTATAATGAGCACACACTCGCCTTAAAGAGAGCAGCCCGAAAAGTGGAGCGCAGCTGGAGAAAAACTAAACTAGAGGTATTTCGTATTGCATGGCGGGACAGTAACCTGTCCTACAGAAATGCATTAAAAACTGCTAGATCTGATTACTTTTCTTTCTTTTCTAGAAGAGAACAAACATAACCCTAGGTATTTATTCAATACAGTGGCTAAATTAACTAATAACAAAGCATCAACAGGTGTCGACATTTTCCATTAGCGCAGAAGTGATGAATTTATGAATTACTTTAATTCTAAGATCGATACTATTAGAGATAAAATTATAAACATTATAAACATAATTATAAACAGCCGCAGTATCACATCAGATAGTGCGCCTTAGATTCCCAGAGGAACAATTCCACACATTCATTACTATAGGAGAGGAAGAACTTTATAAACTTATTAAATCATCTAAATCAACAACATGTATGTTAGACCTGATTCTGTCTAAGCTCCTAAAAGAGGTAATTCATGAAGTCATAGGTCCGCTTCTGAATATAATTAATTCATCGTTGTCATTAGGATACGTCCCCAAAACATTTAAACTAGCTGTTATTAAGCCGCTCATTAAAAAACACAACTTATAAAGATTTCCAGTCAGGATTTAGATCCTCACAGTACTGAGTCTGCTCTAATTAGAGTTACAAATGACCTGCTAATGGTTGTCTCTTCCTATTAGTGCTACTGGACCTCGGTGTTGCATTTGACACTGTCGACCACAACATTCAATAGACTAGAAAGCCTTGTTGGCATCAGAGGAAGTGCATTAGCATGGTTTAAATCCTACTTATCTGACCGCCAACAATTTGTAGCAGTGAATGAAGAGGTATGGAGTACCCCAAGGCTCAGTTCTAGGACCGTTACTTTTTACACTTTACATGTTACCCTTGGGAGATATTATTAGACAACATGGTGTTAGCTTAGACTGCTATACTGATGACACTCAGCTATATATTTCTTCGCAACCTGGCAAAACTTACCAATTTGACTAACTGAATGTATAGCTGATATAAAAAAATAGATGACAAATAATTTCCTATTGCTGAATCCTGAAAAAACAGAGGTGTTAATTATCGGCAATAAAGCCTCTGCCTCTAATAATCTAAATCACTGCCTAACAGTTGATGGCTGCTCTGTCAACCCTTCATCGTTAGTTAGAAACTTAGGTGTGCTTTTTGACAGTAATCTTCCCTTTGAGAGCCACATTTCCAGCATTTGTAAAAATGCATTTTATCATATTAAAAGAAATTTTAGTTCATGCGTTCATGACCTTAAGATTAGACTATTATAACGCTTTACTGGGTGGTTTTTCTGCACGCCTAATAAACAAACTCCAGCTGGTCCAAAATGCAGCAGCTAGAGTTCTTATTAGAACAAAAAAATATGATTATATTAGCCCGGTTCTGTCAACACTGCACTGGCTCCCAATTAAATATCGAATAGATTTTAAAATCTTGGTAATTACTTATAGAGCCCTAAATGGTTTAGCACCTCGGTACCTGAGTGAGCTCCTATCCTGTTATAGTCCTCCACGTCCGCTGCGCTCTCAGGACTCCTAGAATAACTAAATCAACTGCAGGTGGCAGATCCTTCTCTTATCTAGCGCCTAAACTTTGGAATAACTTACCTTGCACTGTTCGGGAGGCAGACACACTCTGTCAGTTTAAAACTAGATTAAAAACACATCTCTTTAACCTGGCCTACACATAAAACACACATCTTTAATATTCAAATCCGTTAAAGGATTATCAGGCTGCAATAGTCAGGTCAACTGGAACCGGGAAACACCACCAATAACACAATGTATTTGTTTATCAACAATTGCATCTACGCTAACATATGTGTGTTCTTTGTTATTCCAAGTTCACTATCGCCACCATCAATTGGAGACAATAAGCCAGTTTTTCTTGTCTTCTAAGCGGCCATCCGGACAAGACCACAGAAACTTTGCTGCAGCACGGGTAACCTATTGGTTTATCTGGTCAGAGGAGAAGTGATCCCCTGACTGAGCCTGGTTCTCCCAAGATTTTTTTTCTCCATTTTGTCACCGATGGAGTTTTGTTTCCTTGCCGCCATCACCTTTGGCTTGCTTAGTTGGGGACTCTAAATTTATGGATATCAATCAAATGGACTGTTCTAATGAATGTTTAATATCGTGGTTTCTGAGGTATTTCTGTAAAGCTGCTTTGAAACAATCCTGATTGTTAAAAGGGCAATATAAATAAAGGTGACTTGACTTGATCTAATTTATAAGGTTGTGTTCATTTACTTTTTTGTTGCATTATCATTTTTCTTTAATTTTACTGACTAATTAAAGCAGATAAGTAGCATGCAGATAGGTTCTAATAAAAATAAACTGTTTGAACTTGACAGCATATATTTGTTGTAAAAGCTTATACAAATAAATCCATTTCTATACAGTTAATAATAAGGCTTATTGTGTTTCAAGTCTATATTTCAAAAAGCAGAAAATACTTTAAGCAATATATTAAGCTTTAAACAATATATGTAAAAGTATAAGTAAATAATATAAAAATAAAATAAATGTTAACATTTATCCACTTTTTTTTGTCATTTCTATGTTTACTTTAATCATTTTAGTTCTTTACAATCAAAATCACTGAATCTGTCTAGTTCTTGCTCAACTACAAGGAGAGACACACTGTGAGGAACCGACAAGCATCGCCTCACTTCGTATTCTACAATTGCTGTTGCTATCTCTCTGTATTTTACAAACATACTTTTTGTAGAAACATTTATTGTCAGGCCAAATATTTATCTTGAATATAAGTGTGTGTAAGGAATGCTGATATGAGATATAAAACATGACCAATGATCTTTTAAAAAACCAGACAGGTTTGTTTTTCATATTAACTTTTACATTTACAGCAAATGGCAGACACCCTTATCCAGGGCCACTTACATTTATCTATTTTATACAACTAAGCAATTGGGGGTTTAAGGCCTTGCTCAGTGGCCTACAGTGGTGGCTTGGTGGTGCTGGGAATTGATCACTTATTTACCTTTTTGGGTTTGTCCTTTCTTTAAACCATCTTGAGATTTCTTAATGCTGGGACTTTGGGCATCTTTAAAGGCAGGGATTGCAAAGCTGAGTGAGCCTTTGGAGTTTTAGAGCTCAGCATCATGCAATACCTTGACTTTAACCTGTGGATTGATTGACAAAATATAGGCCATGGTTAATCAACCAATAAACTAGAAATAGCTATGGACAAAAATTTTAAAAATTGAGAAAGAACAACAACAACAACAACAACAATAATAATAATAATAATAATAATAAATTATTATTATTATTATTATTATTATTATTATTATTATTATATACCGACAAGAAGAAGAATCTTATAAGAAGTGTTTTGTTAGTTTTTTAGGTGGTTTACTTAAAAAAACACCAGAAGTAAAAACAGAATAAAGGTATTTTAAGTTTTTTAGATACTTACGGGCAACGCGCATTCCTGTATTTGTTTCTGTATCGAAATTTCGATCCGTCACAATGAATTCATGTTACCATAACAACGTGGTCTATAAGTCCTTAGTTTCGGTCCCGCACACAACTGCAGCGTGCTGTGTTTGAAACAGCGCGAATACTGTGTTTCTGCGCTTGGTGCATTGAGACAGTGCTCATAAATTGTTAGCAAGAAACTGCATCCTCAGTTTTACCTGAGCCTGAAGGAGCGCTGTTGACACGGGGACGCTCATGACCCCCGCAGTTTTGATTGAGGGAAACTATGAGCTGAACTGAAACCTCTGACAACGAACATCATTGTAATTAAAGCCACACACTAATTTTAAGTTTCAAAATGTTGCAGAAAAGAAAGAAACTATTGTAATGAAAAACATATTGTTTGTAAAAGGTAACATAAAGACAAATTAACATCGCCAGTACTGTAAACTCTTGTGCTTTGTGCGCATTTTGTATTGTTTATTTTTTATTATTGTTGTTATTATATGTTTGAACAGTTTTTTTCTTTTAAATAAAAATTACTTTACTGAGTCGTGTCATGCACTCTGAAAAATGTAAAACGAACAAAAAATGTGACAGTTTTGTGTAATGTCAGCAAATAGCATCTCAGCTTTGCCTGTGAAAGCATGTGGCATATGATTGGTTGGATCTACTGAAGGAATCTGCTGAACTACTAATCTAAGGCATATGATTGGTTGGATCTACTGAACGAATACGCCCATCACTGACCGAGTTGCTTTTGAATCTGAACAAGAGAGTTAGATCGTTCGTTAACGAACTGAACGAACTAGTAAATGAATGTGTACCAGGTAAGTTGGTAATTTAGCATGTGAGTCAGTCTCTCAGCAATTTCTGCAGGAATTTTGCTCATCCCTAAGTTTTGATCATTCATATGTACTTATTTTACTTAATTTGTATTGTAGTAATAATAATATTATTATATTTAAGGTCAGGCTGCACAATGGTGGTCTGAGAATAAGCCCAAAGTAATGCTTCACTATCTTACGTTTTCCAGCATTCTGCCTGGATCAGTTAAAGATGTTAATATAGTCCAATAGCGATGCTGAAATGGCAGCCCTCTCTGATGCTGAAATAGGTGACTACTCCAGGGATACCTGAGGTACTAGACCAAAAATGTTTTTTGTAGCTGCATCAAGTGGAACCTAAAGTTGTTAAACATCATTAACTAAGTAAAACCTCCCGATGCATATCGTGTTTCAACAAAAAAGTCCTGCCCTGTAGAGTTCAAAATCCGAGCTTTTGTCAGTCCATTGAGGGGTGAGACGTTTATAGTTGTGGCCAAAGAAACTATGCAGTATTTTAGAACAAAGTATTTGCTTGTCAATGGGGTACCTGAGACATCCTAAAGATGAAACTTCACTTGGCTGATTCCTAGTTAGGCATGATTTTTTAACAGAAATTCCCAACCTAACAACACAGACTGTTTGGTTGTCTCTTAACACATACATGGTGCTATGAGAGTCCCCAGCTAAGATGTTACTGCTATGGTGCCCAGTGTATCTAACATTTGACCATTTACAGCCCAGGCTGCCACATAGTTCTTTCTCAATAAACAATTTCAAAGTGCAAGAATTGACATGCAGAATAGACACGCGTTACTGCAGAGTCCACCAATATGAGTCCACCAGTGACCTCATTTATGCTTTTTAATGTGGTCATACATTATTTTTCATTTGTGGGCTACATGTAACATTGCTGATGTTTGGGCTGCAACATCAGCTACAGTCCATTTCCAGATCTATTACCTTATTCTGCGTCACCCGGAGACATGAAGCGCACCACCCTACCTTGAGTCCTCCTCATAGTTGCTCCATCTGCAAGGACTGGGGCTTGGGCTGCATCTTGTAGGGGATGTAGTAGCATATAAGTCCTTATAGGTGTTCATGATGTAATGTTAACAGAGCTAGAACATTAAACTGCAACATCATGAGGATGTTGTTAATGTTACAGTTTATACACTATCGGTAAAGGTGTAGTGGGACATTTTTAAAAATTCTAACTGTCCCTACCTCAAGGTTTGGACCCACTCCTCCTAAACATATAAACACACAGAGACTAGACAACTAGTGACAACACTACAATACATCAAAAAATAGAGTAACAGTACTAAAATACCAAACTTAAAAACAATACCTAATTACACGCTGCTGCTGCTGCTGCTGCTACAGTTAAGCTTAACAAGATAAAACATGAAACATGGAACATAAAACAGGGACTACATAAAACATAAAGCATAAACAAAACATGAAACAAGAAGCCTAAACGATAAACCTTAGAACTATCTAAACACACTAAAAGGGATCACACTATATTTCTACCTGTCCAACATAGTCCAAAAACTTTATTTTAATGGATAGAAACAAATAGGCTGTTTAATGTAAAGTCGAACGTAAAGTCTATAAAACTCACAGAGAGCTTAGAGAAAAACAGGATAACCCAGAACAGAAGAGTCTCTTGGAAATATCACTTTTAAACGCTTAAAGTGTGAGGAGTCTGATCGTCTTACAATGCTTGGAGACTGAGAAACTTGGAACAGATCAGGAAACCCCAGAGATAACCAATTGAGTCCAAGCAGTAGTGAGCAGAAAGTGAGTTACTGGTGAGTTACTTTAGTTCTTCCTCACCAGCAGGTTATTTATTCCTCACTCGTTCACTCACTCAGCGTTTTACATTCGCTCACTCAGCGTTCTCAGCGTGTTCTACATTTTACTAACAGACTTCATGTTGGTGTTGTCATCGCTTTTACAAAGAACCTACTTTAATCCATTTTCTGTCTTTCTTTCTTTTAATTTTTCTTCCTTATCCAGTCTTTAGTCCTACCCTATTTCTCTGTGCTTATCGTCACACAACTAATTGTGCCAATTGTGTGAATAAATCTGCTGAAACTCATAGATAATGTTATTAGGATTACTATCTAAATTGTTCTCAACTTAGTACGTTTACATTTCTTAGCAATACAGCACTGTAACACTGCACTGGAAACCGAAACATGTGATCATGAGGAACCAGTAACGAGCAGGGAGGTGGTGCTGAATCTCATATGCCATTGTAGGACTGTTCTGTGCTGCCCTCGCTTGGACACTTATGGAAACTAGAGCCATGAAAAAAGTTTGCCATGACTGTAGATTATAAACCCACTGCCATCTTAAAATTTTTTATAAATATATTTATAGCTAAAACATCTTTTATTTGCAGTTTGAAATGTCCTGCAAGCCTTTTTTTGTTTTTGCCCTATATAGAGTGGTATATGGAAAAACATCACAGTATCCTAAATTTTAGTGAAAAGGGAAAACAGGACCTTCAAAAAGTAAAAATAATAATTGCAATAAAATAATAAGCAGAACATATTTATACCTGAGCCAGAATTTATGTCAGGCACAAGAACAACACTCCCTATGAATGTGTACATCACCCTTAAATGCCCCCAAAAATCATACATTAGTATATACCGCCTCTCTTTAAAAGCCAAGTACTGCTTTATAATGCAAATTGTGGTGAACAATGTGTGACAATCTTTGATTTTATTCTAGGGCAATGATCACATGTGTCTGGTCTTTAACTTTAGAAAATACACAATAAAATGCAAACCATAAATTGCTTTTGGCTAAAAAAGTGGGAAATAAGCATTACATTAGTAAAGCAAGACTTTTCAAGAAATTCCTCCATTTGGTTTATTCTAAGACTATTGTATTTTTTTTTTAAAGATGTAATTCATATTCAGGTATTTTGAATAATAAAACAGTTTAAGGTAAGGGCAAATAAGGGCATTTAGTTTGCTTAATTGAAAAAATACATTGTATATTTTGGGAAATGTATCTGTAATAAAGCTGGGGTTTAGGGAGTGTAGCTATAAAAAAAAACCCCCAAAATAAATGATTTTGGGCTCTAAATCTATAGCATAATTATTTATATATTCATGATTAATGAAGTTATGTCTTTAGCCTACATCCACGTTTTGGGTCTTTGGGTCCACACTGAGCCTGCAGTTATTGCTATCATTGACAAATGATGGTACTGTACATGTTTTATAACTTAAACATGTTTATGTTATAACAAGAAGAAATATGTCTGAAGGTTTCAAATGGAATTTAACATGTATAATGATATGTAAATTAAGATATTTTAGAAATATATATAAATATAATATAATATAATATAATATAATATAATATAATAATATAATATAATAATTACGGAGCGACAGCAATCCATAGCGTTAAAGACATTAAAGTATTCTGGTTATTTACTTGGGAGCCTGGCCCTTACTGGTTGTTTCCCAGTGCACAGAGCGCTCTGCCTCCAGGTAGTCTGTTAGAACAGGGGATAACCACTGTTTTCTCGTTTATGACGTCACGGGATCGCGTTTACGAACTACTTATGACGCAACAGAGCTCACCGAATGATGTTGCCGTCGCTTCGTTAACAGTAAGATACTAATGCACTCGTAACCGAAAGTCTAAGGTTGTTTTTTTCCATTCCATGCGTTTCATTGATTTCGCACCTCAGCCGCGTCCGACATGTCCGCATCCAGCAAGTGCAGGTAAGATTCAAACTTAGAGAAACAAACTTATTTAAAAAGTTTTTAGTCATTAATTATCCGTTGATGCCAAAAGATTTTAGCAATAAAAAGATTATTTTATTTGTGAACAGACAGGATTAAATTGGTCAAACTAATATCTAGATAGTATGAAGGGGACTAGTAAAATAAAAACTAAAGTATTGGTTAATTATTAGGCTTACAAAAATTAACTAAGAATTTGTTTTTGGCAGTTTATTATTGTGCAACAATTAAATTCTAGAATCGTGGTACATTGTATTCAAAAGCTTTTAAAAAGCTTTGGGAGAACTTTTCTAGCCGCTAATGAGGCACTCGATTGTGCACATACTTTCAGCTTTATGAAAAGATTGTGTGTGTGTGTGTGTGTGTGTGTGTGTGTGTGTTCTGCAGCTGCATGTGATCTCCATGCTCACAAGAAAAGTCCAACTGTTCGTATGATTAAACCTGATTAAGGTTTACAATAAGGCTTGAAGTACTGACCTCTCTAGTTTCATTGTATAAGTTTGCAGGGATTCAGGGGACATTTTAAAAAGTGTACACCAGACCACCACTTCAGACTTACTGTCAGACCACCAATGTGTACTGAACTTGCCTGTAACCTGATCATTAAGGGAATAAAGCCTTTTTGACTTAAATAATATTATTAGTATTATAAGTGAAATAAGTATATATAAATGATTAAAACTTTGGGATGAGAAAAATCTTTAAAACTTGCACAATTCTACTTTGGTTCTGTTATGTCAGTTGTTTAATAATTACATAGGATGATTATATGTAACGCTTTAAATGAAGAAGAGTTTAACACAGGTTGCCATAGAGTTATTATCCAAACAGACACGATAAAAGGGTTAGGCATAATAATTCATCTGCTATAAATCTATAAATCAAACTTTTAAATCAACATGCACTTCCCACTATATGATTGCAGGTAACATTGATTGGTAACAATCCCATCTCACAAAATGTGAGAGGACCTTTGTTATGAAAAACTTCACATGAAAATACTGCAATTTTAAACTTAATATTACAGTCAACTTATGAAAAAATGTAACAGCAATATTAAAAACATTTTAACAACATTTAGATAAATGAAAAATATAATCCAAACTAAAATTTTAAAAAATCTTTTAAAATAAATATAATCTTTTTAAAATATTTTACATTTGATGTTTTAAATAAGACATTATTTAAATTATGTAGAAAAGGGTAGCTCAAGCTAATTCTCTCTTTCTATTTCAGCCTGATCTGGACCAGCCGCATTATCATCAGAAATTACCTGAAGATGTTGAAAATTGGTCCTTCATATAGGCTGGGCATGTTAAAAAATTATGTCAAAGTGCAGTCTTTGCTTGACCCCACTGTCCCCCATATCAACAGTACACCTGTAAGTTTGTATTGTGTTTTAATGGAGAAAAGGTAGTGCAATGCATATGTTATTGACGGTTATGCCTTACGTTTCTTATCAATTACCAGTCAGTCAACTACAGATGAAATCTTACATGCCCTGCATTCCTTCAGTCGGTGTATGACTTTACATGTGCACTAGGTAGTTTCGGTGCTTATGATTGTAATCGACCCTGTAACTGCACCAAATACTTTTTCTGCACTAATAAATTTCTATACTGTGATTAATTAGAAAATCACTGATTTCTTGTGGTTTTAGGTACAAATATGAGGAATACAAAGAGACGGTAGACTGGCTTTTGGTTCAAACCAACATCCGGCCTAAAATTGCCATTATCTGTGGATCAGGTCTGGGTGGCCTGTCTGATCTGCTGTACAACAGGACTGTGTTTCTTTATAAGGACATTCCACATTTCCCACAGAGTACAGGTGTGCATACCTCTTGAGCTCATTGTGTGTTTAGGTTATAAAATAATTCATATCTACATTATTGCTTTTTTATTTATGTTATTTAAAACAACCTTTACTTGACTGATGTACTTCATAACAAATGTCCCATTAATTGACCTGAACCAAGTAAAATATATTTGTATAAAAATAGAAAAATAGGTCAATATTATTACACAAAAGAGCTCTTCTGGCTTTAGATACAGTAACTTAAAAAATGTCACAGAAGATCACTGAAATAAATACATGTCCTTTGATCCAGTTTGTCAGCATTTTGCTTCATGCTGGAAATGTAGGTTTTCATATCAAACCAGAAGAATCCATAACTGATTCTACTTTTTAAATAAATTAAACTTTGCTTTTAAAATACTATGGTTTCCCCTTGGTTGGAAAAAAAAATTTGCTTCGGTGCTACAAAGAAAAAAAAGCCAAGATGACAGAGTAATTACATCTCTCATTAATGTGAAATGTTAAACAACCAACAGAAATATTTAGGGATGTAAACTAATAAACTTTTGTGTTATTTTGCTATTTTGGAATTATGTACTTGATTAGGCTAATGTAGCTCCTATTTTATAATTGACAACGTGATAGGCAGGCGACATTAACATATCAGTTGTTAATGTTGTTCATGAACTAGTTATATTTGAGCTCATGAAACTGAGACTGTACTTTTTATATTCTTGATGTAATATTTAGAATTTTCCAGTTAAATTAGTGTGCTCACATATTTGGCATATTTGAAATTCGATTTAATGTATAAAATTAATACTGGACTAAAAGCTGATTTAAATAACCCTTTTAATAATAGATAGACATAGTAGACATAAATGTGATAGAGTAAGAAATAATGTTTAAGAATCTGATATTTGATTAAAATGTTAGATCTGTTCAAAACAATGCTTGAAATATTTCTTAATTACAGTCATTACTCGGGCAGCACGGTTGGCACTGTTGCCTCACAGCAGGAAAGCCTGGGTTTGACTCCCAGGCAAGGGCCTTTGTGTGGAGTTTACACTGTTTCCTCCCACAGCCCAAAAACATGTTAGGTTGATTGGTTTCTAAATTGCCCACAGGAGTGAATGTCCCCTGTGATTGACTGGTGACCATTCCAGGGTGTCGTTTGGCCTTTCAGAGACCACAATAGTACAGAGTAATTATCTGGATAATTGAAGCTTTGCTGTCAGTTTAAAATAATATAGCTATTCTTTGTTGACCTCTCTTATAAAACAGGGAGTTTCCATCTGCAAACCAAAAATGAAAGTCATTTCTTTTTGGCACAATTTTAAGGAAAGTTTTTGTGAAGAATGCTGGTTATCCTGTCTGACACTACTTACTAATCATGCTGAAAAATGTACATTTTTGCCTTCTCTACTGGTTGGCATTCATATTTCCAGAAGCTGCTGATCTGTATCTGTTTAAATAACTAGCTGGTAGTTGTACAGGTTTTCTCAGCAAGTCAAGAGCAACAAAAAATAATTTTTCTCTCTTGTTTTATTCCCCCCCCCTTACACACACACACATGCTTTTTATCTTACTCATGCAGTGTCAGGACATGCAGGTGAACTGGTGTTTGGTGAGCTGAAAGGAAAGCAGTGTGTGTGCATGAAAGGCCGCTTCCATTTCTATGAAGGCTACGACACTCCCACGGTAAGTTTACATAAAAACATCATCTACAAACAAAAGGCCAATGATATGCTATTTCCCCTTTTTTTGGTAATGATAGGCAAATTATTGGCACCTTGTTTGTATAGAGCAGTAGTTTCCAAACTTTTCTATTCACCCCCAAAAAAACACA